>CM061352.1:88190591-88822734 GCA_030867105.1 Liasis olivaceus | reverse complement strand
ATCTTGTCAGTTGCATGATAACTATGTTCACAAATAATTTAATCTCCTTTGACAATTTCTGCCTAAATTAATGCCATTATTGAGCTTTATTAACAATGCTGATCCTGATGTTTTATTATGAAAATTGGAGCTCTTCACATCATAGAGTGTCTTCCTTGAATATCCCACATAAATGCCATTATTCCTAAACACAAATTATAATTTTCTGGTATAAGTCTGTAAAAAAAATTGTTTAATTGTCAATAATTCGTTTAACATATATAGGATACTTAAGAGCTAACGTCTCCTGCATTGACCAGAGCCAAGAGAGCATTTATCAATCACAGAACGGTTTTCAATGTACTCATTTCCCACCTTATTAAAACTTTCTTAATCGTTTTACTTTTCAGGATATTTGGAGAATAGCTCTTGCCTTCTGGACTTATGCTAATGGAATATCTGCCTCTCACTCCATCTGCTGTCATATGTCTTGGTCTAGTTTCCCCCTGCCATTTATATCTCATCCTCCACAGCTTAGGCGCATTCCTGCCATTTCCTTAAATATGAAATCATTTTCAAATTGTGCAGAGCTTACATCCAGCCATAATGTATCACCAGATGTTTTCTTTTGCAAGCCATATTCTTATTTTGAACATCTTCACCTTCTTCTGCTCAGGATGAGCTTTCCCTGGGTATTTGAAATGAACCCAGATCCTGGCTTCACAAAGCTGAACTTTGAAGGAGAAGCGTTAAGCATTCAATTTTTTTTTTAAAAAAAACCCACTGTTGAAGTATTTTATGTGGGTCCATTTGGCAATAATGAGAAATTTCATTTATCTATCTGTGAAGTCAGCTAGCTTCAGGGTAGAAGTAGTGAATTCTCTTATAATCTCCTTACATTCTCTGTGCCAGTGCAAAGTAATTCTTGTAGATATGTCTCTTCATAGGAAATGGATTAATCTTGTGGAAACCGCTCCCCAGAGAGTATATATTAATGTGCAATAGGATCAGTTGCCCAAGTAGTTAAGTGTACATTTTATTTCCGTCCCAGAAATGCATGTGGAATTACTTGGCCCAGTCCTTAGTTAAATTAATTAAACTACCTCATTAGAATAACTCTAAGTTTCATTACTTCCCTGTTTTCCAATCTACAGCATGGGTAATAATTGTACAGTATTGGCTACAATTTGTATTACCCCTAAAATTTCATCATGCTAGTTGAATACAATGTGAGCATCTGGAGGATCAGAGGTTCCCTGTTCTTGTATTACTTATAACTGGATGATTTTCAAAGAAGTACTTTGAATACAAATGTATTATCAGCAGAAAAAACCTTACAAAATGAAGGCCATAATCAATGTGCCAGATTCACTTTGACTATGTTACTCTCCCATGTAGATAGAAAACATACTACTCAAAACCCTTTGCAATCCTTTCTGGTCTATGTGAGCACTTCTACAAAGTCATGCCAAGGTAGCAAATTTATCCATCCACCCGCTTATATAGATAGATTGAACTTCTTTCAAGGCAGAGAGTCCTTTGTAAGATGCCTTTTTTTTTTTTTAAATTGAAATAGATTTGTGATCTTTTACCACATCTTTCTATTGGTTGTCCTTTCAAAAGTGTTTCCTCCAAACACCAGATATCTTCTTATTTAATGAACACTGGCTTCTTTTTCCAAGCAGTCCTTTTCCACTGAATAAATACATTCAGTTCATATTATGCATTATTTTAGAACTTAAGGAAGAGGTTATTTTAGTATGTGTCTCTGTAACTGGTGGTATATTTATTTCCATGCTCAGCTGGTTAAATGTATGATTTTATATTTTGATAAGAATAATTAACAGTGTCAGAGCTCAACATTTCAATCTTTCTTATGCTTCATTATGAATTTTCTTTTGAATCACTGTTTGCTTATTATCTTGATTGAGAGCTTTCTTACTTCCTTCATTTGATTTTGAAATCCTATCCTCCATTTTTAATGATTTCTTCTGCATTAGAACTTCTGAACTAGTATAAATTAATGGAGCCTGAGATTTGCTTTTGTTTTTACAATACAATATGAATTTCAATTACATCAATGCAATTACTTTATGTAAATAGTAATTTTCATTGTACAGTATAGATTTACTCTGTACATTATAGCAAGGGCAGTCAGAGTTTTACCCTGGGGACAATTACATTTGGTTACAAGCCAGTCCAATAAAATACACACACACACACACACACACACACGTGATTAAGTGTTAAGAATATATAGCCAAATCTTTAAATGTACTTCTTATACTATACTGAGTCCAATTTTAGTCACTGGAGACTCAAGTTAGTTGTAACTAACATGTTGAATTGCTTTTGGTGAGTGTATCCTAAGTATGTTTATGATCTATTATCAAATTGCATTGTAATAATGCTTCCTACATCTATTTTCAACCCATCTTCCTTTTACTTGTATTTGCTCATAAAATTGGGTTATGAATTAATCTTTTAAAAATAAATCTAAGATATGGGAAGCAGTCCAATCATCCCTACAACAGATCTGAATGTAGGATTTTATAGATAACTGCTTATGTACATATCTGTTTCAAAAATCTTGACTGGCACTGCTTGATCAGGTTGCCCTGATATCCACTTGGTTAGTGTAGATATTTCTACCTCTGTTAATGAGAAGTGGGGACAACTGAGTGGCTTGCCTCCCTGGTCATTCTATGATAATTCTTAACAGAATTGCTAGATGGTATCCCTTCAGATTAATACTGTATAAAAGGATTTTTGTCCATGTCATTTCAAAATGGGCTTTGCCAGTTGTTCTCATGGATAGAACACACTGTTCCTTCTAACAATGAGCAAATCAAAGATCTCCTAAGAATTGTACCAGATTTCTGTGGATCAGAGTCTCCATTTTTTTTATTACCTTATTTTGCTTAGAAAACAAATCAAACCACAGATACAGGGGGATATATGACCCGGCAATACATAATCAAATATACAGTAAAAACAATAACAGAGAGTGAAAGACAGTAATTAAAATTTTAAAGTATCACAGCAGAATTAACAAACTTATTACAAAGATCTAAGAACAAATGAAGACTCCAACAACAATTTTTGTATATATTAGGGTAAACAAAAAGAAGAATTTGGCCTATTATGTTTTGCAAAAAGAATAACTCTTTCTCAAATTGAATCAAAGGTAACTTTTCTACTTCATCCCAACATCTCTCATCTTTTACATGTCAATTTTTCCATAATAACAACCTTCCATAATTTTTCATACCAGAGATCTAATGATGGAGGTTCTGAATTTTTCTAGAATTGTGCTATAGCCAACCTTGCAGCAATCATCATGAACTGAATGGTTATATTTTCAGTTTTTGAGTTGTCTCACTAAATAATGACAGTAAACATATCTTGGGACTGTAACTAAATCACTTCTGTCCAGAATCTTGGTACAATCACAGAAGACCACCATGCATCCATCAGGTGCCTTTTGCATTTATTTGGACCTCTCCCAGCAATTTTAGCAACTTATATGGGGGTATAATACCATCAATGAATAATCTTTAAATAGTTTTCTTTGATCTTTGCTGATATAGATCATAATGTGAAGTTCTTCTACAGTAAATTGTAGCCCAATGCGTGTCTGAGATATTGATTCTTAAATCTGATTCCCATGTTTCTTTGAGAGATGTTGTTTCCACTCCCACAGTTTCTAACAGGAGTGGATCAGTCTCCTTGAAGTATATTTCATGCATCTGATCAAGTGGACTGTGATCTATGAAAACCTATACTAAAACAAATGTAGTACTTGTTGAAAGGTTTTTTTGTTGATTTTGCTGTGAAAGACTAATGGAGCTACTGCCCTTAGTTTCTCAACTTGATAAAGCCTTTCTGAGGACTAAATGAACACCTATAACTTGGGAAGGTCTGGGATATACTTGTAATGCTAAAAACAAAAACCTGAGCTTTCATATTCTTCCAGAACTCTTCATCAGGCTAAATTACAAAAAGAAAAGAGGGGGAAAAAATAGAAAGAAGGAAGAAGAAAGGAGCTGGTGTTTCTGTAAATAAAACTACATGAACATAAGGGTATGGGACTTTGATCACATTTTGACTTTTTTGACACCCTCCTTTGGGCACCCCTAGTTTCCTTTATCAACTTTTTGTTCCTTCTTAAAAAGTGGGGACAGATTGGCATCTATCCACAAAGACAAGGAAAAGGAAACTGTATATTTTTGTTAAAGGATCAGCAGTTTTATATTTAAGTCATTTAAGAACTCTTGGGTCAATACCATCTGTTTCCAGGGATGATTTATTTTTAGTGTCAATTTCACTTATAATTTTACCTCATTGTTTAATATTTTAGTAACTATTTTTCTTTATCTGATCTTCTCCCTAAAAAATTCCAGCATTTCCTCTTTTTGCATGTATTAATGCTCCCATTGTTGAATGGCTCAGTGTCCTCCCTAGTAGATTTCCTGTTCCAAATACATTTAAAGTTTTCTTGTTATTTGTCTTAATTCTTTGCCAAGTGCTCCTCATTCTTTTCATTATTTCCTTGATATACTTTGCTTGAGTATATGTTGCTATTTATTCTCTTCCTTTTGGCAAAACATTCATTTTTTTAAAGGAAATCTTGCTTACCTTCTTCCTTCTCTTAACTAGATGGTTGTGCAGAACAAGTTTGTATATGTATATGCAAACATATACATTGTTCCTTTCCTTCTGAGCCTTCTCAAATTTTCGTTAATCTTCTGAGGCATTGTTGAATGGTCCACATCTTAGGATAAGACTAATGCCTATTCAAGAAATGTATAGTAGCAAAACAGCTGTAGAGGTTATTGTAGAAGCTCTTCAAGGAGGTCAGGTGACCTTATTATTTCTACACTGTCCTTTAGATAGTTGGTGAAGTTTATTTTGCACTGATAAGTTTTTAATAGTCAATGCCACTCACTGATTTTATTAACTATTCCTGGCTTTATTGTATTGTAATTATTTCAGTGTGTCTTGTTCCATGTTTATTCTATTTATTCCAAAGACTAAAACAGGGTTAATCCTAGCCAGCCTATTATTTTGATTTCCTACTCTTTACGTTCCTATTTGCATCAGGTGTACTGAGCGAAGATGTAAATATATTTATTTTTGTAACTAAATATCATAGTGGCAGATAAGCAGAAATGAGCTACAGATAAATGAATCAATATGGGAATCAGGCATCAAAATCATCTTTGCATCTTAGTCTTTTTTCTATTTTTTTATAGGGTGCACAATAGTACATGTACATAATGATCAAATGGTTACAAGTAACTCTGTGTTAAAAATAGTTTTATGGTTTGTGTTGCATAGTGTAACATTTCACTCGACTTTCATTAGCATACTTGTATAGTGAGATGGGCAGCATATATAAATTTGATAATAATAATAATAATAATAATAATAATAATAATAATGCATTACTGAAAATCAAGCAACTCCTGTAGAATAAATAATTGTAAATTAAGAATGGAGTCTGAAGAACAAGTATGTGAATGTACTATAATAATGAACAATAAAAAATAATTTTGCTTTTCAGGACATAGGAAATATTTTGGCTAAAGAAATCTCCAACTGTCCAGGAAGAATATCTCTAGGAACGCTTTAGATTGCACACCATATCAAGGGCTGCTTCTGGCTACTCTAAGATAGTTGGGATCAGAATTAAACTGCTATTTTTAAAAGGGCCATTGTTAAATTTAATGATCTAATTAGACAATGGCTATGAAAATAAATGAAAACAAAAATCCTATACTCAAGATATCTGCAGAGGGAGTTCGATGCAGTCAGCACCATTTATGGAGATAAACCATAGAACTCTACTTCAGTAACTGAAACACCTATTACTGCTTTGACCCTCTTCAAATTATGCCCCCATTCAGGGCCATTCAGAAAAATGTAAATGGTGACAGCCAGAAGATATTTTTTATTAGCTTTCCATTCTTAAAACATAATTCATAACTGAGAATCTAAAATGAAGCAACTAAATAAAGAGTCAGTCTTATCACCATAGGGACTTTGTTCACACAACATGCTCAACTAGGCAAGACAAAGAGACATGGTTTTTGCAGCATAGTTTGAGAACTAGTTCTGACAAGCTTAGAAGCAGAACACCTAAACCAGACCAGTCCATTACCAAAACAAAGAACAGGTGGACAATGGCTCTTCTGCCCACAAAAGGGTGGCTTCAAGTATGTAGATAGGAAGAAACAGAACTCTTCAAAGAACAACTGGACCTTGTCAAGGCATTCTGCAAATGAAACTGCTGTCCTAATCCCAGGAAGACCCCTCCATTTCTGATAGGGAACATGTAAATTTTACTTCTCCATAAGTTCCCCTAAGAAATGGGTGCAAAATTTATTGAACCATTCCCTGAATCAGGGCAGATGAACCAGTTGCCTTTTGCCTGTAACTTTAAGCTACAATAAAAATAGATCCAGTTTGCTATCATTCCCTTCTCTATGTTTCTTATGCTTCTCTCTCCCCCCCCCCCCCATCTCAATTAACGTGGAGGAAGAATTAAAGCTGGAACATATTTTGGAATATCTGATACGTTGCAAGGGCTACCTGGGAGCCATTTACAATACCCACACAAACCAAAGTCCCCTAACTGGTCTCAGTCTGCCCAGTACCTATCGACTCTTTGAACTCTGAGAGGGAAGGAGGTGACAGTAAGGTAACTGCCAATATACAAATAGAACTAGGAGGCCTCTGAAAAGCAAACCAAACTTATTCCTGTCTTTAACCCCCTACCCCTGTAAATTATTTCATTTATTTGTTCTATGGTTAACTCAGTAACCAATTTAAAATTATTGTGTGAATCCAGCCATAATGCAACATTATCCTAAAACAGAAATGGCAACTTATCATCCTGGGCTACCTACAGCCCCTCATTTGAGGCCCTCATTGTTACATTAAGTCCACTCTGATGCCAACGCTGCAAGCTGAACAGGTCCTCTTGAGGATTGAGGACATTCAAATAAGCTCATTTCTGTGATGAGCTAAAAATGGAAATTGAGGCAACCAGCTATTATGCAGCCTCTTGTTCATGTCTTTTGATCTTTTTTTTCTTTTTTGGTGTGTGTGTGTATGTGTGTGTGTGTGCTGAATGGTTCTCACATTGCTTTGGGTGGATGTGTATGCTGAATTTTAATATTTTTAAGTGGAATTGGGGCTTTTGTGTATTTGTAGTTTCTAAATGGACAAAGTACAAACATACATGCTCCTTGTTTCACAGAAAGGCTTTTTGAAAAATTGCAAATACTGTACGTATGTTTAGGAAATTCACCTGAGACAATCTAAGGCTTCGAGATGTTAATTTATTCAGTTCTAAACCACTCAATTAAGTTCATGCTCAGAACTGTTTCCTATGACAAGAGCTGCTAACCATCTGTTAAGACAATTTCATGCCAGCAATGCTGAGTTCATCGACTACAGTAGTGTGCTTGAAATTTCTTAGCTGGTAATAAATATCATCCGTTCCTCCTTATCCCTCCCTTAGAAAATAAGAAGGGATTGGCAATGATTTTTGTTTACTTAGGTGAATTTGCTTACAATTTATGAAGTTGCCACGACAAGAAGATAAAGTGGATTTAGTCCATGAAAGCGAAGACTGTAATAAAATATTGTGCCCTAAGACCTTTTGTTTTTTTCTGCTTTAATGCAAATCCAGTTGCCAATGCTTTTGTCTGTGATTACAGAGAATGATTTCCTGATCTGGTCCTTTCCAGAGAAATTGAACTGCAACTAGTATCATCCCTGGCAGCGTGCCAGGGGGTTCGGAGTTATATAGCAATGGGAAAGAAGATAGAGGGTGTTTCACTTTTCAGCCTTTTATCTATATCAATCCATTGCTTTGCAACAGCTAGGCAGAACTAAGAAAATAAACAAGCTGCTGTTTTTTCTTTCAGCACATGTCAGGAATTTTTTTCCAGTGTCCAGTGAAGGGAAATCAGAAGAAGAAATCAGCCATTGTAGAACAGCCTACGTGCATTTTTACGGGCAATGTTTCATATTGTTCAAAGCCAGGTTCTATAACTATTTTCCAGAGAGTAATACAAATCTGGCTTTAAATAAATAAGAAAAGGCAATGCCTGACTTTCTGATAGCTATCTTATTTTATATGAAGTGAAACACCCCTCCTTCCTACATTTAGGCAAAGAGATCAAATGAGATATCATGAATATATTTAGTTATTTTCTATTCTTCTCTCTTTGCAAGTATTTCCAGGTTCTTGGAACCCCTACTGCACTCCCTTTGTACTGAAAAATGAGAGAGAAAGGAAGAGAGAAAACAGCAGATTCTTAAATATATTAGCAAGTTATTAGTAGAACAGGAAGACATGCAGTGTGTTCTTGGCCCTACAGCTTGGTCAGATACATACAAATGCATCTTTCGGTCAGCGACACACCGCTGAACTCGTCAGCTGCTTCTATTATCAACTATAAATTTAGGGATAAAGCCAAGGGAATATGAAAATCCTTTCAGTAAGTTTTGATTTGCCTGTCTTTTGTTTTTTTAACTGTAAGCTATACTCACAATACATAAGAATAGAACAAAGCATAATATAAATAGATCATTGACTGATTTTAAATATTCTTGTTTTAAAATATCAGTGTATAGGATGGCAATTTGTACATGCTGGCCACTTCAGACATTAAAGTAATTCTTAGAGCATCATTGCAGAATTAATCAATGGTATCTAAACTGGCTTATGACAGCTCTTGGAACACAAAAAATAGCAGTTGGAGAGGATATATGGTACGCAGGTCCCTCATAAAACCACAGATGATATGCAAACGTTCCATATATCTCAGTTTTGTTCAGTTAGATGCATTATATAGGTATAGCATCCATAGATGTTTACTCAAAATCTTCCTTACTGAGTTAATGATATAAGTAAACCCATTCAGACATTATGAAATGTAGTAAAAATCAACACATGAGCAGCAGTGGGCAGTGTCACCCCTTACAACAAAGTTCCTATGACATTAAAAAAAAAAAAAGCAGGTGGCTATATGTGCGCAGCTGGGGAATTCTGGGAGTTGAAGTCCACCCGTCTTAAAGTTGCCAAGGTTGAGGAACCCTGCTTTAAGCAGTATATATCTTGAGTTCCATGATAGATCAAATCTTCAGGATTGGACTCAGGACTGTGTGAAAGGAAGCCAGCATCTGTACAGGTTGAATGGAGGAATTCTAGGGGATTTTAGATGAACTCCCAATGTTATATGTTTAATAAATAAGTTTATAATTTAGTGGAATGATTCAATAGGGCACATTGTAAACTCAGCAAAAAGCAGTCAAATGCCTGTAAACTCAGCAAAAGCAATCAAATGCCTGGAATCAATGAATATTTTATACAAATTAAAACTTAAAATATTATATATAAACGCTCATCCAATCAATAAAGTTAATTTTAGCAGTTATATTAATGGTAATGACCTATTATATTATTGCTGATTAATTATCATTGTAATGTAACAAATCTAATGGAAGAAATAATTTGCATATATCAGTAATGAGGCTTGTAACCCTACCTATCTCCAGGCATTACCCATTCACCTCTGGTACCATATCTGTCAATAAGCCTATGCTTCAATGTAATTGTGTCCTGGCCTCCTATTTAAATGTAGTTTAAGGAGGAAATTTTTCTTCAAGGTGTAAATGCAAAGACCTCCATAATTTAGCCGTTTGCCCCTATACATGCAGATGGTTATATTTTAACTGCCTTTTTAATTTGGGGAGGGAACCTCTCATTACAGTTAGTGTGGTGAATTTTCTTGAATTTCATAACACTTGAATAGGGGCTTTTTACTCTCAGGTAAAAGTTGCAGTCTAAATATACTAGACCATGCATAGAAACATAGCATCATCTTACATTAACAAAAATCAACATTTTAACCTCTGAACTGTGGTATATTTACAGTTGTATTTTTTAGCCTGAAAACATTTCATTTGCAATTGCTTGTATATTATTTACTTATTTTATTTACTGAAAATATTTGGATAACCACCCATCTTATGCAGCATAACCCATAATAAAACAATAAAAACAATAAAAGCCAACAAAAAAAATGTTTGGAGCCCCCAAACACAACATATCCCCACATATCCAGAAGAAAGTTTAGAGCTGGGTTCCAGCCTCACACTACCCCAATGCTTGTGGAAAAACCCTGGTCTTCATGGTATTTTGGAAGGCCAGGAGGGTAGGGGGCCTGCCAGACCTCAGGAGAAAGGGTGTTCCAAATGGCAGGGGCTTTCCCTCTGACTTCACCCTACCTCAATCAAAGATGATTACCTCAAGATAATTAATATTCCAGGAAGTAGACTGTGGTCTATAAAATCTTGTTTCCTAATATATACTGTAGTCTTTAAGATGATATGAGACTTTTCATTATTTTTTGCTTAAGTCTACTGCCCCAAGCATATATATCGGGATATAAGTACTGCAGACCTCAAGGTAGTTGGTTTTTCAATGCAACATGTTCAAAATCATCAGAATCCTAGGTAGACAAGCCCACATAAGCAAATATACTGGTGTAGACTTTCACGGCTGGTGTCAATCAAGCAGTGATGAGCTTTAGGCTGTATATATAGGAGTTTAAGGTAGCAGATATAGGGTATTTCATTTTATCTCTAAACAAATGACCTTGTGAGATCATTTATGAAATAAGTTGAGATGAGTGGTAGTAACTATCCAAAGTCCCCAGTGAACTTCATGGTTAAGCTGAGACTTGAGAATTTGTCTCTGCAGGGCCTACACCATAACCACTATGTCTCATTGCAAATGACATTTATTTTTGAGTAGGTTCCTATAAATCAAATAGAAAAATGCCAAGGGCTTTGCATTTAGAATGAAAAATACAGAAAGCTCATCCCAACCCCAGCTTTAACAAAATCCAGGGAATAAAATAGTATCATACCCTTAGTACCCCACACCCATGGGGCCAAGAAAAGATGTAGTCCTCCCTATACTGTTCTCTGTCAGAAGCAACGTATAGTTGCACATATAATCCAAATTGCACAGCAGAGCAATAATAAATAAAACCAATTGTTATGACAACAGTTAGCATTTACATAGCATACGCTCAAGTCAATATTCAGATACAGGTGTACAACAAATATTATTTTTACTTTGCTATTACATTCATTGTTATTATTAAACACATTGATTTAGTTATGTGTGCATTAACATCACAGTTACCTTCTTTCTAATTTATTCAGATTTATTATTCTTATTTTTTTCCCCATGGCATTCATTGGGAAAACCAGCTTCTTTTTTCCGTATCAAACATCTGTGTTTGTTTGTTTGGTAAATGCTTGGTAAATGGTTAAATACCAAAGTCATCTGTGGTTTCTATCAAAATGGCAAGAAATTTTCAAGTATAATTTTACTCATCCTAGGGAGGAAAATTATCAAGTTTTACTTAGGAACACAAACAGAATATAAAGATAAAATGTAAGATTGACCAATATACGTCATTAAAGTTATAAATTGCTAATAGTTATAAGTAATTGCACAGAAAAAAGTATAGTTTAAAACCAAGTGAAACTGTTTATAAAAGGGAAATATTCAGCTACCACTCAACTGATTAATCAGTTGATACATCTCAGTTTGAACACATGGAAATTCAAGCCTAAGAGTTGAACCTCTGAAGAAGGACAGCACTCTCCCCCCCCCCTTTGCTGAGCTTTCCTTTTTTCTCTTAAGAATCAGATAAACATTTATTTCCAGCGATCTGACACATGGATAAAATCACGTTCCATGACTATGGGAAAAGACCAAATCAATTCCAATTTTCAGTTCGGTATATATATTTAATTATCCATCAGGTATGTATTAGACATTGGGCTTCCGGGGAAGAAATGGCCGATTGAATACGGCTCTGTTCTTAGTAGAACTGACACCCACAGCAATTAGAAGAATTGGCCTCAGTCCTGCTCTTAGGAGTTATCTCCAGATAAAGGAGATCAACAGGATCACCCACAGGTACGCCTTACAGAGATTCCCTGTGAAGAGATTGCAATCTAGTAATCTCTAGTGGGTGGAGTGCTCTGGGAGTCGAGGGAAACATTGAGCCCAAGCCATGGTGTGGAGCATTCAAATGGACATTGCCTTACTTCCTCTTTTAACTAACATTGTAAACTGCTTATTTGTGATTTATTTGGCAATTAAAAACCTCCTGAAAGACAAGTTGCTGTACACCATGAAAATTTCCTATTACCCTGGGATAAATAAGACCAAAGTAAGTTTAAAGATCAAAAAGAAATACTTTAACACTTGGAAACAGCGAAAGGGGATTAAGAACATTGATTAGGAAAAATTAAGAGGCTAGATGGATTTGAAACAGCTTTTTTAAGGATGTTTTAAATGTTTAGGAAAATACAGTAAATGAATTTGGATTTAATTGCAAGAAAATCTGCCCTGGGAAAGTTTGCCTTCTGAAAATAAACATAAGATAAGAAAGAGCCTTCAAGGTCAGAAGGAACGGACACTAACAATATATCTCTCTTAACATAATGGAAGAGTATTCTTCTTCTGAAGAAGAATTTTTAGCTAGTTGGAATCAGTGTGTCCAGGAACTACTTGTAAAACTGAGGCTAACAAAGGTTGTAGAAGAAGAAAAGATTTTACTGGACAAAATAGCAGTGGAGGATGACTTGAGTAAGAATTCTAAACGTGGAAGATATGGAATCTGTGGATCTGAAGATAGACTCAAAGTTGCTTGATTATGAGAATGACATGGAGAAAGTAGTTGTAATAACTGGAAGAGTGACTTTGAGAACTATCCTATTTTGGACATAGTGAAGGGAAATACCAAATCTCTGAAAACTTTTCTGAAAATAGATAGGAAGAGAATGATAAGAGATTGTTATCTGGGGTTTTATGTGGAGAAGAGACTGAAGACTGGACTTTCAAAAAGAAGAGAAAGGAATTCAAAGTGGATTTATCAGATCAAGGTTAAATTGTCCATGTTTTGATCTTGGACCGTTAATATTGAATTTTCTTTTTCTGACCAGGACTGTAAAACGATGATTTATACCTGTAAAAGTAATGTATTTGGTTTACCTTAAAACACATACGTGATTATTATTGGTCTTTTGTATGCTTAAGGGGAGAGATCTTTTAGGTTTCACTTCTCAGAAAAAACTTAGAAGCTAACATGCAAAATTGACTGATTTGTTTAAGCTTAAAATTTATAGTTTATTATTACTGGCACTCTTAATCCTTTTGCTGATTAGATTGATTGTTGAATATTTTTTATAATTCTGTTATTATTTAGGGATGAGAAAGGGGATAAAGAGGGTTTTTTGTTTTTAGTAATAAAAGAGAAGATGTTAAGTTACTGTTAATACATATACTTGTTTGGAGGGAGGGGAAAGTCATCTTTTACATTTATTTCTTTCTCTTTTCTCTTTCTTTCTTTCTTTCTTTTTCTTTTTGTTTGTAGGTTTTTTAGTTTTGTATTAGTTTTTATATATATAAACTTAATAAAAATATTAAAAAAGGAAGGTATCAGACATTGTTTGTTTCAGTTTAAAATAAAATAAAATAAAAATGAATAAAATAAAATGCAGATTTGTTGGATAAAACTGATCAAACATAGTTACATATACTGAAAAGGTACCTTAATCTTTTAAGATAATTACAAGACAGTTCCCCAGGACTGCACAGTTATGTTTGACAATTACTCTTCACCAGACAGATTTGCCAAACAGTGGTTTTCTAAGAAGGAGGGGAGTAGATTCTCAAAAGTTCCAGCAGACCAAGTAATGCCTTGGATGACCTTAGATTTGTCATTCTTATTTCTTCTTCAAAGAGTTCCATATTTTTTTTATTCTCAGAGGACCTAGTGGAAGAATGTGACCGACCATTAGCATGGCCTCAGAGATGAACCTCTGGAGAAGGACAGCCCCCCTTTGCTGAGCTTTCCTTTTTTCTCTCCTTAAGAATCAGATCACATATATTCCCAGTGATCTGACACATGGATAAAATCACATCCCATGACTGCAGGAAAAGGCCAGATCAATTCTAATTTCCGGTTTGGTATATATATTTAAATATCGATCAGGAAAGTATCAGACATTGTTTCAGTTTAAAATAAAATAAAATAATAAATAAAATAAAATAAAATAAAATGCAGATTTGTTGGATAAAACTTCTAGATTTCTTCTAACTTCTTCCTAGTATATGGCTGAGTCATAACAAAATCAGGCCAGGGTGTAGATACAGGTATATTTCCTTTGTTTAGAGAAATTATATAAGTGGGAAGAGGAAATCTAGATTGGTCAGAAGACCTTTATATGGAATGATGTATCAAAATGTTTAATACATTCACACTCAAAATATTAGAGTTGTATATTGAATAATTTGCAGTTTTAAGCCCCCTTTCTCTAATCTCTCCCCTCTTTCCTTCCACCCTTTCTTTGATTTATTGTGCCTATTAAAGGATAATGGCTCCAAATGATTTCCAACTGAGCAGCAAATGAATACCTGACATTCAAAACTGTTTTGACCCTCTGGCATTCATTTCTTTCACAGTAATGAAATGCATGGGTCCCATTAATTTTAGGGTTTTCATTTGTGGCAAAACAAGTGCACATCAATAACTTCAGGTTTGTCATTCTTATTTTTTCTTCAAAGGGTTCCATATTTTTCTTATTCTCAGAGGACCTAGTGGAAGAATGTGACTGACCATTAGCATGGCCTCAGGGTAAATAATTCAGACATGAACTATGAAGAATGAATTATTTGCTTCATTTAAGTACGTCCTTCCAACCTTGGCATAATAAATGTTGAGCAAAATCAGAGGTATATAAGGATATCTAATTTGTAGTGTAATTGCTTGCCAACTGTTCTGATACTTTAGTTTTGTGACCAAGCAAATAATCCCCAAAAAGACTAAACCTCTCAAGGCTTCAGCAGGTTGCCTTACATGGCTGATAATGATATAGTAAATACTTGTTTCAAACAAATTTAAAATCTAATTCTCTTTTAAAATACTTCTATTGATGTTACAAAATAAGAAAATATCAGATTATATGAATTTTTAAAATCTAAATAGATATTTAGATACTAGTGGACTTGAAAAGGTATCATCCCAGGTTTTATCAATTATCAAGTTAGTTTGAACAAATTTGTGGGGGTTTTTTTCTAGATTAAAAATGATGGCTACAAAAACTGGTGGAGGTAACACTCTGTTGTAAGTGCATTGGAAGCCCATGCTCATGTGATCACTTATACTGCATATTCTTTAAATAAGCTAATCTAATTCTCTATCCTTATCTTTTTTTAAAAAAAATCCTTGCCAGGCTCTGCATGATTGGTTGATGAGGCTTCAGCCCTACAGAAGTCTTTCAACCATTGGGGCTTCTGTACCAAAGTAGAAATTCAAATAGATTGGTTGATCCCTTTGAAGAAGGCGGACTTTTATTTCCAATTGGTGGCACTGTTTCTTTTTCACATGGGAATCATAGACATGGTGATGAGTCAACCTCTGTCATTTGATCCTCTTGGTTGAGAAGGCTGGTTTACAAGGAGAGGGGTTAGACAAGGGAGCTCATGAGCTTTTGCAGGGCTTTTTCTGAGTCACAAATGGGATCCTGCTGGGCTTTTTGGAAGAGGAAGTGATGTGGCAAAATTTGGATGAGGAAGTCGTGGCAGAATTGAATCAGTACTGTATATTAATTCCACCGAAGATTTGTAGCCCCTCTCCCCCCATTTAAGCAGGCACTTAAAACCTGGATGTATCTTCAAGCCCTCAATTAGAATACTGTAGATGATAGACTCCTTTTGGGATGTTTCAGTTGTTTAATTGATTGTTCTTTTTCTCCGGACTTTATTGTGGATTATGTACTTTTTCTGCCATAGACCTTGCCCTCTGAAGCAGCATCCCCTCCAAAGGTTCACATGGCTCCCACTCTCCTTGGTTTCTGGAAGTCTCTTAAGACCTGGCTCTGTTCCCAGGTCTGGGATTAGGGTGGTTGTGGAGTCCCTACTGAGTTTTTGGGAAGTGTTGTTTTGGGTTTGAACAATTATGTGGTTTTTTTAATGTCTTTTTGTGTATTGGACTTGTTGTATTCAGAGGCCTGGAATTGGACAGCCTTAACAAATCCAATAAATAAAAACAAATGAAATATTGTTTTTTATGGTTGTATCCATAATATCTGTCTAAATTTATAGGCCATTCTGTATGACTCTGGGTAAAATAAAATAAAATAAAATAAAATAATAAATTTATTTACATATATTTCCTCCCTGTACATAGTACAGCCCCTATGTACTAAAACAGTGAGGTATCCATGGAAAGCAGAAGGAGAAGCAGATTTGTTAGTACTTTAGGCTGATTCCTGGTACTTGTCTACATCTGTGCTGTTGGGGCTAAAATCGGAGGCTGTACATCAGCTTATATATGTACCTTTGTTTTTGGAGATAAGAGAATTGTGATCATTTTAAAAAATGATTGGAACCATGTTCGTATTTCTGCCTTATTGGCAAAAGATACAAGGTACTGATTTAGTTACTGTGACATGTACGATTCTTTATATCACTGTCTTTAAAATGGAACCCCGGGGCTGTGCCGCAATACTTTTTCCATCAGGAAAATTCATTTAGCTGATCAGAAGCTTATGAACCAAGGATTTAGAAATAGCAGAGGATGGTTGTATCTCCAGCCACCCACATAATTTATTTTACAAGAAATGTTTTGAAAAAGGATTCAGCAAAAAGCATTTAAAGCTTAGTTATGCTATGCAACACTATTACATCTGGTTGTGTAAAAATATGTTTAGAGATCTTTAAAGTATAGGCTATTGAATAGAGGACATTTTAATAACTTTTAAAACCAGATCAAATGTGCATGGAGTATTTAAAAATATGTATTTGCAGATGGGAAATGTGCTTGCCAGGCACACCAGAAATCTGATTTTGCTGCAGTGAGCTGCATTGCAACACTATGAGAAAAAGCGTTGCAGCACCAATCTTGTAGAGAAATGGGAATGCCTGTTTGTCTGTAAATGAACTTGAACAGGTCAACATATGGAACAGCATCCAATCTCCTGGATTAAATTAAATTCATTAGACTATGTGGATTTTGAGCAGAAAGACACTGATTAAACAACAGGTTAGGACTACCATATCTGGGCTGCAAAATCTAGATTACCATTAGATGTCAATAAAAAGATCCGGAGATCTCCATCAATTTGTTGCTATCTAGTTTTGCTGCCATCTGGAGATTTGTAGACCATAAATGGTGGCTTGCAACAGCTAATATTCTGCTTTATTGTAAATCTATTTTTTAAAAAAAATCAAAGCAATCAAGTTCATGTTTAATTTTGTTTACTCTGAATTGATATATGTTTACTGGGGAAGGAAAGGTAATTTAGACTTCCTTAGTATCATACAGGTATCATACAGCAGAAGACTGTGTTCCACTAGTCCATCTTTAAGTGATTTATAGCAAACTGACAAGGTTTTCAGTAACAAAAATAACAGTTTGAAGGTTGGTGTGGGAAGGTTCCCACATCACACTATGCCATGATATTGCTTATTTGACTTTGGATTGACTCTAATCATTATAGTTTAAACTATGATTTATATCTGTGAACCCAGTAAATTAGGATTTTTAAAAAATATATATGGTTAAGTAACCATGGCTTAGTGCATTGTGTGAACCACGTTCCCTACCAAAATAATAAGGTCTTAAAACTAAAAAAATCTGGAGGGAAAGGATGAGTATGAAGTGTATATAAGAAGTGTTAGCTGAATATTGATCCAGAAAATAAACTCCTGGACTGATCTTTCTTGTTTATTTATTACATTTTAAATGAATCTTTAAACTGAATTTAAACTGTATTTTTACACTGCCTAACACCTTCAGTTCCCTGAGTGGTATAAAATATTTCATGTTATTGCATCTTAGTGAAAAGATAAATGAAACTTACTAGCGAGTCTTAGTAAAAGGATAAGCCTTAATGTTGCCCTCATCTCCATTGTAGCAGGATTAGGATCTGGAGTCCAATGTCTGCCTGCAGATTGTATGCTGTGTCTGTCCTTCCATTATCTGCTCTACATATGTGTGTCCCTTTGTGTATGTGTGTGTGTAAGTAGTCTTCAGTGCCACATAGGTTCTTCTTATGTAGGAATCTATTATCACTCTACTATATATTACATTGTAATTCCACTAGTAAGAGTGGCAATAGGGCAGGGAGTTTCTGAACATAGTAAACATAGCCTACTGAGGGATTACACCCCATTTAACAAATGATTTTGCTTAAAAGGACTACTTCCCAACTACATATTAATAACTGTGTGCACAAAAATATGTAAGGACTATATTTTGCTGTAAAGGTTACTATTAACCATGGCTATATTTATGATCCACTGATTATCTATCTATCTATCTATCTATCTATCTATCTATCTATCTATCCATCCATCCATCCATCCATCCATCCATCCATCCATCCATCCATTTCTATACTGCCTAATGTGCTCTGCATTTCCATACAGTATATATTAAAACACATTTTACATAATTTAAACTTATAAAAAAGCAAACTAGTGGAGTGGTACCATTATGAGATATCATAAGCCACATTTAAAAAAACAAACAAACATCTACTTGAAATAATGTATAACAGTTAGGATTTGGGATTATTTCCAGATGTAAAATTCTCCAAGTTTTTGCTACACTATGAGTTGCTGTCATTAAAACATCAGGCTGAAGAACACTGCTATATGAAGTTCACCCAGAGGAGGGTCTTATGTGAAAATAGTGCTCCATTATGAAAGAGAAAGTCCTTCTATAGAATTCTGAATTCCATTCATAGATGCTGAGAGAAGAAAGAATTTTATTTTTTTCCAGTCACAGAGAATTTTAGACTAAGAAATGAAAGGGAAAATATTAGTATAGGAAAAAGAGATGAATGCTAGATCCCCATTTGAATGTAAGGCCAGTAAGACTCCTGCTCGAAGAACAGGTGGCAGTCATGGCTAGAAGTTCCTTTGCGCTTCTTCAAGTTGTGTGCCAGTTGTACCCATTCCTGGATCAGGAGACTCTATGCTCAGTCCTGGTCACCTCATGCCCTGGTCACCTCCTGTATGGATTACTGCAATGTGCTCTGCATGGGGCTGCCCTCGAAGAGTATTCAGAAGCTACAGTTGGTGCAAAATGCAGCAGTGTGGGCAGTTACGTGCACACCTAGATCTGCGCGCATTGCACCTCTGCTTTGTGAGCTGCATTGCTTACCAATTTGCTTCTGGATCTAATTTAAGGTGCTGGTAATAATTTATAAAGCCCTACATGGCATAGAGCTGGATTATTTGAGGGTCTGCCTCTGCTCAGTGACATCTGCTCATCCCATCAGCTCCAGCAGAAAAGGCTTGCTGTGAGTTCCATCCCTTAGAGAAATATCATCTGGTGGACCGAGGGCCTTTTCTATTGCTATGGAATATCATTCTCCCCCAGATCATTCTCCCCCAGATCAGGCTGGCACTGACCTTGATGGCCTTCTGCAAGGGCCTGAAGACCTGATTTTGCCATCTGGCCTGGGGAATCAGAGAGAGGTGTGGAGCCCATAAAATGGCTATACTGTTCTTGAATGTCTGTGCTGTCCCAGTGATTGTACTGTACGGCTTTTAATTGTTTAGTTGTTTTTAAGGTTTGTATTGTTTGTATGTCAGATGGGCAGCTATATAAATTGAATGAACAAACAAACAAACAAGAGTTGGTAAGGCTCATTCTCAGTAGCCAGACAAATATATGTAACAAAATGTGCAATCTAATTGGAGGAGGAGGAGGTGGTGGCATTTTAATTAGACTGCAAACTCAAAGAGGGGCTGATTTAGACCATTAACTGTTTAAAAATAAAAATAAGAAAGTGATATCTTACATGCCATCATATTTTAATTTTTATTCCAGCTAGGGACCTCCAAAGCTAAATGTGGTGGTTTAGGCTTCTTGGAAAGTATCAGCAAATACTTCAACATGAGCTCTTAGCTTCTATAATGGATTAACCATTTGCAAAATATTGAATTTGCCAGTAAATTCCAACTCCTCTATTTCACCTGGGGTGCATTTTGAAACTTTTATAGTATGTATTACAGGTAGAAATTAGGATGCTCTATAACTTTATTACCTGGTCAGTTTTAAATTGTTGGTGCTGTAAATCTCTGCAAGGTCAAAGGGCCAATTAAAATTGTCCAACCTAGCTGCCTGATGCATCTGGATGGTTTCCTACATCATTTGATGGCAATACTGTTGAAACCCTGGCTTATACAGTATGTAGAACAGAGATGGCCCAGACAATTGGCACTATTGATCAAGTGGCAGAACTAAAGTAGCACCTTAGTTTGCCACAGTGCTAAGAACAATGAACCAGATGGAGGGCTGAAGCAAGAATGGTAGAATGTTCAAACACAAATTGGGACCTTTTAAGACCCATCTGAAATCCTATTTGTTGGCAATGGAAGCAATGAAGAAATCTTCTCTGCCTCCACTGCGTCTGCATCTAATATGTGCATTTTTCATGTGACAGCATGTCTTCTCCTTACAAGGTGACTGGGGAGGAGAGCCAGAACAGTCAGAGAGTGTGTGCATTTTTTTATCACTCTTTTCAGACAAAGTGAATCAGATTTGCATTGATTTGGATTCCAATATTGATACAGGTCCCAGGGAAGTAACCTTAGCAACTGCTTCTCCTGTTCATTTGGATTCTTTTTAGCTTGTAGCTCTTGAGGACATGGAGAGGGTACATGGAGAACTAGAAGACAGTGCCTGCTTGCTTGATTCTTCCCCTCACCTTCAGCTAATTAAATCAGCCACACTGAGACTGGACCCGTGATTAAGGCCCAGTTCAAGGCCTCCTTTAGTGTAGGATCTGTTCCCACCTGCTTACAGGAGGGAGTCCCTAATGTCTCTTTTCTCTTGCAACCATAACTGCTGAAATCCATGGCAGAACAACAGTAATTGCAGATAACATGATTCTACACATTTACATCATTGCCCTCACTGTAGCCCTTTCTAAGTTCAACTCCGACCTCCACCAAAAAATGGCCCATCCCACAGCACTATTTAGAGTAGTTTCGTGTTATTGTGTGTTGCCTTATTTCATCAAAACTATGCTAAAGTTTCGTGTTATTGTGTGATGCCTTATTTCATCAAAATTATGCTAAAGATCTAGAAGTTTTCACTTGCTTATTTCTTTCAGCTTATGTGACTGAAGAATTTCATATAATTAATGGCTGCACATTGACCCTTTTATTCTTTATAAATCATTCCTTGCATACAAATAGAGACTATTTTCAATTACTCATTACAGAATATATATTCAACAGAATCAACAAGCCTGGAGGGCCTCCAGTGAGGATTCATGGCAAAGGAGATGTCTCCAAGAGAGTGGAGATGGCATTATGGCAAGATAGGCAACCAGATGGCATTCTGTGGCCAGTCAAGCCTCTCCAGATAAAGGCGAGATCGTGACATCACTCACTTGCACTCCAGACAGCTGCTCCTCATGAGTAAACTGCAGTAACTAAGGTTTCTGCAGACAGTTTGTGAGTTGAGCAGCTGGGAGTTGAGGGATTTCCACCAAGCTCACAGTCACAATGTAGCCTTCTGGACACAAAGTTCTGCTGAGCCTAATTTCTTAATCACTTTTGGAAATTGCTTATTAATTGCTTTTCATCTATTAAAAACCTTTTGATCAACGCACTGGGTGAGTTTACTTTAATCCTTAACAAAAGAAGTTTTAAAGGTAAGTTTAAGGACATAATTTTTTTTTTGGAATAAACAGCAAAAGCGTGATTAGAACGCTGATTTTGGAAAGTTAGAAATGGACTAAGGGGCCAGAAGGATTTGAACTAAGTTTTTGAAATTAATCATAGGAATCCTTCCCATGGGAAAATGCTGTTGTTTAGAATTCTTAAAGAAAACATGATAGGATAGAAATTTGAATGTTGGACACTTGAGGGAACCAGAAGGAACTTAAGACTATAATTAAAGAAGAACACTTAAATTTGACTTACTAACATAGAATGGAGCAAAATACTTTAATACTAGACGTATTCAAGGATATTTGTGAGCAATGGACCCAAGAGTTAATTTTAAAAGCATTTGCCATTACAGATACTGCTTTTAAAAGATGTTACAGAACAGGAACAAGTATTACTGGACAAGACTGAGACTGATCTGAAAGTGGATTTAAAAATGACAAGCTACAAAAATGATATGGAAAAAGATCTTACACTGGATATACAAATGAAACCAGCTGATGTCTTAATAATTAAAAAGGATATACACATGACAAACCAAAAGAGTTCTGAAGGATTTTGTGAAAAGGGATAAAGAAAGAATGAACAGAAAACAAGCTCTAGAATATTATTTGAAGGGATTAAAGATCAAGATTGTTACAAGTAAAAGGAAGGAATAGAACATTGGTTTATTTCATCAAGGTTAAGATAGATATGTTATTCCTGGTAACCCTTAATGGACTTTTGCTGACCAGGAATGAATAACGATGCTGTATGGATTTGTTTATAGATAAGAGATGAGATATGGGATGAAGAGATTGTTGCATTTTAAGAGAAGATCATAAGTTGTTAAATGTGTTGTTGTGATGAAGGGGAAAGTCACTTCCTTATATGTTTCTTTTCTTTTTCTTTGCTATATTTTGACTCTTTCTTATTTTTCTACCTATATTTCTTCTGCATTTTCTATTTTTCTTTTTATTCTTTTATTTTTTGTAGTTTGTCTTAGTTTTTATCTGTTTCACTATAACGTTTAATAAAATTATTATATAAAAAAAGAATCAACAAGCCTGCACTAATTCTTTGGTAAAAGAAACTCCAGAGAGGCATCTGCAGGTTCTGATGAAAATGATGGAAACCGTGTTGTACAATCACAATGCAAACTCTGTCCCTTTTCTTTCTGCATGCATTGACATAAGGCACATACAAAGGGGACGGAGCTTGCATTGAAGCATGACACTGCTTTCATCATTTGCTCCTCCCTTGATCTCTACTGCATGGACACTGCTGTCAACTTGTGGACACCCTGTTACACTGGGGAGGGGTTTGAATTGCAAAAGTGCCCTATCTCATGTCATTGAGAATGTCTATATCTTTGGAACTGACAATCAGTCCAGCATTTTCAAGATATTAAGAACATTAAATGTTACATGACATACTGTAAATGGAAAATACAGTAGTATCATTGCAATGCTAATCTTTTACACGACAAAGAGGCAAATAGGAGATGTTACTACTATATTTTGAATCACTCATGTGGCCTAATCCGCATTCTTGGGTTCACGTACTTGGATTTAAAAGAAATAGATAAGGCATCAAAGGTCATGCATTTATTATGAGAAACTGGCTACCATCCTGAAAGATTTTGTTGTAATTTTCCAAACACAGCAGGAAAAAGTTAGTTACTTGTTATAAGACCTGATTCTATAATCAGCTGTCCAAGAAAAACAATTTAAATATAGAATAGTTACTTGCAGGTAGATATCCATTTAATTGTATATTAATTGTATACCTCTACTGCAATTGCAGGAAAAGTGAGCTCTCAGTAATATCTCAAAGTCACTTGCTTGAGATAGGCGGCCATATAAATTGAATAAATAAATAAAAATAAATAAATCTAGCCCTGTTTGGTGAAGAGTTTTTTATGGATCCCAGTTTCTCTGACTTCTAGCTGTGGCTAGCTGGTAAAGGTGCATTTTGAGCTGCTACTGACATTACATGTAGCCTGTTTGTCACATGCCAGAACTGTTCCCATTGTAAAAAAGATTGAGGTAGCTGCGTTAGGCATTGAATTCTGGGGATTAGTGATGTTGGCCACCTCAATCTGCAGCACCATTGCTTGAGCCAGCATTAATAGTAGCCTATACATCTTGGCAAATAGATAGTAGCAACCATTATCTCATTATCCTATGGTTAAAAATAGATTATTTGGTATGGTTTATGGTTCAGAAAGAAGTGCCTAAGACTTATGAGTAACTTAAAATAACTTTCCAGATAGCTCAAAACCAGCTGCACTTTCTTGAAAACAGGGAGTATGTTTGTAGGATTAAAAACTATTAGGAGATATCAAATATTATTGTCTTAACTGCATAAATCTGCCCAAAGCTGTAGCATTTTATAAATACATTTGATCTGAACGGTTTTTCTTAATATACTCCTAATATATCATTTCATTTTATTTAAAAACAAAATGCAGGCAGTTTCCGGGTTAAGAACACTCAGTTTAAGGATGACCCATAGATAAGAATGGAGCCTACTATAGCAAAATTGATTCAAGTTAAATACACAATGGTTCAAGTTAATTACACAATACTACTTATACAGTATTATACAATAATACTGTTCTGGCTTACATACAAATTCAGCTTAAGGACAGACCTTGGGAACGGAACTCATTCTTAAACTGGGGAATACCTGTAGAACAAAACATTGAAAATAAGGAGCAAGAAACAAACTACATGGGAGCAAACACTTTTAAAGTGTACATAGTATGGGATAAAAATCAGTCCATTTGTTATCTTAAGGACAGTTGTAAAGGATATTTCTGTCCAGAAGGTCATTGTATAGATGAAACAAATCTATTAGGAATAGCTTTGATAATATAGTTAAATAATGGAAGACAGATCTGAATACAAGATAGCTTAGCTAAAGAATTCTCCAACAGTCTTTACTGCTCTTGAGCTTTTCAGCCAATAGAATTTCCAACATTTTAAAATGTCATTGCTCCAAAGAAAGAAGAACTTTAGTTTTCTAATGTTTTGCTATAGTAAATTGGAATTAGAATTCATTTCTTAGAATGTACCATATTATAACACTTTGGGAAAAAGTAGACAGTGTCACCAGAGAATATCTATATCGGCCTGAGGACACGGAGTCATATGACAGGGATAGGGATGGCTGCCAGGAAGATCTCCTGAAATGGAGACACTGTGGGTCACCCATTAGTCAGACACATTCTTTCTACTGGATATTGGTTACTGATCCTGCTAAGTGGAGAAAGGCAAAGAAAAGATTCAGGGAACAGTTGTGAAGCCAACCTTTTTTTTAAAAAATGTTTTAATATTAAACAAATAATAAAAACAATTTAAAAGAATATAAAAAGAACAAAACCAAAACAAATTAGATTATATATAATTCAATCTAATGTTTAATCAGGTCATTAAACCTAGATAACACAATATACAGGTGAAACTCGAAAAATTAGAATATCGTGCAAATGTTCATTTATGTCAGTATGGCAACTCAAAAGGTGAAACCAATATATGAGATAGACGCATTACATGCGAAGCGAGATATGTCAAGCCTTACTTTGGTATAATTGTGATGATTATGCTGTACAGCTTATGAAAACCCCAAATTCACAATCTCAGAAAATTAGAATATTACATGACATCAATAACACAAGGATTGGAAATAGGACAATATCGGACTTCTGCAAAGTATAAGCATGCATATGTACTCAGTACTTGGTTTGGGCCCCTTTTGCAGCAATGATTGCCGAATGCGGCGTGGCATGGATGCTATCAGCCTGTGGCACTGCTGAGGTGTTATGGAAGACCAGGATGCTTCAGTAGCGGCCTTCAGCTCCGCTGCATTGTTCAGTCTCATGTCCCTCATCTTTCTCTTGGCAATGCCCCATAGATTCTCTATGGGGTTCAGGTCAGGCGAGTTTGCTGGCCAATCAAGCACAGTAATCCCATGGTCATTGAACCAGGTTTTGGTACTTTGGGCAGTGTGGGCAGGTGCCAGGTCCTGCTGGAAAATGAAGTCAGCATCCCCATAAAGCTCGTCTGCAGAAGGAAGCATGAAGTGCTCCAAAATCTCCTGGTAGATGGCTGCATTGACCCTGGACTTAATGAAGCACAGTGGACCAACACCAGCAGATGTCATGGCTCCCCAAATCAACACAGACTGTGGAAACTTCACACTGGACTTCAAGCATCGTGCATTGTGTGCCTCTCCATTCTTCCTCCAGACTCTGGGTCCTTGGTTCCCAAATGAGATGCAAAAGTTGTTCTCATCAGAAAAGAGGACTTTGGACCACTGGGCAACAGACCAGTTCTTTTTTTCTGTAGCCCAGGTAAGACGCTTCTGACGTTGTTCGTTGTTCAGGAGCGGCTTCACAAGAGGAATACGACATTTGAAGCCCATGTCCAGGATCCGTCTGTGTGTGGTGACTCTTGATGCACTAACTCCAGCCACAGTCCACTCCTTGTGAAAGTCCTCAACACTTTTGAATGGCCTTTTCCTGACAATCCTCTTCAGGCTGCAGTCATCCCTGCTGTTTGTGCACCTTTTTCTACCACACTTTTCCCTTCCACGTAACCTTCTATTCATGTGCTTTGATACAGCACTTTGGGAACATCCAATTTCTTTTGCAATTACCTTTTGGGGCTTTCCCTCCTTATGGAGGGTGTCAATGATGGTTTTCTGCACAACTGTCAGGTCAGCAGTCTTTCCCATGCTTGTGATTCCTACTGAACCAGCCTGAGAGACCATTTAAAGGCTCAGGAACCCTTTGCAGGTGTTATGGATTTGTTAGCTGATTGGGGTGAGACACTTTGAGCCTAGAATATTGAACCTTTTCACACTATTCTAATTTTCTGAGATTGTGGATTTGAAGGTTTCATAAGCTGTATGCCATAATCATCACAATTATACCAAAGTAAGGCTTGACATATCTCGCTTTGCATGTAATGCGTCTATCTCATATATTGGTTTCACCTTTTGCCATACTGACATAAATGAACACTTGCACGATATTCTAATTTTTCGAGTTTCACCTGTAATATTCGTCAATCTTTTCATTATGCCTATAAAGAGCCAGCTCATAAACAAAAGGGGAATAAGCTTCTTTGTTATTCTGCAAGGCTCAATGAATCCATAGTTCTTCATGTAATGGTAAGTTCCACATCTTTGGAATATAATTCAGAAATACTGTAATGATTTTTGTAGCACTACATGACCCATCTTACAAATATCAAACCAAAATGGAACTTCAACAGAATGAGACTATATTATATGATTATTATATTTTTTCATCCTTCCTTCATAATGAAGTTAATAACCAGCCTTTTAAAACATTCTCTGGTTGTCCAATAAACATGAAAAAAATACACGTGGCTAAAAAGAGAGCCAAGCTCTGTCATGAAATCTAATAACTTTCTAATTCTACCCATAATTTTTTAAAATCTGATCACCTATGTTCCATAGAGTGAAGTCAAAATGCACATTGAAGAGCAATCAGGATAATTAAAGCTCCCTTCATTATATGATACTCATAGTTTAAATAAAGAAAATCTAAGAATTTATCCTTCCCACCAAAAAACAAAACACCTGAACACCGTATCAATCTGCTATACATTCATTGAACATAATAGCACAGGAATACCTTAAAGTTATCAGAATACTTTTTATTATACTTATCTTTTTCCTGTATGTTCAAAGCCTTTTCTCTGCTGAGAAAGATGAACCTTCTAGCCTTCTTCAAGACAGAAGGCAACAGCAACAGCTGGACCAGTTTATCAGCCAAACAGAAAGGAGAACAGTTGGACTGGAGAAAGGGGCCAGTCACCATCAGTTAAGTTTAAGCTTCTATATATATTTTTGAGTTATTCTATTCCATATATATTTATGAGGAATTCCATATAGAAATGAGGGCATTCAGAGTGATTAATAACTTAAAGAAGCAAAGGCATTGACAATATCCCAATCCTGAATGAGGACTTTTTTGGCTTCTCATAAGAAGCCTTCTTTTCAAGTTCATGCCTTTTGTAATGATAATAAATATAACAGTAACTAACCAATGATTTGAGTGTCAGCAAAACTACCCAAAGGACCTATGGCATTCCCTTACCATGGAGAAAGTCAAAGGAATCAATTTTATGACAACCTCTCAAACACAGAAAGAGCTTGATTAATATAATGTAATTTTAGGGAGGGGTAGATCATTTATAAATTATTTTTATAGCCAATTCTTGATTGCTTGCTGAAATAGATCTGAAGGCAATTGTATATATAAAGAATCCCAAACTTCCCACCATATCGCCCTTTGCTCATCACCATCTCCTTCCTCTTTTCCACCCCCTTCACCTCACCAGTCCTGTCCCTCCAAATAAGGGCATCTTTTCAATTTTCCATCCTTCTTACTGCTTTGTCCTCCAGCAGCAATAGTCTCTCACTCCACCATGGTCTCCTGCTCACAATCTCTGGTGGCCTCCATGCTTTCCATTCCCTACTTTCTCCCATCTCCAGCTCAACAAGCACTTCACAATCTCTAGGGCTGCAGCCATCATGGTAGTCTCAGGCTTCCTTAATCTAATCACCACTGATCAAGCTGTCTTTCATCTTCTCCCTTTCCTTCTCCATACCTTCCAGTTCCACCATTTCAGATACTTTCCCAATCCACATTAATGTTCCTAAACTCACCTTCAGTCAGAAACTCAGAACAAAATCTCCCCACTTGAAACAAATAACATTCCCTGAAGTCATGTTCACTTCTTCTCCTGAATTAAACTATCTTCTCCCCAGTGCTATCATTCCTTATAGTCATGCATACAGGCCATACAGGCAATATAACTAGGATCTAAAGCTGCTCTATAAAGTTCTATAAAGTGCTGTAGCTAAGCCATTCTATCAGACTGAAGAGCAAACAATGATTGGTGACTTTTTTTATCAGCTCTTTAGAGAAAACATCTGCTTTTGATTGTGCCCAGCTGTTGTGCCTAGATTCTGCAGCAAGTTGCATAAGCTGATGTACCTAATGGCTGTAAAGTACTATTGCTGCTTTGCTTCTGCCATCAACAGCAACAGCAAAGCAACAATATACAACATTGATTTGTATATTGCACTTTGATTTAATTTATTTTACACTTTTCCTAAAGACATCACAGGATAGTTTACAAAACTAACCTAAACATATGGCAGAAGGGGAAAAAAGCTTTTGATGTAGAGATATATTGAAACAATTGAAGGAATCCAATAGAAGAGAATATATGTAGGTCAGGGTTGAACTGTGGAGGACTTGGTGCTCTCTGAGCTTGGTTGTCTGCTTGCAGACATTTCATTACCCAACTAATAACATCTTCAGTGCTAGTAAGTGTGGGGTTTTCTCCCTGTTTATATAAAGCTTGCCCTGCCTGTGTCAGTGGCACTGTAAACCACATTTACACACCATTCAAAAAAGACAATGAAAAAGCTAAGAAAGAAACAAAAAGACCAGAACACATCCTCTCCAGCAGTCAACACCCAGATAAGCAGGGATTAACAACAATCAATCAGAAAACACTATCCTAATCAAGGAACTACCAAGGGGAAAACCACACCCCCATGACACAGGCAGGGCAAGCTACTGTATATAAACAGAGAACAAACCCCACACTCACTACACTGAGGATGTTACCTAGTTGGGTAATGAAATGTCTGCAAGCAGATAACGAAGCTCATAGAGCACCAAGGACCAAGGACCAAGTTGAAGGAATACTAAGCTTTGGGTTGATCCTGGCTGCGAGCAATTTCCTATTGCATTGTATGAATGATTATGTAGCTATTTGGAATGTGCTTAAAAAAAAAAAAAGGACAAGGCAATTCTTGCTGGAAATAGTGTCCTACCAATTCAGGAGAAAATGCTTATTTCATGTTATGTAATGCCCCTTATTCTAATATGAGATCAAATTCTTCCAGTCAAACCTGACTCCTGAGGATTTCATGAACACGTCCATGTTGGCAGCACTATGCAAATGATCCTTCATTAACTTCTAAGACTTTTTTCAACTTCCCTCATTTTCAAGCCATATCCGATTATTTTTCAGTGCCAGTTGTACCTTCCTTTTCCCAACCTGTTCCTCTGCAGATGGTTAAAAGCTATGCTGGCTGGGAATTCTGGGAATTGAATTTTCAACATACTTAAAAGATGTCACATTGGAGAGATCTGGTCCTGATCACTAGCTTGGTCATGAGTGATTAATATTGCATCAATTTAAGTTTTAATTAATTAATTAATTTAAACAATCATTTTTGCTATATACATATACATATCGTTTATTTATGATATTTAATCACATAGGTAGCCAACAGTTTGGGGTTTTTCTCTGCTCCTCAAGTAAAGATCTCTTTTCTTCCTCCTACTTTATATAAATCAGTTTACTAGTGGAGATCCCAATCCTATTGCAGAACTGAGGAAATGGTGGTTCTACTGCTTACAAAAATATAAGGATATCATTAATAGAAGTCCTAAGTCAAAAATGAACATTCACGCTCTTTGGTCCTATATTATCTATGGCTTTGTTGGCCATCATAAAAGACCCTATAAATTAATTTCTAATTGGGTGGTAAGACGTCTTCCTTCTCCATAGTATCTGAATGTTGACTATTTCCACCTTATGTATTCCTATTCCCCTTTTGTAGCGGGCAGGGCTATAACTAAATGCAAATGTCTCTAATAATACCATTTTTCAGCACTTCCATAATGAAAACAGGAGATTAACTCTGACGGATTTTTACAGAATGCCTTACTTCTTGATAAAATTTTAGAAAAGAGACAGAAATGGTTGCTATCCCAATAATTTAAAGAACATTATGTGTGCAATAAAAACCATGTAAGAAATGACACCAGCACCATAGAACTGTTCAGTTAAAAGCTTTCTACATCTTGATTTTTTATTACAAACTGGGATAGGGTGTTTATTTGTCTCAAGGAAAGATTTCAAATGCAGAAAACACTAGTTCCTTACATATCTATTCTATTGTTATATGGCAAATGTCATTGTGTTTTTCTATACAAACCTCAGTAAACAGGTTTGTGTAGAAAAGGTTGCCAGACTAGTTTTAATTGCTTAATTATTTTGTTTCTTAAGCTCCATTTTTGTAAGAGCAACCTTATTCCTGTTCAGAAAAGATAAAACATTCAGCCTTCCTTACATTCCCCAAGTGGATAATCTTTCCCCTCCTTCCTTCCTTCCTTCCTTCCTTCCTTCCTTCCTTCCTTCCTTCCTTCCTTCCTTCCTTCCTGAGGGAACAGGTTGGTGACAGATCATCCTGGAAAAATTCTATTTATGTGGTCACTAAGAGTCAACCTGACTTGATGACTCATAATTAATCAATCTTACTATATTTACTCCTACAATGTTGTAATCACTATTGAAAGTATACTGGTATATGCTGCCTTGAGAATCCTTACATCAAAAGGTGGGTTAAAAATACTTTAAATAATAAATAAATCCCAGGTCAGTACACAAAGGATGTCATCTAAAGATATTGGGGTCATAACATAAAAGTGGGCAGGTTTGCTGGAGGGTGGGTGGAAGTATTTGAGAAAGGAGACTGGGACAATATTTTCAACTATTGCTTTGAATAGAATTGCCAAAATTTCCTATTAGTTTAATATTTTCTTTTTTCTATTATTTTAGTATTTCACTACAAAATGGTGAAAGCTAATGTGGACACCAAAATTCAATGACAAATGAAAAGGGCACTCTCAGGTCACACAAAATCACCTGGGGAGTCTCATGTGCCCAATGGCTTGTTACCTTGATGAACAACTCTCCACATTGTCTCATAAATGAGTTCCTTTGGTTTACTTAGAGGAATAATAACCCAGTAAGTGACAGTCCAAAAACTTAAATAAAGGGATCTTGATGTCTTCAGAGATTTTTTTTTCCTAAAAAAAGAAAAGCTTAAACTCATATAACATGCCCATATTTTTGGATCTCTCTCTCTCTCTCTCTTTCTCTCTTTGTGAATATTTTAGCTGAGTGTCTGCTAAAATGTGAACACAAACCAACCTACAAATTGAAGGAATCCAGAAGTTTTTAGAAAAGAAGAAGAAGAAGAAGAAGAAGAAGAAGAAGAAGAAGAAGAAGAAGAAGAAGAAGAAGAAGAAGAAGAAGAAGAAGAAGAGGAGGAGGAGGAGGAGGAGGAGGAGGAGGAGGAGGAGGAGGAGGAGGAGGAGGAGGAGGAGGAGGAGGAGGAGGAGGAGGGGGGGGAGGAGGGGGAGGAGGGGGAGGAGGGGGAGGAGGGGGAAGAGGAGGAGATGGTAGAATTAATAGCAGAGATCCAAAGATGCAATCCCACTGGCTGAAAGACATCCTTGAAGATGTTTCATTTGGGCAACATTTCGTGCCATCTTTGGAACTGCCCAGTGCCGTTCACTGAGAGCCAAAGGCAATATTTTGTAGAACAAAGGATATGAATAATGTTGTTTCTTTACCAAACCATGAGCTGCTCAGGCAGCAAATGACAAATGTCTGAGAAGGCACACTTATTTAGATGTTGTTGTTGTTGTTCAGTCGTTAAGTCATGTCTGACTCTTCGTGACCCCATGAACCATATTGCGCCAGGCCTTCCTATCTTTCACTGCCTCCGTGAGTTTGCTCAATTTCATGCTCATTGCTTCAGTGATGCTATCTAGACATCTCATCCTCTGCCGTCCTCTTCTCCTTTTGCCTTCCATCTTTCCCAGCATCAGGGTCTTTTCCAAAGAGTCCTCTCTTCACATTAGGTGACCAAAGTATCTGAGCTTGAGCTTCATTATCAATCCTTCCAATGAGCAATCAGAGTTGATTTCCTTTAAGATTGACTGGTTTGACCTCCTAGCAGTCCAGGGGACTCTTAAGAGTCTTCTCCAGCACCACAGTTAAAAGACATCAATTCTTCGGCGTTCAGCCTTCTTTATGGTCCAGCTCTCACAGCCATACATTACTACTGTATTTAGATGTACATAACTGCATGTTCTCATCCATCATTGCTAAGGCAGGGAGTTATATGTAATATTCTTTCTCTATCACTTCTCACCTGCTGCTGCTCAGAATTGCAAAAGTGAAAAGACTCAATTACTTCCCTCTCTCACCCATGCTCTAACTAGAGACAATGTGAATGTCACTGATTTTTGCTAGTGTATATGTGTGTGTTTGTGTGTAAAAGCTTTTTATTATACACACCCAAGACTAGAAAAGGTCGCAGTTGGTTAAGTTTACAAATGCATACCTTGGGAAGTGGTGTGACAGCCTATCTTTCAGTGATTTCACTAGGTGGCCAGAACACTTACCATGACCACTGAATGTAGATCCCACAGCTTGCCCATTCTCATAAATGATTGACTTCATTTTCACCAGCAACAGATGGGGTGATAAACCAGATTGTACTACTTCTGGCTGTGGGTGTAAGTTCACATGGTGGAATATTTCTCTTATACAAATATATTTGCCCATAGAAAACAAGAAGTCGGGCAAAAGATTTATATTTTCAACATTATATGGGATTAAAAGCAACTCCCTGGTACATAGTACATCTTCCTAAAATTGCTTTTCAAAAGATTCAGTTATTACTTGCCAGAACAATATCTTGTTTAGTCCTCACTATAACGATAAATGCCCCCAAATATGTATGACTGCATTTTAACAGAAATATCCATGGAAATGATGGAGGATTTTGCACATTCTTAATCCAGATATGTGCTCATGATATTTTGATCTGTTTAAGTGGACAACAGAATAATATCCTCTCATCCCCACATATTTGGGGGCATTTATCATTATAGTGAGGACTATGTACCAGGGAGTTGCTTTTAAAATTAGTTAATTAAATATACAATTCCTGTTGACCCTTAATTGATCACAGGCTTCCCCAACATTATTTTGATATGCTTGTAGCTTCAATGGCCCAAAGCAGCACCATATAGAAGATTTTCAATAGTAATCTTCCATATGTGGACAAACATAGAGTCCTTTGTCTGACAGTGGGGCAATCTTGCTCTCCTTGCTCAAACCATCCTTGCTCTCCTTGATCTCTCAGTGGCTTTCGATACCGTCGACCACAGTATCCTGTTGGAACGACTCAGGGAATTGGGGGTGGGTGGCACGGTCTTGTGCTGATTCACCTCCTTTCTTCAGGGCTGATCCCAATCAGTGGTGATAGGGAGCAAGAGGTCCCATCCTAGGCCCCTCCTCCTTGGGGTGCTGCAGGGTTCGGTTCTCTCTCCACTCCTTTTCAACATCTACATGAAACTGCTGGGTGAGATTATCTGCCATCATGGGATGAAGTATCATCAGTATGCTGATGATACAAAATTATACATCTCCATCCCAGGTGAGGTAAGTGATGCTGTGACTGCCCTTTCACGGTGCCTGGAGGCTGTAAGAGTCTGGATGGGGAACAATAGGCTTCAGCTGAACCCTGGTAAGATGGAGTGGCTGTGGGTTAATGGCTCCTCTGTATCCGGGACTTTGTCATTTTTGGTGCTGGGTGGGGTAGCACTGCCCCAGACAGACCCAGTGCGTAATCTGGGGGTCCTCCTAAACTTATGGCTCCTGCTTGAAGAGCAGGTGGTAGCCATGACAAGGAGGGCCTTTGCACAACTTCGGGTTGTGCATCAGTTACGCCCTTTTCTGGATCGGGATGCTCTTCGAACAGTCACTCATGCCCTTGTTATTTCCCAGATAGACTACCGCAATGCGCTCTACATGGGGCTACCCTTGAAGAGGATCCAGAAGCTACAGCTGGTCCAGAATTCAGCTGTGATGGCTGTTTTTGGAGCCCCAAGACCCACCTAACGCCATTGCTCCGCGAGCTGCATTGGGTACCAGTTTGCTTCTGGGTCCAATTCAAGGTATTGGTTATCACCTTTAAAGCCCTACATGGCATGGGACCAGGTTACCTAAGGGACCGCCTCTTCCCCATGACTTCAACCCATCCCAGCCGATCACACAGAGAAGGCATGCTTCAGACCCCCTTGGTAAAAGAACTCTGATTACCGGGATCCAGAAGGTAGGCCTTCTCTGCAGTAGCCTCCACTCTTTGGAATATTCTGCCCCCGGAGGTGAGATTGGCCCCCTTACTCCTGGCCTTCCGGAGGACTTTGAAGATCTGGTTCTGCCACTTGGCCTCGGGTGGGAAAGGAATACTTCAAGTGTGGGGATGGCTAGCCCCATAGAGGCCTGCTGTCTTCAGTCCCAGATCCTTCATCTTCTGGGACTCTCTTCTTATTTAGCAATGTTTTATTTAAATTTTTATGTTTTATGTATTTATATGTATTTATGGTTTTAATATTTTGTGTGAGCTGCCCAGAATCCCCCACTGGGGGGAGACAGGTGGGGAGAAATTTAATAAATAAAATAAGTACATCTTTTGAAGTGTCAAAAGTTTTTTTACCTTTTAAAATAGATCTCTTTAAAAACATTAGTTTTTCTTTGCAACTTTCCTTAATATGCAAGAGTTGGGGGTCAGGAGGGGGGAAAGAGAGAGGGAAGCTTGTACAGTGAGCTGAACATGCATAAAGATGACAGCACTCAGATGGAAGAGGAAGAACTAGGAGTGCGGAAAATGGGATAGCATCTAGAAATGTGTTTAAGCTTCCGTAGTATCAATTTTTTTGTGCTTGTTATTTATTCAACTACCTTTGAACAGCATTGGTTAATACGCAGCCTCACAGAATCTGATCTGCATATAGTGCTTTAGATATGAATACTGCATACCTCTACTGAATACCTCAGAATATTAATTTCTTTCAACAATAATTTCCCTGATAGAATTCTGTGATAGGATTATGCAAGAGTTAAAGGTGCCTGGTTTTGTCTACATCAGTGAAGTCATTAGTTCATTTCATTAGTACATATCAAGGGCTGTTGCCTGGGTATTGTATTAATATCCTCAAGTAACCACTTAATGAAAATGCAATAGCCTAAATCTTGATTAACTGGGATGGAAAATTACTACATTTCCATATCAATTTAGTAATGTGGAGTATTGCAACGACTAGAAAAATAATATTCTAATATCACCATCGATAATAATGGTGTTGCTATGTAGTCTTCCTAGCTTGGTATAGTTTGTACCATGTTTTAGACTTTACAATTTCAACTGTGATATTGTGCTGACATTATAGATATCTAGATGGGGAGATTAGCAGAGAGATGTCTGTATTAATTTTCTATTTAAAATTTAGTTTTACTGATTCTTGGTTACCCAAAGGCATGCCTAGTTGAACTGCAGAACTACTTTGATTAAGAAATTATGAACAGGTAGATAACACAGCAACTTGCCAGGACTGCAGTGGGGGAATTCAGTTTCTTACAGTTCCAGTAGTTCCATTAGTACTTCCATTAACACAGCTCAGAAAGTTCTTGTATGGACAACAATTAATTTAGACATATCAAGTTTATAATATAGATTTATTCCACATATCTCCCAATCTTATAATTCTCTGCTTCTTGAGCAGGGGTGGGTAATCTATAGCCCTTCAAATGTTACTGAAGGTACTACCTGGCTGGTACTCTGGGATCATACAATAGCATATAGATGGCTTTTAGGTTCCTCAATCCCCTTCAAGAAGTATCCAGATATCCAATATTATAGATGGCACTAGGTGGATATGAATTGGTCTTTATGCTTGCATAGGTCCCAGAATTTCCAAGCATATTAATATACTGAGTCCTATAGCTGATATTAATGCGAGCACACATAACAGACAAGGCACAGCCTGAGAGATAGACAAAGGAGAAAAATGGTTAAACTTAGCCTTCGTTGCATAGTTATTCTCTTTCTAAACTTCTCTTAAAGAAAAGTAAATGCTACTATTTCCCTCAGCAATTAATTTTATTGTCCAGCTCTTCTGGGAAATTACAACATTCTTCCACAATCTACTTTGATGCTATTTTATGTATGAACTCCACAAGAACCACATTTATCACAAAATTACTTTTATATTTTTTTTTCTCAGTCAAAGGCCAGAGGAAAGCAGTCTTCATTTTCAGAATTTACCATACCTTGGAACTTCCTACATTTTTCATGGGCTATGCCTAGAAGAATTGGTTTCAGAAAGGTTGGCTTACCCATTTCCAAGATACTAAATTATACCAGAACTGGACAGATAGAAATGTTCTCTGAATATAGAAGTTCTATATTTCTCCTCCTTAACTCCTATATTACAAAATACATCACAAATTATGTCATCATACTACTGAATTTTGTACCTTCAATCCAGTTTATCGACTGGCAGTTATGAGGACAGGAAAATTCTAGCACACTGATGACACAGAATGTATCTGAGGTATTCCAAGTTGCAGGGAAAGAGAAAAGAAGATACAGAATTCCTGATGTTAGTGGCAATTTCATGGCTCTTATAATATTTAGTTTCAACCTGGGCTCATTGTGTGTGATACTAAATTCCAATTACAAAAGCTAATTTTTATATGTCCTTTTACTTCCTTAATATTAATTTAATTTGTTTCCTATAGCCCTGAATTTGCTTCTTTGCTGAACTAATCACTACTGGCCCAATTCCCTTCTTTACTTGTTCTTCACGGTAGGTCATGACAAACATTAACTGCCTGTAGTCATTGCTACAGTGAACAACATGCCTTCTTTTATTTTGCAATTTACTCTCCAACTCTCCTTAATTTCTTTATCCCAATTATAATCAAAAGTTCTTTTTTCCATCACAGAGGGACAGCTTGCCAGGTAACACAAAAACAGCAATCCAAGAGCTACTAACAAAGTCTACTTCCCTTTCCTCATTAGCCTGTAATTTGCAGTGCTGTAGCTTCTTGGCAGTCATTGTTTGCCCTCCCAAAGTACTGGGGCTGACAGAGTTGGCAGTAAGTGGAAGACAAGACGTCTCTCAGCAGCCTTTGTTGGAGAAAATGAATATGAAATACAGGCTGGCTAATCCCTAGAGTAATCTCCATTTTCAGATCCCTTCATTGTCTCTTGCCCACTAAGCAGCTATAGAGTATGTTCCTGAGCCACTTTTATAATCAAGAACCACGGTTTTATATGTGTCAGCACACAAACTACTTCTGACTAAGCTCTTTGGGTCCCTCTGTTTCATGTCAGGAATCTGCAATCAAAAGAGCATTAGTGCTCAAGAAAGTGACACAAAAACACAGTGCCGACAAGCTAAAGTTGGGTGTAGTCAACCTTTTGTGCTGCTAAGGGCTACATGGTAGATGGGGCAACCCCCTTTTCTATGCATCCAGAAAGAATTGTGCTCCAAAACCATTTGCTCCTCTATCATATGATACCACAGGTATCAGTAGGAAAAATAACCAATTAACAGTTATCAGTTACTACTAAGAAAGCAAAAGCAAACATCTGCCAGCAGATAAATACGAAGGGATAAGATGAGGATCAAGTGATACAGTGGATACTGACAGTCATCTATTATATTGATCTCCAAATTACTTCTATGGTACATGGTAGCTGTAAGTGACTTGAGTCTCAGAGCCTCAAAAAACTTTTCAGAAAAGAAGAAAATCACACAACAGCTACAGACCCCCAATCCCAATATAGCTTCTGTTCTTTAATACTGAAACGTTTTTTTCCATTCTTCCTTCTCTTTATACAGCATACCACCCAGCATTTATCTGCAGTCCTCCTGAGCACTCTATAACATAAAATTGAACTAGTTTAAAATGGATTGATAGAAAAGTGTAATGATAAAAAATATTGTAGCCTAAATCACAAAGATAGAATAATTGTAAGGCTAAAACAGGATTAATAGTTCGCTAACTGGGGTCAATCTACAGGAAATTGGGATTAATAATGGGAGATACTTTTTATAAATATTATTTATATTATTTTTATATTTACCTATCTGTAAATGATCAGGTGCCACTAAGAAACAAGATATCTAAGGCAAATATGAATCTCTGATATACAAAGGCAAAACTTTAAAAGCAATTAAAGGGACAATAAATCATTCTGAACAACAAAATGCTTCCATAGTATTGAAATGTCAAAAACTTGAGAACATTCTAAAGTTCTCAACTTATGATATTTATCATAAGCTTACATTCCTTGAATAACAGTCATATAAATCTATTAGAAATATGCACTTGAATAATATTTGCATTAGATAAGCATATATAGAATTATAATTGTTTATTATTATAATGACACGTTAACACTTTTTTTCTCTTTGTTGTATTTTTTTCACTTTTTTGTTAAAGCACTTTTTACGTGTTTTTCCCCTCTTTTTGCAATTAAAAATTTTAAAAATAAATAATAAAAAAACCTAAATTCACTGAAGAAAGTAACTAGAGGAATTCCTAAGCAGCTATTTCTGAGCCTATCATTAAGAATACCTAACTGAAGTACTGTATCTCCTATTCTTCAATCAAATCAAGGAGCCCCTTCACAGACCCTCCCCAGAAAAACAGAAGTTCTTACAAAATTAAACAACCCAAATATATGCTGGGCTAGGAACTGTTAAAGTGTTGTAACAGGTATTTTGGACCAAGGTAAATAGGGCGTTAGTGCTAATGAGCTAGCATAGCTTTTGAATTTTCTCTCATTTTACAACAATTACACCATATTCTGCACCAGCAGTAGCTTCTAGTCCATTCAGTGGTACATCAAGGACTGGATCTCAGGACCAAAATTCAGGGCCTTGAAACTTAACCCCATTCAAATTACATTCCAGATGATAGAGATGGTGACCAACAGGCCTGATTTTAGTAACTGGGCTGTCCTTAGTTATAATATATTTTATTATGCATATTTTAAAATATAATTTTTAATGCAATAAATGCTCTTTATTCCTAAGTCTAATTTGTGGCACTCTAGAAGACCCTTATATCCAGCATCTTGAATTATCTAGCTGCACACAAGTCCATCTTCAAGAGATGATCCAAGTTGAATGCATTTATTTATAAAGAAGTGTAAATGAAGTGGGAGCAGGAGGCTTAGTATATGATTTATATGTGTATTTGGATGTCTGAATAGTATAATACATGGAGCATAATCAAAAAGCTAAATAAAAGTGCAGTTCTAGTCAAAAGTCTTTATTATATTGTCCTCATGAAGTGAAGGAAGTCAAAATATATTACTTTGATCTGCCTGTGCAAATGGATTTGTGCCAGTTTTCTTGTTTCCTTCCAGCAGAAAGCAAAGTCAGTACTTTATAATTAAAACTATTGATCCGTATGTTCACATTTTATATAGCATCTATTACTGTTCACTGTTTTATCCATTTTATTCACATTGAACTACCATATTTTCCTTGCTTGTATACATTTTTGCTTGCTTTGCTGCCATGTCAGTTCCAGAAAATGAGAAAACCCATGAAGTGGAAGACAGAGAGACAGAGACCAAGAGAGAGAAAGGAGGAACAATCTTTATAATACTTTCTTTATAACCACTACAACTGTTGAAGGAATGATGACTATTGATTTACATTTTCCTCCTTGTGTGGATTAGATTTATATGGCAATATCTCTTCTCAAAAGCCACACTGGAAATGTGATTAAGATGAATGCTTGATTTGGGGGAAAAAACCCAAATCAAATATGTATGAATGGAAATGGATCAGAGAATGAAAATATCTATTATTATATTATCTGTTTATCTATATAAAAGATTATATACAGCTTATTTCAGAGACTGAAGATGTATTACAATTCCATCAAAAAACATCTCTACCGCTATTAGCATTGGAAAAAAAAAAACCAGTCTTAAGAGCCTTCTTAAAAGTTAGTAGGCTGAGAGCATTGCATACTTCAGGAAACAAGATATTCCAAAGCATGGGGACAGCCACTGAAAAGGATTTTCATGAGGCCTTCAACCTGTTCACTAGCATAGAGTAGTCCCTCAACATTTCCTCCTGGCATTCATGTGAAGGATGGACTGAGAGTGGCCAAAAAAGATAGTCCTGCAGCTATCCAGGTAGGACTTTATAGTTAATGACCAATGGTACAACCTAGATGAAACTTTGCCAGTTAGTGACTTCTACTGGACTGAATTGTACTTAATAGGTAATTGATAGTCAATGAAGATGATCTCCATAGCTTTCACCAGTCAGCAGTGCAATTTCCACTTACTTTTGCAATTTCCAGACACTTTTCAAAGACAATCTCACCTACCTTGCACTGTAATCAGGACAGGTTAAACCAAGGCATTCGGAGTTGCTTTTTAATGAGATGGGCAGTAACAAATTTGACATATAAATAAATAAATAAAATATTTGTCACTAAGTCTAGCAAATACATTTTTGCTAGAGGCAACTGAATATATGTATTGCTATTGTATTATTCATATATTATGTATATTGCTGACTGTAAACCACTTCAAGTTTGTTAAGACTGGAACAGTCTAAAAGTCAAATAAATAAATAAATAAATAAATAAATAAACAAACAAACAAACAAACAAACAAACAAAAAACCAAACTTTCCAAGTGGAAATTTGCCCTAGTTAATGCATCTCTATTGGTAATCTGGTCCAAGCCACACAGCACATGCACAGAAAACTAGCAATCATTTCATACAAACAAAGGATAGAGGAATATTGTCATGTAAGTTAACTAGCAAATCAAAATTACCGTATTAACTTTGTTGCTCTTTCTATCATTTGATTCATTCAAACTAATGGATTATGGATCATTATATACATGAACAGTATACAAACCAACCAAGGAAAATACAGTACTTGTGATCTCTTCCAAACTGTTAAATTCCTACCATATTTCTCTATTTTGATTTATTTAACTTCTACAGAACAATAAAAGAATTTTACTATTAATTTACTGGATCTGAAAAGACTATATTATTCATAACAGGAAATCTTATTATATTTCCATATTGTCCATTTAGCCAAAAGTCTGTATAAAGCAGGAAAAATGTGTATTATAGATTTTATTGAGCCATTCCATGCTAATGGTTAAAAGGCGAAGTTCTTATCTTCACAAACCTTTTCAAAGAGATATGTCTATGTTTTATAAATAAAATATTAAAAGATAAAATCTATTCATAGTTGCTAAGCAATTTCCAATCCAATTTAAACCCACTCCCCATTTTGCCATGTTGAAAATTGTAGTCTTAACGAGAATGCACTATTATATGTTTCCATTACTTTGGCCTAATAAAGACGCTGAAAAGCTTTTTGTGTAAATTATTTGTCCTTGATGGCCATCTGTTTTGTTTCGCTGTATCTATAAGAACAAATTTGAAATAGCAACCCAATGAAATGCAATGACTATAAATGCAGAATATACAAGGCTATTACATTGTTTAATTCCTTGGCACATGGTAGTCTAGGGGCATCTGCAGCCAGGGGAGTAGGAGGGGAGGGTTGCCAAAAGTCAAGATGTTGGCCATGATCATGTGGTCACAGCTGCCATCTTCACTTTTTAACACTCCCTCCACTAGTCAACCTTTAGCACTCTCATGTACAGAAAACATGGAGGTATGTAGGAATACAGGACTAGCAATGGAGAGAATGGTAGGAAAAGGAGAATGTTTCAAAGGAAACAAGACTGGGGAAGAGCATCATGATTACTCACAGGGAGCTATGCAGCCTCCAGAAGGTTCCTTCTGATTTTCTAGGGAGATCCTCCAGGGAAAGCATGAGAACACCATCTGTTACTTTTTTATGTAATAATGAACTGAACTGTGGAATATTTCTGCCTCTTACAATTTTTTAATTAGTTTTTTTTTCCTTACGTCAGGCATTTTTTATTGTATCTATTGTCAAGATAGCTAGTGTGCTGAGATTTTTAGCAGAATGAAACATATCCATTTGATCTGATACCCAGACCACCATTCACCATCTCTGCCTTAAGTATTTAAAAGAAGACTGATATAATTAGCAGGACTGTTTCTCACTTTCCCTTTGAACTGAGGTGGTGATGGCACTTCTCCCTTTGAAACACCAATCTCCATCCACCTCATTTTTCAACATTTCTATGAAATATAGGCTCTTGAGAAAAAAAAAGTATAATCATTACCTGATATAAAAAGCTAGAGGGCAGCTTTCTTGTAAAATTATATGTCTTTGTGTTCCTTTGAGAAAATCTTATTTGGTCTGTATTTCCACTAATAGATATCTCTAATGTCAGCATGTAAATGATAGAAGTTTATTGTCACTTTAGAAAGGAAAACAAAGGTTATGCCCTTTTGCAGCTATTGTTTTTATTGTTTTATCTTTAAAAATGTGGTCAGGCTTACAGCATAAATCAACCATATTTATGGTTGTATGGAATGTAGCCTACTATCTATGAAGCAACTGATAGTGAAATGTAACTGGGGCCTGGTGGGTTGATTTTCAGTAATTGTGGGATACAACTTGTTAGAAAGTACTAACAGTTGAAAAGGAGGAGGAATTGCATTTTTAAAATAATCTACACCTAAATCCAAAGAAATGAGTTATCATTGTTGTTACTTTGGCTGAGGCCATCTAGGTTAAAAGAAAGAAGAAATGAAAGCAGCATCATTACTGGTGTCTACTACTACCTTAAAGAGGTGTGGTATGTAAGTTTGTACACCAGGCTGAAGTCAGGAAGGAATAATACGGAATAGCAGGAGAGGTTGAAAACTTAGTCTGACCAAATCATGTTTCACACAATGCAGGTTAGCTTCGTTTGCAAAGATCTTGAAGTTTTTTCCTGATCTGCCTGATCAAATAATGTCATTGTGTAATAGGAGATAGAAAATTTATAGCCCAATGACACATCTCAAAAAAAGAGGAAATGCATCACTAAAAAAGAGAACACAAAATAAAGAAAAATAAATGCATAAAATGTACGTAGATCAAATTTGGAAATAAAAATGTATCCAAATAGAATATAGAGCTAAAAATAGATGAGGAAATTCCATCCCCACCTTCTTTTTTTATGGCAGCTTCAGCCAGACTCGGACCTAGCAACTCACAAAATAAAGCAGGTCTAGATAACTTTTTATGTTTGGCGGGCATATTTGGAATTTGGAAAATGTGTCCATGTTCAGAAAATGGTTATCATGTATGGGTCACCTGTTCACAGAATTGTCCTGGTGGCTGTGGCCCAAAACACTCATATACCGGAAGGGAAGAACAAAACCCCCTCTTGTAACAATAAATGTGCCTAAGCACAGCAGTGAAGTCATTCTTGGATCTTTTTACATTGTCACTGTTGTTCTTTGGTCTAGAGAACACTGAAATGGAAGCACTGCACACGTTAAGAGATACATTAGACCCTTGAAAATGGTATGTTCCAGGACCATGTATGGTTGAGATTCATATTTCTGCATGGTGTAGGGAGTGCTAGAAAACGTAGTTGCCTGGTGTAGGGAGTGCTAGAAAACGTAGTTGCCATGAAACTAATAATTCTAAGTACCCATGCAACTAGGGAAATCATCATAGCCTCAGTCTACCAAGAGGGAATAGAGAACACTCATATAAAGCATATCTAATACATCTCTTTGCTGAATGGAGTGATCAGTATCCTTCAAGAAGACACACTTTCAAATGCAAACCAATAGTACGGTACTGTTATACTTATTTCAATTCCTATTTGAATTTTGAAAAAGCAGACTAGGGTAATTGAAAAGCAGGAAATGTATAATCAAAAACAAAAGGAAATGCCCTCCCACCTTAAAAAAACAAGCATAGATTTGCATAGCATTTCTGTATGCTTTCTGTATTCATGCGAAAATGTAGACATAACAACCACAATTTAAATAGAGATATAGAAATGTAAATTACTGCAAGTAAAATGGAAAACATATGATTTTCTGCACACACCGACCTGGCCGGGGTGGGGGGTGCAGGGGGCATATGATCAACTGTCCTGTGGCCCTGCTCAGTTCACTAGCCAGGTGCAAAATCTGGATGGACAGCTACAAGATCCTTGTGCTGTATTCTACATATACTGGAATTGGAGTGTTTAATTTAAATGCCAACTGGAAGGTGGAGATAAAGCTATGGCAGTTAGAGGTGAAGAAACCCTCACATTTTCTTTCAAATTTTGGGGCAAACAAATGTTTCATTTGCTTTTCATACTATGATTTAATAAGACAAAGTATCTCTTTAAAAAGTACAAAGGAGAAGCTTTATTGCATACCTAAAAAGGTTGTTATTTATTTGCACTTTTTAAATAACATTACATTTGCTTAATACATAATTTTACATTTCATATACTTTAAAAGAATGTCTCTGATAGAAGAGGACAATTAAAAGCATATTAGCCACACTTAGGTATTCAGCTGTGCACAATAGAGCTGGCAGACAAATATATCAAAGCCACAGAAAACTGTGGAAGAAAACCAGGAAAATAAATCTGCATTATGCATTACCATTATTATTCAAAAAGTCCTGGAGCCTAATTCACTTTCGTTTAAGTGAAAGCAATGCACTCAATGGCCTGGCTTTTGTTAAGCTTCTGCATGTAATTACAAACTGAAATTATAAATTAAAACTGCTATTTAAATTGCAAAGTTTATTCTTCAGACTTAGTGAAAAAACAAATGACATTAGACTTCCCAAATGTGTTTCAGCAAAGGATAGGATAGCATACTTACGTCTTAAAATATCAGGGCTTGGTGAAACTGTCAATCTCGAAACATCTCTCAGGAATTTTTTCATTCATCAGACTCCTATACAACTGCTTCCACAGTTTGAACATCATTTCACTATCTTTACTATCCTTCTTTTAAAAAAGGGCAGACTACATGTTACCGTCTTCAGTATTTACACCTTAAGGTAGAAGTGAGGAGCTCATGATCCATGGATCACAATACGGCTCCAAAACTCCATTATTCTGAGGTTAATACTTCCAACAGAAGAGAATATATGTAGCTCAAGGTTGAACTGTGGAGTCCTTGGTGCTCTCTGAGCTTTGTTGTTTGTCTGCAGATGTTTCATTATCCAACTAGGTAACATCATGCAGACGTTTCATTACCCAACTAGGTAACATCATCATGTGAATAAGTGTGGGGTTTGCTCCCTGTTTATATACAGTAGCTTGCCCTGCCAGTTTTGGTGGGGGTGTGGCTTTTTCCTTGGTAGTTCTTTGATTAGGGTATTGTTTTCCGCTTGATTGTTTGCCTAGAGTCATCTACAACGTACAGTGTAAGGACCGTAACCACCACTATGGCTGTATAATTTACTGCATCCTTTAAATCAATATGTTAAGCAACACCTCTTTGCCTGTCAATCCCCTTTGCTTCTTGCTTCCTGCCTGCCACCTGCTTCACTTACTATTCACTGTTTTATCTGGCCCAGTCTTGCTGAGACTACAGCACTGAGTGCCTGACACATACACCTAATTATAATTATTAAGTATTCTATAAAGATGCCTGGACTTGCTGAGTTAGTCACAGTGTTCTAATTGTTAGAGTAATTCCCCAACAGATAAAAAGCAGGAATAAGGTCTGAAAATGGAACATTTTTAATTTAACATTCAATTCAAGGCATAAAATCTTTCTCATAAATAGCAGCTAATATTCCAGCCTCAAGCAAGTCGAAGCTCATATGCATAGACTGGAAAGATGTCGATGCACCATTTTTTACAGATTTTAATAATCTTCTGAAGGTGGAATTTCTTGTAACTGTTAAGAATAGGGTTGACCCTAACAGTAAGCACAGTGGGATGGCCACCTTAACAGAGAACCTGAAAGTAGGAATAAGGACTTGAAGGACAGAGGTTTGGATACAATATATCTTAAATCCTTTGCAGTCCTTTGAACAAATATTGAAACAAGATCCAAATCCCATTCATCTTTTGCGGCTAGCGTGGGACATCACACCCTTTTATTCTTAGAATCATTTTAGAAAACATTTTAGAAAAACATTTTAGAAAACATTTTAGAAAAACCCTGCTCCAGAAGTATGTTTATGCTTTGAGTATATAGGTTTAACATATGCACCCACTTACACTGTAAGAACCTGTATTACATGGATATGAGCAATTTGCCTTTCTTTTAACGATGTTCTTAATTGCCGAATGCTGATTACCTTTATTGCTTTATGCACTGCTGTGAATTCTTTTAAGCAGAAAGTTAGTCTAATTTGCCTGGACCTAGTACCCAACAATCTGGAAGAATTATAGGGAAGTTATAGGTGCTATTGCACCACATTGCATTTAGACAATAGCAGGGAAACTTCTGGGAATACACAGGTAAGCAGCCTCATATTTCACAGAGCATCTGTTTAAGCCTAAAAGTGAATGGATTTCACTCAGCAAAGAATGTTCTGTCCTAGCAGATTTCTTAGAAAAATAACACATTACCCTAATATATGTTACTAAGAACAACCATTCATTATACAGTACTCAGAGCTGACATATTCAGAAATGATTCATAGCTCTATGAAGAGAGTTAAAGTCTTACTTTCTCTTTCAAACTCACTCGGCCTTACATTGCATTGTAAAGAAAAGAAGACTGGGCAAAATATCAGATATACATTCATCTGACAATGGAAGAAAATGTACTAATTTAAGAAGGAATGTGCATTGTGAAGCAAATTCCTGAGGAATGTTTTCAACAAAGAAATCAAAGAAAAATTAAGCTAATATTAGGAACAAGTATTCGTGTAAGTATATCCTGTTGCATAGACACATACTGTGTTCTGTAGCTTTGCACTAAGATGTTTGGAACAGAAATTCTGGGGCTGTTTTAGTTGTTATTCTATGTTTCTGTTTAAGTCTAGTAGCTGAGATTATATGACAAAGTCTCCGCTTGATAGCTTGTTTATAGCCAAGAATGTCTATGTGATATTTTCTTATTAGGATTAAGGATGAGGATGGAGAATGTTTACTCAATGAAGACTGCCTTAGGAGAGAGTGGAGGAACTGAAATCAATGTCCTGTCGTTGTGCAGGACTGTATGTATAACCAACAACACTTAAAAAGCAGCAGTTGAGAATAAAGTCAAGAACTGGAATTGGTATAAGCGAGCTAAACATGGATCCACTTTTGAATTCCAATGCAGGTTCCAATGGGTGCTTTTTGTTAAGAATCTGATGCAAGCTTTTTATATCTGCTTTATAAATCTGGGAATTTCTAATATACTTTGCTTAAATATATATGATCAAATCACGACCAGTGTCCCATACAATTTGTTTAATTAGTTAGTTTGAAGCAGTAGATTGTCATAATTTCTATCACTCAGGAAAGAACTAAGTCTCCCTTTTGTTAGCCTTTTGCAGCTGTTCAAAGTGTATGCAATGACAGTTCACGGAAGGGAAATGGATTATGGCAGCAAGCCATGTGACAGACGTGTTTTGTTTGATCTCTTCAGGTTGCTTGGCACATGAAATTCAATACAAATCTTCTTTGTTGCACTCTCCAACTGTGTCTAAGCTCACAATGATCTCTTCTCCTTTGGTTCACTAACAAAGTGAACCTAAAACCAAAGCTTTGTTTTTCCTTTCTTTACTCATATTCAATGTACTATATAGATCCTAGCATATAACAAACATAAATGGAATCTATATTGTGAGAAGATTAAGGAAAAAATTCCTACCAATTTTTATTATTTAAAAATCTGTGAAAACTAACAACTACAACAAAAAGCAGATCAGACAGGAGGCAGTGTAGATGAGGGCTGCACTAATTAGATTAAGCATGAGGTAACCTTTCTTCCTTTACTTAACAGTTTAACTTTTCCTTATTCTTTTTAACTTTTAAAAAGCCTGATGTATTTACCGAATGTCATGATCTAGGTAGAGGATTCTTTCCCCAAGACATCCAAGTGACTCTTTTAGAAAATAAATACAGCCTCTGTTCCAAGCACAGACTATTTTCAGGGAAGACATGTTAACCAGACCCTTTTTGGGGTAATATTTATTCTATCATTTATTTTGGCACAAAAGGCAATAACTTGGTATGATTATTTTTACACTCTAAACAAGAGCAAGTTCTTGGGGAAAAAAAAAAGAACTCTAATTTGTACAGTGAAATCTAAATACATTGTGAAGGCACTCTGGAAAAAAAACAACAGTCCTAGTACTTCCTACTTCTCACGAAGAGTGGTTATATTCCCAGGTTGGGTATTATTCTCCTCTTATTAAAACTTAAATACATGTCATGCATTACAACAGTTAACTGTATTAAGCAACTGTTAGGTGAACTAGGAAACATCAGTTTGATCCTAATGTATCTATGGGAAAAAAGGAAATTAAATTAATTGCATTTAATTAAGTGCAGATGAGAATTCATTTACCTCAAAGGTTTATCTCCCATATCCAAACAACATCGTATTTAGGCATATGATAATAGTCCTTATTTTCCGCACTTTTCATGTATAATTACATGTTTTCAGGTAAAATTTCAGTCTGCTAATTTTAATACAAAGGCTGCGGGTTTCCCTGCCAGTAAAAGACCCCACTCTGCATATAAAGTTTCTACAGTTGTTTTTCAAATTAAGCATTTAAAAAGATTTATAAGCCTAATAGTGTCTCGTTCCCTATGTGAATTCTCTGAAATTAATACATTTCTGTGTTTTCTTCTTTTAAAAGGAGAAACTAAATTGATCAATAAAATACTTTTCCGTCAAATAACTCTGAAGAAATTAAATAGTCCATATATTTTCTTAGTGCTGCAGATACCAGGTAGAATCCAATCTCATACTGCTCCTGGGTAGATTTTGAGTGTACATTGGTCAAGAGAGGAGTGGAAAGTCTAGTTAGGGCAGTGGAAGTCTACTAATGCAGTATCAGATTCTATCTTGCTGGCACTGACATTCAATGTGAATGGTGAATGCACTTATTATTGTGTTTTTGATATTAGTAAGAAGACTCCATTCCTGTTTGTCATAAGTTGAGAAGACAAAAATGGGGATCCATAAGAGACTACTTACTCTCTCTATATATACTTGATGATACTTGTAATTCATTTTTATTTATGTGGTCAGCTATGATGGAATGTCCTCCTATAGCCTTATGTTGAATATGGATAAGACAAAGATTATTCTGATTCCCATCCTCTGGTACATCTCTCCTTTGTTTGTCTCCAGGACTTCTGGATCACCTCAGTTTCCTTTGCTCTCAGCCTTGGCTTCCTGATTGATGGTTGGCCAACTTTCGGCCTGCTACAGAACTTACAATGAAGTTTTCATTTGATGAATATTCATAGTATCCAGGGGCTTCTGATAGAGGAGATTATGGCTTTAATGATGCATGCCTTGGTTGTTCATTGCATTGCAGGTGTTTCCAGTTTCTCTGCCTGTCCTCTGATCTTAGTCTAGAAGAGGGCCATTCAAGCTGTTCTGAAACTTACAGCTCTTCACTACTCCTTATTTGAACTAAAGGACAATTTAAACTAAAGCCGCTTATGCTTAGAGCCCTAAATATCTGTCTGCCCTTATTGCTCCCTAAAATCCCATTTGCTTCTTATTCATTTGAGCAGGGTCTTTTTTCTTCTTCTGACTTCCATGGTCTAAGCTCCATGTCTCTGGAATGAGCTCCCTTCTTCCATTTGTCAGCTGCTAGATTAATACCTCTTTTATTTAAATTATGGACTGCATAACCTTTTAAACAATATGCATGGCTGCTGGGTTTACTGGTTTGGATTGTTAGGCCTTACTGGATGGAATTTTATTTTCTGTTTGTTTCCTGATTTATCCCAGATCTTGATAAATGTACCTAAATAATGATGATAATGATAATAATATTCAGTCCTAGGACAAAGCACACATTGTTTCTTCAGGATATATACTGTGTGTGTGTATGTGTGCCTGTGTAAAATATCATAAACACAGTATGTAGTTTGACCTCTTCTTTGACCTCACTATTTATTGTCTTCTTCAATTATATATTTACTTATAGCTCAGAATAAAACAGAGTAAATTTGGTGTACTGGTTAAGGCACCAGGCTAGAAATGAGGAGACTGTGAGTTCTAGTCCTGCCAGAGGCACAAAGGCAGCTGGGTGACCTTGGGCCAGTCACTCTCTCTCAGCCCTAGGAAGCAGGCAATGGCAAACCACTTCTGAAATCTTGCCAAGAAAACTGCAGGGACTACTCCAGACAGTTGCCAGGAGAATAGAAAAGAATAGAAATAGAAGGCACACACAAAACTTAGAATAAAAGCACTTTGTGTGTCAGATGAAGTTGAATCCAGACTACAGAACCATAATACATTTGTTGATTTTAAGATGTCACAGGACTGTTTGCCATTTTATAAATAAATATAATGTTCTGGAAAACTTCCACTCCAATTTCTTGCTTCCCTCCAGCTTCCTTATAAGGTGCTTTGGTTAAAAAGTGCTAGTTTGGACCAGATTCACCAGACAAAGGACTGTTTTAGACCTTTGGAAGTCTAATGCCATGTACCAAAGCCTTGCATCTCCTTCCAGGCAGTTCTTTTTGTGAAATTCTGTTTGCTGACATTTCCAGACAAGACCCACCCAAGCCTTCAGTAGAATGAAGTATAAACAACCCACATGAAGGCACAGATGAAGTTTGAATAGTGCACAAATTGTTTAAACTATTTGTTCTAGTGTCTGTAAGGGAATTCTCATAAAAAGTCTTGGCTAACAGTACAAAAAAACAGGGTAATAGGGGAAAAATCAGCTGAAGAGCAAAAATGTGATAGACTAACTATGAATTATTATGATCATAGTAAATTCTGTTGCCCCCAGTGGACTTCCAAATATTGGCCATTCCTAAGGAATTTTTGATCTGAGTATTTATTCCTCTAGCACTGCTACAACCTGACCTTCTTTTTGGCACTGCCTATGGTTAGCTATTGGCAATGAAGATATCGAAGTGGCAGGTAATGTTTGTCTTTTAGGATGAACCATCAACTGCAAAAGAGCCATCGGCCAAGAAATACACCACAGGCTAGCACTTGGTAGAGCTGCCAAGAAGGCCTTGGAAAAGATATTCAGATGCTGGGATGCAGATCTACAAAGATCTGAACAGAGCAGGCAATGATTTTCCCTTCAATGCTCTATGGTAGCAAAAGTTGAACTTCAAAGGAGCAGGATAGAAGGAGTATTGACACTTTCAAACTTTGGTGTTGGAGAAGACTCCTGAGAATACTGTGGGCAGCCAAGAAAACAAAGAAATCAATCAAAGAAATCAACCCAGAGTTCTTACTTGAGGCACAAATGACCAGGCTCAAATTATCCTACTTCAGACACATTGTGCAAAGACCTAGCTCTTTGGAGAAGCCTCTAATGCTGGGAAAAGTGGAAAGAGAAGAAGAGAATGACCAGCAGCTAGGTGGATGGACTCAGTTACAGTGGTGATGGGTGCAACATTGGAAGACCTGAATGACCAGGCTGGGGACAGATCATGGAGAAAATCTATATATGTGGTTGCTAATAGTTGACACAGACTTGATGGCTCATAATTAATCAATCAATGGTTAGCGAGGATGAGATGTAGAAGAATCTGTGCAACATTAGATACCTCTGACTTGCCCACCAATTTGGTGGAGAGGACATGGCAGAAGCAACATAAAGTGAAGCAACAAGACAGAGTTACATAGCTTTTTAGAAGTGGGACCTGCTTTGTTCTCAAAGCAGTTTGGAAGGGAAGCTTCACTCAAAGTATTGTTAATACAAAGGGCTCTTTTGAAGCTTTGCACAGTTCTAGTTGTTAATGTTTTTCCTGTGCTTCCTTTAAACAACAAACAACTTTCTTCTTTAGGAAGAAGAGATACAAAAGTAGATCCCATTAACAGTATGTCACTTGCTTTGTTTTACACAATACACAAATGCAATATCCTCATTTCACTAAATGATATGACAAAATGATAGATTTGTGGCACTCACAAGCATCAGTAAATAATACCTTATGAAACTTAAATGCATAGCCAATTCTTAGAGGTACTCTCTTAAATTCAGAGCAGAAATGGAATTTACTTAGTACTTTTGTAATCTGTCCTTTTATCACAGAATATGATGGAAAGCATCAATAGGCTTCCAAGTCTTCCTTCCTTCCTTCCTTCCTTCCTTCCTTCCTTCCTTCCTTCCTTCCTTCCTTCCTTCCTCCCTCCCTCCCTCCCTCCCTCCATCCATCCATCCATGGTAGGATTAAAACACAAGCAACACAAAAAAGAATAAAGATTGAACTGCAGTCAAGAGTAGAAATATATCTGAAACTACTGCATATAAACCAGCAGCAACCCCCACACTCATTTGCACTGATTATGTTACCTACTTGGGTAATGAAACATCTGCAAGCAAACAACCAAACTCAGAGAACACCAAGAACTCCACAGTTCAACCCTGAGCTACAGATAATCTCTTCTATTGAAACATACCTGAAGTTCCAGAGCTGTCTTCAGGCCTTTCCTCAAAACCTTTGATGTAGCTCTCTGTCTCCAAAATTTTATGCTAAATTTATTTATTTATTAAATTGATTTATTAAATTTGTATAAATTTAATAAATATGTTTATTAAATTTATTTATTTATTTAAATTTGTAAAAATTGTAATGTTTAATGTGATAGAAAGGGGAATAGCTTCTGGAAGAAAGATTCAAAGGAATTTCTAATTTTGTTTCAATGTTCTGAGAAAAGACACAGAAAGGATATAATTGGTAAAGAAGGTAAGGAACTTAAGACCTCAGGGTAAAGAAAGAGATCATTTGAACGAAGTACTCATTCATGGAGGTGTTCTGAGGAAATTTATCCAGTACTTATTTGTGTGTGTGTTTATGGAAAAGATTGAGCAATATCATTCAATATAGTTAAGGTTATATGAAGTATTTAAGCATTTATCTGAATGATCTTATATATGTGTGTGTGATATGTTTTTCCATTTTTTTCTCTTCATGTTTGTTTCTGTGGTTTTGTTTTTCTTAGTTCTTTTCTCCCATCCTCTTTTCTTCTTTCTTTTTTATGTATTAAAGAACTAAACATGTCCCATAGAAGTGACTGAAGCAGTCTTGTGATGTGATCTTGGATGAGTTTGACCCTGTTAGTCCTGAAGAAATGGGCAGGGTCCTTGGAACTGTTAGCTGTATATTAGATCCATGTTCCTCTAGTGTCAGGCCTAGCCCGAGGAACTCCAGGAGACCATGAAAATTCTGTTCAGCAATGTTTATTAGCTACAACCTCTATCAAGAATCTTCCCAGACTGAAACTCTGTTCCCACAGTAGCTATGAAAACAGAGTGAATTCCTCAGGGAGGTGCCAGCCTCATCCTCTTATCTCTTCCTCGCCCTTCTGGAGACGAAAGAGGATGTTTGCCTCCCTGAGTGTGGCCTTCATAATTCCATTCCATCACATCTAGGGAGGGGGCACATGGGTTAGATCCATGTGGTGCTAAATGCCTCCTTGACAGGGGGAGTGGTTCCACCAGCTCTGAAAAAGGCAGTGCTATGTCTCCTCCTCAAAGTTCATCCTTGGATTCAGCCAATCTGAATAATTATTGTCATGTCTCCAACTGTCCCTTTTTGGGGAATGTTGGTGAGAAGGTGGTCAGCGTCTAGCTTCAAGGGGCTGTGGAGGAAGAGGATTATCTGGACTCTTTTCAGGCAGGATCCAGGGAGGGAGGGAGGGACATTTTGTGGTGATGTTAGTGGGAGGGGAGTAGTCAAGGCCTAGGCCCTATTTTGTGGGATGTCTATCCTCTTCCCCCTCTTTTTTAACATCTATATGAAGCTGCTGGGTGAGATCATTCATGGATATGGTGTAAAGTATCATTAATATGCTAATTATATCCATGTCAGGTCTACAATGTCCAAATCCCAATCTAGAAGAATTCTCATGAAACCAGGCCTGGTTCAGATAAAACTCCTTTATTGGATAGTACATGCAGCTCTAAGCAAAACTTTGCTAAAACTAAAGCCCATGTAATTTTCCCTCTACTTTTACCCCTTTTGCCCCCCTTCTACTTTGGCGCCTGATTTCTTTCTCACCAAGTCGTGGCCTTGTAAATTCCTCACCCTGATAACACGCTTCTTCCTGGTCTTCAAGGTGACACCAGTTTTGTCTTCTTTCATTCCCCCCCCCCCCTTCGTTACAAATAGCAGAATCAAAGCAAGCAAACTAAGCACACCTAGTAATTACTATCTCTAATAAAAGAATTCTCTTTTAACTAAACATTTGATTGATGCAGGTTCTGACAATCCAGTTGTACATCTCTGCACTCAGCCATCCAGGTTAAACTGTCAAAACTGCAGATAATAAAAGAAAAAAAAAAGTAAAACATACTTTATGCAAGCATAAAGCTTATCTTCAATTTTATTCATAATAAAATAGCAGAAAAAAAATCGTATCCTGCATATATACAAAAATGTTTACTATAGATATCAAGAGCTAGTCTTTATTTAGTAACTGTTCAGTAACTATGGAAAACAATTTGTGAAGATAACAAGACCGCAGATAACAAGGGCCACCTGTGCACATAAAACTGAAGGGACTGTCACAGGATTAACTAACAGAAATTCTGGAAAGTGGTTGTATTAGAATTATCATTACTGTTTTACAGTTGTTGCAATAAAGCCACCAACATTGATTTGCTGAATTGTAATATTTTGGAATGCTTGTGAATATTTTGACTGCCTGGAGAACAAAGCTTTCAGAATATTTGCAGTCTTGTTTTTACAGGGAAGCAAATGTTGACCATTCAAGATGAAGTTTTATTTAATTATTTATTTCCTCATAACCTAAAGGCAGTTGTCAAATAAATAAATAAATACACCAAATCTTCATCTAATCACAAAGCTGATAGATTCACAGAATGTAGACTTTTGCATTATTTTTTTACCAAAATAAAAGTTGATATATCTGCATTATACATTCCTTGTCTTTATCTTTCTGCGTATTCCATTTTACAGAACCTTTTGGAGTAAAGGATATGATAGAAATTAAAAACTGAAAGCAAGGAAGGAATAAAACAAAAAACATGAAAGACTGGATGCACTTCTTAAAAAGTACTTTTTAAAAGTATTTAAAAGAACTTTGTAGCTTCCAAGTACTATAAGGATATCACAGATATTGAAAAAATGTTATTCTTTCTTTCGAGATGGAATTAAAGGAAAATAGATTTGTAAGCCTAATTAACTTGGCTCATTTGTAAATATTGGATTAATTTTAGTGAGTATTAGATTGTAAGTCTGAGAGAGAGAATTTTCCAGCATAAACTAAACATTCCACCAGGCAAATCCATCACTGACCGTATAAAACCACTTTTACAAACTGTCCTTTACTAGGCAGCAGTTGATAATAAGAGGACAACCAGACTTTACCATTGGCTTTTACAAGCCATTTACTGACATTTCAGCTGAAAGCAAAGGACGATTTTAGCAGGTATGTGTATATGTGATGGGGGTGGGGTGGGGGTAAAAACCGAGTCATTTCTTGTGATCCTGTAATCATATGACGAGCTGGTCTGTGTTGGTATTAACAGTAATTTCATGGTGGCTGGTTGAACATAAGGCTATAATTCAATTGTATTTTTGTCCTGATGTTCTGAATAGCAAGAATAAAGCTGATTTACATTCCTACTATTCAGAAAAAAGTCATGTAATATTTATAAGAAAAAGGATTTTGTAGATACCTAATCATTAGGTTATTTAAAGTCTGTCACGCTCTAGGAGTAGAGTTAATCCACAAAATGTTGGAAGAAAAGGATTATTTTGCTTAAGATCTCAAAGAGCAGAGATTACCAAAGACAAATATGTTCACAGTTTGTTCCTTGCTGGGAACAATCAGTTCTATATAATATTGAACAGCATGTCTGTCTATTTATACATACCTAATGACCTCTCTCTATATATACAGCCAGGATTTTTGTTAAAAATGTAGTTGTTTATGTGTACAAATATGAAAGTATATTACTTAAACAGTGTAAACCCAGTTATACTTTTGTTCACCAAGCCTGTAGGGTCCATCAGCTGAAACATTTAAACAGTCATATTGAAACTTGATTGGGTCATACTTGTAACTGTAGTTGTTCTAACACAGACCACACCAAATAAGTACTTGCATGTATTCCACCTAGATCCACTCAAAGCAGTTGTATTTGACTATGGGCAAATGACCCTGCTCAAATACCTGCCAGCAAAATCAGAACCAGTACATCTCAGATCCCCAGCCTGCTTTCCCATTAGGAGGCCCTCTGATGTTGGTTACAATTACATGGTTTGGAATGAACTTCTCTGCGGATTAGGGGAAGGGCTGCTGCTGCTCATGTGTATAAAAGGTCCAGGTTCATGGTTGCTGGAAAAATTCTTGCCTGAAATGCAGCCATTCAAAATTAACAATCCTGACTAGATGGTCCAAGATTTGCCTCAGTAGAAAGAAGCTTCCTATGTTCTACTTCTCTGAAGGGGGGGAGGGGGGGTGAGTTCTTGCAGTGGGGAAGGGAACACTGTTGAAAATGGCAGTTACGTTCCCACCAGACCTCTTATCCTTCTTGAAATAAGTAAAAATATTTCCTGACTACAGAATCACCAGTGTCTTCTTTACAATTTATCCAGAATGAATGCTAATATTTTTTTTCTGCCAATGAAGGTCTTGAGGCATGCTTAGTGTTTCTAATTTGGCAGCAATTGTCACATCTTTGAGGGTGTCCTGCTACATTGACCCATACCTCCAAGGTGAGAATTTTCTACTGCTGGAGATGGGGGTGGGGGTAGGGCTGGAATCAATGTACAGATAGTCCTCATTTAATGACCGCTAAGCTGGCTAGTTGGTGGTAGAAGGAATCAGGCATAGCAAACAGGCAATTATTTCTGACACTGTTGAAGATCTATTTCAAGCAAGAATAAGGTTAAATTTTCTTTTTCTTGTTGTCTCGTAATCCTTGATACTCCTTCTAAATAAGTGGGACCAGAATGCTAGAGTAGTAGCCTCAGAAAAAGCAAGCTGCTTATTAGATATCAATCCTCCAAAGGCTTCATAAATAAATCAGATAAATAATCATTTTTGTTTCTAAGAAACCTCTGCTTTTCTATGGAACTTTTCCCTTCAACTCCTCTGCTTTGTGAATGCCCACAGAACAAAATCCATGCAGGAGTATTGCCTTGAGTGTTACTGTTTCTCAGCCAAATGCCCTTTGTTGCACTGAACTGAATAATGTGAGGTCTGAATGCAGGCTGAAAGTTAACATCTCTGAGTGCAAGATGCCCCCAACTTTGGTGTTGCATTGGGGAACACAGTATTAATTTACAAAGAGAAAAAAATAGTGATGAAAATGAAGCACCTTTATAGCAGGCTGAAAATCTTACAGACCTCTCTAGAAATCATCAACACTGCAATTCAAAAAAATTGTACTCCAAATGAATCTCAAACACAGGAACATATTTCTCCCTGCATTCCCAGATCAGCATAATTTTAGGTTACCCTTCCTGGGTATTACCAATACTAATGGTGCATTACATAGATTGCCCACCAAAAATAAGCCTGTCTTTTGCTTTAAGATGGACAAAATAATATTTGCTTATTTCCACCAATTTTTTAATTTAATTTTCACAAAATGAGTGGATAAAATAGAATGGCTGTAAATAAAGAAGTAAACTTTCATTTGAACTAAGAAATTCACTTGGCAGAGAAAACTTTAAAGACTTTAAAGATAAAAATAAATCACTGAATAAGGAGTGTGTTTATTATATGTACAGTGACATGTGTCCTTTATTATAAAAGACAGTCCTTTATTTCAGAGAGCTGTCCTTTATATTTTATTTTTCAAAAACTCATTTTTTCCCTTTATTTTGGGGAGGACAATTGATGCCCCTTTCTTCCTTTCTGTTCCCCTCTGCCATCGTTGTCCCTTTCTCTCATGCTGTGTTTTCTGTATTGTTCTCTGTTTTTTAAATGTTTTAATAATTGTAAAGTGACCAGAGTCACTGGGAGTCAGGCGGAATATAAAGTTAATATATTATTTCTTTGTTTTTAGTCTTCATATATTTGCGATGGGTAAACGACTTTTCTTCCAGTAGTCCTGCAGCTGCCTACCCTGGTTCCTCAGCCAACAGTTCTGAATCCTGTAGCTCACTTGTCACCAGATGTCCAGAAACTAGAACACCTAGCGCGGTCCTTGTTGACCCAGGCGATGACCGATCCACTATAGGCTTCTGTAAATTACATCTCACCATATTGTTTATGGGAGAGACACTCTTCATCTGGCTCCTCTGATGAGACCTGTCCAGTATGGTTGAATCTCTGGCATAGCTCTCATCCTCCTCAGAGCATGCAAGCCGCACAACCACATCAAGGTGATGATGATGATGATGATGATGATGATGATGATACCACTTAAAGCACAGTCTTTCACATTCATGTGAAAAATATGGGAATTGAATTGTCGTTTTAAAATAAATTTACATATACTGTTTGATTTTCGATATTTTTATTAGAATATGCATTTTTGTAAAGTTTTTCTTGTTTTTGCTCTTGAATTTTTCTTTGTAAAACAGTTATAAATATAAACAATTAGTTTTTTTTAAAATCCTTATGAAACTCTTTTGGATTTGCCCCTTTTTCAGGTTTGTACTTTATTTTTTCTAGGAAAATATGGTCACTGTAATTATATGACATAACATAAGGTAATCAGGTAATATTAGCAGGAGGCAACACTGCTTCATTTTGTGATGGGCAATGAGTTAGAGGCTGCCCTCCAGACACACACACACACGTATACAGGGAATGTGCATGAGTTAATGTCAGTTTTGTAGTAGCCAGGAAAATAATTCATAATATAAAATTAGATTTCAATATAAACATTTAGATTATATTTAGATTATATTTGCAATTGGGTCCAGGCTCTATACATTGAATGGGTACTTTTTTGTTGAAAGAGAAAGAAAAAGAAAGGAAGGAAGGAAGGAAGGAAGGAAGGAAGGAAGGAAGGAAGGAGCGAGCGAGCAATGTTCTGAATTAGCAAAGTATCAATCTGCATAAAATGTACCATAAATATCATTTTCCGTTCTATCTCCTTACGCCGCAATCATTATCACTTTCAAAGGGTCGGAAGTTGGTAGTCATTGTAAAAAGGGGGAGTAAAAGCTGTTACTTGCCTTCAGGCTGTATCATGTAAAAGAACAGCATGACAAGCAGCCATCTGGAGGACACAGAGGCAGTTCTCTTATTGTCCCATGCAAGAGATGTCAGCCCTTGAAGGTCACCTTCAAGGTTGATAATCTCTGCAAAGGATTCCTTCTGTTAGGTTCTCCACTATTCTCCACTATGAGGTCAGTCCCTCTGCCCCAACTTTGTGCCTGATATTAATATTTCAGAATGTTTAAAACGCCCAGAAATCAGTGCCATCAGAAATGTAGCCTTGACAGAAATGCCACATAAAAATTAACTGGGATATTAACTGGGATGCTCAGAATAAATATTAAAGCACAGGATGAATTAGGAGGAACAAGTAGCAGATAGCAAGCTTTTGCCTTAGCTTGTGGCAGGAGGAGTGTCAAATAAACTAAATTTAGCACAATGCTTTATATGTAGGGGAACTGCACCCATATCCCTCCCTAAGTTTTGATTATTTATTTTGAACATATTTCTCAGTTGCTACTGTTGAAAAGATCATATGAAAGTAGAAAAAATGTTAAGAGAATCTGAAGCAGAGTTCACCTGTCAGCTTAGTTTGCTATGATGATACTAGGAACAAAATAACTATGAAACCACATACAACTCTTTTGTATTCTTCTTTTGAAAGCTTTTCTCTTCCAAATCTTTCAGTTACTGGAACAGCAATAATTGCAAGGTTTAGGCAAGGAACATTTCTTTCTTTCTGTTTTTTAAACTGGTTGTGTAATGTTTAAGGTGTTGAGTTCTCAGTTATTGGTTTGAATAACTTTTATGGCTTAAGATGCACTAGGTGAAGGCTCCTAGTATTCTCGCTTCTTCTGTGCAATAAATTCCCTTCTCAGAGCACTTGTGCAAGAATTGTCTAAAGAGGGAAATCTTTAAATATAGCTCATTTTTTTTCTTCAGCTTGTGTATAATAAACAAGACATTTATATAAATAAATATAATTTATCATGGTGTTTACTGAAGATAAAAAATAAAAAAGACTTATTCTAGCCTCAAGACAGTTGCTGGCTATAAAAGAGACTATTTTCATTGACTGGACATGTTTTGCTAATGTTCAGAAAGCAGTTTGAAAGCAGACAATGCAGTTTTGGCTCTGGCACATTCCTGGATTAACATTCTGGGCTGCCAAATGGAAAGGGGGAAAAAAGTAGTCCAGCTGATTTCTTTAAGTGTGTCTGAATCACTTGTTGTGTGGTTTGGCTGTCTGCATTTGAGCATGAGCGTGGATAGATAAGCTAGATATATAACTGATTGAATAAAAATAGGAAGTGTTATTATCAGAGCCAGTGAAAAGAAAAAGTGGTTACCAGTAGCATAGAGCAGTGTTTCTTAAAGTGTGGTCCTAGGACCCCTGGAGACCCCCCAAGACCCTCTCAGGGGTCTAGGAAATCAAAATTATTTGTCAACCTTTGTTGAAAAATTATACAATATTAAAATCCCATCAAACAATCATGAGAAGCAATAGCGGCAGTGAATCTGTCAATTTTAATTTTTGATACAGTAAATATCGATAAACATAACCCATAAAAACAAAAGCTCTTTTGGGGTCCTCCATAATTTTTAAAAGTGGGAAGGGGTCCTGAGAGAAAAAAAAGTTTAAGAAACACTTGTGTAGAGCATATTCTTTGATATAAGTGATTACAAGTTGACTTTCCAAGTAACTACAATCAGATGCTTGGGAGAATCCCTTCCCCAAACTAAGAGAGCCATTGCCAGTGAGAACTGACAATAGTGGGCTACATACAGAAAACAAAAGCAGCTGTAAGATTTGTCTTGTACAATCTTTCTTCCACTACTTTTTCAACCTACACTAGAGCTTTACCACAGGTTCATCCCATTTTGTATCCCAGTTTAAACTGAAGGACTAAATAGAAAGCTCTGCATTCAGCTGAAATCAACCATATTCTACCCCTTTCTATGTCTCATGCTTGCTTCCTGTTGGAGGCTGAAGTATTCTCTGTGTATATGTAAATGTTCCTGAAAGTGAATATAGCCTGAGTAAGCAGTGAGCAGGTACAACAGAAAGGAGTTTATATACATAAAATATAGCATAGACACAGGCAAAGATTAGCACCTAGGTAGCTCTTGTCCTACCAGGAGAAGAGTCAAAAAATAATGTACTCCATAAGTGATAGGCCTATGGAGAAGGGCAGAAGGAGATTATCTCATTTTAGCAATGTCTTAGACAAAGAGGGAGCACAGTAAATCCTTAACCCTATATACACTTTGCTACCCATTGTGGTCATTAGGTTCTTGAGGTGTTGAAGGGGAATCAAGTTTTTCACTCAAGGAGCACAGTGAAAAAAAATGGGGTAATATTAAATATTAAAAAGATCAAACTAATGACAACAGGTACAGCAACCATTCTTAGAAGTGACAATGAAGACATCGAAGTGTTAGATAGTTTCTTCTGTTTAGGATCAATTATTAACAGTAAAGGAACCAACAGTCAAGAATATACCACAAACTAGCACTTGGTAGAGTAGCTATGAAGGCCTTGAAAAGATATTCAGATACTGGGATGTGTCTATACTTACAAAGATAAGAATAGGGCAGGCAATGGTTTCCCCTTTGATGTTCTATGGAAGTGAAAGTTGAACTTTATAGCAGAAGCAGGATAGAAAGAGTATTGAAATTTTTGAACACTGAGGTTGGAGACGACTCCTGAAAATACCATAGATATCCAAATAAATAAACAAATGGATCACCAAACAAATTAACCAGAGTTCTCACTTGAGACACAAATAATCAGACTCAAATTATCCTACATCAGACACATTATGCAAAGACCTAGCTTTCTGGAGAAGGCTCTAATGCAGGAAAAAGTGCAAGGAAAGAGAAGAAGAGGATGATCAGCAGCAATAGTGGATGCACACAGTTACAGTTGTGATGGGTGCACCATTGGAAGACTTGAAAAATCAGGTTGAGACAGAGCCACCTGGAGAGAATGTATCTGTGGGGTCACTGAGAGTCAACACTGGCTGATGGCACCATAATCAGTCAATCAATTAGGCTAATACCCACAAACATATAAGAACCGAATACAACTGAAACTTACCTGAGGGAATCGTGGCTTTATGTAATAGTCTACATAGACCAGGAATTTTATATTTTATATTAAATTCTAATGAATATTGGATAAGTGAGTGCAGAAATACTACTACAAGGAACACCAAAGAAGATGCTAGCTCAGCAGTCAAAATTCTAAATAGGTTTTCATTCTATCCTACCTCAAATGCATGCTGAGATCCCCAATATGAAGTTAAACAAGAAAGAGATCAAATTAACATAATAAGCCTAGAATAAGTCAGCATGTAGAAATAAAACTTGACGTTACTTTAAAGGCATGTTGTAGAGAAGTTTTACTGGAAACTGGGTGGAGTTAACACGCAATAGACTTTAATATGGTTCAGTGGTGGAGCATATTAATATGATGGAGACAAAGCTTTAGAAGATCAGTCAGAACCTGGAACTTGGATATCCATGACATAAATATACCACAAATCCTCATAAATAAATATTTTGATGTAATCACCATTTGGGCACAATGGGAGGGAATTTAGAATTTAATATTGTTTTAATGATGTTTTTATTTTTTATTTTATAAAATAATGTGCATTTATTTTAGGAATAATGATAAATAGTGGTGACATCAATATACATATTAATGTTTAGAGTTTTACTGTGATTTTCAGTTATTTCTCAAGATGATATACTGAGTCTAGCTTTATCTATTCCATTATTTAAAATCAATAAATTAATGAATTTTAAATTTTAAGAGAATTGAAAATTCTCTGTTTATTTACTAATATTTTCCTTTCCATCCACAATGTCCTTTTTAATTTTCTTCTTTTTCCTTTTATGGAGTCATTTATTTTGTTTCTCACATGTTTTAAAATACATTTTAAAAATGTTAAAAAAGAAAAAGGATTTTGTGGGGCTGGGAGAAATTGGCATAGGTTCTTTGAGTCTTAGTTTGGGAATTCAAGAAGAAAGGGGGAGGTTTGGGTATTTAGGTGCCAGTTTTGAACTTTCTTTTTGGGTGTATCTCTTGGGAATTAACTCATGATAGTTGTTCCTAGTACTGATTACTGTAGTGGGTGATTGAAGACCTTTGATTTTTATTTATGTGACTGCTTGTTTCATTTGTTATTTTCATTACATCTGTGAAATCATTGAAAAAAAGTCTTGCTTATCCTCAGCAATGTAATGATTTTAATAAGATAGTTAATTAGATGGCATCAAGGTGGGCCTTGCTTCTAGTGAGTATATTATCACATCTTGACCTGTCTCCAGCAATAAATCACAGGCCTCCCCATTTTATTTTACCAATCTCATCTGCTGTCTTTTCTGCTTTCTACTTCCTTAATCTTGCCAAGTATAATGATTTTTTTATTCTATCATCTGCTTACACCATATGCCCATAGTAGGTGAATTTGCAGTTGCTGATCTTTGCTTCAAGAGAGTAGTCAGAGTTTATTCGATCTAGATTGATTAATTGATTGAATGGCTTTTCTTGCAGCTGATGGTATTCTTAGTAACCATGTCCAGGTCTGTGATTCAAAAAATATATATCCTCCTCTCATTCATCCTCAATGTCCAGATTTTAGAGTCATACACATCAAGTTTTTGCTTAAATTATTCTGAACATTGAAATAGTCTTATCCTTCGTGGACTTGTCAAAATTTATCATTGCCTTCTCTAAAATTAATCTCCTCTTTAGCTTTCCAGTACATGGGCCATCTTTAGATGTTCTTGAGCTCAAGAAAATAAAACTGTCTACTACTTCATTTCTTAGCTGATAACTAAGCATGTTAGTAGATATTCTCTTTATCTTAATATTTAACGTTCACCTGAATTTTTCACCTTTCATTTTTACTTGATAATATGTTCTTCCAAATCTTTTTTACTTTTTGTTTAATAAAGTAGTACCATCTGCATATCTCAAATGATAATGTTTCAGTCTCTCATATTTCTTCTAATCTTGCCTTTCTTATAAATTAAACTGTTAGTGGGTGTAGTTCAGCAAATCTGAACAATACTATATGTGATTTGTTTATGGCTATGAGCACATTTAGCCTTGTTTCCTTTATAACATGCCAGACATATAAACTAGTTCCCATAAGGCTAAATAAATGATGGACAAAGCCATCTGTATTTGTTAGCTGTGCCCATAGGCAGAGGAGCCAAGTAAGTTACCAAACAGAGTAGAAGACCAGATCTGTGCTCATTTTCTACAGTTCTGCCTTTCTGTGACATTTGAACAGGGCCAGTCTGGATTAAAGCCAAAATGTGGAATAGTTCTCTCAGATTAATGATGAAATGTTGAATTTCCATCTCCCCAGTCAAAATACACATGGCTTTCCTTTTTAATCTGAAGGAGGGCAGCACCAAATACAAGGAAATGAAAAGTAGCCAAAACATCATTGTGGGATTACATTATATTTTGACAAAGCAGCTTTGATTGCAGTTGCTTTCTTTGTCTTGAGAAGCTACTTTCCCATTAGCCTTTTATATTTTTTAAAACAGAAAGTATTTTTTGTTTGAAATAGGACAAATTCTTATTTATTATTTATTTTCTACCATTATGAACAGAACTTCATACGTAAAGACAACCATGTAAGTCTGAAGACGGGAAATCCAAAATGCATCCAAAATCCATAGCTAGTTGATATCTTCACCAGGATCTACAAAATAAACATAAAAGCATATGCAAGCTTTAAAGTCTGTGGAACTCTTCATCAGGCAAGATGTTACAAAAAATGTAGGCAATGAAGAAAAGGAAAAGAATTCTAAAAATAAGGGTGGAAATGTAAAGCCATAAAATCAGTCTCCAAAAGGAATAGTCAACTGAATACAGTTTTCAGTTTAAGTGCTACTGATGTCAGATTATTACCAATCTTAATAACCAGTAGTTCCTGTTTATATATGCTAGTTCTTCAAGATGCACACTCATTCCAAATGCATTGTTCACTGCCTGAGGCTGAAGCTGGGTTTTGTTTTGTTGAATAGTGTCAAAGTAAAATAAGGTTCATGATATCTTCACTTTCTACTTTTCCAGAACCACAAAGTGTGTGCCAATTCAAAGGCTGCTGGTAGAATACAATAAACAGTGCATGAATTAATACTCCATAATCAGAGAACTTGTAATGCAATGGCAACAGCTTCTTGGCACACTACAGTACTAAAATATAAAACTTGTCTTGGCAACAATTCTATGGCTTCAGATTTATATCTAGTCAGCCACCCTCAGTATGATGTCCTTCAGCTGTACTCAGCTACATCAGTGCTCCCCACTTCAACCAATATAGCCACCCCGGGGGATTCCAGAATCTGGAAGGCTGATGGAACGGAACATGGACGCTATTCGTTTCATGTGGTACACCCTACATATTCTGAGATGGAACATTCCCTAGAGACAACTGTACTATAGCTAAACAAGCATTAAAGAGGGCATTATTTTTTTCTGTCTCTGCTCACATCTTCAGGAATCCACTTCTTTTTTCCTGCAAAAACTGTCAGGAATCATTGGAACTGGGTGATATGTAGGTACTTGTAACAAGTAAAAAATAAAATAAAAATGTCTGACCACTAACATCAAACCACCATTGTCCACATAGTCACTTCATTAGTTGATGCAGAAAACTTAGAAGCTTAATAAATTACTTCCAGACTGCATTGCTAAAAAAAGGAAATAAAGCATTAAATGTCTTGGTAGCTCATCTTGACTACATAAATAAATATGCTACCAGTGTTAGCTAATGTCCAGTTCATACAGGGGAAAAAACAACAACCTGGGCCTTACACAAGAATCTATTCACAAATTAAATGAAAAACTAGTTTGGTAAGAAATGGAAATGCAAATAATAGTGCTGTGCAGAGTTGAGCTGCTAACAAAATGCTGTAAATCTGATTTACTTTCAGCCAAATAAGCAGAACATTTTTATAATATGAAATAAATATAAGAACCTAAAAACTATGGAGCTTCTTAGTTTTATTAATCATACTGCTAAGTATATACATCAAATCTGAATAGTTATAGAAAAACCAGTATTTATGTTCATCAGGATATCATAACAGGGAAGTAATGTTAGGCAAGTACATAATAAGAATAAGGAAGTAATCTGAAAGAACCCTGTTTTTTAAAAATCTTATATACAGAGAATGGAAATAGCTCTGCAAATGAAAGTGTCAAACCTTTGGATTATGGGTGGTGAAAATGTGGTAGCACAAAAGCAACAGAGATATAATCTATGATATACAAAACATTTTCATTTTCATTCAACTTCTTTGCCATGGAATAACACTGTGACTTACAGTATATGCAACACTGCATATACCAATATACATTGGCTAGGATTCTATGAAAAGGAAATCATTTAGTTTTTTATAGCAGAATAAATAGAAATAAGGATTGTAAATGAACATCACTATGATTTAGCCAACACTTTTCCTAAAGAGAGAACAGATTTCCTTTTGCAATTACTCAGCCCCCTAGAAATGTATATACTATTACAGGACACTTTGGTAAACATGGGAAATGGCCCAAGGTTTTGTAAGGGAAGAGGAAAAAAGGCCTATAATGTAGCAGTGTGCAGCATTTTCTCCTTTTACTCCAGAAGGTAAAACTATACTGTTGGAAATAGTCAATTAGTCCATCAGATACATCTAGAAGCACTCTCAAGATGGCTTTCAAGTTCTGTCTTGAATACATCCTGCACAGGGAAGCACAAGAGTAATTAGCTCCACTGTGAAACTGTTAGGAACATTTGTCTAACATTTCATTAGAATTTCACTGTGGAATCAGACTTCTGGGTGGAAAAAAGGAGAACTGACATACCTTTGCATCACAAAGATGATGCTGAGGTGGATAATGGTGAGCCGGGCAGCAAGCCCAGACCTGCAGAGTTTTTCTGGACAAGGAGAAGTCATGAGATTGACCACCTGTGCTCTGGAAGTCAGCTCCTCATGAGCAAACCTGCAGGATCCAGAGGGACCCTGCAGGCAACTTGCCAATAGAGTGCTAGGAGCTGAGGAAGAAGATCAAGCTCACGGCCTCAAGTAGAGCCTGCTTAAAGGACACTGAATTTCTAGAGCACATTAATGCCCCACAGCATGTTAACACTGAGCTTCTAGAGCACATTAGCATCCCAGAGCATGCTAACATTGAATTTCTAGAGCACATTAACATCCTAGAGCATGTTATCACTGAGTTTCTAGAGCATGTTAGCATTCTAGAGCACACTGACACTTAGTTTCTAGAGCATGTTAATGTTAACACTTCTAGAGCATATTAGAGTGGGAAAATTTTTAAGGCTATTGAGATCTTCAGACCAGCAGACCATCTAAACTACCTGGATTAAAGTAAAAGTAAAGAAATATATATGGATTTAAAAAGAATTAAAAGCAAAAAGTTTGCCAAGAATGGAAATTAAGAAAGTTTAAAATGGATTAAGGGGACAGCTGAATTTGTAATGTTATTTATTATAGTACTTTTGAACTAATTAAATAAATAATACACAACTCCATGGGAAAGAGGATTATTTAAACTTGTGAATAAGGATGTTTTGGTTGATTCCCATAAATGAATAGATAAGGGAAACTGGAAGCTGGGAAAGATCATGTGACTATAGAACTACAGAGTGCCAAAAGGGATTAAAGAGTTAAGGGTTTTTTTTAAAAAAAGGCATCTCTTTATTTTCTATTTATTTTTATGGATTACAAATTAAAAGACAAAAATGGCTACTACTAAAAAAAGAAGCAAAAAACACAGAAGGAGGGAGAGGATTATTTATAGAGTGAATAACAGAAAAGAATAACACCAGAGATCTTTCAAAAGATGTTTGAAGAAATAGGGAAAAATGTCACAGCACTAGTGACAGCATCAGTGACTAAGGCTGTAACTACAGCTCTGACTGCATCAGTTAAAAGAGATCTGGCTTCACTAGAAAGGAGAATGGAGAAAAGATTTGCAAATATGAAAGATGAACAAAATATTTGAAGAATCTATAATACAGATGAATGGAGAGGTTAAACAATTTAAAGGAAAAATTGAAATTTTGGAAAATAAGACAGAAATAATAAATAGAGAAATGGAAGTAGATTTGGATCATTTGGCATTACTTGAATTAAGAGAGAAAGAATTTTGTTCTAGACTGAGAGTAGTTCCAGAGGAAATGGTGAAGATATTAGAGAGAGGGTTGTTGAATCCTTAGTGAAATTTTTGGAATGGGACGAAGGATATATGGATGCAGAAGTGGATGAAGTGCATAGAAATAATACAAGATATGCAAAACTAAGAAACATACCAAGAGATATACTTGTGTGCTTTGTCAGGAAGAAGACAAGAGACCAGGTTCTACAACAAAATTTTAACATTAAATTAAGGATAAATAATTCAAAGTAATTCTGTTCAAAGAAATACTTATCAGAATATTGGAACTGGAGGAGATGCAAGTGGATCAAAAGGAAGGATAGGCACAACGAATTCAACAAGAGACTGAGGAATGACTACTACATTGGGAGCTACAGATATAGATGTTACTAACAGAGGAATGGACTGTAAAGATGACAGAGTTTGCAGAGATGGCAGAATTGATCTGTTTGATCAGAGATAAAACTAAGTACTTTTATAAAACACTGAAAATCCTTTATGGATTTTTTGCTGAAAGTGGAAAAAAATGAGGTAGTGACTGTTGGATTTGTAGATTAAAAGGGTTGAAAATGGGATACAGGGGAACTATGTAATGTAATCTTAGAGATGGAGGAGGGGTAATAAGTTTGTTTGTAACTGCTGCAATGAAGATTGGAAGTCGTTTCTTCAATTATCTTTTTCTTTTTTCTTCTTTCTTTATCTATATTGTCTTTCACACTTTTTCTTTTATCTTTTCCTGTTTCTTAATTTTTCTTTATATATGTTTCATATTTGTATTTTATTCATGTAAAAATCTTCAATAAAAATTATACACACAGATACACACACACACATAATATAAAAGAATTTCACTGTGGTATCCTTTCAGGCATTTGAAGAATGCTTTCATATCCTCTCTCTGTTTTCTCTTCTCATGGCTAAATTCCTTCCAGTAGGTGAGACCAAACAAAGTGAGAATAATCAGAACAAAAAACCTAAGTCACATTTGATTAAAAATTAATCAATTAAATATAGTTAGTATGTTTATTGGCATATATATTTACCATATCTATCAAAAAGGAAAACAATTGTTTCCCCTGAATTTTTTTCTATTTGAAGGGAGAAGGCTTATCTTATATTTGCAGGATACAGAGTGTGGCATATAGTTTTTTTGTGGCCTGGAATGGCAGAAGTTGTGCTGGCATGAGTCAGCAAATGGAGTAAGAAAATGGGAGAAAAGCTCAGTTTTGACCTGGAAGGGCAGCTGTGATGTCACAAGGCTGATGAGTTGGCCTGGCTGCTAGCCAGGGCTGTTTTGGCGAGATGTAGAGACAGCGGTCCCATTGGTTCAGTCTGGTATATAGGTGTTGGGAACTAGAGCCCTGAGGGGACACCCATCTCCTCAATTGCTGGGGAACTTGCTGCCAATCTGACTAAAAATTGAAAAAAGAGAGACGGGGAGGAGAGAGAAAGACTGTGTGAAATGAAGTGGCTGGAGAGAAAAGTTGGAGAGTGAAGTTATGTGAGTGTGTGGAGCAGTTGTCAGTTCCTGGTTCCAGAGGGAGAAGAAAGGTCCATGGATGGCTTCCTTGGAAGAAGGCAAGAGAAGACCCAAAGAGACAACATCTTCATGCAAGACCCAGGAGGGGAAGGAGGGGATTGACTGTCGGTGAGGAAGCCCTGGTCTCTGGGGAAGGACTGGGCAGAAAATCCAGAGAGAGGTTCTTCCACAAACAGAGAAGCAGCAGATGTTCAGCTGAGCAGATCCAGGAGAAAGTCAAGCCATGCTGAACACATTACAGTAAATCCATCCCATTTCTTTCTTTTTACTCTTTCTTGATAAACTCAGAAAGAGGGGAGGGAGACAGAGTGAAAAGGGGAGGAAGCAGGAGAGCTAGAGGGGGGTAGTATCCACAAGGGAGACTTAGGAGGAAACCTGACACCAGGTGAACACTGGGATTGTGTTATATATACCTGTTGTAAATATTTGTTGTAAATAACTTCACAGTACATAGTAAAAAAGCATAAAAGCCTCCATTGTCTTCTTTTCTATGTCAGCTGCCACCCTTGCAAAGCAAAATACACCTTCAGTTCACAAAGAACCCTGAAACACTGTGACCAAGACAAATGCTATTTAAAGAAGCAAAAGTCATTTAAGGGAGGTACTTAGCTAAGGTCCCTAAGGTAGAGCAGCGAGACCCAGTCCTCCCTTTGACATGGATGCCAACTGGATGATTTGGAACCAGTCACTCCCTCTCAGTCCAAATCCATGACAGGCTTGGAGAGATGTTCATTACATCATGCATTGATAAGGTTTGCTCTAAAACTGTAAGAGCAAAACCACATGGGCCATGCAGCCATGCAGGGCAAAAACTAAGAACAACAGATACTACTGAAAGGATACTGCTGCCTTACCACAAGTGAAAACTTCATGTTTTAAAAAATGGGTGTGGAGACTGTGGATGAAGAGGCAGGAGCTATGCCAGCAGCTTTTCCCCATCTCTTGACTCGTTGCAGACACTGCTTTCTATTCATGAAGGCAAAGAGTTTCTAGCCTGCTCAAGAATTGCCAAAAATATTAAAATTCATCACTGAAGTAGTGGAAATGAGCTCTACTCTTTCTTGCTATTTTCTCTGGAATGTACAAGTGAAATTGTCCTTTTGTATATGAAAGAAAGGTTTCTGCATGTAAGACGTAATGATTTGTGTGGACGTGGGCAGATGGGAGATTGACAGGTGATTAATTTTAATCAATAGTTTTTAATTCTGTTACTATTACTTTCTCTCTCTCTCTTTTTCTTTTTCTGGTTTGTTCTTGCTCTTTTTGGGATGTGGTTTCTGGCAACTATATGTATACACACACACACACACACACATTCAAATATACAAGTATATCGTATGCACACATTAATGAGGGATAGAGATGGAATCTCTAGGACTATTCCTGGTGGAGTTGGGAGTTAGCAACCTTACATTGACAAGGTGGGAAATAAGGACATTACATAGGGTTTTTTTTTTTAGTGCAGAGAGAGAAAGGACTACTCTTTCTTTGGATAGAGAATTGTTTTAAATTAGAATCATCTTCATTTTGCGTAAATAAGATAATAATTTATTTATTCTGCCAACTCCAGAGACTCAGGACAGTTTACGATAACCATGGCATACAAGAAAGACATCCCTGACCAACAAATAAAAATTCCAATAAAATTGCAACAAGCAAAATCTGAGGGTAATAAAGATAACTCATATCAAAAAGCCAGCTCATAACCACAATTAGCATTTAAATACTTGATGGAACAGTAATCTGAACAGTCTTACAAAAGGCTAGCAGGTTGGCAGTCTTCTGAACCTCATGGGATAAATTGTTCCCAGGCCCACACCCCTGACATTACATAATTTCATGGCAATTTTGGGAAGAAATGAGAGAACATACACCCTTGGGGCTGCAGCTTCTGTGCTGCGCTAAGTGTTTTCCAGTGGATTCAACCTTCCAGGGATAAAAGGAAACCCTGGATGATGGAAGCTTAGAAAGAGTTGGAAAAGAAAAAGTCAGCTCTGGTTGCTTTCACAATGATGTAATTGGGACCATGCTATGTTCTTCAAAGAACTAGTAATTGGATTCAGAAGGTATTTCTGACATTTTAAGAAAAATAAGTCAGTTAAGCCATGTTTGATTCTGAATCAGATCCACAAGACTATGCAATGGCTTTGTTCATCTAACCTTCTCAGATTTTTCCAGTTTGCTCATTTCTGTTAATTCATTGACATATTTCTACATATCATATGCTGGGTCAGTTCTTGAAGAGGAGAGGGACCTCTGCCTTCATTACCTTAGGTCTGCTGGACCAGAAGGACTTTTGGTTTGATAGAGCTGAGCGTTATTGCAAAGTCTGACATCACCTTCTGAAGTTGTCAGAACTATTGTTGTTTATATTGAGAAGTCATTCTTCCATGAATTTGATGTTGGTGACCAACTAAGAGAAACCTTTCCTAATCATCCCTCCAAATTATTGGGCTCAGCTCAAAAAAGCTGGAGGGCACGATATTAAGAAGGCTAATCTTCCCCGTATCAGCCAAAGTCAAGTTCATGAAGGAATATAATATTTTAAACTGTTCCAAACTAGAAAGCCATGTTAATATAAGAAACAAATTATATTTCAAAACTGCAATTAGGGTTGCCCAGCAACATTACTGATTGCCAAGCTCAGAACAAAGCCTTAATAAATCAGGCATTTATTTAAGGAATGAAAAGGAATTCCTTTGCAAGTACAAGCTGTCAAAGAATCTGTTGGTCAATTATAGGAGATAACATGACTTCCTAGATTAATTATTGTTAATCCCACTTACACCAGATCATAAAATGTATGAATTTCTACACAGAATTTACTGAACTCAGGTTTGCTTAAAACTATATTAAAGGAAGGGCTATATCATTTCATGGCTACTTGGTTAGCCTGATTTTTTCATATTCCAACATTCTGCTACAGACTGATCTTGAAGTTTTCATAGAATCATAAAACTGGAAAACCCTTGGAGATAATCTAGTCCTGATGAATGTTTGTTCAGGCTTTATTTAAATATTCTTTTCAATTTTAGTTAGAGTCTGCACCAGCTGGTTTTCTTCATTTTTAAGGAGTTTTCTAGTATCTGCAATAAAAGTGCCTAAACTTCAAGCTCTATATATAGCAGTCCCCAGGTTCAAATCCTGTGTCCCTTTCTCCTGCCTTTACATCATTGCAGACTAAGAGCTGTTCAATAGGAGAAGTAAATAGAATTTGTGCATTGTTATTGTAACATATCAGTCAGCTCTTGCCACCCTAATTTTGAGATAAAACATGAAAAGTACAGTATGAGGTTCAAATATTTCAATAGAAGAGAATATATGCAGCTCATGGTTGAACTGTAGAGTCCTTGGTGCTCTCTGAGCTTGGTTGTTTGCTTGCAGACATTTCATTACCCCAGTAGGTAACATATTCAGTGTGAGTAAGTGTGGTTTGCTCCCTGTTATACACAGTAGTTTGCTCTGCCAGTTTTGGTGGGGGTTTTCTCCTTCGTAGTTCCTTGATTAGGATACTGTTTTCTGCTTGATTGTTTGCCTGGTTTTAATCCCTGCTTATCTGGGCATTGGCTGCTGGAAAGGATGTGTTCTAGTCTTTTTGTTTCCTTCTTAGCCTTTTATTGTGTCTTTTGAATGATGTGTAATTGTGGTTTACCTCTATGTGTCTACTGAGGGCTGATTTGTCTGAATGCCAAGCTTTCAGGAATTCTCTAACATTTTGGCTTGGTCTACAATGCTCACAGTTTCCTAGTTGAAGCTATGGTTGAGTCTGTCCATGTGTTGTGAGATTAAGGAATTTTCATCTTGTCTTTTGACTGCTAGTTGGTGTTCATGGAAGTGCTCTACCAGTCTTCTGCCTGTCTGATTTACATAGGAGGAGGACAAGATTTTTTAAAATATGTATTTATGCATGTGTGTGCATACATACACACATATACAAAAACATATATGTATTCATTCATGGTACTGAATTTTGGGGCCCTTTCAGATGTGAGATTTGGACTTGTATCCAGTGATCTGTCCCAAGAATTACCACTGGATACAATATTAAAGCAACAACTAAGAAGTGCCTGTTTCTCATCTCCACTAACCATATTTTGATTTTTAAACACTGGCTTGTATGAAATAAGGACAACCTAGAAGGAAAGGAGGGGGTTTACTCCAGTCTTGACCCATAATATTTGGAAATACTTAACCAACAATAATAGTTGGTTAAATATGGATATTCCATTCTTTCCCAGTATCTTATTTTTTTCACATCGTTAGTCTACTCCTTAAAACATGGGCATGGATGAGCATGAAGTACAGGTATGTCTGATTTTGCAGCCTCCTAATCATTCAGCTCCATCCAGGAACTCTCCTTCTATTGTTCGCACTGCAGAGCTAAACTATCTCAACTGTGGCCATTACATCCTTACAGTCAAATATTGGAAGAGAGGTCATCTCAAGCACCAACATTAAATGAAATTAAGTATTTGCATTACTAGCTCTGATGCTCACTGCTATTATTGCTCTAGTAATGACAACTTGTAGATACTGGGGAAGGGGGCAGGCAAAGATAGGAATAATTATAGTGCAGTCACCTTTGTAGTTAGATGTCCTTTGGAGTCCATTGTTGTATAATGACCAGAAATGATAAGAGGCAGTTATCTTTGATGATGCGTCACATAATGGCTGATAATAATAGCCTTACTGTTTAAGATACCATATAATAACTGCCATTTTTAATGTGTAAAATCATCCTGGTGTTTCAAAAATCTGCCATAATATAAACATGTACAGTTTTCCCATTCTGTGCCTTTAGATAAATTGGAACTGCAACTCCCAGATAATCTAGAGAGCATCTAATGACTTAGCAGGATGTTAAAACTATATAATATCCAAGAAGTCATCATAGATCATAGATCAATTAATCAAATCATCATAGATATCTAAGCAGGGATTCTAGCAAACTTATTATGCCTCACTCTCTATACCAGTGTTTCTCAGCCATAGCAACTTTAAGCTGTGTGGACTTCAACTCCCAGAATTCCCTAGCCAGCAAGGCTAGCTGGGGAAGTCTGGGAGTTGAAATCCACACAGCTTAAACTTGCCAAGATTGAGAAACACTGTTCTATACTTGATGAAGCACTGATGATGGTACCTAATTGGGTAATGAAACATCTGCAAGCAAACAACCAAGCTCAGAGAACACCAAGGATGCCACTGCTCTATATTATTACTACAAGTTTTGTTACCCCAGTTTCTGTTACATTTGCAAATCATTCAAATAGGCTTTATACCCCAACTTGTGATTCCCCCATTTTGCCCTTACCATGTATGGATTCTGAATGTGTTTCACATAGTTGACCACTAGAGAGGATCTTCAGGCAATCATTGCTCAGCTTGAGGTAGCAGTAAGTGAACTCTGAGATTATAAGTCAATCAGCCTGCACTCTGTTTCTATCTTGCTGTCACTGAGTTTTTTCCCTTCCATCTCTAATTTCCAGTGCTCCGTTAAAAAACATACACGTACACACAAACTTTCAGCTCACTATGGCCTACAAAGCTACATTCAACTGCATATCTTATCTGGCCTGATGAAATGGAACCAGGAGGTTGTTGTTGTTCAGTCGTTAAGTTGTATCCGACTCTTCGTGACCCCATGAACCATATTATGCCAGGCCTTCCTGTCCTTCACTGCCTCCCTGAGTTTGCTCAGTTTCATGCTCATGCTCAGGAGGTAGGTGATACATAATCTGTCTAGTGCAGTGTTTTTCAGCCTCAGCAACTTAAGATGTGTGGATGTCAACTCCCAGAATTCCCCAGCCAGCATAGGGAATTCTGGGAGTTGAAGTCCACACATGTTAAAGTTGCTGAGGTTGAAAAACACTGGTCTAATGAGACAGAAAACCTCCACCAACTAGTAAAATCTCATTGGAATGTGAGTTTTGCTCATATATTGTGTTTACCTCAGAATAATGCTTGGAGGAGATAGACCCTTGGATGGTTTAGATGATTGGGGGGGTGGGGTGTCTCACAATTAGAAAATAAAGACAAGATTGGACCAGACAGTGCTGCCTACAAGAAACTGTTGGATTCTTACTGCTGTCCTGCTGTTAGTCTTAGAGAACACTGATGAATGTAAGTACAAGAGTCAAGATTAAGTGAGCAACAAAAGCAGAGTTTTGCAGGGTAAAGAACTCTCATACATTTTCCAACAATTAACATCAGCTGGCTTCCAGGAAAATACCTTTTTGGCCATATTTAAAGCTGCATCTTATGGATCTTATTGTTGCTTTTAACTGTAGTTCTTAACTCAACTCTGCATGACTCCTACTTGATGCTGTCCATATTTACCCAGATTTGCTTCCTGTGACCTTCACTTGTTAAAGGATCTTCCTTGTGTGTACCTTTGCCTTGACAGACTAATCCTCTGGCTTACCCAGCTTTGACCTGGTTAAGTTTGACTGATGCTGTATTCCCCTTTTGGTTTGTAAGTGCTTTATTGCTGCTCTCAGCCATAAGCGTGACATGTAGAAGTGCAGGAGGAAAAAAATCCCTTGAAGATGTGGCAAGGAAACTGAATTGATAGAATTTTGTAGTGGGTTGCCACTGATTTGCTGTCAATGTCATGTATAAAATAACAGAGATATAATAAAACTGTTGAAGGGTAGAGCTTATTATATTAGCTGGGAAATTATAAATTTATCAAAAATCCAGTGACATAAAGAAGCTTCAGGGCTTCCTTCTACTTCTGTCATTCGCTGGCATGTATGTAGGTGCCTCTTTGTTTCTAATGTTGCCGTCCTTGATATACTGACCTACATGAAGAAGACAAATTACTGTTGATCCCCACTTCTGAAAATTAGGACAGTACAGAAATTATAATTTTTCTTTATCTTTGGCTGGGCTTTCTTCTATGCTAAATTATATGTTTAATGAAAATTAAATTCTTAATTTAAAAAAAACCTGGAAATCTTTGTATTCTGTTATATTCTGTTGTATATTTATAATAGTGACTTTTAAGATTAGTAAAGACCATTCTAGTCCAATGGCCCAGAATAAATTTGGGGTTCTTCTCAAACTTTTACACTCATATCCATTTTAACTGGCCATGCAAACCTGTACTTACAGTTCAGTGGGGCATAAATTCAGGATGCAGAAATTGCAGCTAGATTTGATTATTCATTTAGAATGCCTATGCTTAATTGGTTGAGTAATCCTCTATAGAAGGTGATATCCATAGGATTTTGAGTTTATTAACTGAAACTGTACAAAAGGACTTCCACTCTTACCCTACTCTTATGATTGATAGTAGCTTTAAATATTAGAAGGTCAGTAGAACCCATCAGAACTCTGCTGAATGAAGTTCCAGGAAAGTATTGTGTATGTGTTTGTTTGTTTGTTTGTTTATTTATTTATTTATTTTATCTGCACTCAGTCGTTACCGACTCTACGGTGACTGCTTGGACGAGTCCCTGCAGTTTTCAAGGCAAGGTGTTTCGGAAGTGCCTCCTTCCTAGAGCAGAGCCCAGCTGGAGAGCGCAGGAGGCGGGGTTTCCGTTGCTTGGCGCCTTTTTCGGGCATGCGCAGATTCTGCGCTACCAGCAACTGGTCCCAACTCCTTTTGTAAGGCACCGCCAGCATTTTTCCTCCCACCGGAGTGAGAGTCCCCATTTATCTACTCACGTAAATTTTCGATATGTTGGGTTGACAGGAGCTGGGGAGGAAACAGGAGCTCACTCTGCTGTGCGAAAGCTGGGCTCGAACCACTGAAGTGTCGACCATTTCTGGCCGGCAACTTTCAGCGTCATTAAGCTGCTGTGCCACCGCGTCCCCTGTATTACAGTATTTTTATTTATAGTATTTTTAAATATAGTATATTTAAAATGGCTGGATAGCGTAGTGGTTAGAACACCGCCTTTGATGCAGGAGACCAGGGTTCAAATCCTGGCTGGCACCTACCTTACCAGTAGGGGTCCTTGGGCAAAGACCCCCTAACGCTTCACCTGCCTACCTCAAATATGAGAGTGACACGAACTAAGAGAGTCATGCCGGCTCGGACGTCGCCCGGATTAACAAGGTCCGCGTCAGATGTTGTGGAACCAGGACAATCTGATGTTAAGTGGGCTACTGGAACAAACCATACATGGACGAGACAAGAAAACTTGGAATTGATGGAATGCTACTACAACAGCAGACCTAATGAGAGGGGATATATGAAACGTATGAGGGAACTATGGATAGACAGAAGGCCTACATCCACACTAACTGATAAACAACTAGTTACCCAGCGCTTCAACATAGTAAAGAGGAAGCTGCTTTCACAACTCGAAATAGACCAATCTACATTACAACCCGGACTCAAGCAGACCTGGAAGAACAAGCAGTTGTGCAGCCAACACCTGAAGCTGGAATGTCACTGCCACCCCTTCCATTACAGAGCACAGCAGCTGATATGAGGGATAAGATCATGGATAAACTAGCTATAGTCAACCCTCAAGTCCAATTACCAAGGCTCAGTGGAGAAGTACCATCAGATAGTATGCTAGAAGATGCCAACAGAGCCCTCCAGACAATCCCTACTACCACCATAAGTGAAACCAATGAATTGGTATATGCTACAGCCGCTGTAATCCTGGAACTGCTTGGCTACACGATCAAGAAGAACAGCAGTACATACCCACCCTGGAAAATGAGATTGGAGGCTAAGATCAAGGCAACTCGGAGAGAAGTCAGTCAGCTGGTGGAACTAGAGAAGCGTGTGGAGATTAAGGATAAGACTCGGCTACTGAAAAAATACATGGGCCTGACTCCATCTGAAGCCCTAGAGACTGCTAAACAAAGGCTCACAGCACTGGCTGCCAGGCTAAGGAGATACACTAGAGAAGCAGAGGCCAAGAATATAAATGCCCTGTTCTCCAAAGAACCATCCAAAGTGTACTCCCAACTGCAGTGCAACCACAGAGTATCAGCTGAGCCACCAGCAGAGGAAACTGAACAGTACTGGGAGAAAGAGAAGACACATAACACCAGTGCAAAGTGGCTGCAGGACCTGAAAGCAGACCACAGCAATCTCCCAGAACAGGAACCAGTCACCATCACAGTAGCAGACATCCAACAGCGGGTCAAGAACATGAAAAGCTGGACAGCACCTGGCCCAGACATGATCCACACCTACTGGCTAAAGAAACTAACAGCAGTGCATGAACGCCTAGCAGCACAGATGAACCAACTGCTAGCAGCAGGCTCCCACCCAGACTGGCTAACACAAGGAAGGACAGTGCTGATCATGAAAGACCCTCACAAAGGAACAGCACCATCCAACTACCGGCCAATAACCTGCCTCCCCACAACATGGAAAGTTCTATCAGGCATCCTAGCTGCCAAGCTACAAGACCATATGGGCCAGTACATGAGCACAGCTCAGAAGGGCATTGGGAACAACACCAGAGGCTCAAAACACCAGTTACTCATAGATAGAGCAGTCACCCGAGATTCAAGGTCTAGGCAGACCAATCTGAGCACAGCCTGGATTGACTACAGGAAAGCCTATGACTCAATGCCGCACACATGGATCTGTGAATGCCTGATGCTATACAAAGTCAACAGGACACTAAGGACCTTCCTCAAGAACTCAATGGGACTGTGGAAGACAACACTGGAAGTGAACTCAAGACAGCTTGCACAAGTGGCCATCAAATGCAGCATATACCAAGGTGATGCACTCTCCCCACTGCTGTTCTGTACAGGCTTAAACCCCCTCGGCCAGATAATCACAAGGTCTGGATATGGGTACAAGTTCAAGAGTGGAATCACCATCAGCCACCTCCTCTACATGGATGACATCAAGCTGTATGCTAAGAGTGAACGAGACATCGACTCACTGATCCACCTGACACAGATCTACAGCGAGGACATTGGGATGTCATTCGGACTGGAGAAGTGTGGCAGGATGATAGTAAAGAGAGGGAAGGTAGTTAAGACCGATGGAGTGGAATTACCAGTGGGCCACATAGCAGACATAGAGACCAGCTATAAATACCTTGGTGTCCCACAGTCACACGGGAACCATGAGGAGGAGGCAAGGAAGACAGCAACATCCAAGTACCACCAAAGGATAAGACAGGTCCTGAAGAGCCAGCTCAATGGGAAGAACAAGATCCATGCCATCAACATGTATGCCCTGCCACTCATCAGATACCCTGCAGGTATAGTGAGCTGGCCAAAGGAAAATATGGAGGCTGCCGATGTGAAGACCTGGAAGCTCCTCACAATGTACGGAGGTTTCCACCCCAAGTCCAACACCCAGAGACTGTACACCAGCCGCAAAGAGGGCGGGCGGGGTCTGATGAGTGTCAAAGCCACTGTCCTGGATGAAACCCGGAGTATCCAGGAGTACATCAGTAAGATGGCACCCAAAGATGAGCTGCTGAGAGAATGCCTCAGGCAGCAGCAGACATGGGAGGAACTTCAAGCGGAGGAAAGACCATGGCAAGACAAGCCCCTGCACGGGATGTACCATCGACAGATAGCTGAGGTGGCTGACATTGGGAAATCCTATCAGTGGCTGGAAAGGGCCAGACTAAAAGACAGCACTGAGGCATTGATCATAGCAGCACAAGAACAGGCACTAAGCACCAGATCCATAGAAGCAGGGGTCTACCACACTAGACAGGACCCAAGGTGCAGATTGTGCAAAGAGGCCTCAGAGACAGTCCAACACATAGTGGCAGGGTGTAAGATGCAGGCAGGAACAGTGTACACTGAACGGCACAACCAAGTAGCTGGCATTGTGTACAGGAACATCTGCACAGTGTATGGGCTAGTCCCCCCCAAGTCCAGATGGGAGATTCCACAGAAGGTCGTGGAGAATAACAGGGCTAAGATCCTGTGGGACTTCCAGATCCAGACGGACAGACAGGTACTGGCTAATCAACCAGACATCGTGGTAGTAGACAAAGACCAGAAGACAGCGGTAGTGATAGACGTAGCAGTGCCAAGTGACAGCAACATCAGGAAGAAGGAGCATGAGAAGCTGGAGAAGTAGCAGGGCCTGAAGGAGGAAATCGAGAGGATGTGGAAAGTCAAGGCCAATGTGGTCCCAGTGGTGGTAGGAGCATTCGGGGCCGTGACTCCTAAGCTGGGAGAGGGGCTCCAACAGATCCCAGGAACAACATCAGAGCTCTCTGTGCAGAAGAGTGCAGTGCTAGGAACAGCTAAGATACTGCGCAGAACCCTCAAACTCCCAGGCCTCTGGTAGAGGACCCGAGATTGAGGAAGACACATACCACCCATAGGGGTGAGAGGGAATTTTTTTTTATATATATATATTATATATATTATAAATATAGTATATTTTAAATATAGTATATTTATTTATAGTGTTTATTACAGTAAAAGAAAAGGAGGGAATGAAAAGTGATAGTGTGATCACTATGTAAGCATCTTGGAGGCTAATATAACATATGCTGCAAAAACTGGGAAAATTCAAAACAAGTGTTAAGCAGTCTCCTGGGCCCTAGGCCTCATTAGATTTTTAAGAGCATCAGGCTAGAAACCTGAGTTTCTGAGTCGTGAGTTCTAGTCCCACCTTGGGCATAAATCTAGACTTTGGGCTACTCTCTCAGCCCTAGAAAGCAGGCAATGGCAATCCATTTCCAAAACCTTGCCAACAAAGCTGCAGGGACTTGTCCAGATAGTTGCCACGCATCAGCACTGATTTGAAGACACCAAAAATAAAACAAACAAACAAAAAGCTTTCCAGAACATTGAAAAATGTTTTTAATGAATATTTTAATGTTTTTACTACCTTTAATCATATTTTAAACATGCTGCTTTAGTTCACTGTTTTTTTATCTTTGCATTTTTTCAGGTTGTAAGCTGCCTCAGTTGCCCTTTGCAGAGTATTAATCAAATTAACAACAATTCAACAGCTCTTCAAATAAACTGAATCATGAGCAGCTTATCGTCCCTGACCACTGTCAAACCCTCTGTATCCTCTGCAACCCTCTGGAGCTCAGAGATATGTTGACAGTGTAGAACAGTGTCGTGACAGTTGCAACCTGTAGGCAAGTGCCAACAGGACACCATTAGGGCAAGCAGGATGAGCTCTAGGTTTGAAACCCCTCCACCCCCACCCAAATATTAGCTCTTGCGTCATCAGACAGACAATGATATTGCCAGGAGAAAGGAAGCCATGGACAAGCTTCCTTCTGTGGACCATCTGCCATTGGATCTCCCATGGGATTTCCCCCTTCTAACATAGACACTCTCTCATTTCTATACACTCCTTACCAGCAATTGTATTAGTACCTTTCCTTTCTCTTTCTGTATGTTTGTTACTTGTTTTTCTCCAGTGGGCCTCTAATGGAGGCTGGATAGTATCTCTGCTAAGGCTCTATGTGTGCATGTGTGTGTTTGTGTGTTTAAGGACAAAAGATGTTTTGTACTCTGAATTTGTGGACTTCAGGAGTTGTGGGGCTCTTCATCTTTCTTTACTGACACCAATGCTCTCAGATACTTGTATCTCTAGGGCAGCATTTCTCAACCTTGGCAATTTTAAGATGTGTGGACTTCAACTCCACTCCCGCGGCTGGCTGGGGAATTCTGGGAGTGGAGTTGAAGTCCACACATCTTAAAATTGCCAAGGTTGAGAAACGCTGCTGTAGGGACTTAGTGGCTGCTGTTGCTTGGGATAAATGTAAATAGTAGCGGTAGTGATAGCAGGAGGCAAGCAAGCAGAGTTGCAGTCTTTGGTAGTAAGCAATTTTGTAAGTAAAGGAACTCTTCTTCTTTCACTGCTAGGCCCTCCATGGGAGGAATAAGACTTCATTTGAAAATAGTTGTTTCCATTACATTCCTTGCTTCTGGCTATCTTTGGGTACCGAGGAGTTATACATATTGCACAGATGTAAGCAGCGTGCTACTTTCTGTTAGTTTCTACCCACCTAATTAATGAAGCCTCTTATACCAGGAGCTGCAGTCTTTTCTTCTTTGGTAGCTTGCATCAGTTCCCAAAAAATCCTGAATTGATTTTGCTCATGTTATCCAGCATACATATCATAAGGAAAGTCAGACTGATTAGCAGCTGGCAGCAGGGCTTCTACAGCATAATTGAAAGTGGTTATTGTTAGGCATCCTCTATGTTAGCTTTTATTCTTCTTGCCCTTATTTACTTGAAATATATACTGTCCTTTCTTAGCTAATTTACATTCATCTTAAACACAGTGCCAATACAACTACAGCTAGAAAAACTACAATAAAAATATTAGGGGTTGTGCACACTTCAAAACTGATTCAGAAGTGCTTCCTACTTTGCATGAGCATGCTGTAATACCTGTCTGGTAGTCATTAAAGCATCTTGTCTTTTTTTTTTCCAGGCTTCTGTGCAAGGCTGAAAAAGGTGCAATATCTTTAAGAGCAACTCATTATAGTTACTGTGAATCTTAAAGCAGATGTTTGTGCAAGATCTGAAGCACTGCTGCCAAATTGTTTTTGAAGCATGTACAATCCTAGTAAAGATATCTAAATGTCACGGTTAATAGAAGACTTAAATGCACTTCTACAGATGGATCTCTGCAGTAAAGTAATTTTTCTTTGTTGTCATCTCACTTCTGATGGCAAAAAATCAGAAGGAAATCTGGTAGCATGAAAGCTTATGCCTTTAAATAAAATAAATTAGTAGGAAAAGGTGATACCAGACTCCTGATGATGATACCACTGTAGACTAACATGGCTATCCACTTACAATGTTTGATAGTGAAGTCATCCAGAGAATGACTTCATCAGATGGGCAGATGATGCAGGAGCAGACCTTTTCAATGTTTGGGTCTCCAGACTTGTTCATCCTGGTAGGACTTACTTCAGAGTTAGAATTATGCTGCTGGCTGCTCCCACCTATTGCTACATTGTGTTAAGCAAAATGCTGCATTTTGCACAGAGAAAAAGAATAATTAAATGTAAGCAACAGTGAGGTTCTTTGATGGGAATTGATTTCTTTTCATTCTGTTGTGCTTAATTTAAGACAAAAAGGTGCTTCAAAGTAAATGAAGAGAAAGTATTTTATTTAAGCAGAGTAATATTCTTGCAATCAGAAAAGACTTGTAGATAAAAGACTTGATGAAACAACTCAGCCCACTTCCCCTTGAAATCAGCTAGGGACTTTTCTTTAACTGAAATGAGTGTTGGATTAAGGTTCCAGAGAGGAACAAAGCCTGATAGCTCATATACACAAAGCAATTTTCTAGAGCAAATCTTTGCTGTTTTGTGAGGGTTTATAAGCACGAGTCATTTCTAAAACTTTTAGCATAGAACGTATATGTATGTGTATATGTATACTGTATGTATATACATTACAATTCAGTAGAGGAGAAAGAAATCGAGTTATATTTCTGTAATGATATTATAAGTTCTAAGATAACAGAAAGCAAAACAAAAAAGAACTGTTAATCATTCACATTTCTATAGCTGCCCAATTTTTTGACAAGTCTGGGCAGTATACATATTTAAAACCAGAGAAACGGAACAGCACCAAACAAAAAAGGAAGATAGTAAAAAAAATACTGCTTCCATATTCTACCAGCTGGGAGGTGGTTGCAGAGAACTAACATATATTCAGAAAAATTAAAATAAAATAAGTTGGTTTCAATATTAAAATGTCTGTACTGGTAAATCTATTTACTGTAGCTTAATCTAAGTAATTGAACTACCTTGACAAACACAGTTATGAATATGGCATGTACATTATCAAAAATAACACAATTGTTCAAAATGGCTACATTTTTCTAGGCACTAGAGTTATAAAAATTAAGCAGAATAATGAGTATTATCTATTTTAATATTTACATATTTTCTAATAGTCATACACTACTAGTTAACTGTTTTTATTCTTGAACTGAATTAAAATTGTATATCTATATTACTTATCTAGGCTATGTAACAGCAGACAAGAGTTTGATACTTTGCTATTCTTATGAATTGTTTAATGACTTAATTGATATTTTTCTGCATCTTTGTAGATTTTGCAAAAAATCTTACTGGTGTATTTGTACTTATTGCTTTTTGCTGCATGGGATTTGATTCATGGAAACATTCAATATAAATATAAATGGACCAAAATAAGTTATATTATGAAGTATTTTTATTTCAGAGACCAATGTCTTGGATAAGCATTACAAAATAGGTCAACCCTGACTGTTTTACACGTTCATCAAAGGGCAATTGTGCCAGAAATGGATTGTGGCATTAAATTTCTGAGCTGCATTATTTGGTTTCACCATTCAGAAAAGAGTAATAATGACAAGACTTTAGAAAATAATTGCAGGGATATTTTTTTTCCAGAACGTACCATATCCAATCCCTATCTTCTTAAAAGGATTTAAAGCAATCAAACAAACATTGGCTTTGAAGGGGTTTAGTCGGTGCCATTTTGCAGACAGCCTAATTAATTAGCATTGCCAAATCAATTGAGGTCTCATGGCACTGAACTTAAATCTAATCTGTAGGAAATACCTCAACTACAATATGCTGACTAAACTTGGACTCAGAATCTCAAAGAGCTTTGCTGTCACTTGAACAAGTTTTGCCTGTGATTCCCTATGATTTTTTGGTCTTTAAACAATATAGTTCTGAAGGGGACAAGAGTATGTTCGGGTGCTCGGTATGTTCATTTTGTTAACCCACTAACAAAATGAGCAGAATTAATCTTATTGAGGTGTGACATTGGAGCTACAGTAAAAGAAAGAGCTTGCTGGAACAGGATGATTTGATGGTAAAGACGTCTTCTATCTTTGACAGAAAACACATGTCAATGTTTCAAGGTAGGCAATGCCAAGAAACAGAAACCGTAGGGATTACGGGAATCATCTTCATTGCTATAAGGTAGAATAATGAAATCTTGAAAGCAGAGTTTCTCTCTGCCTCATTCTTATACTAAGTAAAATCAGAGCAGGGCTATTTTGAGTTTCTTTCTTATGCTTCCCATTTTCTCAGGGCTTGAATTGTCTTTTCTCCTTCCTTAACAATTGATTGCTCTCTTCTTGAGACCACATCTACATTCTTTCATGGCATATTTGCTCTTCCCATCTACATGACAAGCTGCAGCAGCCAATGTTCTATCTTGTAATCGTCTGTCAAAGATATAACAGCCTTATTTTTCAGTAACTGGGAGTGATAGAATAAAAAAGGTAGGAGAAATGGGCAAATCTTCCAGTTTCCATGTTTTGCTCAGCTAGTATTAGATGGGATGTGTGACTGGAAGACTCTCTAGATCTGTGATGGGTACCTGTATACCCTCCAGATGCGAGTCCAATTGCTATAGGCAAAAGTCAGGGATTGCTGAAAACTGTAGCTGAATGACATTTTGATTGCCAAAGTTTTCTCATTCCTGCACTAGATACCCATTCTCATGTTGCCCATTTGTTCTTTGTGGTAAATACATTTATTTATAGCATTTATAAATATTTATAAGATTTTTACAATTGATAAAATTTATAATGTTTCCATAAACAGTATCCCATATTTATTTAATTCATTTATAATGAATTATATTCCATACATAATTCATATATATGAATATATATTATATTCCTATAGAATTCTGTCCATAGGAAAGCTACCATTTAGTCTGAACAGCTTTTCAGGAAAGGTGTTTTAGGCTAGTGGTATTCCCATCATGATGGGGGTGGGGGGTGGGCGGAGGAGAGAAATTCCTGGGAAGCAGTTCAAATTGGAAGGCCAAATGACGGTTCAGAGAGTGAGGGGACATGAACATAATACCTATCTGCAATTCCTTATACCAAATGTATCTTTTCCCATGTGATATTGGAAAGCAACATGTGATCCTGGTAAACAAATTGCAGCCAAGGAATTGTTTTAAGAAATTGCAGCCAAGTGATACATCTGCTTGCTTCAAAGTACCCTTTTGCATTCAGATTAAAAATTCTCACAGCCCTGCTCCTTCTCTCTCTCTGTATGGCTTCCAAATCACAGGAATTAGAATTTCCATTATATTATGCATTGGTCAGACATAATCTCAAGTAATGTGACAGCTGCTGAGTACCACACTTCAGTGATTCCAAGAGAGCTGGAACAGGTGCAAAGAAGGGCAATGAGGATGACCAGGAAATCTTATTAGAAGTGTCTGAACAACTGGTATGTTGAACCTTGACAAAAGGTAACTGAAAGGGAACATGATAGTGCTTGTCAGGTACCTGAGGTGGTGGCATGTAGCAGAAGGTCATGACTTGTTCTCTATCATTCCAGAATGCAGGTTATGAAATAATAGTTTCATGTTTCAAGGCAGATTCTAATTAAATGTAAGGAAAAACTACCTCACACTCAAACAAAATACCTAGAGATGTGATAAGCTCCATCTTAATGGATCTCTTCAGGCAGAGCTTAAAAAAATCTCTCTATGGAATGCTTTAACTTGGCTTCCTGTGCCGAATGGGTGAATTGGACTTATTGCCTCAATGGTCCATTCTAATCCTATAATTCTTTGATAAAATACAGAGATGCTTAACCTACAGAAAACAAAAGTTTCAGAAAATGTAAAGGCAAAGATGCCCTTGAGTTTGACTCCTTGTGACTGCATTCATGCCGTTTTCTGGGCAGTGTTGTGGAACAGGTTTGCCATTGCCACTTTCTTCTAATTTCCCACTCTAACCAATTGCTCTGGAATTTTCAAGCGGTCTCCCAGCTATTTATCAACCAAGACTGTTCCTGCTTAGCTTCTGAAATAACTAAAATCAGCTAAGTGCTGCAATCTGCTTTGGAGGCCTTATGCAACAAAACCTAAAAAAACTCAAAGTATTATATATTAGAGCAGTGTTATGATTTTATTTAAATTCTTTCTCCTGCCCAATATGCATTGCATGCATTAGCTGTCTTAATTTTTCTTAGGAATTTATTTACTGTTCTCATCATCATCTCCTGGTGTTACTTTTATTTTCCATCTGTGAGAGCCATCTGGCCACTACTAATAAAACCAAGAAGTATGGCAGACTGAAAAAAGGTGGCACTGCTAAGCAGCCCTCAGAGTTTTGCTGAATTTGGAGTTCTTCATTGCTATCTTCTGAGATCTGATTTGTATTCCTATCTAATCCAATCCCAATTTACTCCAGAAATGGGATATTTAATGTTCCTTGCAGGTTGAAGGAAAAAATTGTTCTCACCTGGTCCAGTGTCTTTGACATAAGCCCAATCTGTAGAAATCAACAGAAGATGCTTTTCACAATCTGGGAATGTGTTTTAATTTGCTTAGGTCTACCAATGATTCAGTTGTTTAAAGATATAGAAGCAAGGAAGGAATCAGCAAGAGCATGATATACTTAGGATAGGCAGAATTTACTTTGATCCATATCTTTAAGCCAACCAAACTAATTTGCAGTTTCTGTGATAATACTGTATGTGGATTAATAAAAAGATGCAGTAAATGTAAACTATTTTTTAAAAAATAGAAGACAGTGAGCATCTTCATCAGTGTGAAGTGTATTCTTCATTAGCAGATGTATTGGTGCAAATATACATAATTTTAAATTCTTACATTTCCATTAATCTGACAAGTGTTGTTCTTAATAAATTCATGCTGACTGTTTTCAAGCTGCTTACAGATTGAACCATATATGAACAGCTCTAGGACCTTCTCAGGTATCAACTCAGTGGACGCCCCCCACTCCTTTTGAAGATAGGACCATTTGCCCATTTCCAGTCATCTGGCACTTCATCTATTCCCCAGGAGTTGTGCAAGTTAATAACTACATGTTCAGTCAGACCATCTGCAAAGACTTTCAGTATCCTAGGATGCAATTTATATAGTCCTTGAGATTTAAACTAATGCATAGTAAATAGCAACATGGTGAAAGAGTACCTATCAATCTCAAGCTGCAATCCTGCCCACTCCACAGATCTTTTGAATTGTCTGGTAAAATATGTATGTCTAGTTGAGAATACAGACCAAACCAGGAGTTAAGTAGGTTTTGCCTTTTCTTCATTATTTGTTAGCATTTTGTGTCTCCATGAAGCAGGTAGTGTATTATTTCTTTTTATTCTGAGCCTATGCAAAGAAGCCTTTTTTGTTTTCTTATTGTCCTTCATCAAGCTCAGTTCATTTTTAACTTTAGTCTGATACATTCTCTGTCATTTTGAGCTACTTGTATTTAGTCTTTCTGATACCATTGTTCCTTGATGACCTGTGTAAAGAGGCTTGTGATATATGTTTGTGCACTGGTAAGTAAGCACGCAAATTTTCCTGTCTCTATTTCTAGGTTAGCATTCCTTTCTGTTATTATAGGTATTGTTTTTTTTCATATATTGTAGCATTTTTTTTAACACTTAAAATACTTAAGTCATCAGTGCATTACTGAAAGAACAGAGTCTAGGAGTTGACAACAAGGTAAACTCAAATGTCATTGCGTAGCTGAAGAAAGGTACGAAATTTGTTTGTTGTATGTGTTGCATTTTTCCCTAAAAATGGCAATTTAGGCTATATTGAAACTAGCATAAATAAAAGTAAAGCCAACAAAAACACCATAACTAAGTTTATATACACCAGTTAAAACAATTTTAAAAATGTCAATAAAAAGAAATCAAAACCATTTGCATATGCATTTCATAAGAAAAATCGATAGAAATGAGAAATTCTTGCCCAAATAAGAATATCACAGAAAAGAAGTCTACCTGCTTTCCATTTGCAAACTTCCACCCTTTAGGAGCAGTCACTGATAAGGTCCTACGTTTTATTTCCACTGAACTTATGAAGTTATCTCAAAACTCTGAAAGCTCAGTTATGAGTGACCATGAACTTCCTAATACAGTGTTGTCCAAACTTGGCCACTTTAAGATGAGTGGACTTCAACTCCCAGAATTCCCCAGCCAGCCATGCTGGCTGGGGAATTCTGGGAGTTGAAGTCCACTCATCTTAAAGTGGCCAAGTTTGGACAACACTGTCCTAATAGGATCCTGTTTGAAATTCTATACGAAGTTTGCCCAGAAACAGACCAGTTGACAGTGTAGTTATCTTAAAACCACATATTACACACACCCAGCTTGCTTGTAGCATGGATGCTGCATTCTGGATCAGCTGAAGTTTCAAAACATATTGACCACCAAGTAGTACAATGTAACTAAGGTACATGTCATCCTGGCCAGATTTCAGATCTTCAGAAATTAGTGCAGCCAGAGAATGATAGAACTGGTGATTGAGCTACCTTAGTATTAGATCTATCAATGTATAAATATTTCATCTTGATAAATTTGTATTTGAGGCTTGTCTCTTATTTCCCAGTAGGTAACCTTAATTTACAGAGAATATATAGGCATGTAGATCAGGAGCAATCTATATAGCAATCTATATAAGCATGTAGATCCTTGTTGTGCAGTTTGACCAAGAGTACTTCTGTATCATCTGAATTAAATCTCAATTTATTTTCCTTCATCCAGCCATTACCAATATCAGACAGTGTTTTAGAATACGAGCAGCTTATTGTATTTCTACCATTAATTGAGATGTTGGATACAAGAAATAAATGTCTCATCAAAGTACCTATTGATGAGATCCTAAATAAGTATGTTTCTTTTTATGATAAAAGAGGTTTCCAAAATATTACTAATACTATGTACAGAAGGCATACCAGTGTTTCCAAATTGAAGGGAATGTCAGTAATTCAATGATAAAGCCTCAGTTTCATCTGCAGGTTGTCCCAGGTAAATTCCTGGTCATTTCAGGTAGACTGGGAAAAACCCAGATCTGAAACCCTGGAGAGCTCTTGCTGGTCTATATAAATAATACTCAACTAGATGTACAAAGTGTCTTAGGAAACTTCCCATATTCCTGTATTAAAAGATGGGATCCTTTTCTTAACAAACAATTGGTGTTACCAGAAATACCCAGTTCTTTCTGAAGATTTTTGTACTTTGTTTCTGTCATAGACTCTAAACAATAAAGCATAAATCCAAATTAAATGGGCAGCTTTATAAGACATATGTGAATGACAATCACATCCTACATTTCAGTTTACCCAATGCTACAGAAAATCTCTTGTGAATGCACATGTTTCTGCTCCTGTAACTAAAAGGAATAACATACTTTTAAAATATATGTGTTCAGGATTTTGTGATATGTTTTCATTTTCACAGAAAATGTCAACACTGTTTATAATTAATGCAAAATACAATGAAAATTGAAGCAATTAATATCATTAATTGCAAGGGAAAGGTGGCGATATTGGTTAACAGAAAAGTGCCCGTGCAAACATATGTGTCTTTCTTTGTCAGCGGAATCAGCATCAATAAGCCATGTTATAATAAGCAAAGAATATAAAGATCGGGGAGATCTGTATGGCAGAAGATGACTTTTGGTTCTGGGTGGCCTGGCATATTATAAGCCAAGAACATCTTGAATGGGGTTCAGTAGTTTAATGACAGCCAATGTAGAGCTTTTAACAAAGGTATCTTATGTATATGGTAAATTGCAACACTGAGCCATATTGTTACCACATTCTGCACTAAATGAAACTTCTCATTCACATTTTATGGCAGCCCAGATAAGTGCATTAAAATAATTTAATCTTAAGGTTACAGTGCATCAACTCCTGGTCAAGATTTTCCTATTCAAATCTGTAACTGCCATACAACCCCAAACAGATAAGTCTGTGAGTACCCCTGACTGCATACTTGTTTCCTCAGGTGGAGTACAGCATAAGGATATTTCCAACTCATGGGATTATGAACTGCCCACCTATGATACCTGTTTTATTTGCCCTGATTTAGCAGACCACAGCTTGAAGATATAACAGAGATGTATGCCATGAGTATGTTGATTATATTTTGTCCCAAATCCACTAATAACTACACTCAGGGGTTTCAGACAGACATGAAATACCACTGGAGATAAAATGGTTCCATATGGCATCTTACAGTAGACTTACCAAAGTAGACACAATCCTTCAGTACATCTCTTTGTAACTGATTCTACAAGTAGGAGCAGAACCACTGCAATGAAATGTCTTCTATACCAGCTTCACAGATTTGGCCCTAGTAACAATAATTCCTTGAAGTGGTACTTCAGTCATGGAGGCTTAAGAAATACTCTCAAGCTTACAGGGTTTTGGAGAATAATTTCAGAGGAGATTTCAACAGGCCAATTGTGAAGTTCTGATGGGTGAAATTAGATTCTCAGGCTGAATTTTTCACACTTCAAAGTATATATATTTGTAACTGAAGATAACACTTCATGCATCTGATGAATTGAACTGTAGACCATAGAAGCTTATACCATAATGAATAACATTACTCCTTTGAACATGTTATTTCTGTCCCATAATGAATGCAGCAAATGTGATTACATTGTGAGGATCTTTTATAATTTACATCACAAGTCCATAAAGCAACATGGTATAAATAGAAAATAATAAAATTAGTACTGAGTGCTTAAGGGATTTTTTTGAAAGCAAATAAGCTAAATACAGTATATATTTACAGGAATAGTACTAACTACTACTAGCAAGAATGAGTCATATAACAAATAGGTGCTTGAATGCATATTGTCATAAATATCCATTCTCCAAAGACATAGCATCAGCTGTGGCCTTCAGCTGAACTTGGATTCAGTGCTTGCCCCCTACTAATGAAATGGGCCTTCGGGGGAAAAATGGCAATAGTTCTGTCCAAAGATGCTGCTTGCTTCTCAGCACGCAGCAAATTCTATCCAAGAAAGACCTATGCAGTAGATGATTCATAAACCTTATTCTGTAATATTGTCATTTAGTTTTTCAGTACCAAGCAAGGCAGTTCTTGCTGGCAGCAAAATGAATCTACAAAATGCACTTCTATCATAGCAGTATTAAAATGATCCAATTGCTACTAAGTGTTTTAAAGAGTTATAGTATATATGCTGTTGCATACTACATAAGCATGTTAACAACTTCTATTTCTAGCTCCATTCCATTCATTTTTAATGTCCTTTAAAGCAGCTAAAGAAACATTTTATTGCCAGTTGCTCTGTGATAGCCATTTTCCATATTTCATCTATTACTTTTGGGGTTTTTTCCTTCTTTCAAAAGTTGAAAATGTTGTATGTTAGACTTGTAGCTAAGGATACTGTTCAAATTAGCTTAGCATCCTCCAACCTGATGTCCTAGAATGTAGCTAGAAATTCTGTGGGTTAAACTCCCAACACATATGGAGTGTACCAGCCGTGAGAAAGCTAGATAGGCAACTAGAAGCTCATCCTGATGCATCCAGCCTCTGAAACAGATAATTTCAAATAACCTAGTGCATGTGCTCGATGTCCAAGCAAGGTCTGAATGTGTATATTCCATATGGAAAACAAAGTTGACTTGATAATTTTGAGAAAAAGTGATAAGGGCATTTTTAATATATGTTTTTAATTATTTATAGATTTTATCCATGTTTGACCTGTGTTTTTTCTTCTTTTTTATTTTTGTGAGCCACCCAGAGTCACCCGTTAGGGGAGATGGGCAGCATACAAGCCTGAAAATAAATTAAATAAATAAATAAACAATTGCACTGGTCAAATGGATAGTTTATTTTTGCCATTTTTAAAATTTAGGCTACTTAGGTATATACCCTCATACATGTTTTAAAATTCTGATTAAACTTCTCCCTTTCTTAGTTGTTTGATTTTTTCCCTGTGTACTTGTATTCTGTACTGGCTAAAAATGTATTTTGCTTAAATATATTATTTTTATTTAAAATGGGTTTAGGGATGTGCATCATTTTTAACTGAAGTGAAAATCCTGAGTTGAATCAGGGCATTTCAAGCAGATTCAGACTGAAAAATTATCATCAAGATGAATATGATAAATATTTATTCATGCACAGTGAAACATCTCTTTCTGCCTGCCTACCTGTCTGTCTATCTCTATCATAGCTTATTTTCAAAGAACTCAGTGCAGCTTGCATGTTCTGTCAGCACACACATTTTTCTTCACAACAATGCAGTGAGATATAGTAGGTTATGCTAAGAGGTGACCCAGTGAGTTTCACAACTGGATAAGAATTTGAACCTACATCTCTTAAATCATACCTTGACACACTCTCCTCTATTCCATGCTGATTCTTCCATGATTTCCTACCAAGCAGAGAATAGAGGTAATCCATAAACACTTCATTTCACTGATCAGAAGATCCATTGAACAGTCTGCCAATTTCAAGTGTTTGCTGCTGAATCCGGTGGATTAGATACTGTAGGGATAATGTCAGTGATCCTTCCCACTTGTTGAACAACATAATCACTTTCTGTGGAGTCCTTGGGGTTTTCTGAGCTTGGTTCTTTTCTTGCAAACGTTTCATTACCCAGCTCGGTAACAGCACTGAAGATGTTACCTAGCCGGGTAATGAAACGTTTGCAAGAGAAGAACCAAGCTCAGAAAAACCCAAGGATTCCACAGTTCAACCCTGAGCTACACATATTCACTTCTATTGATAATCACTTTCTGAAGTAGCTAAAGTGATATCTGGGTTACCATAGGATTTTATCTTGAGAGGTTTACCCCCAGCCATGCACACACACACACACCCCGCCCCCCAGCCAATTCTCTATGCATGCAGCAGGGCACATGCTTAATTTGGTATTCCATTCAGCTTCTGATAATGATATAACAGTGAACAAGTTTTCTGCAGCTACTTTGTTATGGACAGATCACTCTCTAGTCAGTTTTAGATTAGTGGCTGGCATAAACTTCTGCAAGGGTAGAAGAGTTGATTATCTGATCTTGCTGTCTACCAGATCTATGCAGTATTTACCACCTCATCTATTGGAGATACTGTAGGCCTTTGTGGATTTCTAGGACATGTAAATGCCACAGGCAACTGACACTGTTACTCTGAAAGCATTCTTCCTTCTATGAGAGTTCAATTGGCACCTTGGTTTACCAGGGAGGGCTTTTAGTTAACACTTTTCATTAACACTTTTTTTAACTTTGTTTTCGCTTTTATTTTTATGATTTATGCTCTGTATTTTTTAAATTGTTTTAAGCCTTCGAACAGAAAGATGGGGTGTACATTCAATAACAAATAAAAATATTGAATTTAGATGCTTAAAATTATTTCTATTTCTAAAATAACAAATGCATATTGAAGGGCAAATATTTGCTTCTGTGCAGTTTTTACTTTATTTACTTTGTTCTTTTTTATGCTTATTCCTCCCAGTGTTTTAATGATTCACTGTTTATTGTGGAGTCCTTGGTGCTCTCTGAGCTTGGTTGTTTGATTGCAGACATTTCATTACCTGACTAAGTAACATCATCAGTGCTAGTGAGTGTGGGGTTTGCTCCTTCTTTATATACACTAGCTTGCCCTGCCAGTGTTGGTGGGGTGTGGTGGTTTTCTCCTTGGTAGTTCCTTGGTTAGAGTATTATTTTCTGCTTGATTGTTTGTCTGGTGTTAATCCCTGCTTATCTGGGTGTAGGCAGCTGGAGAGGATGTATTCTAGACTTTTTGTTTCTTTTTTAGCTTTCTTATTGTCTCTTTTGAATCAAATCAAATCAAATATTTATTACAGTCATAGACCAGCATAATTGTCTCTTTCGAATGGTGTATAAATGTGGTTTATCTTTATGTGTCTATTGATGGCTGATGTGTCTTGAGTGCCAAGCTTCCAGGGATTCCCTAGTGTTTTTGGATTTAGCTTGGTCTAGGATGCTCACAGTTTCCCAGTTGAAACTATTGTTGGGTCTGTCCATGTGTCGTGAAATAAGGAGTTTTTATCATGTCTTTTGACTGCTAGTTGGTTGTCATAAATGCACTCTTCTAGTCTTCTACCTGTCTGTCCTATGTAGTGGCTGTTACAGTCTTACAGTGTATGTTGTGGATGATTCCTGTTTTTGCTTCTTGGGCTACTGGATCTTTTGGTTACTTAAGGTGTTTTGGAGGGCTTTAGTTGGTTTGTGTGCCACGGTGATGCCATGTGGTTGTAATAGTCTGTTGGTTGTTTCTGAGATGTTTCTGATGTATGGCAGTGTTATCCTTTTCATAGCTTGTGTTGGTTGTGCTGTAGTGGGTTGGGTCAGGCACTTTTTGATAAAGTTGTGTGGGTATCCACTTTGTTGGAAGATGTTGTATAGGCAATCTGTTTCCTTTTTCTGGTGTTCTGGGTTGTTGCAGTGTGTTTGTGCTCATCTGAATAATGTTCTTACACATTATTATGTGTTATCTTATGGGAGGTTGGGTTGATACTTTGGTAATGGAGCTCCTTAAATTCTTCTAGAGTGCTGTACTCTTGTGACTCATTGTTGATTTCTATGCTTACTCTCCCCATAAATGTTGGTGTACTGTTGGTGTTCAGACTAGGAAATATGCTATTTGGACTATTTCAATGGATTTCATTCCTCAAAATGATTTACATCATACTGAGACCTCAAAAACACTGATAGCAGCAGCATAGAACATGGGGACAGAGGTAACAACCTGGGACCGTGGAAGATGGGCAATTTCTATCTGGAAAGGAAACAGGAAATGTAGTTTGTCATTCCTGAATGAAGTAAAAATTGAGCTGGAGGGTAGTTTCTGAAGTATGATTAAAAACTGACATTGACATTTTGCAAAAGAAATAAAAAGGAAGCATGGAAAGTAGCCAAGGGGAGGCACATAAACCCATATCCAGATACAAGAATAGCCTGGTATTCATAAATTGAGATTTAAGGCTTGATATTCTGCTCCTGCTATATTATGCTGCTGTAACAGATGAGTGGGACCAGATGATGCACAGAATATTTCCCATATCTGTGAAAGTTGAAAGGATGGGTTTAAGAGGCACTATAGCCTTTTCCTCCCTTTTCTAAGGCAGCAGATTCTTCTAATGCTCCCATATGATCTGGATTAATCTCAGGTATGCATATCAATGCTGGGATAAGGAGACACACAGATGCATGACAGAGCTGTTTACTTAAAATTGTTATCATCCTGTTCTCGCATATTTAACCATCACCTGACACACAAAAACAGGCGATCAGGCTCCCCCATCCCCCATCCTTCATACTTTATTCTAAACCAGGAAAAGAACCATAAGCATAAGAGGGAAATATGAAAAAGAAGCTGTTATTGTTCTGAATTTCAGTGCTTAACTCTGGGGGAAAACTGAGTGTTTTAAAATGTTATGCTGTGAGCCAGCATTTTTTTCCTTTCCTTATGATGCCATTAAGATGCCTGAAAGATAATAGAAGTCCCTTGGTCTAAATGCAGTCTGGTTCTGCTGAAATCTTTATCAGGAATTTGTGATGGTGGTTGTTTTTTGTTAGCCTTTAGATGATTTTCCTCTTCTTTCACAAGCCAGGAAGGGCATTACATTGGCTGAAGAAAGAGGGAAAGCATTTGGCTTCCACCATATTGATCTGACACACATAGTACAAGCTTCTGTCCCGTTCCAGTTCAAAATCAAGAATAGATTCCCAACCTCTTTTATGAGGTGTATATATTATCATAAAAAACAGTTAATTGCTGTTTTTCATGATCTAAGTTTAGGCTCCCAGATTCATGCTTATAGGGCCATTGCAAATAAGGAGATTAGGGCCTGTCCTGACACAAATTAGAAGAAGGTTCAAATATAAGAAGCATTTTTAAAAAGCCTTTAGAAAGAGACATTGTGGAGAACTAAACATTGTGTAGTATTATGGAAACCATCCTATTCTGTGAAAGCAAAGTCATTAGTTTTTCTAACTTTGTGATCTTTTGAAATTATATTGCATAGTATTGATAGATTATTGGGCAGCCATCCCTCCAGCTGTGTTGGATTTCAGTTCTCAATCTCTGATCAGCATGTTCAAACATCCAAAATATCTGGAGGGCTATAGGTTGAGAAAGGCCGCTGTAGCATGTCTGTCAATGATCTACAAGAATAAAAAGTTCTGAACTACAGTATTTGGGCTTTCTAAGGATGCCCTCCTGCTATATGAACAACAGTAACTCATGGTTTCTATCTAATGGTTATTCCTATTTTTGCAATCCTCATCTGGTAGTCTTAAAAATATTAAACCTTTCTTAGGGATTTTTTTCAAGACAGGTTCATTGCCTACCAGTTGTGGGAAATATTTGCATTGGATTGCCTTTCAGTTACTCAGTGTATGCTAAGCTTGCTGCGGGTGCCCCTCAGCTTATGTTGACTTGACTCCACAGTTAGCATGCTACAATTAGTATTATCAGTGAATGCTAAATATACCATATGAAGAAACTCTATGCACACAAGTGGTTTGATGAGATCTAGCTCATACTCAGAAGAAAATACCAGTCTTACTACGAGGTTGAAAATCAGCAATCTGGAACTGTTCAGTTAACTACCACTCTTCCCTTTTGCCCATCCAATTTTGCAACACACACAGAGAGAGACATAGAAACAGAGAGAGAACAAATGATTCTGCAGTCACTCACCAGTTGTGACATACTAACTCTTTGATGGAAAACTTACGTCCACTGAAATTTTACATCTGTTCTTTTGAGAGTAAGTCCTTAGTGATGTTGAATGTGGAAGCTATAAAACCTTAGTCATTCTTTTTACGTTCTGAGAAACTGGTATCTACAGGATCACAGAAACAGCTGAAGAATAAGAAATAATCATGGAACTAGTTCCAGGAGGAGGATTACAGTGGCAATCTTAGAGAAGTCCAGAGATATAAAAACTGGTTCCATGAATAATTTTGCTATGAAGTTCTTCTTTTATAGATTCATGAAAAGAAAAGCAACTGTGCTAGAAATAATGGCTGAAAAATTGGTCTTGAACTTTACCATAAAGCTAAATAACAAAAATTACAAGGCAATCTAGTTTAGCTTTATAAAAGTTGCATTTTACATTCCTGGCATTTTATAGTCTGAGCATTGGTTTGGATATAATTAACAGTTTTACTAGGTACGTCATACATCATTCTTCACAAAGAGTGCTCTGTCTGAAGGGTGAACAGGGAACAGTTTTCCATTTGAAGGCTTCTTATTATCTAGTGCAAAGAAGAAGAAAAACATTCAAAATGTTCCTCAAAACAGCTGCAAATAACTACAAATAGCTAAATAAAATGTAAATGAAAAAGTTAAAGAATCAATATATATCCTTTCTCTGGAAACGTGTGTGAATGAATTAATCTTAAATTGGCAGGTGAGGGAAGAATCCTGACAGTGAACACATTAGTCTGAGAGAAAGAGTCTAAAATTGTGAATGCTGCCCAGAACTCTCATGAGGCTTATTTCCCATATTTCTTACTTGGAATAATTAACAAGTTTTGACCACAAATGGAATTTGCTTGCTTGTTAAGTGCTGTTAACATCTGCTACACAGCAACAAATAAAAGCACTCTAGTAATACTGCAGTATAGTATTTCTTTTAATTGCATTTTAAATAGCATTTTCCAGAGCTTTGTGTGTGTATGTGTGTATTAATTAACTTTATTTCTGAGTTGCCATTAAATAGCCAGAGACAGATTTGGCGGGAGTTATAAATTTTGTCTCTACCATCCATTGACACAGACAGTGCAGTACTGGACAGGTGTCACCCCTGCCAGTAACTCTTCTGTTTGCCAGCAGATCTGTCAGTGAGATTATTGTCCTGATCCTTTTGTTCACCAGTGAGGAAGTTCAATACATTTGCTCTTTTGTATTCAGAAAGTAAATATTTGTTCTTCCCAATCATTGCCACCTGCTTTGGGACCTATGAGACGTTCTTTCATTTTTTAATGTTTAGTTTATCTAAGGAAGAAACAGAAACAAGTGCTAGATTTTCATTTCATAAGTAAAAAATGCAACAATGTGAACAAGTTGATGGCCGCTAGAAGTGATTCTAGGGGGTTAGGGTAATGTAATTATTACATGTTGGGAGATGCGATTAAGGACACCAATTGCTATTAATTATATAGAGGCACAATTATGAGTTCAGATTACTGCTTTTTGTAAAAAAAAAAAAAAAAAAAGCCCATTAATTACCTGTTCCAGTTCATAATTTTAAAAAATTAATTCTGCCTGTGGATATCTTTTTCACCCTAGTTTGTGGAACAGAATAGTTAGCTTCCCTATATTGTCCCTTGGCCAATCAATCCTTTGCCACAGTCACAAATAGTAAAGGAATCTATTTGATGTCTATTTATAAAATATCACCATGATAACAGGATGATGTTAACAGCATCATGTGAAGCCTGAGATAGATGTCAGAGCACCAGGATAAAACATCTGTTTAGCTTTACTGCAGTATCATATTCTGTAACTGAAAACAAATATTCTGCAACAAGAATGAAAAAATATACTGAAGAATGGAAATAATTGTTCTTCATGATTAAATGCCACTTCTTTTAATATATCAGGAAATAAAATGTCACAATGTTGTGAAGAAATAGCCCTCCTGTGAAGTTCATGTGGAAAATTAGTTCAGGTATGAGTGAGTTTTCAGCATTTCAAAATCTTACTGCTAAATATGTTCAAGGAACTTGTAATCACAATACTACTGAATGCTCATAGCTGTCCTAGTCCCAAAGCTTACTGAGAATGAAAACAATCTAGTCAGAAATCTAGTCAACAATCAAATGGATTTTAGTAGGCCCAATATATAGATATTTCATGCATAAATAAATGTTAAAATGCCATCGGTGTTATAGCTCTGTAAAATATTGGATGGAGGATAAGCAGCAAGAGTCTCTTTCATTCTTTCTTTATAGAAGTCAGCTAGTAGTATTTCATAGTAGTAATGGAGGAAAATTTGAAGTTGAGAGACAGAGAGGAAAGGCATCTTCCAGAAAACTGGGTCCTCCAAACTCCTAAACTGTTTGTTTTCTATTATCTCTCTTAAGACAAAAACAGTTCTTATAGGGCCACTGCTAATATTAGGCAGACTGTGAAGTGGTTATCACAGGGAGCAAGGCTTTGGAAAGAGGGAGTTAGTATGTTATATTAACTGTCCAGCAACTTTTAGGTTTGTCTTCTGGTTTTAGGTACATTGACAGAATGCTGTCCCATTGTTACTGTTAAAGAAATGTTCCATCACCACTCCAGTTGACTTTGTAAACAGAATAGGAAGGACAACTTGTTTTTTTCCCTCCAGTAGCAAAATATCTTGAGCCATACAACACTTGATTTATAAGTGCACTGACCCAATTTGACACAAACTCACTGAGAAAAAAGCTTAGCTCGTGCTAATTTTCAGATCTGCCACATCCTGCCAAATGGTTTCCTTTCTGGCTTATCATAATTCATCCATATTTAGGGTGGTTTTGTGAAGGCATGCCAAAGACCTAATTCTATATATGGTGATAGCTGTTCACGATCACTTCATTAAATGCAAGCTTTTCTATGGCTGCCACACACTGAACTGCCTGTAAGAATGACCATTTTCTTTAGTTTCCTTTCCTGTAAAGATACTCAACCTTTCTAACCTTACTTACATGTAGGATTTTATAGCATAGTAACTCTCAATGCAAAACATAGGGACTTAAATGGAACAAAAGATGTTTTTTATGAATTTAAAGATTAAAGGAAATAAAGCCCAGAATATGATAATAAGAACCTCCCACTGTGCCTTCTTCTAAGTTATTTCAATAACAGAACATAGACTTGCCAGCCAAAAATTACTGATCTAGAATATCATTCATCATTGGCAGAAAAATAAATAAAATTTTAAAAAATCCTGTTTTCTCTTTCAGTCAACAAATATTCAAGAAAATCCTCCTACGTGCATCTGTTTTTTTTAAACCCCACCCACATTCTTACAATACCCTGGAAAATTGGCAATTGTAGCTAAAGACAAAGAAAAAAAATGATGTTACACCTACTAAAAGTTGCTTGGAATATAAAAGATGAATTATATGCTCAGCATTGCATGGAAAATGGAAAACAAAATAAATACATTTATTTTCTTGAGACATTGTTTCTGCTTACCCTCACCCCCAGGTAACATTAGATGATCATTTTCAAAGATCTTTGATTCTTAAGCAATTGCTTAGGAATATAGCAATTATATATACTTTTTAACCTAAAATTCTTAGGGGGTGTTGCTTTGTAAAATGAAGCCATAATGAACATAATCTGAAGGTTCTACTACAGTTTTGTGTTTCTTGTTGGCTTTATCAGGAAAAACATGTATCAACAGCTTCTGAATTTTGAAGTTAAATGGACCACCCATGTTTCACTCAAAGAAGAGGACAAAAATGCTCACCAAGTTGCATAACATTTGCACTTATTAATTCATATGCTACAATTTTAGAAATAACTATCACTTAAATAGAAACACACTATCATATCAACTCTACTAAGTTGTTCTACTTCATTTCTGTTTCCTAGGCCATTCAGTCCAACTACATGTTCCTCCTTACTATTCTAACTTGGGCATTCCAGTCTCTATCACAAGAAGTAGATCTTGCTCGTGTGTTCTGTTGATTTCAGATTGAACTTGACCGTAAAACATATCAACTTCTACATCAATGGTTGAAGCATAGACTTGAATAATTGTAAAATTATAGGGTTGCCCATGAAGTCTAATTGATATTATCTGGTCACTGAAAGTGTTGTACCCAGGTATTATTTTTGCTATATTCTTCTTGATTATGAAAGCAATGTTGTTTATTTATTTTATTTATTTATTTAACTTGTCCCCGCCCATCTCCCCACAACGGGGGACTCTGGGCGGCTTACAACTTCCTTCTTTTTCATATCCTGAGTAAGAAACAGTATGACCTTGTGACCAAAAGTGTTCAGTTCCAGTTCATTTCAATTTGCTGGTATCTAAGATGGCAATGTGTAGTCAATTTCTTTCATCTTTCATTGTATTGAACTTTACCATTTTTATGCTTCTTACATTCCATATTCCCATGTAATTCTGTCTTTGCAGCTTCATTTTTTTTTTTCTTGCCTGGCAACAGTAGCAATTAGATGTCCTTTAATCTATCCAGGTTATAACTCCATTAGTACTCCAAATGATCTTCAGTAGCATGTTGAGTGCCATCCAACCTGAGCGGCTTATCATCTGGCATTACATCTTTAGTCACGTTATATTGTCTATCCATGTATTTTGCTTGGTAAAATACAGGAAAAGTTTATCATTGCCTTTTCCCACAGAGTATGAAATTATGCCCTTGCTGTTGTCACTACTGTAAAGTGATCATCAGCCTCCAGCATCTTCTATATCATTGTTGCCTGATATAGGCACTTGCTTGCTTTAGTTGTGCAGCTAGGATGACCTTTATGCCTTGGGTGACTCTGATAGGACTATACGATCTTGGTATTCTTTACTTATCCCTCCAAGATCACCCCTCCACCCAAGATCAGGCAGCATAATAGGTCTTGAGGGGCTGTTTCTGGGTAGAACTGTCTTTTTGTAAACAGCCTTGCCATCTCAAAGTAAAAAAGGTTCTTGAGTACTCCATCAGAGTTGATAAAAGTCCTCTATAACTTTCTTGTTGATGGTGTTGTTTTCAGCATCCCTTAGGTGAGTTGGGTGGCTGTATAAATCAAACTGAATCAAATCAAATCAAATCATAAATGGAGTCATCCAGCTGGCCTGAAGGATGCTGCCATGCATCAAGCCCATGTAAGGTACAGCATTTTATTGTCCAAACTGAATATTTTTCTCTCCAAGTGGGCAGATGAATCAATTTGGTACCGTCCAGATGTCTGTTGGTTCCACTCATTGGGAAATGTAGGAATTGTGATCCCCAACTCATCTGGAAAATATCAAAATGGGGACAGCTATGGTGAAAGATCTTGTCTGCATTATAATAGCTGAGTAGGTAATACACTCCAGTGAAATATAGGAAACATGACTGATAGTTTCGATTTAAAGTTTATAATATCCTCCAGAGTAAGAGTAAAAGAATGTTCTAGCTTAGATACAGATCTTTGGTCTTTAAAAATAACTTTACCAGATAATCTTTTAAAAGATGCTTGGGCTTCAATTTGAGTTTTTGTTAAGATCAATTTGTTTAGGAATACAATGTAAGTTAATTTTCATAGATTATTCTCCTAGCCAAACTAACTACTTGGCTCCTAGTAACTTAACTATTGCAGCTATTATCTGTTACTATCTCTGGCTCTTTTTTTTTTTTTTGCCTTCCACTAGTGATAAAATCCCATGTCCCAAAAATCTTTGCCCCACGGCAGATAAATTCACATAAGGAGGTTTTGTGAACTTTTTATTAAACAACAACTCAGTTACATGAATTTTACACAGATATATTATGTGAATGCATTCAAAGATGTCCATACTTTATTTTTAATGGATTAATTTATTTTAATTATTTATGGGGTATTTTTAATTGTTGACAGGGTTTTTGATTTTAACTGTGAGCTGCCCAAAGTCACCCATTGGGGGGAGATGGGCGGCATATTTAATAATAAATAAAATAAATAAATATAAGTGGCTGAAACTCACTGGTGGGCAAAAAATTCGGGGGGGGGGGGGCAAAAAAGGAACAAGAACCCTATCTCTATCATTCTGTACCTGAAGTTACTATTACTAAAAGCAGTCACTCTGACTGCTGAAAGATAAACTTGAGTGAAGATCCAGAACTTAACTCAAGTGTATCCTTCCATTCAAACCACCCAATTTTCTCTCTCCAGGGTGATATTTGGAAATTGTTGGAACTTCAGCAACTAACTGGAACCCCCATCTGTTGGGCTGTCTTTGAAGCTTAGAGGCAACAATTGTTATAGAATGCAGTTGTTACATTTGTGGCAGATAGACCTCATCACTGCAGGAAACCACCTGTTTTTGTGGCTGTTGATCCACTGCATTTATTGCAAGTTCAAAATGCTAGTTACCATGTACAAAGTCCTATATGATGTGGCACCAAGTTATCTTAAGGACCACCTTGTCCAAAATGAGTCTGTCTATCCTGTTAGTTCATCAGGAGAGGGACTGCTCAGGGTGCTACATCCATGTGAAGTGAAGATGAAGAGCCTCTTTGGTTGTAGTCACAACTCTGGAGTATGCTGTCCCTGGAGATATGCTTGGTTTCTTTGCTGATCGTTAGGAAGCTTTGAAAAACCTTCTTTTTTAATTTGCTTTTGATATTTCTGCTTAAGGGAGGAGAACAGTCATTTCTTATTATTGCTTATGACTGCTTTATTATGGTATTGTTTATATTGAAAGATTGCTGTTTGAAATTCTTAAATAGTACCCAGAGCTGTGATACAGAAGTTATGTTAATAAAATATAATTGTGTCTCTTAGTTCTGAACATCTCTAATCTATGCTGCTACATGCCATAAGATCTTCGGGCTCAGAGACCAGGCTGTATTGTACTGTCAGAGCTTTCTGTGTATGCTTGTGGGTGACTTCCCTTATAAAACTGAACTGAGTGCAGAAGTAATCAGCATATTATTCTCTATTGTGCTTATGATAGCAAAGAAGAAAAAATGGAAACAATTTTCTGGGGTTGCCCCTTGACACCAATAGAATCATTCACTTGGAATTCACAGATAAAAGGACTCAGTACTCAGTGTCATTTTTTAAAATGTTGCATTGTGCTTTTACATCATGATAAGATACAGTATAGGAAATATTTAGTCCCACAAAGCATATGAAATTAAAAGGATCAATGTAAAGTATCTCAATTATTCAAATAATATGAGAGTCATTCACATATTTACATCATGATAAGATACAGTATAGGAAATATTTAGTCCCACAAAGCATATGAAATTAAAAGGATCAATGTAAAGTATCTCAATTATTCAAATAATATGAGACTCATTCACTCATTCAATTTCTTTATAATGAACTAGAAAAGTGAAAAATGATAGTTCTATCTTGCCCTGGCCAATTGAAGCCAACTGTCTATTACAGCAACTTAACTGCATAATATTTACTGGAGCAATCAGGAAAGTTTTGTACCATGCTGTAAACTTGGTATCTTCTATAAATGGACCACCTAATATTCTATTCTCAGAAGTGTCTCTTTCCAAATTTCATTTGAATCAAAGGGATTTATTTAGTCCTTCTGTTACATAATGAAAGAAACTAGTAGTTCTGACACAGTATCAAAATGGAAGTCTGAATAAAAATGCAAATCTGTAAATCTGCCATGTGTGTGTGTGCGTGTGCGTGTGTGTTTAGAATAGTTAATAGTTCCAATAACTCATCTGGCAGGGTCAGAGGATAGAGAGATTCACTCTCCTATGTCATAACTGAATCAAAACTTGTTTTTATTTATTTTATTTATTTATTTATCATATTTATATAGCCGCCCATCTCACGAATGTAACTCTGGGTGGCGTACAATGAAAAAAATGTTTCAGTAAACATGTAAGAACTAGAAGGTCAGTTAGCATAACCTACTGAACATTAGGAAGATTCTCACCATGCATGTGTGAGCACCATACTTTTTTGAAACACCTGGCCAGGAGCTTGCAGGTGCTCAAAGGAAGGAAGGCCTTGAATAATGATCTTGTATTTTGACCTTTCCAAATTATTAAGAGGCATACACAAACAAGCACTCAGAGTCATCCCCTCCAAATGTCTTAGTTACCTGAATCTGCCTTTTTATCAGGCCCCCTACTCCAAGAATCCATCTGTGTATCTATAGCTGTTCTACTTCTCTCTAGTGGTGTAACAAAACATCCACTACAAACAAAAATAGCCCTGAAGGCTTCCTGCTTAGAATCTATAAAGAGCCTCTTCAGGAGATCATAGAATATAAGGATTGGAAGGGGTTTTTTTGTCTTATGAACTTTATTAAGTTTTTAAAAGCAAAAATATAAAAGCTAACAAGAACTAATAATCAAGAAGAAGAGTAGAAAGCAAGAAAGTTAGAAATAGAGAAAGATAACAAAAGTGGTTGAAGGTAGAGAAGAAAAGGGGGAAAAATAGGAAAAGAATAACTTCTGACTTCTTATACAGCAGATATAGATGAATCATATAACCTCTTACTCTAAAACTACATCTTGGCATACATATTTGGTATAGTCTATTAACTAATCATCAAATCTATATATCATAATTGCATTTTTTTTCTGTTTCCTGCAAAAAGTCCAAAAGGGGCTTCCAATTGGCATTAATTGGTGTTTTTGTTCTAAGCAAAGCTGTCAATTTTGCCATCTTGGTTAACTCCATCACTACACCATCCATTCTTCCATTGTAGGTAATGTCGAATCCTTCCACCTTTGAGCATATAAGAGTCTAGCTGCAAGATTGGAAGGGGTTTTGAAGATCATCTGCTCTAACCTTCTGCCTAGCACTACTGCAGAATATACTACTGCAGTGCTCCTGACAGATAACCATTCAACTCCTTTTTAAACACCATCAGTGGAGGAGGATCTACCACCTCCTTAGGAAGTCTGTTCCATTGTTGAACAGTTCTTAAGGAAAAATATCCTATGTCCAACTGAAAACAACAGCCTTGTAATTTAATCCCACTGTTTCTAGTCACATCTTCAGGAACAATTCTGAACAATTCTGCCCTGTCTTATATATGGCAGCCCTTGAGATACTTAATATAATATGCTGTCTCCTCAGTCCTCTTTTTTCCAGGCTAACTGTTCTTCTTAAGCTTTTCCTCTCAGGCCCCTTATCACGTTGGTTCTTCTCCTCTGGACACGCTTCAGTTTATCAATGTCCTTTCTAAAAGCCTTGCCCAGAACTGGGTGCAGTCTGACCAATGCAGAATAGAAAGGAATGATGCTGTCAGTTGGAGAACCAAGTTAGAGGAGTGCATGTTTTCATAAATAGAAAGCAAAGTCAAAGAAGGGGGGTGGTGAGGGGGCCTCTGAAAGTGGAATCTAGGAGAATGGTTCAAATCTTGTCCTATTTGTCATTTAAAACAAATTTAATAGTATTCAAAACCCAAATTACTGTTTATTTTATGATAATCATCTGGATTTAAATCTTTTTAATTATTTTCTCTAATAGTGTTTAATTGTATTCTATTCTTCCATGAGTGCACCTACCTATATTTGTATGTAAATAAAGGTCAGTACAAAAAGTACCAAGAGTGCATCTATGCATGCAAACACGCATACACAAATGTTGAGTGTTTTTCTGGCTTTAAATTACAAATTTCGCAAGATAAATTTGAATCCTTCTGTTTTTTAAACATTTTCTTTAGTTTTGTTGTAATCATCTTCTGTTTTACTGAATCAGGATGTATGTTCAGGCGAATAACATGATGTATAGAACATCCTACATATCACTGCAGGAGCTGTTGCACTGCATACTTTTAGATTTTTTTGTAAAAAAAAGAGCTTGCCCTTTTAATAATTTCTTTGCAGAATTGAAAAAAAAAAGTAAAATTACCAAAGGATCAAGTCTCTCAATTTTCAGATCAGTAGGTTTGGGGTTTTAGTGTTAATGCAGTCTTTACTTACAGTCAGTGTATGTGCATGTGAAATAAGCATATATTCATTATTCCTATATTTATATGGAAAGGGATATGAAAACGATGCATAATATAGAGATAGTCCTAACTAAGAAATCTGCAGAATTTCAGAAAGAATAGTTGGGGTAGATTTACTTCCTTTCCCTGCCCTCCATGTTTGATCCCAGGTGCAATAGATATGATCACAAACATTTTCTCACTTTCCTGCTCCTGGGAGAGAAAACTAGTGAGGTGCATAGAACTATGGAATATTTAGCAATGTGTAGTTTTCACCATGCCATTTCCAAAATCCAGTTACTGGATATACTTGGTAAAACCAGTCATTGTGATTATAACTGTCAGCTGCAAAACGATATCCCTCCTCCTATAGGTATCCTTACAGGATATAACCTGTTCCAAGTAAATCTGCCTTTTGCAATTGACTGATGGTGATTTTGTCAGTGCCAATTGTCTTCAAGTGGTGCTCCAGATGTTTTGGGATTGCACCTAAGGAGTCTGTTACTACTGGTACTATCTTTGTTTCCTTTTGCCATAGTCACTCTACTTCTATTTGCAGATCTTTATATTTTGTGATTTTCTCATTATTATTATTATGGTTGGTTGCACAGTCAGCCAGATGTTTAGACTGGATTTGGCATTTTTATCAACCTATTGAGTCCTTCCCAAGGACCTAGGATGGGCAGATGTTGTTGCTTGATGGTGTTAAAGGTATCATCACAGGATATAAACTGTTCCAAGTTAAGTTGCCTTTTGCAATTGACTGATGGTGATTTTTGTCAATGCTGATGGTCTTCAAGTGGTGCTCCAGATGTTTTGGGATTGCACCTAAAGCACCTATTACTACTGGTATTATCTTTGCTTTCTTTTGCCATAGTCATATATATTTTGTGATTTTTATATTTTGTGATATTATCATCATTATTATTATTAATAATAATATTTATTATGGCTGCCCACTTGAAAAGTCTCAGGGGGCTTACAACATTAAAATATACAATTAAAACAGTTAAAAACATAACAACAAAACATAACAGCCATAAAAAAAAACATGATAGAGGTTCCATAAACACTAACCTCAGGCCTGGCAACAGAGCCAGTTCTTAAGGGCCTTCCATAATCCCAGTTTCAGATTTAAATTAATTTCATTTTGGAGGAGTCCTGTTTCAACTGAGTTATTCCAACTAAGTTTTAGATTTAAAATTCAACCAAACTACTGGCTAGTTATCACTGATTCCTTTGTTTCCCATGGATTTATTTAATCCATGGACAGCCAAGAAAATAAACAAATGAATCATTGAACAAATCAACAGAGAGTTCTCACTTGAAGCACAAATGACCAGACTCAAATTATCCTACTTTGGACACATTATGCAAAGACCCATAATCTATGGAAAATGCTCTAATGCTGGGAAATATGGAAGGAAAGAGAAGAAGAGGATGATCAGCAGCAAGGTGGAGTTACAGTAGTGTTGGATGCACCATTGGAAGACCTGAAAGACCAGGTTGGGGTAGATCATCAGGGAGAAAATCTATCTGTGTGGTTGCAAGGAGTTGAAAATGTCTTGCTGGCACATAATCAATCAATTGATCAATCATTCAATCACTACTACATCTTGTGGTGGCAAAACTTGGACAAACCATGTACTATGTGAAGAACTGCTTTCTTTTATGTTCCTTTTACAGCTGTTCAAAGTATGAATGGAAACTTAGATGTTTCCCTCTCCAACAGAAATTTAATTTACAACCTTAAGTGGAATCCTAATCTCATCAATAAGGCATTTTCTTATTTGGGTAGTGAGTAAATGTCACTGGACTAGTTCTGGGTGGTCCCCATGAGAAGATCAGGGAGAACAGGGCAGACCAAAGTATATGTAGAAAAACCATAGTCCAAGCACATTCAGGAATGGATGCATGCTAATTAATTCTCTCCCACTGCAGTCGTTGGGAAAAATGAAATGTTGTTTTTTCCAGCATATATTCATTCTTTATTATCAATCCAAATTTTTCTGTTAATCTTCTTGAATGTAAGCATCATTAATGTTTACCAAGGATCATGAACACATCAATAACTAATTTTATTTTGAAATGCATGGATTAGTCCATGTACTCTTTGACAAGAATGAATATAAAAATTATTTCAATTATTTGGGCCTCAAGTTAAATGAGCTTAATTTTAATAGCAAGATTCCTTAACAATTACATTTAGTTTTCTGAATGCATGTTCAGTTCCTCCTCCTCCTCCTCCCCCTCCTCCTCCCTCTCCTCCAAATATTCTTTATGATATGCAAATCTATAACTTCCCTGGACAGGTTCTATCAGTGCCAACTATTCTAATTGTGCAAGCTTTGCTTAATACAGGAACAAGAGAAAGCCATAGCTTAATAATAAAGAATATATTTTGTATGTAAAGTATCCCAAGTGCAATTTAGTTAAATGATCTGAGAAGCAACAATGCTGAGAAACGCTTCTGGGTTAGATCCAGAATAAGACACTAAATCTTATTCAAATGCTTCAAATGCTTCTGTCAGCTACCTGGCTTTGTTAGCACTAAAGACAAATTGAAGTGCTATGATGCTTGCAGCTGTAAGCACAAAAATTCCCTCTCCCTTGGCAGTTAGTTGCATTAATAATAAACTGGATTACTGATACATTACTGCTGCCTAAAGTTATCCCTAAATCTGTCACTTGAAGCATGCTGTTATGGTGCTCTTGTCATCTTTAGGGCATTCCTATAAGACCCTTTTCCTTCCTTCCTTCCTTCCTTCCTCCCTCCCTCCCTCCCTCCCTCCTCAGGCACCACCCATCTCCACACTGAGTCTACCAAACTATCATGCTGACCCTGAATGTTGACATAAGATGATCAGGACTACAGCTTTTTTCCACTTGTGCCCCACAAGTGAAATGTCCTTCCCAGGATGGTTCAGTTAGGGTCTATCCAAATGTCATCTTGGTGTCAGCTCAAGACAGTTCATTTGATTACATTTTCCAGTACACCATGGAGACTTTTGTCCTGGATGGCTTTATTTAGCTGATTTTATTATACTGCCACTTCTTTAATCTCTTAATATCAAATCTTTCTTGATATGAGCTAGTCTGGGAATTTTTAATCATATAAGCATTTTTTTAATATGTAGGGATGAGCCTATTGATGGGTTCATATATATTTTGTGGTTATGTTATTTTCTCTTAGAAAATCGAAGAAAAGATTAAACAGGTAGACAATTTATTTCTTTAAGCCTACCTCAGAGGTTCTCAAACTCTGTCGTACATTGACTCTCTAAATGATAAATGAATTTGTGTGACCCCCCCCTTTTTTTTATAAAACTAATTATTTCATTAAGGTTAACATTGGACATGTCAGGCACCTTGTGTGATGATGTAATTTGAAGTTATATTATGCAATAAATTAAATTTTAATCTATATATCACAAGGTCTCAGCTGCATCCGAGGCTTGTGCAGACAAAATGAGGAGCAATAATTTGATAGTGTTTCCTCTCTGCCAGTGGAAAGTGGATCAGGATTTTTTAAAATATAGTGACACCCCCTCCACAAGTTGCTTACGGCCCTAGGGTTGGGGGGACTCGATGCAAAGTTTGAGATCTCCTAGCCTACATATTATCATTCTTTAAATTAGTATGCATCTATATTCTAGCAATCATTGTATTCTCACAAGAGCTTGCATTAGGTTATTTCTATGCCATGTCTGATAGGAAAGATTTTTAATCTTATCAGAGTTGCTATATTTTGTTTCTTTCTCTTGCACTAATAAATGGATGTCTGTCATTTGATTGTGTAGTGATATAATGTAATATAAACCGGATAACTACTAGATGAAGTGTTTTATATAAGATGCTGCAGTACTAACATATATAGCTGATGTAATAGTAGTGTTGCAGTATTTCTTTACAGAATTAAAAGTAATGTTTTAGGATATTTAGGCAGACACTTTTCCCTTATCGTGGTATCTCAAGCAGTCAAAAGAAAGGTGTTTGAAAACAAACAAAACACTTAAAAGGTTGGAGCCATATAATCATGGTTAAGGTAAAATGAGGAATGATAAATATCACTGATTTCAGTAGGCATATTCTAACTTTGACTGTAAACCAATTCAGTATATGCTGACTTGGTATGCTTTATAAAAGCCATAATATACTGGTGAATGAAGAGTATAATATACAAGCTGGTTAACTGGATGTTTCTTTCTTTGGTTTTGTCTCATTGTATTTGGGGAATGTCATCGAACAGCCTTCAGCCTTGTTTAAAGTGAATTGCTCCTTATTGGGGAATGACAGACGAAAAGAACTGCCCAGAAACCAAATGATTTGTTTGCAAAGCATTTTGAAGATAGAATCAGTTATATTCACTCAAAGTTAGACATACTGCAATCAGAATCCAATGAGATGACTGAGGCAACATCTTAAGAGGTTGTCTGAGATTATTCTGAGACTGTGGATAAGAAGTAGACAGGGCCCTCTATAGATGAGCTTAGTTGTCTGTGGGCTGATCTCTGCCTCTCCTGGAATGTTTTTGCTGCGAAAAAGGGAACAGGTACCTGGATTTGAATGGGGGTAAATGCTTCTTTGAGAGAAGGGGTGGAGGCTACCACCTTGAAGAAGATGGTACTGCACTCTTCTTACAGAACACATATTTGACTCCAGAGTCTTTGGACAACATCCCTGTCTTCAACTTTTCCTTTTAGGAAAACTTGTCAAAAAGGGGATAGATTTACATATAGATTTGCATATGATTTACAGAGGATTTCAAATGAAGCAGATTTTGTTAGGTTATCTTGATCCCCTGCAGTCAGATTTCAGATCTGGACATAAATAGTTTTTATCACTCTTGTGGATGACCAATGGTGAGACTTGGAAGGAAAGAGTCTGGTCCTTTGGGTCCTGTTAGACTGATGTTCAGTACTATCAAGCATAGTATATGGCAGCCCCACCAGGAAGACCAGACCAGAAATCAACTCCACCAGAAGGCTAATACTACTTTTATTTGAGAGTGGCTTTAAAACAGAAACTTGCAAGTCTGATTGCACTGTACTTCTCCCTGTTCTTATACTCCTGTGAATTGGGGACATGTCTGTCTGAGTCTCTTCCACTTATTTTCTGTCTGCCATAGAATTAAGATATGTTACACTCCTACCTCAGTGGTGGTCCAATCAGTTGTGATGGGGAATGAAAGTTCAAGCCCTCAACCATTTCTTTGTGGGATGCCCCAGGTCCTGGCCCTATCCCCCATTTTGTTCAACATTTACATGAAACTTCTGAAGAGATCATCTGTTTGTTCAGGGTGAAGTATCATCAATATGGGGATGATATGAAGTTTTACATCTATACCTAGGCCAAGTAAAAGACATATTAAAGGTGTCTGGAGGTTGTAAGGGACTGGATGAGACAAAGCAGACTCTCAGATTAAATCGCAACAAGACAGAATTGATCTTTATCCCAAAATAAACTAAATCTAGATTAGCCCCAATATTAGCTCTGAATGGGATTGCATTTACCTGGAAAGAGTGAGGCCATGCTTTAGCAGTTTTCCTGGACATGAGGCTCCTGAATATGGTCATTCTTGGAAGAGGATGTGCTGGCAAGAGCCATTCATACCCCCACAGCTTTGTGTTTGGATTTCTGTTAGTATCTACTTGAAATAGCTTTTGAAGACTAGGTGGAAAGTAAAATTGGTTCAAAATGCAATGGATTGCTTGCCAAAAGGTTGGGGCCAGTTTAGGTTTAGCAGAGTAATACCTATATTGTGAGAACGTGTCTGGGCTGTCAGTAGGTTTCCTGGTACAGTTTAAATTGCTGGTCATTACCTATAAAGCCATACATGGTTCAGAATGCTTTTAAGAAAAGATGTGCTCCTGATTTCATGACCCAAGTGGTCTGGATGGTGGGAATGAAGCAGCAGATCTATTCAATGGGCACCCCAACCCTATGGAATTATTTCTTCCCACAATTTAGGATGTTTTCCTCATTGCTAGTTGTAAGAAAGTGATCATCTTTTTTCTACTCGGCCTTCAGAGTGTAGGTTGTGGGATTGATGGCAACTATATATAATATCTGGTGACTATGCTTTTTTTAATGATTTTATGCTGATTTTATCATTCTATGCTTTTTGTTATTGTATATTTTTAATATACATTTACTGTTGTGAGAAGCCCAGAGTCTATCATTGGAATGGCACAGAAATATTGGGAAATAAAGAGAAAGGGATGGAGAGAAAAAGAGACAGAAAAACTGAAAACATGTCTGTCAGTTTTTATGTCATTATTTACAGTTTGAGACTTCAAAAGGACAAGAAGGAAATATTTAATTTTTTGTTTTCCAAAATAACTAATGTTTTTTATGCCTTCATAAAAGAGTCAGAGAGGTTGTTCCTTTTTTTTTTTCTCCATACAGTCATCATCATTGTAACACATCTTAGTTTTCTCATCACAGCTGATTTGCAAGAGTGGAGTTATATGTCCATTCAGTCTCCATGGTAACTTTATTCCTTATTAAATGGGAAAGGAAATAACATAATTAATGTACATGACCTCTTCCTCTGCCAAACAGTTCAGCTGTATCTTTTGTGACTGTGTGGCATTCCTAAAGATGTTATACCCTTTTGATTCCTTTTTTTTTCAATATGAAAACTTTATTTTAAAAATAGCCTTATCTCCCCGGAAGCAAAGAAAAGGCCTATCAAGGGAGAACACCATATAGTTGTCCTTTTAAAGAATTGTTTTTGACCTTCTTTCAAAAGTCACATATAAACAATCACATTATCTTGATGCTGCAGGAAGTCCCAATATATACATCATGTTAGGCACACAGAGATCTAAATGCTAGGCTTCCAGTAATGAACTGTGAAGTGAAACAGTGATGCTCCTTTGGTGCTATTACACAGAAATTGGGAAGCGTTTTCCTCAGCATAAGCTAGCAGTGTTTTTTGTGTTTTTTGAAAACACGGGACCCAATTCCTTGGGAAAGAATTCCTGCAAAAGTCCCACTGAAATATATCATGCAAATACAAAGCTAGGATCAAATATCTCACCCACTGCAGTCCTGTTACCAAGTTTTAGAGTAGGGCTTGCTTTTGACAATGCATTATGATCGGGTATCTAAGCTCCAACCTTACGTGATAGGATTAGGCCACAGAATGCTGTTATCTATCTAGAGTTATTCGCTATCACTAGCCATAGCTATTAAGTTTGAGCTTGACTTTGTGGGAGTATCTTCAGATTTTTACATGTAATAAGTATTGCCCCTTTTCAAGCTTTTTTTAAAAAAAAAATTTGAAACCAGGTTATTATATACTGTATGTTAAATGGTTTTACAGAGGAGTAAGATCAAATCCAGTTTCCCATTGAGAATATTTATTAAAGAATTAAGCAGACATACATTCCAAAATGATTAGTTACTTTTAAAACATAGTTAAATATACGGTGAGCTAAATGAAATTGATTAAACAAGAATCAAATCTTATGAATAACTTGACAAAGGTGTTTGCACAGGGGAAGCATCTGGGTCTCCCTACCAGGGAGCAGTATGAAGCCAAAGATTTTACAAGTAAAAGTATCTGTATGGAAGGTTGGGCACCACTGAGTGGGATGTGATTCTACCATGTCACAACCTGAAAGTATCTGATTGCCCATCTTCCAACTCATTCCTGCATATGCCTTGTAAATAAAAGGGTCAGTCAGAGGACATAGTAGAAAAGGAAAAAATCAACCTCAGCCAAGGCAATTTAGTCCATATTATCTCATGCCCATTTATTCAAGGAAACAACTGAGCAGACCTACGCAGTTTCTTGAAAGGAAACTCAACTGTACAAAATGATTAACATCTGAATAAGTATATATATGACCAAGCTATGGAACTCTATTCATGAACAATGGATGAGGATTATGTTGTCTAAGTCTTACTTAGTGAAAACAAACTTTCAAAGCTTCTATTATTTCTGCCAACTTTATCTCTGTGGTAAAAACTCTACCTAATTGAGATTTGTCAGGGCCTTGGGAAAGAAGAAGCCTCGGATCAAAGACACTGTGGTATCTTGTGTTGTGGGAAAGAATGCAGAAAAGGCAGACATTATACCTTCCTGAGTGGGTGGGGTGAAAATGGAAAGCCAGATTCCGACTGGCTAGATGGTGACAGGAAAAAAAGGGGTATAGTAATTTGAATCTGTTTATATATTAAGAAGGATTCTTTGTCTGTCAGTAATACTGAGGAGGTTTTTTTAGATTTTTTTTTATCCTGCCTTTATTACTTTATAAGTAACTCAAGGCAGCGAAAATACATAATACTCCTTCCTACTCCCATTTTCCTCACAGCAACAACCCTGTGAGATGAGTTGAGCTGAAAGAGAGTGAGCGGCCCAAAGTCACCCAGCTAGCTTCCATCCCTAAGACAGGACCAGAATTCATGGTCTCCTGGTTTCTAGGCCAGCACCTTAACCACTATACCAAGCTGTCTCTTATTGCCTTATTTGCCTTATTTGGCCATTAATCTGCTGATAGTAAAGCTTAATCCTTAGCATGTCTTGATACCTTGAGAAAGCAACTGCAACTAAACCAGAGGAACTGGCAGATTTGGTATATTATAAATTGATAACAAATGCTCCAAGATATCTAAGATATCTGTGCCTCCAGTGACAATGCTTCCAAGTGTCACAATTATGGATTATGAATCCAGTTGTTACAGCTTCAGTAAACTCATCTTGAAACTGTGAATTTCAAACTTTGGGGGGTATAAACCTCTCCTAGGACAGGTTGAACCTGCTTCTTAGCTGATCATTCAGTAACAACACTCCTTATATGGGTTAAGTTTCATTTCCTAGTCCTGCCTCTCCAAGATTGCTCTAGCAAGGGTTTGAACTCACTTCAGTTGTACTACTGGACACACAAAGCCCTCTCAGAGCAGACATTTTGGCTGAACTAGCTTTGTAGATTAGAGAACCAGGCTAATACCAATACCCAATACCAAAAAGAAATAGAGCCTTCCGTTTGGAAAAAAAAATGACTATAGTTTTAATGTACTAAGATGTTTAGTTAATTTGGGGTCTGTTTAAATTAATATTTCAGTTTGGTAATTCTGGCAGATTACCATGGATAACATTATGAAGAGCAAGTAAAAAGTCTAAGAAGTTTAAGACTGCAGTTATAGTGATGAAGTTAGTTCCCATTAAAAATCTATGCTGGAAGCTACTGTAGATTGAAATAGATTTCAAAAAACGGTTTCTTCCAAGACTGATTAGAATTCATTAGCAAACATCTTGGCAAGAAGAAGTAGTTAACACCTGGGCTATAACTATTTATATCAGGCTACTTCAGGAGCAATTTACCTCCTCTTTTTAAAAGTACTGCTATTGGCTACTCTCTCAATAAGGATTTTGCAGGCTCTAAACACGAGTGGTGTGTCTTCCATATTAGATGAAAGAAACTAAGAAAGGGAAGGAACAAGAATGCAAAAGGCTGATCAGGCACACTGATTCAAGTTTACTAGCAGGAAAAGTAGTACAAAATAAAGATGTGGTTGAATTATATAATATTGAAAGTCACAACTTTGCACTGTTTTAGAAAAGAGGAGAATGAAGGTTTTTCATAGCACATATAAAATGTAAATTTATTACTAATTATGGTAAGCTTGGCCCCATGCAGGGACTGACAGCATTGTCAACTGACCTAGTTTTCAAATTGTCTGGGATATGAAGGTAGATTTTATAATGATACCCCCCTTAGGACATTAGACAATTAGCTCCAAAATCAGTCCGAAGCAATTTAGTGTTATAATAAATTTCAAAGGTTATTTCATACTAGCGTATCAGTTTTATGTTATTAGACACAACTAGTTTCAATATATATTCATTGTGATATGGTGGCTATATGACTAAAGTTGGTATCATTGCAGGGTAAGAAAAGAATTTTTCACATCTTTCAGAAGTTTCTTGCATACTGTATATCAAAATTATTTGGACTGTATTCTTACAAAAAAAAGTAATTATAATATTGTGCCTCCTATTTTAGACAATGAGGTTGAAATATAATGGCAACCCAAGGATTTCATGATGTGATGAACATTTGAATGAATCCTGCTCATCCAAACACACCACTGTTCATTACATTTTCCTGGTTCCAAAGTATAGACTTTTAGATGCTTTCTATGAGGATGAAAGGCTGGAATGTTACAAAGAAATCAAATACAGTATGCAAGCATGTGGGTTTTCATCCCAGGTGCTACCTACTTGGTTTCATCCTGTTCATGTAAAGCAGTTGTTAAAACAGATAAAATTTAAAGCAAGAATGGGGGAAATTACTTGGGAAAGACAAACCCAAGAGTGACTGTCTCTAGGAAAAACAATATTTCCTATTTCCAATCAACTATGACATCTTGATAAATGCTCGGTGCTGAGCTCCTTAGAAAGACAATGAAATACGTGCCTTCGGCTGGCATTAAAATGCAAACCAGAAGGATAATTTGATTACTGTTCTCTCTCTATGCTTGGTAGAGCATATGTTAGAACTGGTCTTCTGCTGAGCTTCTTGGGCAGAATTACACATATAACTGTAAGGAGGGAGTAGGAGTAGTTCAGGCCTGAAAAGGTCATGTAGAACAGAAAAAAGACAGGAGGATGTCTCATTACCAAGACATCTTGTGGGATTGGGCATCATCTGCTTTCCAAATGGAATAGGAATTACCTTTAGCATGCAATTCTATCTATGTTTTCCTGGGAGTAAATCCCATGGCTTTTCATAGAGCTTAGGAGACCTGCACAGATCAGAATTATCACTGGAACCAGTTGCTGCCTAGACCGAAATACTGCTCTTCCAAGTAACTCCAGTGTATAGTGATGGCCAATACGGTAAACCAGATAGCACTTTTGGATAGAAACTATCAAAACTATCTAAACATGTTTAACTTCAAATCAGATGGTCTTAGTTGATTTTATAATAGCTGAGATATGAATTAGGAAATCATTGTCTTGAACTTTACTGTGTGGTTACTTATAAGATGAACTTATAAGCTTCTAGAAAAGTTCACATAGTCCTGGACCGCATTATTGAAGTCATTATTCTCCTCTACTCCTCTATTCTGCACTGGTGAGACCATACATGTGTATGGGTCTGGGCATCAAGTTTCCAGAGGCATACTGACAAATTAGAATAGGTTCAGAGAAGAGAGAAAAAGATGATACAGAGACCTGAGGAGACGTCCCATGAAGACAGGCTGAAGGAATTGGGGGTGTTCATTCAGGAGAGAAAAAAAAAAAAAACTGAAGCAAGACATGATATCAACGTTCAGGTCCAAAGGGTGCCATAGGGAGGATGGTCAGGAACTATTTTCCATTGCTACAGAACTAACATAAGAAATAATGGGTATAAATTGCAGTTACCTGGATTTCATTTTATATAAGGAAGAACTCCTTGCCAGTAAGATATGCAGGTACAAAAAGCTACCCAGAAGGATTGTGGACTCTCCATTTTTGGTCGCTTTTAAGAAGAGGCTGGACAGCCACCTCTTGAGGATTGGAATAGATAATCCATTTTCCCAATTTTATGATTCTATTAGCCACGTTCTTATTAAGTACTTTTGGACAAGCATTTTTTCTCTCCCTGTGACAGGAGAAACCAGTGGTCCACCTGACAGGTCCGATGTAAATTATTACAGGAAGAAAACATAAGCATGTTCTAAAGCAGTGTTTCTCAACCTTGGCAACTTTAAGATGGGTGGACTTCAACTCCCAGAATTCCCCAGTCAGCCATGCTGGCTGGGAAATTCTGGGAATTGAAATCTACCCGTCTTAAAGTTGCCAAGGTTGAGAAACAATGTTCTAAAATGTTATACGCAGCTATGTTTTGCCACTCATTCATGCATGATATATGATTCAAGCATCCATCTTATCCCTGACATGTCAGTTCTACGAGTATTTATTTATTGTGCGGTATAGAAAAGGCAAACATCCCAAAATTCTGGTTTTTTTTGGTTGTTTTTTGTTACGATGCATGACAATATTGTGCTTTTGAATTGTGCCAATGTTAATTGTTAAACCTAAGTATTTAAGGTTAAAGAAATTGCACATAGGAAAGGCCTCTTTTGGATTGTTTTGTGCACAGATAAAGGGTATATCACAGATAACTGTATATCAAATAAATCATAGAATGGAAAAGATGGATTAAAAATGTTTTTCTCCCTGACAAATCGAACTTGGGACAATCAACTGAAACTAAATGCAGGGAGATTCAGGCCAGAAAAAAGAAATGCTGGTACAATTTTATACAATGCATAGTTAATTTGCCACCACCAGTAAATCATAGCTGCCACTAGTTCAGGTGGGTTAAAAAAAAGGGGGGGCAATAAATAGAGCTACCAAGGACTGCTAATCTTTTTATTTGTATGTTACCACCAGAATAAAAGAAAAAAAAAAAAACCCTGTTCCTAGGAAATGCAAAAGAATATTACCCTAATGCCCTAACTTTGAGTTTTGCATCTAAGCAACTACTGCATGATTCAGAATGTTAGATTACATGGAACATTGGCTTGATCCAGCAGGCTCTTCTTATTGTCTTACACAATTTGTATTGTTATTGCTAAAGGAGTTTAGGAATTCCAATAGGTAATAGGATAGGGAGAGCAAAAGGAGATTTTGTTCTGAGATCAATTTGCAAATTAAATATCACATGAAAGTTATTAAAATATTTAATTACATAATGTTTTCATCTTTGAAATGTAATATTTGCTTTTGTTTTGAAGAAAGGAAAATCAGGTTTAATTAGAAATCCACAGAGAGCAGAACCTCTGCAGTGCCTCAGGGATCTTAGGACTGCTTATAGCCAGGAAGACAGTTATAGTTGGGGAGATAAAAATGGGAGCACTGAGATGTTAAAGAGCAGCAACTGGAAGATTTGCTATGCAAAATTATCTCTACAAGTAGTCCCCTTGAGAATATCAGATGTCAGCAGGAGCATCTTTAACGTTCCACCATCGTTCTTTGCTTTAACCAGAACTATTCTTGGATGTGAAGTGATGAACAGTTGTGACCTAACCTCAAGAACAGAAATGATGTGAAAAGAAGGTGCATATAAGTAGTTTATTTCAATAGCTCTCTAAGGTTCCAAGCTTTCTAACCCTCTGAAGTGGGCTGAGGATTAAAATTGGGATCTGTTGCACGCAAAGCATATGCTTTATGATTGAATTAATGTTTCCCAGACTCCTGAAGAATCACTGCTATCCAGAATAACAGACCAATACCCTTGGACTTTAAATCTTTGTTAAAATTTATTATGAGAATTTTATCCTGTCTTTCCTCTCTGAACACAAAGTGCTCGAGGCAGAACTAAAATATTTTATAACTTGGATAGGCTAAAACTGGTGAAGATAAGAGAGTGGGTTTAATCTGTTTCATTACAGAGTCCCAAACTTTCATTCTATAATTTAAGCACTGAAAAATACAAAAACATGTGAGGCAAGCACATTAACATGCTGTGGTTAATTCACTCTGAGTCCTCTGTCTTTCCTCCTACCTTATAAGAAAGTCATGTGCTGTAGAGGAAGCCAGCTTTTTTAAAAGCAGAACCTCCTTTTTATTGTCAATGGGGAAAAATATATTACTTTCCTAATCCTAACCTCCATTAACACAGTTCTTTGAACCAGTCTTCCATATCTAGATGGCACAAGATGGAACCTGCCTTGAACAATTCTGTTTCTCTTTTGTATAATTAAGGCTATATACATTTTGCTGGAATGATCATGCATATTTTTTGTGAAGTTGTCATTAAAAATATATTGCATACAGTATCATTATTCACATATGTTCAGTATTAAGTTTAGAGCAGTATAGGATTCTACTGAAAAAGACACAGTTGGAGGAGAAATCATATTATTTAATCAGTCATTATAATCTAGATTACACAGAGTAAAATCAATAGTTTCTTTTCAAAAACGAAGACATTCAGTGACTTCCGTGCTAAAGCAATGTTTCTTCCTGTTATCTCTGTTACTGTGGGATAATTTTCTCAGCCTGTAAGTGTACATATGCATCTAGGCAATGTGCCTTTTTGGTAAACACTGCAAACTTAAAGTTGGATTAAATAGCGATCTGTATTACAACCTAATATTTGCTTTTGTGGAACATAGGTTCAAGAATGGAGAGTAAATTACTTTTCCATTATCATGTAGATTTGAAAAGAGTTTTATTCTCTGCTTGCAAAACAAAAACATCAACGTAACTCATCTATAAAAAGGATCACTGTTAATAAAAGTGGTGAAATTGCTTAGAAGCAGATGGTTTTCTGTGAGGTTTTGACTTATATCACATTCCATGTCCTGTGTCTTATACTGACAATTGCAACAAAAGTTTTCTAGACTGGGAGACTTCTGATTTCAGTCTCAGCAAAGCTAATTCATATAGCTACTTTGTATTGGTTTTGAAGCTTGGCCTGAAATTTGAGCACTGCTTCAGAATTGCAATTCAGAGAACACATCCATTTCTTTTTGCAATACTTAAATAGCCAGAGAACGCATTACCACTTTCCCCCCTGCCCTTTCTTCTCCAGCTGCATTAAAGCTACACTTTCTTAAAAAGACAGTGACAGAGCACTAGTTTTACATGCAAAAGATCTCAAGTCTAGGAAAAAAAAAAAGAGCCAGCCACTCCCAACAATTATTGGAACAGCACACAACGATCTGTGATCCTCAGAAAAGGGATGGGATACAGAAAGAAACAGCAAGAAACAAATGGGTAGAGCCTCTCCCATAGTTTATTCACTGTCACCAATCTAATTTCCAGATACATCATTCAGACTTTTCAGCAAAGTTTACTCATTCACTGTAATGCAACATATGCCCAAGACCTATCTGCTGGGTTTTGCCTTTTCTCAGTGAATAGCATTGTGCTCTAGGAAACACAATCTTTCACAATTTTGGTTTTCTCCTTTCCTTAGCAAGCTCTTTTCTTTAACAATCTATCAAATTTTGGCAGGCTCTCAAAAAAAGTAATTTCCAAGCCATATTAAACTGTTGTTATCATCATCATCATCATCATCATCATCATCATCATCCCCCTGCCTTTTTTTTAATATATACATCCACTCCTCATTTAGCGACAAAATGCCGTTCCAACGACCAGGTTGTTAAGCAAAATGGTTGCTAACTGAATATGCAACTGAGAGAGGAAAGAAACAAATGCTGTGAAGGCCATTGATTGCTGCCATTTCATTCAGATAAAGTTCTCTCATGCCACAACACCAGTGTTACTCTCACTCCGGCATGTGTTGTTTTCAGGCGCACAAAATTTGGTCATAAGTGCATGCATTGGTTGGAATTTTTTTAAAAAAATTATTGTCATATTTACAAATGGTTGCTAATCAAGGTAGTCACTAAATGAGAAGTGGGTGTATATAACTCAAGGTGATGAACATACTTAGTACTCCTGCCTCCTATTTCCTCACAACAACCCTGTGATGTGGGTTAGGCTGAGATAGACTGGCCCAAAGTCATCCAGCCAGCTTTCATGCCTAAGGGAGGCCTAGAACTCACAAAGGTAATTTCTAATGTTGCTTTCCCACCCCCCCCCCCCCATTTTCACATGTATACTTCCAAGCATTTTAGTGTTAGTCTATTGGAGTTGGAACTAAAGAACCTTGTGATATTTGAAGACTAACAAATGTATTATAGCATCATACTTTTATTCATTTTTAAGATACAAACACTTATTTGATTTGCAGTAGATCCAGCCTACCTTTCCTTTGCTTGTCCTTACCAACAAGTGCTACCACTGTTGAGTGCAAGCTTGGAGGCATGATGGAGAATTAGCCTTTCCAATTAAAAAAAAAAAAAAATCACAGGACAGGAGGCATGTGTATTCCTCCAGATGCAGAAGTATGGGGGAGGAAACCAACCTTGTATTTTGAGCTTGCAAAATCTCAGAAATGTTTGTCATCTTGCAGTGCCCCAGTGCTGGATTATTGTTGCTATGTGAACAGATGTGGAGTATAACTCCTATGAGATAGGGTGCAAAACCATAGGCTAAGCAACTACAATACACTGGAAAAATTGGAAGAAGATTAAAGAGGTAACTGAAAAGATCACTGAGATAATGCTTCCACTAAAGCTATTACTGTTCTTGTTATTTGTCAAGGCTGAGATAATTAATTTGGCAGTTATCCAGATGAAACAGAAGCTGAGAACCAAGACTTAAACCAGGAACTCAAAACCTAAGAAAAAGTCAGAGTCGGAACTGGAAAGCAGAAGCCAAGAATGGAGCAAAGAGTAAGTGGAAGTTGAAACTACTATAGAAAGCAAGGCAAAGAACACACCAGACCTAGGAAGATCTTACTGCTCAGCCCAAACGGAAAGCTTTTATAGAAATGCTAGAAAGCCCCACTGAATACATAGCTGAATATACAATTGAATGAATTGAGTTGAATGAGTTTACTGAAAACTATTACTGGGTTTTCATGTGAAACAACTGAACCATCCCACTGGAGATCAGCTAGAGCAAATACCTTCAAAACTCCATCCTTTCTGCTCCCATATGCCAAAGTTATAAGCAAGTATGTGTGCATACACTTGTAGAACGCTTTCAAATCAAGTCTACTGCAAAGTCAGTATGTCATCATACATTTACCATAAATGGCAGCAACATCAAGTATGGATAGATAACTTCTATATTTTTTGTGTTTAAGTCTGAATAAGGAAGAGACTAGCATTGGAAATACAAAACAAGAAAGAGACTGGCGACCAAATTACAACAAGAGTAATTTATACAATATACCTGAGAATGATTATTTATTGGATTTCTCCCCCACCCATCTCCCCCACAATAGGGGACTCTGGGCGGCTTACAAAGACATTAAAACTATAAATATATATAAAATACATACTACATATAAAATTAAAACAATACCAAAAAAGGAAAAATCCAAGAAGATGGAAAATCGGGCCGGGGACAGCCGGCCACTATGGGGCTAGCCATCTCCCTGCTTGAGATATTCCCTCCCCACCCAGGGCCAAGTGACAGAGCCAGGTCTTCAAGGTCCTTCGGAAGGTCAGGAGTGATTATGAACATTTTATTTCCATATCTTTATGTCCATATTTTTTAGACCATAAAAAGGCAGCACATGGCCCTCTAAATGTTGTTGGACTGCAATGATTTTAGTTATATTGATTTAAAATTTTATTTTAACTGTATTGATTTTATTATGTTCTATAAATTGAAGAATGTAGGGAAAACCACTAGACCACTCAGGTATGACTTAGATCATATTCCATGTGAGTACCAGTGAAGGTGATGAATAGATTTAGAGGATTAGATTTGGTAGACAGAGTGCCTGAAGAACTATGGACGGAGGTCTGTAACATTGTACAAGAGGCAGCAACTAAAACCATCCCAAAGAAAAAGAAATGCAAGAAAGCAAAATGGCTGTCTGATGAGGCTTTACAAATAGCTGTGGAAAGAAGGAATGCGAAAAGCAAGGGTGAAAGGGAAAGATATAAGCAACTGAATGCAGATTTCCAAAGAATAGCAAGGAGACATAAGAAGGCCTTCTTAAATGAACAATGCAAAGAAATCAAGGAAAACAATAGACAACATATTTGGTTTGATTTACTTTTCATAACATCATTGTCAAATGTATGCATAAGTGACAGTGTACAGGTGAGAAACACAGAAAATTGGAACATATATACACGCACACACATACACCTTATACTACTTCCTTTTCAGATAACCAACATTATGCAAATCAGAAAAAGATTAAAAAATAGTGGACAAAATGAATTACAGGCAGAAGATAAAAGGAAAAGAAATCTATACTTGCTCATGCCTTTCTATCCTTGTAAACCATTTTCGTTTCTACCACATCTGTACATCAATACATATATTTCCTTTTGCTCTTTAACTTTTCACTTTCTCATTTTGAGGATCTCATCAACTTCAATGAAACTTGTAGTTATTCACTCTGTTTTTACTGCCAAACAACTTGATCTTTGAGATATTAATTTTCAGATCCATAGTTCTTATTGCATCATACAATCTATCTAATATTTGCTGCAAATCATTTGATTGTCAGCCAACAACACAGGATACTTTGCATGCAAAAAAAGAAAGAAAGAAAGAAAAAGAAAGAAAAAGAAAAAGAAAGCATTCTTACCCCCAACCACTATATCGCTAATAAAATCACAAGCATTTCTTCTACATTTATCCATAAATACATTAAACAACAAATGGACATCAGGCATTCTGCTCTTTTTCCCTGGATATTATTAAACTATTTACTAAGCATTTGTGCATGCTTTATTTCTATTATATAATGTTCTTATTGCATTCATTAACCAACCTTCCATTCTGTATTCACATAGAATGTTCCATAATTTAAGCCTCTTCTGTTGAAACAACTGTACAATACAAAATATAATACAACAGTCAATAAATTTTCTTTCTCACATTCATACAGTTTTCACTGACCAACTGAAAAGCAAAATCTGGTTTGTGCATCCTCTGCTTTGCTTGTACCTGCACCGCACTTGCTAAATATTGCTCATTATTGACTCCTGTACCCTTTTGGGAATTCTGTTATGCACCTTCCCAGGCACACTTAACTAATCCAATTGCAACTGTAGTGACACAAGCATGGTCCAAAACACATGTGCTGCCATGATGCACTTGAGTCCTGATATCTGATGCAGGTACATAAGCTATAGCATTTGTGTAATGTCATCATGGAGAAAGAGAGAGAGAGAGAGAGAATGAGAATCTGTTGCCCCCTTGCCTCTCCACTGATACCCATTGAATAACAGCATTCTTTCAATTGTCAGGCACTTACGTAGCCTTAACACACATGCTAAATGAGTAGCATACCTATGGGGATAAGCAAAGCATCTCCATATTTTAATATTTCTCCAATTTCATCATTTATTCTGCAGCTTTAACATTTTTCAATATTTTACCATTCACCTTTCATCCATTTTTGGAGGGCACTAACATTTATAGGACAGCCAGTTTGGTGCAGTGGTTAAAGTATCAGGCTAGAAACTGGGAGACCATGAGTTCTAGCTGGACAAAGCTAGCTGGGTGACCTTGGGCCAGTCACTCACTCTCAGCTCTAGGAAGGAGGCAATGACAAACCACTTCTGAAAAACCTTGCCAATGAAAACTGCAGGGACTTGTCCAGGCAGTGTTCAATCAGACATGATTGAATGAAAAAAAAATTGCATTCATTTCAATTCAACTGTGAGACATATTACTCTACTTCCCATAGAAATATCTAAAATATACCTTCTAGCATTCATTTCAGTACCTTTACAAACCATTTCATCATTTTATTCTTAATTCCATTCATTCCAAGATTCCTTGTTTAGCTGTTTTCACCCACTTCCAAAGCAACTGAAGATTGCCACTCTATCCATCTCTGAAGACTGATTAAATGGACAAAGAAAAAGACTGGGAGGACAATATTAACTAAAGTATTCGGTAAATGAAAAGAATACCATTGTTTTTATAGAATTAACATGTTTAGGTAACATCTGTTTCTAGAAAGACAATCCTATTTTGTGTATTCCTTAAGATGAAGATAAATATAGAGAAATATTAGTTATTTCAGACTAGTTTCCAACACATTCTTGTACATTCAGGATTGCATTAAGAAGTGTTTTCACTGGGTTGTTACTATCTATGTTACAGTGAGTTGCTCAATAAATCTGTGACCTTTTTAATCCCAATTTTCTGGTTCTTACCATTAAGAGGGGCATCTTATATATCAGCTTTACCATTTCTTTTCTTTCAGGTTCAAATGATTTTTTTTTCTTGGCAATGAAGCTTAGCATTGGCTGTGATGGCTGGATAACCTTAATTAGCAACTCTTACATTGCACAGAAAATGTTTTTTTCTCCTCTTTACTAGTACTCTTGTAAATAATTCACTATTGCTACTCGCAATTTCTTTGAACAATAAAAGCAATAAAATCTTAAAATAATTTGACTTGTTTATACAAAGCAGATTACTCATGTATTTAAATCTTCCAGTTATATTTTATTTCAGTCTAATGTGGTGTTGTATCATCTTTTCTGAAATATTGATCATGGACCATAGATGATAATGATGATGATGATAATAATGATAATAATAATAATTTTATTTCAGTGTAGTTGTAATTTCATGCTAGATGTTGGGAAGAAAGGGATCAAACAACTTTATCTAATAATGAGTTGGTTGCAAACTGACATAGTGCCATTGTAATAATGGTCAAAGTCAATCATGTTTAGTGGATCTGTTTTCAGTATAATGAAGTTTGACTTCAAGACATTGTCTTCGACTGTTCACCATCTCATAACAGGTAAGGAAAGAATAATGGCAGTCTAAATAAGCAGTCAAAATAACTTTTTATAACTAAGTGTACCAATGTAGTTGTTTACAGCACATTCAGTAGTGTATTCAGTGCTGTTTCAGATTTTTCAGACTGAGGATAGTTTGATCACAAATGGAATTTTTATCAGAACACACTAATTTCTGTAATAATGTTCAAATTATTCCTAAATGCATGTTATTCTTCAGCATAGTATGTTTTCATTTGTTTCTGCACTGAACCTTAATGAACATAGATTCATATTATAGGCTTCATGTCTTCAGTCCTAAAAAGTAGATAAAATGTAGCAGAGGTGACATCAATTACTTTAGCCTTACTCCTTGATGCTATCCTGTTATATGCTATCTGCATTAAGACTGCAGATCTGAAGCAGGGATCATGCTATGTGTTTATAATCATGTGATAGGGAAAGATTTGTGCTTTTTGGAATTTGCTGGTTAGTAGAGCAGTCCTTAATACTTTCAGCAATTAAATCTAATCCTTACTTATTCATACTTCATTGCACAAGGAACAATGCCATTTGTGTCCTGTGGATTCAGAACACAGGGGAATCTGTATGTATTCAACACTGTTGATTTTTCCAAGTTCCTACTTTGGAAATTCAGATTATGCACCTGACCTGTGAGTATGTTTGTGTCTCTGTTTTCTGGAGGTAAATTTGATCCTGAACTATCGACTTGCAGTTAATATCATCCTTATGAATTTTTGAATTAAGATGTAAAAAGATTTATTAAAATAATAGTGATAAGAAATTTGTTGCAATGTAATCTCTAGCTTCTCTAACTGTAAATATAATACATTTTCTGATCATTTGACCAGGTTATTCATTTATATTGTTCAGTTCTTGAATAAACCAAGTTAAATGAAATGTTTCTGGAGAGCTGTATTCGAGCTTGGGCTTCGGTGTTTAATGGCAACTTATTTATAATTATTCACATAATTTCTATAAATCTTAGCATTATCTGTAGCTATATAGACATTTTATTACAACTATTTATGCATGCTTACATATTTTCAAATACAAATACAAATTATATTAACCAGCAATGATCATAATCAGTGATTCCTGAGAAAGTAGACAGGGTTCTCTGTGCTAGCAGCTCGGGCACTTTATTAATGGGACTCAGGCCCCTCCTGGGTTGTGAAAATGTTGAAGGAGGTGGCTTGTGGTTGGGTCCAGGAGGCTGTGGTGTTAGCCTCTTTGAGGGAGGTGTGTTACCTCCTGCCTTGCAGGAGACAGTGATGTGCCCTCTCCTCAGAAGGCAATCCTTGAATCTAACAATTTTAAGTAACAATCTTCCTGACTCCCACTTCTCATTTCAGATGGGTTTCAGGCTGGGATTTAGCCTTGGTTGTGCTTGTTGATGACTTGTGGCAGAGTTGGGATGAGGATGATGCAGCCATCCTTGTGCTTCTTGATCCTTCAGTGGCTTTTGATATTCGCCACTACAGTATCCTTCTGGGCTGGCTCCAGGAGTTAGGGATAGGAGGCATCATTTTATGTGGCTCTTTTCCTTCCTCTGGGGCTGGTTTCAGTCAGCACTGGTTAAAGATAGAGGTTGCTGCCTAGGTCCCTCCTTTTTGGGATCCACTTCCTCTCCCCTTTTATTCGACATCTATAGTAAACAGCTGGGTGAGTTTATCCAGTGGTTTGGGGTTTGGTATCATCAGTACACTAATGATATATAATTATATCTTTTGACCGCAGACTGGCCAAATGAGGCTGTTGAGGTTCTGTCCCAATGCCTGGAAGCTGTGCAGGCCTGGATGGGGAGGAACTAACTCCAACTCAATCCTACCAAGACTGAGTGCTGTGGGTATTAGGGCCACATAGATCTGGAGATTTTCCATCTTCAACCTCAAATGGGGTAGCACTTCCCGATTCAAGAGCAGTGTACATTCTGGGGATCTTCTTGGACTCACAGCTCCTGCTTCTTGAACAGGTGGCAGCTGTGGCCAGGAAACCCAATGCACAGCTCCATCTGGTATGCTAGTTGTGCTGTTTTCTAGATCAGGAGGCCCTTCAGACATCACTCATGCCCTAGTCACCTCATGACATGACTACTGCAACATTGGGCTGTACATTTGGCTGCTCTCATGAGCTGCACTGGTTGCCAGTTTGCTTCTGGGTGCAGTTCGGGTTCTGGTTATGACCCATAAAGCCCTACATGCATAGGACCACGTTACTTGAGGACCTGCCTGTCTCCTGTGGTATCAGCTGGCCAGCTCAATCCAACAGGCTTGGTGCACTCTGGTTTCCTTCAATCAAGCAGTGCCATCTATCAGGACCCCAGGAGTGTGCCTTCTCTGCCATGGCACCTGCCCCCTTGAATGAGATTCCCCCTGAGATCCTGGGGCTCCTACCCTGATGGCATTCTGGACTGCATTAAAGACCTGGCTATTCTCCCAGGCATTGGCTAGGGTGGTTAGAATCTCTTGTAGATTTATGACATGTTTGTCTTGTTGACTTGTTCTGCCATCCTGTTACTGTTGTTGCTTTTTGTATATTTGTTGTTTGTTTTTTATGTTTTGTGAGCCACCCAGTTTGAGTTGGGTGGTGTCCAAGTTGAATAAAATAAATAAATGTTGATTGTTCAGTGCTACTCCTGGATTTTTATTATTTATAAATGGTGGTTATACATAACTCAGCCAGTTTGGTGTAGTAGTTAAGGCATCGGCTAGAAACCGGGAGGCTATGTGTTCTAGTCCCACATTAGGCACAAGACCTTGGGCCAGTCACTCTCTCTCAGCCCTAGGAAGGAGGCAATGGCAAACCGCTTCTGAAATCTTGCCAAGAAAACGGCAGGGACTTGTCCAGGCAGTCACCAGGAGTTAACACTGACTCAAAGACACACACACACACACACAAACACACACGCACACCTCAAGGGTTGGGTTTACATATCAATAAGCCCAATTTTGAATCATGATTCACTGAATAAACTCTAAATGATAAATCATGATTTACAAACTACAGTGACTGGATTTACATAATACACTCAACTAAAACCAAACAACCCACATCATAGTTAAATGCAATGTGTTATTTCATCATACTTTTATACCCCACTCAGATAGAATTATTATTTCAGTGTCTGTCTGTCTGTCTGTCTGTCTGTCTGTCTCTATCTATCTATCTATCTATCTATCTATCTATCTATTGGAGGAAGAAAGAAAGAGAGTGCATCACATGTCTGAATATCTGAAAATGATCACTAGATATCAGTCCCAAAAGTTAGGAGAAGTTGAGGTTTATTACTATGCCATTTTCTTTCATTTACTGACATCAAACAATTGCCTTGTTTTTTTTACATTTTTTCCTTTAGTGTTCACTTTGACCCAACAATTTTCTTGTTCCTGAGTGGGTGCCTGCTTCGTAACAAATCTTTTCATGCTAATCAGGTGTACAGTAGTCTCCAGAGCTGGTGTAATTTTAGATTTCAAACCTTTAAGTGAGATTATAGGCATTTCAGTCTTTGTAGAAATTCACTGTATAGGAATATCTGGCTATTGTTATAAGATATCTGATGCCATATTACCAACTTATTTCATAGAAGAAAGAGCATTTAGATCTCAAAAGAAGTTAGCTACTGCACTAGTGATTAACAAAAAAGCCCCAGAATGTGAAGATTTTTAAAATATGCAATTATGTTAGTGGATAGAATCCAAAACAAAACTCCAAAACATTATGTAACTGCTGTTATTTTACAGTTTTTATTCCTTACAGACTTGGTAGTAAAAAACCAATACTGTATTTATGGTAAAATGGCTCTGCCAGCTTGGGTGAGGCTCAAGGAGGGATAATCATCCAATCCCATCAGATCTGGTAGAGAAGGCATGCTGCGGATCCTGTCTACTAGAGAATTACACTTGACGGTTCTCAGGAGGCAGGCCTTTGCTGCCGTGGGGACAGCCTTGTGGAAACTTCTCCCCCCGAAAGTGAGATTAGCTCCATCCCTCTTAACATTCTGTAAGTCCCTCAAGACCTGGCTATGTGATCAGGCCTGCAGCTATGTGATCTTCAATACCATCCAAGATTGCATTGGCCTTTTTATAGGATGCATCACACTGCTTGCTCATGATCATCCAGTGGTTGACTGGAACCTCTAAATTCTTTTCATGTGTACAACTGCCTACTTCAGTCAATCCTATCCTTTGATTTTTCCTACCCAGATGTTTAACCTTAAACTTGTCGCTATTGAACATCATCTTATTGTATTTGGCTCAATATCCAGGCATGTCAAGATCATTTTGAATTGTCATTTTATCCTTTAAGATATTAGAGGATATAAGGTATATCCCTCCTATTCCAATTTAGGTCATTTATATAAAGATGTTGAATAGGGCCAGGGATGTAACCTTGTGGGAACTTACTCAAGGATGCTGCTGAATCATTTACAAGCAGCCTTTAAGTGCAGGTTTTCAATGACCTGCAAATCCAGTTGACTTTTATACCGGAAGTAATCTTTAAACAGGAGAGTCAGAAGAAAATGAAATGCAGGATGTTGTTGTTGTTCAGTCGTTAAGTCGTGTCCGACTCTTCGTGACCCCATGAACCATATTGCGCCAGGCCTTCCTATCTTTCACTGCCTCCCTGAGTTTGCTCAATTTCATGCTCATTGCTTCAGTGATGCTATCTAGCCATCTCATCCTCTGCCGTCCTCTTCTCCTTTTGCCTTCCATCTTTCCCAGCATCAGGGTCTTTTCCAAAGAGTCCTCTCTTCGCATTAGGTGACCAAAGTATCTGAGCTTGAGCTTCATTATCAATCCTTCCAATGAGCAATCAGGGTTGATTTCCTTTAAGATTGACTGGTTTGACCCCCTAGCAGTCCAGGGGACTCTTAAGAGTCTTCTCCAGCACCACAGTTCAAAGGCATCAATTCTTCGGCGTTCAGCCTTCTTTATGGTCCAGCTCTCACAGCCATACATTACTACTGGAAAAACCATAGCTTTGACTATGCGGATCTTTGTCGGCAAGGTGACGTCTCTGTTTTTTAATATGCTATCTAGGTTTGCCATAGCTTTCCTCCCAAGAAGCAAGCGTCTTTTAATTTCATGGCTGCAGTCTCCATCTGCGGTGATCTTCGAGCCCAAATAAATGAAGTCTGTTACTGCTTCCATTTCTACCCCTTCTATTTGCCAGGAATTGATGGGTCCAGATGCCATGATCTTAGTTTTTTTAATGTTGGGTTTCAAGCCAGCTTTCGCACTCTCCTCTTTCACCCTCATCAAGAGGCTCTTTAGTTCTTCTTCACTTTCTGCCATTAGGGTGGTATCGTCTGCATATCTGAGGTTATTGATATTTCTCCCTGCAATCTTAATTCCAGCTTGTGATTCTTCCAGCCTGGCATTTCTCATGATGTACTCTGCATATAGGTTAAATAAGCAGGGTGACAGTATACAGCCTTGTCGTACTCCTTTCCCTATTTTGAACCAATCGGTTGTTCCATGACCGGTTCTAACTGTTGCTTCTTGGTCCGCATACAGATTTCTCAGGAGACAGGTAAGGTGGTCTGGTATCCCCATCTCTTTAAGAATTTGCCACAGTTTGTTGTGATCCACACAATCAGCAGGATGTAGGCAATGGTAATTACCAAATGAGTATAGTCTGTTTACAAAATAGCAGGTGATAATGCATGTTAGGGCTGTGCAGCACTTTGGATTAAAAGGCAAAAAGGTCTTCAACTCCTTTTCCCAGGATGGCGCTGCAGATGCACTATCCTGGGAAAAGATATACCTGTTTTAAGGAGTTGCTGTGCAAGCCCGAGTGCTCACTTTGAATCCTAAGTGCTGCAGAATCCTACTAATCTCATTTTATGAGTATTTATTTGTCTTCAAGTCACAGAAAACAGAGTTGCCTGTCTTGGTCAATTGTGGCTTTTGTTGAGTTGAAATTAGCTTTTGCTCCATTGCTCAAGACTGGCCATATTCATGTCAGCACTGGAGTATCTGGGAAGTGGAAATAATCTCTTATTATTGATTGCAGAGTGCCATTTCTTATATCACCTTTAAGGGCTATTATTTTATAGCAAGCAGCAGGCAGGGATAGAGAATGACTCTTGGGGCCAGGGTGTCTGAGAACAGTCTCAAGATTCTTTGTCTCACCTAAGTTTAATTTACAAATATGTCAGTTGGAATGTATGAAGGAAAGGAAAGGAAAGGAAAGGAAAGGAAAGGAAAGGAAAGGAAAGGAAAGGAAAGGAAAGGAAAGGAAAGGAAAGGAAAGGAAAGGAAAGGAAAGGAATAATCTTTTTTGTTTTAGCAGGAATGTATCTGGACACCAAAAAAATGGGTGACTGTAATTAGGGTAAGTTATTTTGTTGTGATGGTTTATTTTGTAAGAATGTCTACAACACATTCTAAACATCCCAAATATACCCATGAGTTAAAAAAAATATTGCAATCCTTGGCAGAGAGACAAACTTGCTTTTTTGTTCAGTGCCTGTTATAATAGCGAAGCAATATTAAGACCTACTCTTCAAGGCCTGTAAGAGATAGTCATTGAGGTTATATTTAAGTAGTTAATCACTGTGGTTTCTCTTTGTCGGGAAATTGCATATTTTCATGTTACCTCAAATGGTTTATGGACAGGGAGGGTGTAAAGACAAAATGCATGATTGAAACTTGAAAAACAGCTTGGGGAATTGTTTTTAATACAATGTATGCATATGCGAATGTATGTGTACCTTCCCTCTGATCCTTTTATTTACTCGGACAGGAAGGGATATTACTACTGCAATCTAGGCTTATGATAATAAAGACTACATTACATGTCTTATAAACAGCATAGTCACATGAACAATACATATTTATTATTGTAGGAGAATGTTTAAGAGTTCATTCTGAACAGGAGACAAGAATTTCCACTGAAGCACAAATTGGTACCAGAGGTGAAAGACAAGGCGAATGCAATCCCTCCATATAGACATATGCAAATGATAATATACATTTAATCAGTACAAGAGATATTTGATTGGGTTATGTCATGTGTGTGTTAATGAGGTCAAATGGTGAGTCGATGGGGATGAATACAGTGACTTTTTGAGTTGAACAAAGGGATTTAAGCATGTGTCTGTTAAAGATGTTGCTTTTACCTAGGTGTTATCAAATTCGCTCACTTCCCAGCACTTCTACAACGCTTTACTACCTGACAGACCTTCGAGATAGGCCAAGTCAAGAAACAGACATTGAAGGGATTCCAGGAATGCTATTTTATTATTGTAGGGTACAATAACAGACCCCTTCATGGATCACTGCCTTGTTGTGGCGAAGGGGCTTGCGTAACTCAGTGAAGCCATGAGCTATACCATGCAGGGCCACCCAAGACGGACAGGTAGTGACAGAGAGTTCTGACAAAATGTGGTCCACTGGAGAAGGAAATGGCAACCCACTCCAGTATCCTTGCCAAGAAAACCCCATGGACAATGTCAAAAGGCTAAAAGATATGATGCCGGTAGATGAGCCCCTCAGGTCGGAAGGTGTCCAATATGCTACTGGGGAAGAGCAGAGGGCAATTCCAAGTAGCTCCAGAAAGAGTGAAGCGGCTGGGCCAAAGCCGAAAGGATGTTCAGCTGTGGATGTATCTGGAAGCAAAAAGAAGGTCCGATGCTGTAAAGAACAATATTGTATAGGTACTTGGAATGTAAGATCTATGAACCAAGGTAAGCTGGATGTGGTCAAAAATGAGATGACAAGATTGAACATTGACATCTTGGGAATCAGCGAATTAAAATGGATGGGAATAGGTGAATTTAATTCAGGTGACCATTATATCTACTACTGTGGGCAAGAAACCCTTAGAAGAAATGGAGCAGCACTCATAGTCAATAAGAGAGTAGGAAAGGCAGTAATGGGGTACAACCCCCAAAATGACAGAATGATCTCAAGGCAAACCATTCAACATCACAGTAATCCAAGTCTATGCCCCAACCACTGACTCCGAAGAAGCTAAAGTTGACCAGTTGTATGAAGACCTACAACACCTTCTAGAACTAGCACCAGAAAAAGATGTCCTTTTCATCATAGGGGATTGGAATGCTAAAGTAGGAAGTCAAGGTATAATCAGAATAACAGGCAAGTTTGGCCTTGGAGTACAAAATGAAGCAGGGCAAAGGCTAATAGAGTTCTGTCAAGAGAACAAGCTGGTCATAGCAAACATTCTTTTCCAACAACACAAGAGACGACTGTACACATGGACATCACCAGATGGTCAATACCGAAACCAGATTGATTATATACTTTGCGGCCAAAGATGGAGAAGCTTGATACAGACAGCAAAAACAAGACCAGGAATTGACTGTGACTGAGCTTCTTACTGCAAAATTTAGGCTTAAATTGAAGAACGTAGGGAAAACTACTAGACCACTCAGGTATGACTTAGAGTACACAGTGAAGGTGATGAATACATTTAGGGGATTAGATTTGGTAGACAGAGTGCCTGAAGAACTATGGATGGAGGTCTGTAACATTGTACAGGAGACAGCAACTACAACCATCCCAAAGAAAAAGAAATGCAAGAAAGCAAAATGGCTGTCTGATGAGGCTTTACAAATAGCTGTGGAAAGAAGGAATGCGAAAAGCAAGGGTGAAAGGGAAAGATATAAGCAACTGAATGCAGATTTCCAGAGAATAGCAAGGAGACATAAGAAGGCCTTCTTAAATGAACAATGCAAAGAAATCAAGGAAAACAATAGAATGGGGAAGACTAGAGATCTCTTCAAGAAAATTGGAGATATCAAAGGAACGTTTAGTGCAAAGATGGGCATGATAAAGGACAAAAAAGGCAGGGACCTAACAGAAGCAGAAGAGATTAAGAAGAGGTGGCAAGAATACACAGAAGAACTATACAAGAAAGATCTTAATGTCCCTGATGTCCATGCTGGTGTGATCACTGACCTTGAGTTGGACATCTTAGAGAGCGAAGTCAAGTGGACCTTAGGAAGCATTACTAACAACAAAGCTAGCAGAGATGACAGATTCCAGCTGAGTTATTTAAAATACCAAAAGATTATGCTGTTAAAGTGCTGCACTCAATATGCCAGCAAGTTTGGAAAACGCAACAGTGGCCACGGGATTGGAAAAGGTCAGTTTACGTTCCAATTCCAAAGAAGGGCAATGCCAAAGAATACTCAAACTATCACACAATTGTGCTCATTTCACATGCTAGCAAGGTTATGCTCAAAATCCTACAAGCTAGGCTTCAGCAGTATGTGAACTGAGAACTACCAGATGTACAAGCTGGGTTTTGAAGAGGGAACTAGAGATCAAATTGCCAACATTTGCTGGGTCATGGAGAAAGCACAAGAGTTCCAGAAAAACATCTACTTCTGCTTCATTGACTATGCAAAAGCCTTCAATTGTGTGGATCACAACAAACTGTGGCAAATTCTTAAAGAGATGGGGGTACCAGACCACCTTACCTATCTCCTGAGAAATCTGTATGTGGGCCAAGAAGCAACAGTTAGAACGGGTCATGGAACAACCGATTGGTTCAAAATAGGGAAAGGAGTACAAGGCTGTATACTGTCACCCTGCTTATTTAACTTATATGCAGAGTACATTATGAGAAATGCCAGGCTGGAAGAATCACAAACCAGAATTAAGATTACAGGGAGAAACATCAACAACCTGAGATATGCAGATGATACCACCCTAATGGTAGAAAGTGAAGAAGAACTAAAGAGCCTCTTGATGAGGGTGAAAGAGGAGAGTGCAAAAGCTGGCTTGAAACTCAACATTAAAAAAACTAAGATCATGGCATCTGGACCCATGAATTCCTGGCAAATAGAAAGGGTAGAAATGGAAGCAGTAACAGACTTCATTTATTTGGGCGCCAAGATCACTGCAAACGGAGACTGCAGCCATGAAATTAAAAGACACTTGTTCCTTGGGAGGAAAGCTATGGCAAACCTAGACAGCATATTAAAAAGCAGAGACATCGCCTTGCTGACAAAGATCCGCATAGTCAAAGCTATGGTTTTTCCAGTAGTAATGTATGGCTGTGAGAGCTGGACCATAAAGAAGGCTGAGCGCCAAAGAATTGATGCCTTTGAACAGTGGTGCTGGAGAAGACTCTTAAGAGTCCCCAGGACTGCTAGGATGTCAAACCAGTCAATCTTAAAGGAAATCAACCCTGACTGCTCATTGGAAGGATTGATAATGAAGCTCAAGCTCAGATACTTTGGTCACCTAATGCGAAGAGAGGACTCCTTGGAAAAGACCATGATGCTGGGAAAGATTGAAGGCAAAAGGAGAAGGGGACGGCAGAGGGTGAGATGGTTAGATAGCATCACTGAAGCAATAAGCATGAAACTGAGCCAACTCAGGGAGGTAGTGAAGGACAGGAAGGCCTGGCGCGATATGGTTCATGGGGTCACAAAGAGTCGGACACGACTTAACGACTGAACCGCAACAACAGCACAATAACAGAATCTTAAAAGTTTTCATTTCTCTCTAATCCATCATATGTATGTATGTATGTATGTATGTATGTATGTATGTATGTATTTATAAGATTGATATGGCTTCCCAGCTTGTAAAACACAACTTTGGGTGGCTTGCCAGAATAATAATATCAAAAAACAGGAAACAACAAGAAAAACAGGCACCTGACACACCATCTCCAATCCATCAGTCCATATTATCCTTCGGCTCTAACCTTACCCTATCCAGTGCCTGGAGGAAAAGTCAGCCCTTTACAGTTTTCCAGAAGGCTAAAAGGGTGGAGGCCGGCCGGATCCTGGGGGAAGAGTGTTCTACAGGGCAGGGGCTGCTACAGAAAAGGCATGCTTTCTAGCTCCCACTGGATGGAAGCATTTAAGGGACAGAATCTTATACCAGACAAAATCAAGGCAGGGCTATTTTCTTTCTGAGGACTGATTTGTCATTTCTCTTTCTTTAATAGTTCATGCATTCCTTCTCCAATGTCATCTCTACATTGCTTTATACAACTTCCCCTTCAGAATCATTCTTTGCCTCCACATGTGAAGATGGGCCAGGCAAATCTCTAAGGGAATTGCTCCAGATTAAAACGTCTCCCTTCCTTTGTTAAAGCTTGGAGGAGAGCAGCCCCCAAGTTCAAGTCTGAGGCATCTGTTTGCACAACAAAAGAATGAGGGAGGTTCAGATATTTATCAGCAATGGCTAGGAAGATAAAAGAATGTTCAAGTCCTGAAATGCTGCTTACTTTTGGGTGGACCATTTGAAGTTATGTTATTTCTTTGGAAGTTGTGAGAGTAGTTTTGTGTACTCCACAAAATTAGGTATTAAATTTCTATAGAAATTGGCAACCCCCCCAAAAGACTGAACATCCTTCACTTTTCTAGATGCCTGCCATGAGAGAATGGACTGCACTTTTGCTAGATCCACTTGTATGGCATCTGCTTTGTTCTGGTGATCCAAATAGTTCAACTGGGGAAGATCAAGCACACATTTTTTTTCAACTGGACAAAAAGTTTGTGCTTGTGCCCTAAGAGATTTCTGATATGCATCTTGTGCGAAACTGGGTCTTCTGAAAAAATCATTATGTCATCCAAGTACACTACAAAATATTTGTCCTAAATATCAAGAATCTGGAGAAGACTGTGGAGCAATTAAGCAATCCATAGGGCATTACTGTATATTCAAATTTGCAACACCTAATGTCAAAGGCAGTTAAATAACCATGTCCCTTTTTAATTCTGAATAAATTGTAAGTGATTCCGAAGTCCAATTTTGTAAAAGTCTATACCTATTGAAGGTGGTCTAGCAGATCTGTAATAAAAGGCAGTGAGTAGGAGTTTGCAGAGTTAAAAAGGCTATAACCATGAACCCAAAGAATTATCTTTCCTTTTTATAAAAAAAAAAAGGTGCAGATGCAAGTAAGGACAAAAGGCAAACAAACTTTCTTCAGATTGTCACCCCAAAACACTTTAAACTGGCTAACTCTTAAAGGGCTAACTTTTGTGTATACCTAGGATAATGTCTTTTAGCTAAGATTTGGGCTCCCAGTTTATAATACAGTCACATGGTTGATGAATAGACAATCTAGTTGCTTCCTCCTTCCCCCAAACATCAGCAGTAAAAATACAGCTATGTATTTTTCTCACAAGGAAAAGGATTCAAAGCACTGTGATGGAGAAAGAGAGGTAGTTAAGAGTGGGAGGCTTGCAAATGGTGCTGCTGACATTTTGGAGATGGAAAAGAAATTGTCTCTTGTTCCTAGTGGACAGCTGGATCATGAGTTTGCTGCCAAACAATGCCTAGCACAATGGAGGCATGTAAGGAAGTTCTTGCATAATGTAGCAATAATTCTGTATGATCATTTATTATTGGTTGCACAGGTGTTGCACTTTACACAATAGGATCAGTTCAAAGTGCTTGCCTGTCAATAATTTCCATAACTATGTATTTCTGTAGTAACTGTGTGGGCAATTTAAACTGAAATAGTCTCATTTATGAAGTTGGCTGTTGCAGCTGAATCTAAAGGAGCAGAAAGTTGTATTTCTATGTTACTCTTTCTAAGTACAAAGAGTAACAGGGACAATAAAATGCACTTGTCTGTTGGCTTCTTCAGCTCTTCTTAATTGTTTCAGGCCTTCCCTGCTGAGCTCTTGTGAAGGGAGCCTGATACATTTTCTGAAGATGAAGCTCTGGAGCAATCTGGGCACCTGCTTGCTATGTGGCTTGCAGTTCCACAGCTGAAACACTTAGCAAATTCAGAGGTCTGTACTTTAGCAGTGCAAGCCTTGACTAGGAATCCACAGGAGAAACACAAACCAAGATATCTCCTCTGTTTCTCTGCTGAGGACAGGGATTTCTTTACTGATCCTGTTTGCATGGAGTCTTTGGTGTTGGTGTCTGAGAAGACCACAAGGAAGGGGATAGGAGTGAAGAGAGGATGCAAAACTTCCTCTGCTTATGATTTCCTCTGTGCCTCAATTCCTCCAATCACCCATTAACGCACAATTTTGGAACAGTTCTTCCAAATTATCTAGTGTGCCTTGTCTTTACTAATTCATTTCTCAGTTCATCAGCAAGTCCTTCTGAAAACTGGTCAGAGCAAGGTAAGTCCACCCCACATATCTGGCTTATAATTAAAAATCTGACTCTGCAGTTGCTCTGTTTCAGCTTGCAAATTTCTTAATTTGTTGTTGGTCTTTTACATGAATTGCTAAATATTTGCATGAAGATCTGGTACGTAACTACCCAGTAATGGATCATTCCCCTAAATGAGGGGCACAGCCCACTTAGTTTCCCATTCTTTCAGCAGACTCTAAAGTTACCCTGCGGTGATCTGGAGGAAATTCTTTTGATCACCTTGTCATAAGCAATTCACACTGAGTTGTGAAAGTCAGAAATTGATTCTGGGCTCCTCCAAACCTCTCTGACAAACTCCCATGATGTGAAGAAATATTAGTTGGGCTTCAGGCTGCTAAGCCATTCCTGGATGACACAAGCCTTGTCTCAAATACTGTTAGTTGTACTATGGCATTGTGCAGCTTTGTTATTTGTATATCAACCTGTTATTGATGTTGTAACTATGCTTCAGCAAGTTCTTCTATGGACAAGGATCTTATGCCATTGCCATGATCAAGGCAAAGTTCAATGCATCTCTGAATAGAGAGCAGTAAGGCTTTTTGAAACTGTCAGTCTTCAAAGTAGGCCATATCAGATAATAGATGCTACAAGGACTATTAGAATTCTACTCTATTGTTGAAGGGTATAATAACAGAATCTTGGAATCCTGTCCCCTCATAGTAAAGAAAATCATGGTGGAGTATCTTGAGTTTCTTCTCCCTGCTTACTTCCCAAAAGTAAGTGAAAGTGTACCAAACCATTTCTGCATTGCTTTTCCAGGTTAGTTCTGTACACCTCTATACTATAAGAATACCTTGGCAACTTGTTCTACAGATCCCAGGGTGTGCTGAAGATCAGTTGCCATCTTCAAGATCTAATGGCAAGGTTCAATGCCTCTCTGATAAGAGAGTAGTGAGGATTTAAAGATTGATGTCAGCCCTTTGAGGTAAGCCAGATCAAGAAACAGACACCACAGGGATTCTAGGAATGCTACTTTATTGTTATATATTATAATAAAATCTTGAAAGCCTGTGAAGAGTTTCTCTCTTCTCCCTCTTATACAGACAAAATCAAGGCAGGATTATTTTGAATTTCTCACACTTTCTACTTTTTCAGGATTGAGCTGCCATTTCTCCTCCCTTACTGGTTCATGCATTTCTTCTCCAAGGTTATCTCTACATTCCTTTACAGTATCTGAATCAGCATTCCTTTGTGTCTGTTTTATGGCTGAGCTGACAGTTTATTTTCCCTGTGAAAAGTATATTTGAGGGAGTCTTCTGTTTACCTAAGTTGATGCCGTATTTTCTTCTTCACTAGAGCTCTGCACGCTTTGAAAACAATTCAGAAAAAGTGCTTTGAAACATGCAGGAATGTGAATGCAGCATTACTTTAAAGCAAGTATGTCTTTTTTCAGGCTTGCATGGAATCCTGAAAAACAACTTGGCTTTAATGAGCCGTGTTAAAGATTCAGCTACTTTAATAAGTCTACTCATTAAATCAGCGGTGTCTTTTGGGGGCTCAACTGAAGTCTAAAAAATGCAAGCATTTAAAGAGGTGCTATGCTCATGTTCCTCTGCATTCTAAAACAATTTTTCTGAATCATTTTTGCAGCATAGCACTCATCATCCTAACATATTAGCATGGGATCAGGTTACCTAAGGGACTGCCTCTTCCCCATGACTTCAACCCGTCCCACCCAATCACACAGAGAGGGCATGCTTCAAACCCCCTCAATAAAAGAGCTCTGATTAGCGGTGGCCAGAAGGTGGGCCTTCTCAGCTGTGGCCTCCGCCATTTGGAATATTCTGCCCCTGGAGTTGAGACTGGCCCCTTCACTCCTGGCCTTCTGGAGGGATTTGAAGACCTGGCTCTGCCACATGGCCTGGGGTGAGGAGGGAAGACATCAAGTGTGGAGATGGCTAGTCTCTTAGAAGCCTTTCATCTGCAGCTCTGGAAACCATCAGCCTCTTGGACTTTTTCTTTTTTGGTAATGGTTGGTATAGTTTTTATGTTTTTTGTAATTTTATATATATTTATTGTTTTAATGGATTATGTGAGCCCCCCAGAGTCCCCCATTAGGGGGAGATGGGCGGAGACAAATCTAATAAATAAATAAAATAAACAAATAAATAAATATTCAGATTACTATATGAATGACAGGGAACATGCTAAAATTAAAATCAGACAATTAAAAGCAATTTGTAGACTTGGGCATTGGAGTCAAATCTTTCTGAAAGTGGTAATCTTTACTGCTGAAAGAACAGGCTCATAGCTTGAGAGTTCCTTGACATGACATTGTTCTTAGACTTCTAAGTAGCAGTGCTGGTAAAGAACACATTTGCACAATGAACATTAAGTGTAATGTTTGTGATAATACCTGAGCTGTTGCAGTATGCTGAAGAGAACCCTAAAGCTTTGATTGATGCAAAATGCAGCAGGCTGCTAACTGGTGCACAGTATCATGATGACATCATGTCTGTACCGACAGATTTGCACTGGTTGCCAACTGTTTTCTGGGCTCAGTTCAAAGTGTTAGTTTTAATTTTAATGCTTTAAGCTGGGCCAAGATATATTTACCTACCTATCTAATTTTACTGGTAGGCATATGAGCGGAGTTAGAAAGGGAATTTATTTAAATATGTTACCACTTTTCACTTACTTACTATCTATGTATCCATCCTAAACAATATGATGGATTAGATATTCTTCTGTGGAAAAATAATGAAGATCCATACCTCACATCCAAGTATTTGCACCCCAGATGTATAAAAGCAATGAATTTATGATGTTCCGAGTGAAAACTGGAGGTTTTTGAGTTGTGATTTGGTAGATTTAGAAAAATACCCCCATATGCTTAAAATCCATTTTTTGGTACCATGATGATCACTCTATGTAGCCATGTTGGAGATCTTTTAAAAAACACACACACACATGGATTTGTTTCTAGATTAACCACCTCCAATATTTTTACGGTGAAACTAGAATCTGGACAGGGGATTCATACTAAAATCTTGGGAGTCTGACATCATCTGTGCCTCACATGGATGTGCCAATGCCACAGCTGGATCTATTGTTTCTATCCCATCATCCACAAGTTTCGTGGAGAGGTGAGGGGAAATCCTATGCTAAAACCTCTGAAGATCGTGCCAGCAAAGCTATGGATTTGTTATTTTTAACACAGGCAGGGAGATGAGAAATGGTTTGGGCAAATCGTCACGCACGGGGAGCCATTCTAAAAATCCGTATTTGTTTTCGCGACCAATAGTGATTTTTGTATTGCGGGTCACGGCCATAGGTGCCAACTGTCCTTCAATCCTTCCCCTCAACCAATACAAATGTTGTGAAATGATTCAAAACGCGGGGAGTTCTCCGCCACTTTTATTCTCCTCCTCCCCCGTACAGGCCAGAAGCGCGAGCTCCTGGCAGGCAGCTGGACCCCCTCACGCGGTCACCCGGCTCTCCCCCAGGCAGGCGAGAGCGAAGGCGGCAGCCGCCGGCCGAAGACACCTGCCGCTCCCGCCACGGTCGCCGCCTGGGGGCCGTAATAAGCCGGCCCCGCCGACCTCCTTTCCCTCACGCCGTCGTCTTCTAGCCTGCCGCTGCAACCGTGAAAGGTGGAACGAGGTCTCGCCGGTCGACGAAGCAAAACCCGAACCCGTTATGTCATCCGCTCGCCGCTGCAGCTACCTGGGGGAGCCGCCGCCTGCTGCTGCTTCTGGCCGGCCGGGAGGGGAAGTCAGGCAGCCCAGCCGCGAGGAGCGCAGGTTGCCCTGCCCGGTCCTGCTCTCCCGGCGAATGTGCGGGACTCGGCGAAAGGAGGAGGGGTAAAAGGGGCTGCTGAGGGAGCCGGGCCACTCCTCCGCGGGCTCCGCAGCGCAGGCGCCCTGGCAGCTACCGCAGGCAGGGGGCGGCAACATGGCGGAGTGAGCGGCGGCGGCGGCGGCGGTTCTGGCTCCACAACAACAGCGGGGGCTGCGGAGCGGCTCCCTGGCCCCCGTCGCCTTCGCCGGTTCCCTCCCTCGGCCGGCGGCTGGCAATTCCGCGGAGGCTCTTCCCGTCGCTGTCGGAGGGGAGCGGGCGAGAAGCCGCTCCGGCTAACGGGGCAGCAGAGCCCATAATAACCTCATTATAGAGTCCAGCGGGGGAGCGGCTCCTGGGACGGTCTTCGGCGAGGCGGCGGCAGCTCGGTCCGGTTCCTGCGGCCCCGCCGGCGCTGCTGCTGCTGCCGTGGTCTTGCCGCTGCGGTGGATGCGCAGCTTCTCGCTCTGGGAGGAGCGCGGCGGCAGGCAGGGTCGGCGGCAGCCGAGGCTAGATGGCGAGCGACAAGCCCGGGTCGGGGCCGGAGCCGCAGCCCGCGGGTCTCATCCCTGTCGGGGCCAGCAGCGCCGGGGGAGCTTCAGTCCCATCGCCCGCTGTAGCAGCGGCGGCGGCGGGCGGCGGCGGCGGCTCTGCGGCCGTGATGGGGGAGCTGAGGGCGTCGGGCTCCGGCTCTGTCGTGCTGCCCGCGGGGATGATTAATCCGTCCGTGCCCATCCGCAACATCCGCATGAAATTTGCCGTGCTGATCGGACTCATTCAAGTCGGGGAGGTCAGCAACCGGGACATCGTGGAGACCGTATTGAACCTGGTAAGGGGGCTCCACCCCACCAGCGGGGGCACGAGCAGCCTTCCACCCTTTCCCCACAGAGGCGAGAGGAAGCGCTGCCGCGCGCGAGGCTTCCTTCGGGCTCTCTTCGTCTTGCCCAGGCAAAAGTCTCTAGCTCTGGAAGTCCCTAACTCCACTTGTGCCCTCTAAGTGCTCCATCATCTTCTACCTACTTTTCCTCCCCTTCCTTCTTTCCTCATTTTGACACATCCTTCCACCAGCCCATAGACGAGGGGAGGAGTTAGGAGGTCCTCTTGAGCTACTTGGAGGCTTACCTAGGAAGTCTTTTCTCTTCCACTGGTCCACAGAGAGCTCCTATAGCTCGCACGGGCCTGCTTTGCCCTTAACTTGCTTCTTGCCATACTGGTGTTCTCCTAACTACCTTTTCTGTCAAGTTTCTCAGCTCGTCCTTGATCTTGATCAGGCCTGAGGCAGCTAAATCCCTTACATTCAGAAGTGAGAGGCTTTTTTCACTGTGAATTAGTAGCTACTGCTGTTCCAGCATTGATTTCCTCTTTTGTAAAGATGAAGTTCGATTCTTTTCATCCCTTCCCCGACTTTTATGCTCAAACTCCCTTCAGATTCCATCCAGCCCTATGATTTCAGTATGAACACTGAACCAAAAAGAGATTATAAATGAAGTTGAGTTGCCCTGTTTAGAGTACTGTATGGGATGTTGCTCTATCACATAAAATTGTATGGCCCTATCTGTTGCTTTTCCAAATACAATTTTTTATTAAACATAGATTTAATGTTGTTCTCAGTTTTAATGGATTATAAATAGCTTTATTGTTAAGAAGAGGATTTGATATTAATCTCTTTTAATTGTGCAATATTAAAGTACAGCTACAGATAGCATTTCTCCTCTGTAGTTGACATGTGAATATTTAACCCTATTACCTTACTAGCAGTTGGGTTTGACATGTTGAAGAGAGGCTGTGTCTCTTACAAAGTGTTGATGTGATGGTCTTCTGTTACTTCATTGCACTGGGAATGAATTGTCTGATTATTTAGAATAGATTTTTTAAAAAATCACTTTAATCTCTAAATTATGCTGAAACTCCACCCCAGTAACATTTTATATGTAGCTCTTATTCTGTTCATGGTGTACAAGAGTTAATGCAGAGGTGTATGGCAATGTTCAGCTCTGTCTGTACCAGAAGTTTAGTAGCTTAGTATAGGGACACAGTATGAACTAAGAAATGAATTACTTCCAATTATAGATGGTTTGGTGCCTCTCCTGAATGAAATATTTGCTGCAGCAAAACTGATGAAATAGCTGAATAAATGAGAATATTCTATTTTGGTGGGAAAGTGAGTAACATAGCACAAAATATTGGGTGTTTTTGTGACTAAGTTTTAAACATTCTATGCTAGTTTATTACTACAGCAGAAGCTGAAATAATCACTTGGATATCTTGTATTGTCTTGATTTTTAATAAATGTTATCTAGTCTTACAGAGCGACAGTGCTGTTAACACAGTTAGAAATGGGATATTTAACATTTATAGTTTATGGATGAGTGAAAGTTAAAGCTCTGTTGGTTTTATGAGGTTTGTGAATCTAAGATAAACTATTTACAATTCTTCAACATTCACATCTGTTTGTCAGTTTTCAAAGGTGTCTTTTAAAATAAACACCTGTTGTTTAAGTTGTTACATTTGTTGCATTTGTGTTAAGGATACCGCTTATTTATTTCAATAAGGCAGTGGAATAATGTTATCAAAATAAAGCAGCTTTCATTCATTAAGCAGATCATGTCCTGGAGATAGTGTTTAATTCATTTTCTGAACTTTTCCTTATTCATTGTTTTGGCATTGTAGAAGCTTAAACCCCCATGAACCTGTTGATGTGTCAGGTGATACTTTATCCATTCATAAGCCTGTCACTTGTTTTGTTGGGGTGTCTTCTGCTACTGCATATAAATATGTAGAATTCAAATGCATTTGCTTCTTTAATGATTTTGGTGATAAACTGCTGTGGTGGTTTTACATTAGAATTGTTTACTGAAATATGCACACAATCAAGTTATGAAAAAATTAGGTAAATTTTTTTACGATGGTTAATACTTGCTGAGAGCATAAGTTTCTATCTGATATAAAAACATACTTGCATACTTGTGGAAAGAACACATGCTAATTGAAAACTAGAAAGCAGAATCATAATGGTCTAGCACTGATGATGTTACCTAGTCATCTGCAAGCAAACAACCAAGCTCAGAGAGCACCAAGGACTCCACAATTCAATCCTGAGCTATGTGTATTCTCTTCTATAATGGTCTGTCTCCAGTTACACAAAGGGCCATTACTACAGGTTTCTTGATTCAGATTGCAATGAGTTTACTTTATAATTGTGTCAGGAACATAGGATAGGTAGAAGCCTAAGACTGGGAGTCAGAATGTATGGATTTCCTGCCATTTAAGTTGTTATGCAAAAACTGAATAACTATCATGTGCATTATGGGATTTTAGATGACACAATTTGGTCTTCATATTAAACTGCTATATGGGAAAGCATCTCCCAAGAACTGAAATACAGAATAAGAATTAGAAGTGACAAAGCTGATATAGAATACATGTATAAGGACATAAGTATAAGATTCAACAGTCCCCTTAAAACGAAATGTTCAGTTTCTTCTTAAAATAAAATAAAAGGTAGCCTTTTGGTTAATCTTAAAACTGACAGTTCAAAGAAAACTAATGATTTAATGTGTTTAAACAAACACCTTCTAACAAATCAGTTTTACTGTATTATAGAAAATTGTCTATTGAATTGAAAAATCATTGAATTGATTTGAATTCGGTTTGATTTGGAAAGTTGGTTTGATTCTCAATCATAAAATAAATTTGGAGATCCAATTTGATTTAATGATTCATTGATGCAATGTGAAAAATTGATTAGATTCAGAGATTTAGTTGAATCACTTTCAGATCACATGTCTATCTTGAAAGTTTATATAACCAAATTCATATTTGCAGTGGGGAAATCTTATGGAACAAAAACATTGTTAAACATGTAAAGCTCTTTGGGTAGTTCCTTATTAGTGGTTTTGTAATGAATAATTATATGGGGGTGAACAGTATTTCACAGGTTATTTGTGCTGGCAGATATTGCTAATTTACAGGTGAAGATGCAAAGTTGGAAGCAAATATATGTGAAATTTCATATTTAGGTTTCGTAATAGCTATTCTGGGAAATTATAATCAGAATATTATATTTACTTTAAATGGGAATGAAATAACTAGGACAAGTGTGAAGGAGAAGCACAGAGATGCTAAACTTCTAAAACTTTTTCTTGTTGTATTGCAAAACATTTTGATAATGTTATTACTGGTGTGAAAAGTTCTTTTATATAGAAACTCCAAGAGTTATTTTTAATATTTTTTAGTAGAGAAGTCAATATATTGTAGTTCAGAGATGGATATCTGTGGCTGTCCATGTTTTGTTAGACAGACTCCTATTAATCCAATATGGCAATTGTAAGAAGAGTTGTAATTCGACACCTAGAGAGGTACAAATAGCACAGTCCAAATGTAATGGATAGAGTATCAGATGAGGATTGTTTAAAGTCAGGTTGAAATGTCTAGCAGCTATAGCAACTGCAGAAACTGTAGTTGAAATAATATGTAGAGGGGGAAAAACCTGAATGAATCATATATACTGCTTATGCTTCTAGGTGGAATATTAATAAAATAACTAAAGGCAATTTGATTACTTTTAATGAAACAAATATAATTATGGGTGGGCAGTAGCTTTAAATACAGGTAGCCCTCATTTAGTGGCTGCCCCATACAGCAACAATTCGCAGTTACAACGGTGATGAAAAAGTAACTTTGTGGCCAGTCCTCGCATTTACGTCGTTCACAGATCTGTAAAGCAAAGGAAAGCTGAAGTAATATCATAAACACAGTCTCAGTTTTACTTAGCAACTGCTTTGCTTAATGACTGAGCTGCCAGTCTCGATTGTGAATGGTTTGCCGCCCTCAAGCCTAGATTTTTGTAGACATATATTAGCTCAGACAATTTTGTTTATATGGATCTTAGAGGTTCTTAATATATAGATAAAATAAGTAATAATGACAATCTTGTAAGTAGCTCATCAAAGGCTATATGTCCATGGATTTTTAAAAGTCATCTTGCTCACATATTACTAAGTTTTTGGTATATTAACAGTATTTTGATTTACTTCAGCTCATTTACAGGCCACATTTTGACAGAGCAACATGCAGTAAATATAAAATAAATTTTAAAATGTTGATAATTCAAAAGGCCAGGTCATAAAAAGGCAATTCTACTAATCACAGAGTAAATTAAGTGTCAGAGTACTAGACAGAATACTAGATTGCCTGTTTAATAGAATTGTGTAGTGCTTTGGATTTGATTTGGAGGAAGGGCTTCAAGATGCATGTACCTTTCTATACCTCATAAAGCGGGACAGCATTTTCTAGGATCACGTGGCAGCTGCAGCGAGGTTACTGCATTGCACACCTCTGTTAATTAATATGATAAAACAAAGAACCAGCAGTATAACTGCTAGGAGAAGGAGCTTCCTGACTGATTGGCCTAGCCAAATTTTTAAAAAGTATAGATGAAATGTCACCATAATGAGTGTATACTCTTATAGGAGTACCATAGATATTGAGGTCACCACAGGGAGAAAATGGAGACTGGGACATGACAGAAAAGATAATGTTTTTTGTGATAGCATCTGCCATACCATGTATGGAGAATATACTTAGATGCCCTAAGTTAAAAATGAGCTGCAGGTTATTCCTTTTAAGCCCATTATCACAAACTCTTGTCCAAACTCATGTCTAAAGTCAAATGTAATAATGGCACAAACTGAGGACGTTTTGAAAATTAAGCACTTTTAATCTGTACAGATAAGTTTATATCATTATTATCATCATTAATCACAGACAAGATGCCCATCACATTTCAGCATGACCGTGGAGAGGCTTAGACTTCCTGACTTTCTTCCAGCTCAACTTACATGTTTATCTATAAGTATAGAATGTGCATTAATAACATTTTAATATTCTTAAACAAATTCTTGAAAACTTTAATCAGGAACGTTGTTGAAATCTGGAAGTTTTAGTCTTTGGACTAAATGGTCCCATGGATTCGGAACTTTTAGGTTATCATATGTTTTAAATGTGGTAATTCCTCCTTGCTGGCTTTGGTATTCTCTTCATTCTGTTAGGTGGCCGTAGCTTTTAGTCCCCTCCCCCTATCCTGGTGGCAATACTGGCTGGAGATTGTTTTAAAAGGAATATTACAGAAATCTTTTACTTAACATTTTTGCTGTTAGTTTATGATATTACTTTCTTAATTTAGTATTAATAGTGGAAATGGTGAAAAGAAGCAAATACTTTCTGTCTTGATTAATCTTACCAACTGGGTGCCCTTCAGAATGTGTTGAAGTACAACATCTTTCATTCCTGGTCTGTTATTTATTAAAACAAAATCTAGGTGAAAGAAGTGGAGGTGTAGTTGTTTATATATAAAAGTTATGCCTTAATGAACAATCAGGGAAGTTGTTGATCTTGACTTGTGAATGAATATACGAACACTGAAACAATATGATTTTGTATATAATAAATAACTTCGATTAAACTATTCATTTATAATTTTTCCCTAACATACATTTGACCACTAACTTATTGGTGTAATGATTTTTTAAAAATTGTTGCTGATTCCTTTCTTGATTTTCAGGAAAACTGCCTCGAATAGTTCTAAGAAAGGTCAGAGTAAAATGTTGAAGATAAATGTTCAGTTTTTATAAATGCTAAACATGTCAGTTAATCAAATTATGTCCTGTTAAAATTAAATGAAATTCTCTGGACTAGATTTGTGTAGGTTATTAAATCCTTTATAACATATATTGAACTTGTATGCATAGTTAGAAAAAACTAAGTTGATAGGGAACAAGACACAGAATGTTCCAGGTTAGAATAGATTCTATGTTATTTTTTCCTCCTGCAGCATATGTTGTGGGCACTGTCTCTTGTTTTCGTCATATTCATTATGCATACAAACGTGTTTTCAAATCATATTAAGAGCATTACGGAAGAGTCACACTATACTTACCATCGCTAGTATCCTTTATTTTTAGGAAGTGCTTTCAGGAGGTGTGTAAGCACCTTGTCCTTCACTTATGACCACAATAGGGACCAGAAAATTCATCATTAAGTGGTGCGGTTGTTAAGTGAGGCATTACATGGCCACACCCAACTTTACTACTTTTTTGTGGCAGTCATTAAACAAATCACATGGTCATTAAGTGAATCACGTGGTTCCCTATTGATTTTGCTTGTCGGAAGCTGGCTGGGAAGGTCACAAATGGCAATCACATGACCCTGGGATGCTGCAACTGTTGTAGATACATGCCAGCAACCAAGCGCCTGGATTTTGATTACGTGACGGTGGGGAATGCTGCGACAGTCATAAGTGCCAGGACTGGTTGTAAGTCACTTTTTTCAGCACCATTGTAATTTCGGTTGCTAAACAAATGGTAGTAAGTTGAGGAATACCTGTATATTAATTTTGTTATAAATGATAACTATCAGCCCTAGGAAGAAGGCAATGGCAAACCACTTCTGAAAAATCTTGCCAAGAAAACTGGAGGGATTTGTTTAGGCAGTCTCCAGGAGTCAAAAAACTGACTTGAAGGCACAAAATCAAATAAAAAAAAAAATATAAAAAAAACAACAAAAAAACCAAAAACCAAAAACCAAAACCCCAGAAAACCTAAAAAACCCCACAACCCTTTCATTAGTTTGTTTTCTTTCTCTCTGTGCCTAGGATAATTTCCCATGAAGTCATTTGCAGGTGGTGTGCAATATATCTTGAAAGTAAAGAAAATACAGAGATGCACGTACACTTGCTCTTATACAAATAGCTTTCTGCAATACTTCACTTGTTATGTAAAGTACAGTATTATTAGTTTAAGACAGTTTCTAAACAGCATTTTTTCACATCTGAGTTGAAATTCAGAGCAAGATTTTGAAGATGAGACTGGGTTAAATGTTTAATGGTTATCTCTGTATTCTGTGATTAAATCAGTGAGCTGGAATACTACGTAACTTGAAAGTTAATTTATTAACATACAAGTTAATAAAACATTCTAAAATCTCTCAAATTGCCAATTTCATATATGATAGGTATATATTAAAAATAAATATAGGGAAAAGATAAGGTGATAGAGTAGGGTTACTGTATTGGACATTATTGTATTTATACAATCAGATTGATGGTAATTCTACATATGTTCCATGCTTATGTCACTTGTGAGAAATTCAGGGGCATGAGAAATGGTTTATGTAGAAGTCTTAAACCATACTGAACAAAATTGATACTGTTTCCAAATATGCGTAGGATTGTACTGACAATTTTCTTTGGATGAATATGAAAGATTTGCAATGTATCTGTAATATCTGCTTACTTACAAGGATGCAGCTGAAATAGTTTTGAAAATAAAAAGACTGTTTTAACAGACAATAAAACCCATATATTTTATATTGGATTCTGTATATAGTGTGAATTTTATGGTCCTCATGTGTTTCCTGTTCAGCTGCCACTTTTCTGTCTGACTTTTAGCATGAAATTCAAACTGCATGTTCTGTCCTCCAAGAGAATGCTTATTTCTACAAGGCCGTTGTAGAACAAATGGCCGTACAAAGACCATTTGACTTGACTAAGGTTGGGGAACACACATACAGATAACATTTATTTCTGCCCTAATATATATGTGACTTTTGACTGAACAGTTTTACAGCCAGCAAAACTTGCATCTAGAAAATCACATCTGAAACACTGGGGATTTCCCGATAGTTAAGGAGTGTATCCGTGGTGACTTCATAGAATGATATAATGTAAAAGACCTAAGAGAAGAGACCTAAGACATCGTGTAGTCCTAGAGCAGGAATCCACAACTAAAGCACCTTGACAGATAGCCATCCAGCCTCTCTGTTTAAACACCTCCATTGAAGGAGAGTTCGTACAATCTGTTCCACTGCTGAACACTTGTAACATTAGGAAGTTTTTCTGATGTCCATTGAAATCTGCCTTCTTGGAATTTAAACCCATTCCTTCATGTCCTGTCTTCTGAAACAGTTCTGAACAATTCTGCATAACAGCCACTGAAGACAGCTACTGTGCCTCCTTGCAGTTTAGCCTTCCCTTCTTCAGGCTAAACATTCCCAAAAGCATTTTTCACAGATTTTTCCTTGTAGACTCCTTATCATTTTGGCTGCTTTCTTCTGAACATATTCCAATTTGTCCGTGTCCTTCCTGAAATACTGTAGAGTACCTAAACCTGAAGCAGTATTCTAGGTTTGGTCTGACCAATGCAGAATAGAGAGGAACAATTACTTGCTTGATCTTGACCTGTTGATACAGCCTAGATTTGCATTTGCTTTGGGTTTTTTTTTTGTAGCCACATTACACTGCCTGCCTGCACTCAGAGTTGTGGGAAGTGGAGTTATCCCACTTGCTTCAATAAGTCAAGGATATGCAAATCCTATTTGCATTTCTGTATAGTTTTCTGTGTGGTAGAGATATTTCAATCTTTCAGTCAAGGAATTAGGATGTTATCGGAACTCAGTTTTGCCTTAAAAAAGAGAAGCTGTAAAGATAGAAAGCAGGATATGGATACTGCAGCTGTGATATTTCGATCCAAGTCTGAAAGACCTACATAATTGCCTGATTCCTTGGAATCCTTTCCTTGAAGGACTGGAAACATTGGCATATGGGGTTGTGCTCCTAAAAGTCCATTGTCCAAGGAACATGATGTACTTTCAGCAGTTGACTGTCATTTCATTACATCATGCGTGATGATGAAGACCATTCATTCTATCAAATAATTGGTCTGTGCCATTTTTTTTTTTTTTTTGCCCTGTTGCATTGTGGGCTGATGTGCTGTGCTGTTTCAATGATTTTAATCTTCTTTTTATATTCTTCAATTTTGTGGCATTGTTTCATTTTGAAATTTTAAGTATAACCTTTTTCTAGGTCTGAAAATTGGGGTGTAAAACTTTAACATTCATAATATAAAGATATTTGTGAAATTGTGAGAGTTACTGTTCAAAGAAAAAGTAAATGTCCTAATATGGTCAGCAAGGGAATATAGCTGATGTATCAGATATGTTGTACTGTTTCTAGTATTTTTCTAGAATGAGTATCATTCTATTACACTATTGCTGTATTGTCTGATATTCTGAGAGATGGCTGTGTATGGTATATCTTGAGAACTGTATCTCCCAATACATATAGACTGAGTGTATTATCTGCAACTGAAACAAAAATAGCTGTTTGATCAGCATTCTGTCCTTATTCCTATTTATGCCATAGATAACCAGTACTGAGCTGGATCTGGTATAAGAAAGCAAGAAACTGGGTATATTCTGCTGTTTCTTCCTGTTCCTAAATTTCAGTGCACACCCGTATATTTCTGCAGTACTCTCGATAGGTGTGAAGAGATTTATGGAGAGCAGAATTTCTTTCACTTGGGCTGAGATTTTAAAAACATAACAGTAATAAAGATTTCCAGTGTTTCTTATTTTATCCAAACCAGGATTAGTGAGAAAAATTGCTATAAAAGTTCTCCCCCCAAAAAAGAGTGTAGAGAAGGGGGGAAAATAGAGTTTCTCACATTGTTCCTTATTTAAATTCCTTTCAGGCAAAATGACTCTTTTTCTCCATTGCAAGATTTTGTGTTGGGGGGGGGGTCTCTCTTTTCTGGTTCAAATATAGGTCTGATTTTAAATGTATTAATAAATAGTACATTAGCAGTGTTTGTGAAGTAGCTTCTACTTCCCTCCCTTTCTGCCATGAATGAGGAGGAAATTGGAAGTGTTTACTTCCATTTTCAATTTGTTATTTCATCTGAACAGAAATAAAATTGTGAATAGCTTAAATGGTGGTTATGAGCAATCCTGGTCAGGAGCTGCACTTTGAATGTCTCGTCTCCATTTATATGGAAAGGAAAATTGAATATTTAAAAATGGAAGCAAATGCTCTTAGCCTCTTCATAACTGAAACAGAGAAGACAGCAGGAGGGAGGAGTTGGCATGAAGCTTGAAGTTGGTTCACAAAATTCTAAAGTATGTTTTAGTGGGGTATGCAGTGCTTCAAATTTGATTATGAGAAAGTTCGTCTGCAATACTTTGAAATAGCTTCACTCTTTAATGGGATTTTGTGATAGCAGGCGTACTATCCTGGGAAAGATCTAGCTACTTTTAAGCTGTTGCAACCTCATGTACTCTGAAGTGTTTTTGGGAAATTGAAGTACTGCATAGCACTATCTTTCAATAGTATATTGGAAGCAGATTCTTGATCTTAAACCAGAATCAAACTGACCTTTAAAAACTTACTTTGATTGAAATGGCAAACCAGCTTTTTTTTGGAAAAATGTTTTTGCTTTTATAAATTGAATACAATATATAAATAAAATAAACAGTGCACAGAATTATAAAGGAAATAAAGCAAAAGTTATATCAGTGGATGGCGAAAAGTTCTTTGACAAAAATTATAGACACTATATGTTTAGTACTATAGTTAAATTTGGATTTCCTGAAGAAACCAAGTTTTGGCTGGTCTACCAGCTGGCTTCCTACTTGAACTGAGATAACCTAACCTCAGTAAACCCTGCCCTCATTACTTCTCAATAATTTCAGTACACTCTACATGGGGCTTCCCTTGAAGATGATCCAGAAGCTGCAGCTGTATAGTATATAACTGTCCAGTTGTTTAGAGGAGTTCCTAAATGGAATCATATAATACCAGTTTTGAAAGCACTGCATCAGTTCTCTGTGAAGTTTCAATTTAAGGTGCTGACTTTATGTACTTAAAATACTACTTCCTGTAGTACAATGAAATCATAAATGGGACCTTCCTATTTTATCCTAATGCATGAATTGAAAGGTCCCTCAATGGAACCATAAGTAGGATCTTCCAGTTCATGAATTAGGATGAAATAGGAAAGTCCTGCTTGTGTTACCATTGCAGTAGCCAGGAATTGGACCTTCAGAGTGACAGTCTCCCAATTATGAGAGAGAATTAGCTGATTCTGGTGTCATTTTCTTTCAGAAACAATTGAACAATCCTATTTTTCCAGGCATTTATGAGATGATGACTCAGCCAATCTTTAAAAATGTCTTTAAGTTTGCTTATTTTGTTTTTAAAATAATGTTTGATTAAATTTTCTATTTATTTCTAACCACTGTTGGTGTCATTGTGATAGTTTTATTTTTTTTAAACATTCTTGTAAACTGCTTTGCTTTCTTCTGAAGGAAGATGGAGATGATGATGATGAGGAGGAGGAGGATGACGATAGGACTGTGAGCCAGTTTGGATATTTTGCAAAATTAAAAAGCAGGAAATTAATATTTTATAAGAAATAAAATATTTTTATTTGGAAGGCTACAGTGGTTTATTGCTACTAGGCCAATAGCTAGGGAAAGTTTAATGATTCAATATGTTTTGAGGTAACTAGATTTTAATAGAAATCTTTCAGTTGTTACCAAGGTAGACTAATGTGTTGGATGGACTATATAATGGATTGAAAAACAAATGAGTGTATAAGAAAATACAACTTTTTAGGTGACGAAGGTGAAAACTAAGATCCCCATGTAGAGAGCCAGTTTGGTGCTTCAGCTGTGCTTTCCCCTCTCCCAAAATAGGTTCATTGTCACAAACTGTCCTGAGGGAAGAGTCCTTGAAGAGAAAAGGAGGAAGGCAGGTGCGAACTATCCCCAACACCTGCTCCAGTTGGATTTTCTGCACTCTTCTCTACTAATACTCTCCACCCAGTAAGAAGGATCCACAAATTAGGGTTTAACTACCATGTAGGTTTTCATTTAGAGTGTGGTGTGTTGATAGGATCTATACACTGAAAAGCAGGGTAGAAATAAATGTAATAAATGTAATTTAAGTATTAGATTAATAAATCTGCTTTCCTGCTGGTAATTATCAGGAATCAATAGGGAATATTTTTAAAAATTTAAATAAATAAGCTTTTATTCTCTAGTTTCTCTTCAGATCATATAAATCTTTTGCCTTTTACCTAATTTTATTAACAACAAAACTAGCTAAATTAATAAAGCCAAATTGGAAAAGCAAAATAATTTCTCATCTTAATTGTTTGAATAAGGAACAATCAAAACAAAAGTATTCTTTTAATGCGGTGAACCATTAGTTATTGTATACTTACAAAAACATACTCATCTTTAAAGATGGTAGTTTTGTATTGTTTATATGTTAAGTTATACAAAAGAATCAATATTATGGACTATGCAAAACAATGAGGTCCATAACATAATGTTTTTAAAAATTAAATTGTTTTTATACAGAAGTGTAATTTGCAAATCTGCAGCTAAATAAAAAGAAATAATACAGGATAAAACCTATTTTAATGTAAATTACAGGAAGACTAATGTAACTGTCAGCCTACCATATTTCTGTTATAAGCTTTTTCATAACATATGGGAAGGCTCTTCTAGAGGACATGTTCTCTTTCTCTTCCTTCCTTTTTTTTTTTTTTAACACTTGTGCTAATTAAATCTCAGGATACTTTAAAACATCATTGATGGTTATGTGGCTCTCCTTGACAAATTCCCATTTGGATAATTATATTGTCTATGTTAACTCCCCCTGTAATTTTTAGTTGATAAAGGAATCTTCCTTCATTTTCTTTAAGGAAGTATGGAACTTTGCATATTGTTTAAAGTAGTAGTTGAATGTCTATTACAATTATGGTATATATTTAATTGGTTTAACATCATGAAAAGATTTAGAGATTTCCAAGATAAAATGTTTAAAATCTTGGGAATGATAAGACATCATTAACATTTAAATTCTGAGCTTGGATTTGTGATTTATGCATATATAGTTAGCAACATTTATTTGTAATATTTAATCAAAGCTGCACATATTTTTAATTACATCTTGGAGCCTGGAAATACACATTTAATTTTAATAATATAATAAAATATGATTAGTGTATTTTCTAATAATTTAGATTACAATCACACACATACTTGTTCTAAGACATTCCCTGTTGAACTTAATGAATGCCGGATTGCTGCTATAAAATTTTTTAGATAGGATGAACTGATCCACCAAGTGTGTGTCAGTGGCTCCACATCAAACTTTAGGGAAGTGTTGAGTGAGGTACCACAGGGCTCTGTTGTAGGCCCTGTGCTGTATATATAAATTACATGAATGAATGATTAGAAGGTGTTATATCCCTGCAGTTTGCAAGGTTTTCCAAGCTAAGGCAGTCCCTCAGCATTTTTATGGCTCCCAAATGTGCCCTTCTGCAAAGTTTAATATTTTTGAAACTATTCAAAATAAGTTTATTAGAGTCATACTGATGGTTCCAAAAAGTATCAGAAATGCTGTCTTATGGTTAGAGACAGGTATAGTCTCACTGGATGCTAGAGCATGTTTTTTTCTTATAACCTTTTGGCTGAAGTTTATCCTACTTCCAATAGGTTTGGCCCCATTAGTACTTAGAGATCGTTTTAAATCATCATGACTTAAAAAAGCCCTAGATAAAATTCATTTACTGGGCTTCTCTATAGAAAGTCTCTGCTAGAACTGCCCTCAAATAATGAATTTGAGATATAGATCTCCAAACAAATTTAACCAAGGTGGCACACCCCTTTTTTTTTATCAGATTCTTCTGAAAGGGTTCGCTGCAGCCTCTTTTTTTATCATCCATTATGATTCTGAAAATTTGTAAGGCCTTCACTTTAGCCAGGCTGGATGCAATGCTCTCAGCCATCTTTTTTGGACTTTTTAAGGGTACTCCCATGTCTCTCTGGTTATGTCCATATAGTGATGGCTCAAAAGAAACTGTAAGTCATAAGCTACTATGCTGCTCACTATATAAAGACTCTAGACATACCTTCATTTATACAATCTTGAAAAAATTACTGTGATTTTTACTTACTGTTAGTTCTTTTAGACAAGGACTCAAAAATATCCTCTCTAGTCACCCAGTTTTGTGCTACCATCTGTATAATATGTCACATCATTAATTACGTTTGGATACTCATTCATCATTTTCATATTATACTATTTTTATTTTATTTCATTATATATGTTCTTATTTTTAAATACTATTTTACTCATTGTTTTTCTGTTACATAGAGATATGTACATAACTGTTCTACTATTAGATATTTTACTGTATCTAGCCTTATGGCTATGATAAACTGATTTGATTTGATTATTATCAGATTTGCAGAGGATCTGGAACATCTGAGCAGAGAATCTAGAACATCTGGTCAAAAATCAGCAAAAGGAATTTCAACATAGAATAATGCAAAATCCTTTATTTGGGTAGGAAAAATCAAAAGCATGATATAGGATGGGAAACCACAGTAGATGGAAAATGGATGGGTGTCTTAATGGATCACAAACTGAGCAATGTGATACAGCTATAAAAAAACAAATGGAATTCTGTAGTGCATCAACAAAAGCATAATTTCATCAAAGAAGTAATAGTTTCTCTCGATTCTACTTTGGTTATATTGCGACTAGAATATTATATCCAGTTATAGAAACTGCATTTTAGGGAGGATATTGATGCGTTTCAGAGGAGGGCAGCCAAAATGATAAGGGAACAGGAAGGAACAGGAAGGTTGGAGATATTGGGTATGTTTAGGCTGGACAAAAGAAGACTAGGGAGACAAGATTGCAGTCTTTAAATGTCTGTTATGTAGAAGATGGAGAGGAATTTTCTAGAGTTGTTCCAAAAGGCAGATAAGAAACAATGGGTTCCAAGGAATAAATTTTGATCGAAAATCAGAAAAAAAAAAAATCCTAATGTAAAAGCTGTAACAGAGTGCCTATGGTGGTCTCTCCATTGGAGGTGTGTTTAAACAGAGCTAGATGGCCATATATTGGGGATGCTGTAGTACTAGATTCCTGCACTGGGCATGGAGTTTAGACTAGATGTTGTCAATGGTTCCTTCCAATTCTTATATTCTATCCATTGAAAAATGCCTCTGTTAATCAAGTTCTAATGGTTATACATGTCCATGTTGATGCATAAGCTCCTAAATATTATGTAATGTAATACTGTAATTGTTAAATCAGTAGAAAACCATGTGAGATTGTTAAGTTTACCATATTTAATAATGAAAGTGTTCCATTGTTAAAGATTGATTAAATTGTAACTATAATAAAATTAATTTGTTCTAACATTTACTATCTGTCAATCTCTGTTACATAGCCTTTTCTGAAGTACTAGAGTAGTAGAAATTGCAACATGCTAATGTTAAGATTTATTTCCTGGCTTATTCAAAAATGAGTAATATAATGTTTCAGTTGGCATGTTATGCCTTTTTTTTTTTTTTTTAACATGCTTCCATCTTCATTTTCATCCAAATTCCAGGATTGATAGATCTGTACGACTGAAAACAACCGAAAATTCTCTGATTTTAAAAAAAGTGTGCATCAGACTTTTCATAGTTAAAAAATCAGGTTTTATTCTTTTTATATTATTAAAATAAACTATTAAAAGAAATAAAAATCTGCTGTTGGTTATGATTCATTTTTATGATAAGAGACTTTTTCAGGGTTTTTATTTATTTATTACATTTTTAAATCAGCCATCAGCAGGAGTTCTCTGGGTGATGTACATATCTTTAAAAACAATAAAATGTAACATAATATCTAAAAATACAGTATTAAAATATATAATAACACAGCATAGACAGTAAACCAGCAACATTACATAAAACAATAACAGCTACATTAAAAAGAATCCTGTTAGAATAGCGAATAAGATCTTAGTAAAACCAGAAATTGAATAATTTCTTGGACGATAAAAACACATTTCCCTGTCACTGAAAGGACCTTTAATACAGGTAATTAACACAGGTAGCAGATTAACTTTTCTGGGGAGGGTGTTCTACAAACAGGACACCAGTATGGAAATATGCCTTTTTTCTTGTATCCACCCATACTACTTCATTATGTAGGGTATACTTTAATAGGGTCTCTGATGAAGATCTTAATATCCAGCTAGAAAAATGTGGGAGGAGGTGTTTATTTAGCTAACTTCTTCCCAAGTTGTTAAGTATGCTTATATGCAGAGTATGTCATTTAAATTATGTTCTGTGTGGGTTTCTTAGTGGATTCAGTGGTAAGTAACTACAAATATTAGGATTTAGATACTGCATTTTACATATTGTAATTATCTATACTGTTCATAAGCTTTTACAGGCTCCAGAGTAAGAGTTCTTGAGTTCTACTATATATTCAGTTCTCAAATAACGTAAAATTGGTTTCTGGATGTATCCAAAGTAGCAACTTGAAAAATAAATTCTGTTGTTTGAACTTTGCACCTAATCATATGTGGGTGTCAGAAAGTTTCTCATAGTATATTTCCCTTGCTAGATTAGAGAAGAGGGTGTAAGGGCTGAAGCTGATGAGATGAGAAGCAGTGATTCTGAAACAGACCAATTTATGAAGCATAGAATATTTATTTACAGTTTTTATATACTGCCATGCTTCAGAAGTTTACATAGATAACAAAATTAATATTAGTGACTTTTATATTTTACTAAGTTAAATGTTACAAGATTTTGTTTATGAAACAAATGAAATAACCATCAACTGTGGTGTTATTTGTTGACTCCGATTCTGTTTATATATCACTAGGACCCACATGAAATTTTGATAACAGTCAAGGGGAAAGGTACACAGAACTTCAGATAATCTGAAAAGGGAAAATACTGTCTCACAGTACTGTAGTTACTGAATGCTGGGTGGATTTTTTTTGAGCTGCAGTTTATTGCCATGTCTTCTGTGAAATCTGACAATTGGCATGTAAAAAAAATTACTCAATTATTAGTTTGAAGTGGCTGCAAAAAAGGCAAATACCCTTGTAGACTCTATAAACAGAACTATAGTTTCCAAACCCCTAAGAATTGATAAACCACCTCATTCTGCACTAGTCAAGCCCTCTTCAAGTATTGCATGCATTGTACAGTTCTGAGCATCACACTTTAAGCATTCAGACAAACTGTGACAGATTCAGATTGCAATGAAGATGATTAGGAGGTTAGAAACGAAGAGATAAGAAGTCAGATTGAATAAGCTGGGCTTATTTAGCCTTTAGAAGAATTGGTACTGGAATTTCCATTGCTAAGTGATGTGGTCATAAAGCTCGATGTCACGTGAGCACATTGTTTAGCAGTGGCAATCCTGGCACTCCCCATTGCTGTCATTAACCAAATTCCACTGGTCGTTAGCTGAAGACCCACATAAATCCAAGCCATTTTGGGCTGGGTTCCTTCCATCCCCGAGCCTGCAAGAAGCCCCTGAGCTGCAGCCAGCATGAAGCTGCAGTCTCCCCGGGAATTCCCAGCCGCCCCAGCAGTGGCACAAAGCCGCAGCTGCCCCAGCTCAGTCCCAGCTGCAGTCATCCTTGCCACCCTGCACTCCAAGGCCCCTGCTGCCCTGCACTCTGCCACCCCAGCTGACCTTCACCATCTTATTGCTCCTGCTGCTGACAAGGTGTGCCCACCCTGGCCCTTTGCGAGGCAGCTGCTGGCCATGTGAGGCCATCTTCCCCAGGTCTTGTGAAGAAACCTCCTTGTGCATGCTTGGGAAGAAAGCTTTGTGCAGCCAGCAGCTGCTTTGTGAAGGGCCAGGGCAGGCATGCTTGGTCAGCAGTGGGAGCAAGAAGACAATGAAGTTCAGCTAGGGTGGAGGTGCTGCAGAGTGCAGGGGGCCAAAAGAGCATAGATAGGGGAGATAGACTGGTGAGGGGAGTTGAAGTGCCCCTGCAGTCGTAAGTGCAGGTGGGCTGCCAAGCACCTGAATTTTGATCATGTGACCGCAGGGGTGCTGCAACGGCTATAACTTTGGGGACCAGTTGTAAGTCCCTTTATTCAGCACCACCATAACTTTGAACAGTCGCTGAACGAATGGTCAGTAAGCAAGAACTACCTGTATATAACTTCAGCAGTGTTTGGTACATATATTATGTCCTGAAGTTGAAAAAATAATTGAAGATCAGCCAGCCAGCAACTATTCCATTAGGGCCTGAGCCAAGGAAGAAAAGAGAAGTTGACCAAATGACCATCTGCATTTGGTTTTCCAACCATCACTTTGTGGCAGTAATTCCAAGAGGCTTGGAAGTGCAGTGAAAGTACAGAAGAAATTCCATTGCCTTTGCTGGGTGGTTAGCTGTTTTTATTGTCCTTCCACTAGCAACTAGCTGGCAGCCCATCCTGTTACATTTTCTGAACTGTTTTTCATCCCACTTGGTTGTGATAATTGTGAGTATCTGTGGCATTTGTGCCAAAATCTGCAAGTCTCACCTCTTTTATAAGCATGTGTAATATTAATGCATATATGAATGGACCATGGTTTGGGTTGTGACATCCCTCCATCTGACTCTTCTTGTGATGAGAGTTGTAATTTAAAAACTGTTTTCCTCCTTTCTCCCTCCCAATACCTTTTTCTTGAGTCTCACCTCTTTTGTGAGGTAAGTCGGAGGGCAGGGAGTTTCTCACTATTACTGACTTTTTTTAAGCCACCTGTCAGCAGGTAAAAAATAAAATAAATATATAAATCAATAAAATATGGTATTTGGACAAAGTATATAACTAATAAAGGTTTAGTAACACTTCCTAAATATAACTATAACACATTGTACATTTAGCAAAGAAAATTGTGAAATAGAAAGCTTGCAGATGCCTAAAATATTTCTGAACTTTTTGAACAGGCTGAAAATATTATTTATTCACTGAAATCATTACTTTGGATGAATGGTGAAGCTAGCACTTGGATTCAAAGTCTGTCAGTATAAAATCAGCAAATAAGATCAAAGTGCAGAATTCAGAGAAAAAATATTACTTTTATGGCATTCTGTTTATTGATACTTTTGTCATAGACAATTATATAACTACGTAACATTTGAAAATACTATATGTTACTTTAAAAATAAAATAACACATATGTTGGACATGATAACAACTTAGTGTTTCTTGGATTAATGAATTAGAGATGTAAGAGTTTGTTTTTGTAGTTAAAAATACATTGGATGCTAAAAATATCCCCATTTTATATTAATGATAATGAACTTTAATATTCTTTAAAGTTTCCAATTTCAGCTCCATTTTTATGTCTTCTATATATTTTCACTGTTAGATAATTGAGGCATCGCAGAATTAAGGGGTACTGGGACTTTTGGACACTGCAATGCTATATGGGGGAAGAAGAGACAAAGCACTGCTTGACATGCCTTTTTATTTATATTTTTGACTGAATTAGTTTTTAGTCTTCCCCAGTTGTTACTTAGAATCTATTGTATACCTCAAAAGCTCCTTAATTGTCATACAAATTCATACTATTACATGTAATAGTTCCTGTTAGTTCCTTAATATCATCTGATCTCAGACATCTCTGGAGAGTTGCATCATCATGCTGTGGGATTTCAACCATTATTTGCTTAAACAAAAGCATGAACCCAAACAGCTTTTAACAGTTCTTTCATTTTCTTATTTCCATGCTTCTATTAATATAGTAGAATATTGTTTACATTAAACACTTGCTTGACATATTCTGCAAGATACCAAAGAAGTTTTGTTATACAACATGCTGTTGCAAAAATAGCCTTAGTACAAACTCTGTAATGTTTATCCACTATTCTATAGTAATTCTGATAATTGATACCAACATTACAAAAGCAGAAATTCCCCAGAGTAGAGGCAGCCTATAATACTATAAATACGAGTCCCACATTCACAGTGATCGGTATTTTTGAGTTTTGACATCAGTTTGCTCAATGTTTCCAGGACAAAAATGGTGTATTTAACTTATAATTTTCATCTGATAAACGAAGAGTTAGAAATGTGAAGTTTCAGAAAGAAATTAACAACACCTTGACCGTCCCGAGTTTGTGGAAACACTGAAAATTTTTGGAAAGAGTTTAAAAAAGCCCAAGGAACTGTGTTCTTTTAGAATACAGAGTGAGTAGGGCAGGGTGCTTATATGTTTCTGTCTTATATTCATCTCAGATATTTCTAATAGCTTGTAATAGGCAGACTGTATCAGAACATTACAGTTCCTCTACATAGAACACTAATATATGAAAGAGTAGAGAGGCTTGTCTCAGTCTGAGCAGACTTTCAGTTTTCAGAAATAGAAGTCGATTGAAGTCAGAAATAAGTCGATTGAAGTATCAGCCTTAGAATAAGCAGAAATGGTGATATTAGTGATAGGTCAGAAAATGATACTGAATTGATATTGTGTAAATGCAAAACCTTTAGGTAATAAGTCTTCTCTTGTTTTCTGTTTTCCTCAGTTCTTTTTCTAATATGTGAACATGTGGAAGAGTTTAAGGCTAGAATAGATAATTGTTTCATTATTGACATATTGATAAGTTTTTATGTCTTGTCTTTGTTCTTGCCAATTTGTCAGATTGACAAGATTAAGAGATCCAACTTTTTTTACAGTTACATAGTGTTACATAATCACTACTACTACCAAATTTTAGTTTTTTAATATAATATACCAAACATGGTAATGGTTGTTTATAGTTTATGATATAGAGTTGGCTTTTATTTTGAATGGAAGCTCAAAATTTCAAAATTTGTATCAGGCATATTTTGAATTAGATTATAGTACCAAATCAATAGAGTGAAAAAGCAGTTTGATACTCAGGTATAACTGTTGAAAAACAGACCTGGAAAAAAAATGAAAGAACTCTATTTATGATTAAATACTTACCTTGTGAATGCTTACACTCATCCTAAAGCCTTTTTTTTTTTTTTTGGTAACAGCAAGGGATATGGGATGAGATACAGGCATTTTTGAGTAGTCGTGGATGGATGAGGGAGTGTGACTAGTGTGAGAGTGTAACATCCTGGGAAACTACTGTAAGGTGTTGCCATTAACAGTTTTTTCCACTTAATTTCCTTCCATCATGATCATTTTTATTGTGATCATTTGACCAGAAACCACTGAAATTATACATTATAAACATAAAGCACATTGCAGGCATATGAAAGTGTAAGTCCTACATTTTGTTTTAGGCCTACAATTAAATATATAATAAAATCTGCCAAACTTTATTTTAATCCTATTTTTACTAACTGCAGCCAAACTTCCATTGTTCAAAGTGAAGCAAGTTCCTTAGTAGGTAGATACACTTCCAAGGAACTGAGTTACTATTGTTGTGAGGGTGGTCCCCTCCTAGCCCAACTCTGCCAGACTTCTCAGACAGGGAAAAGAATCAACATTCCATCTCAGATGTGCTCCTGCTCATGTAGGCAATAATGAGAACCCCCTCAATAGTTCCTTGGTAAGATTAAAAAAAAAACCATTACCTATTGAAATGGGAGAGTTTCATAAGTAAATCAAGCAGCAAATGTGTGTATTGTGATTGAGAGAAGGAAAAGGCAAAAACTCTTCTTTATTCAGTTTCAGATTAAGTTTAGGAATTTCCAGAAACCAGATAAAATTGAATTAGAAATGAAGTTCTAGTTCAAGGAACTGTTAGTTGGGATACATAGGTAAATGTCTAATTAGAATTTTAAGGTTATTTTTTTAGTTTCTGTATACTTAAATTTTCTTTATTGACTCTGGTATCCATTGTCTCTGTAAGTTCAGATGATTTGATCAATTTCGGATCTGTATGCAGCAGTTTCCCAAATTTCTTAGAGAGCAGTACTTCTATTTCCAGAATCTTACGAAGTGCCTGTTTACCTCTCTATCCTGTGTAATTATAGGAGCTCTGGTTTAATGATAAAAGAGATTATCATTAGTTGTTTTTGAATGTGGAAATTATATGTTTTATGTTTCTCTTTTTCTTATTTTTAAGATAGTTGATTTTGAATTATATATTGTACTTTTTATTCGGTTTCCAAAGAGCAGTGACTGTCAGTTTCCTATTCACACACTCTAACAGCTGAAAACTGCTGCTGTAGAGCTTATTTTCTATTATTGTTGTTGTTATTCCCTTTCTACTGGCAAAAAGGACATAGGATGTGAAATTCCTGTCTTTTGGTCCTTCGAGCTTGACCAGTTCAGGAAACAGAATCCAAAAGTTGATCAGAACAGAATCTTGCACGCCTGACTGTGTTTTCCCTTTTCCCCCTCTAATACCCCAGAGGGTTAGGGCACAGCCAGTCTGAGTCTCTTACTAAGACTTTCCCTGTTTCTTGGGCTTAAAGCATGTTGTAACCTTCTCTGAATAGTTTGTCAGAGGTCATCTCCATGGCTCTCTATATAGTGCCACACAACAGGTGAAAGGGGGAGGGCACCAGATAAAGGCATTGTAGAAAATAAAGGAGTTGACCTTGGCAGAAATACACAAGAACTGTTACATAAACAAAGAGAGAAGCATGATAGTATTCAGAAGGGTCGTTCAAATGTTAAGTCTCTTTGCAAAGACTATAACTTTCATTTTCTAATAATTAATAGTAAAAAGTTCTGCTTTGCTGTAGGTATTAAATATGTATGAAATTATTGCAAATGTGATGGGACATAAAAAATAGTGCAATAGCATCTCACACAGGAGTAAAGCAAGAGATCTCTTAGGACAGTGTCAAATCCAACCCTCTGCTCAGTGCAGGAAACTAAAATAAAGCATCTGAGACAGTTGTTTGGCCTCTGAAACCATCCAGCAAAGGGAAACCTATTATTTCTCTAGGCAATATCTGTTCTATTGTTAAACTGCTCTTACTGATAAGTAGGTTTTTCTAATATTCTAATAAGATGCTGGTTGTTACCTATAAAGCCCTTCATGGCATAGGGTCTGGTTATCTGAGAGACCACCTATCTCCAATTGTTTCTGCCCACCCAATATGTTCGGGCAGAGTGGGAGTTCTCCACATCCCCTCAATTAAACATTGTCGTCTTGTGGGGCTGAGGAAGCATGCCTTCTCTATCAGTGTTCCTACCCTCTGGAACAGCATCCTCCCAGGTATACATATGATACATATGTATACATATATGATATGGTGTCAATTCTCCTGTGATTTTGGAAGGCCCTTAAGATCTGGCTCTATTTCCAGGCCTGGGGGTAGTATGTCTGTAGAGCCCCTGTTGTGTTTTTATGTGTGTTGTTATTTTTTTTTAATGAGTTTTGTGTGTTATGTTTATTTTTAGTCTGGGCTGCCATATTTAGTTTCATGTTTTTAACTGTTTTAATTGCATTGGATATTGGATATTGTAAGCCTTCTGAAGTGGGCAGCCATAATACATTTAATAAAATAAATTTTAAAAAATTCAATTGGAATCTGCCTTTCTGTAACTTAAATTCATTATTCTGGGTCCTGTACTCAGATCAGATCTTGACCTTCTTCTATATGACCACTTTTCTGGTTTTTGAAGGATACTATCTTATCCCCATCTCAGCCGTCTTTTCTCATAGTTAATCAAATTTAGTTCCTTCAGTCTTCCATTATAGGACAGTTTCTAGTTTCCTATTCAGTCTTGTGCACATTATTGAACCTGTATGAGTTTTTCTGAATCCTTCTTAGCGTGGTGGTCAAAACTAGACATAGTAATTGAGGTGGGGTCTCACCAAAGCAAAATAAAGTGGAATGATCTTGTCAGTTTGAAATTATACTTCTATTGATTCAGCCTAATTGTCATTTGGTATATTTGCAGCTACATCATTTGGTTAGTTTATACTCAGTTTGCAATCAAGTACTTGTCCAAGGCCTTTTTCATAAGTAATGTTATATGCATGGATTGTCCATCTGTTCATTTGATTTTTCGGTTCATTTGATTCTTGTTTTCTAAATGGAGAGCTTTGGTCTTACCTCTGTTGAATTTCATGTTGTTACTTTGAGGCCATTTCTCTAACCTATCAAGATAGATTTGAATTTTATTTTTGTTTTCTATTATATTAAGTATCCCACCTAATTTTGTGTCATTCATCTTTTTATCCACGTTATTAGTAAAAACGTTGAAAATCCTTGTGGCACTTTACTTGATTCCACTCTCCAATAATGAGTAGCCATTTATGAGTATGCTTTTCAAAATGGCTATAGTCATTAAGACTCAGGCAGTGAACAAGTTCAATAAATTGTTGTTATTACTATTATTATTATCTATTTAATTGTTGTTCCATTTAGCCCACACTTAATTTGTATGCTAATCAAAGTGTGTAGTGTCACTGAGGAAGAAATGATAAGGAGATGTAGTTTTTCCCTCTGCACAAATAGATACCCGACACCCATTATTAGAAAGGGTTACTTAACAAATTGTTGCAATTTGTTATGTAAAGACCCTCACTAGTGAGCTTTTTATCTGTATTGCTACTTATAACAATCAAGATAAATATAACAGCACAAGCTTCTAATAAAAGAGAGAGAGAACACCAAGAACTCTACAGCATGAGCTTCCTAATCTGATATTTGCAGAGGGGAAGGTAAGCACTAGAAACAATGTCTTGTGTAAAATATTTTTGGCAGTGGGTCAGTTGTCTGAGCTCCCAAGTTATTAACAGGATTTGTCATCAGATTATCTCTAGGTGTTGAAAACTAGAGACCATGTCTTACTTAAAAGCATCTTTGGAATTAGGTCACCTGTTTGAGTTATGACCAAGTCATTGATATAATGTGCACCCGAGCTATCCCCAGTATATCTATATTCCCTGTCCTTTGGGGGGGGTGGTGGCCAGAGATCCCTGAACCTTGGGGTAGACCTAAAGACCTGGGAAGGTCCTATCCAGCTGCCAGCCAACTCGAAAGGTTCCTGACAAGCTGAAAAGGCATAGACTGGTATACTTTCTTTTTCCTCTGTAGCTCTCTTAATCAATACTTAATAAAATCACTTTCATATTCACCATGGTTTGGGTCTAGTGTTTTGGAATTCTAGAACCTACTGGTTACTGGCTCTCTACCAGTTCCAACACAGCCTGTCATGGGATACTTTTTCAAATGCTTTGTTGAATTCAGGTTATAGTATGTCTGGAGTTTTCCCTCAATCTACTATGGAAATTACCCTATCAAAAAATGAGATAAGATTGGTCTGTTCAATTTGTTCCTGACAAATTCATTCTACAATACTATATTGTTTTTAAGGTGCTTATTGATCAATCTTTTTATGGTTTGCTGTAGAATCTTCTCACCATCAAGAAAATTAACTGATCTGCAGTTTGTTGGATCTTCCTTATTGCTGTTTTTGAAGATAGGAACAATATTTGTTTTCCTCCAGTCATCTGACACTTCACCAGTTCTGTGGGCTTCAAGTAATCATTAAGGATTCAGCCAGCTAGTTCCTTTAGTGCCATAGGATGCAATTAATATAGCGTTGGAATTTTTATTAATTAAAGCCGTATTCTGTTACCACATTTCTACCCATTTCAGGCTGCAGTCCTGCCCCTTCCTGTAGCTTTTTTGATGGACCAGATACTTGTTGGAGAAGATTAAACTAAAATAAGAGTTCAGTAGCTCGCTCTGTATTTCTTTTGTTATCTGTTAGCATTTTGCCATATGTATTGAGTAGCTGGTATAATTACTCTTATTTTTTCCCCTTTGATTCTGAACATTACTAAAGAAGCTCAGTTTGTTAATCTTAGTGGCTTTCACTTACCTCCGCTTATTCTGAACTTTTACTTCCCTAAGAACAGCTCTCCAGTCCCAAGCTACCTATCTATACTCTTCCTTTGTAACCTTTTCATTTCTTATATATGGCTTTTTTATTTTCAGATCTCCGTTAATCTTTTGAGTGTAGCCACACTAGCTTCTTCTGCATTCCTCCATTTTTTTCCTCATTTGAATTCTTGGAATTGCCCTTTTTGTTATCTCTTTCATTAGGAACTACCATCCATCTTGAATTACTTTTCCCATTAGGCTCTTTTCCATGGGACCCTACTTATTGTTCTTATTAAAATGTGCTATTTTGAAGTACAGATATATATTTGGTTATGGTCAGGTCTAGTCTTCTGTAGAATGAAGAACTCCAGCATTTCTTCCAATGTTCCTGCTACTTCCACTTCTTCAAGTAAATCTTCCCTATTAATTAGTAATCAAGTTAAGGATATTTGATTCCTTTGTTCCTTTGTCCACTCAGTGAAAGAGAAAATTGAACAGAACTCAACCAAATGTGATGTGTGGGAAGAAGCTGGTAAAAGAAATCAACTTCAAACAGGTTGAATAAGGTTATGAGTGGCAGAGAAAAAAATTCCAGAAAAATTCCCTAAGTGCATCGCTATGGAAGAGACAGTTGTGCATCATCCCTGAATGCTGCTGACTCCTCTATTGCCTTGATTCCTGCAGTGTGCAATACAAATTCAGTTCCAAATCAACTGAATGAATTTTCTAGTGACTTGTGTCATCACCATCAGATTGTACCTACCAATTTGGGAGAAAGAAAATGCTTACTTCCTGCAGCACTGTTGCCCCTATTTTTCATAAGGACAAAACTTATCATAGAACAGGAGTAGGAACAATAACAACATCAACAATAGTAATAATATAATTTTAAAAACTTGTTGATCTATAGATCAGTAATCTTGAATGTTTCATGAGGAAATAATTAAATTGAGCTAGTTTTGAACCTAGTGCTCTGTTGTTAGTGGTTAACAAGTTGCACAGCTATCTGTATGCAGCATGGGACTTCCATGCAGAACTTGAGAATGGAAAACATTGTCCATGATGGGGTATAAATTACTGACAATAATTTGAATGTGCTTTGAACAGTAATAATAGTGTGTGAAGTTCTAATATATAATGCCACAGGGAAACAGATACAGGAACCAAATCCTGTGGCAAATCCAGATGACAACTGTTCTTTTATATATATTGTGAAAACACTACTACAGGATCTGTAACATCAATCATAACTTCAGGGAAATGTATATTTGCTTCTTCTCCAGTGTTTGTTTATATGTCACATTTATATAGTTTATGTTGGTCTATGACTGTAATAAAGATTTGATGTGATTCGACTTCTCCAGTGTAGTATATGCCATCAACTGTTGGCAATGCCCATGACACTTTACATTAGATAAACTGGGCAGTGTCTGTGTAGAAGGATAAATCAATACAAATTTGACATCAGAAATAATATCCAAAACCAGCAGGAAAGATTTCAGCCATCTAGGACACTCTTAAAATGGCATTCTTGAATAAAAGATAATAAGAGATACTGATTTCATTATGAAAGCATTTAACTAGAATTAAGATTTATCACTATTTCTTAGGAATTAGAGACCAAGTTTTCTTATTACACCATGTTACTGAGAAAGCAATGGTTATGCTTGGTTATTTTGTTAAACTATTCTGTGTCTCACATCTCTTTCTTTCTTTCTTTCTTTCTTTCTTTCTTTCTTTCTTTCTTTCTTTCTTTCTCTCTCTCTCTCTCTCTCTCTCTCTCTCTCTCTCTCTCTCTCTCTCTCTCTCTCTCTCTCAGTACTCTCTTTCTTTCACAATTATACATTTTGCGTCTCATAAAGAGAGCTGTGACATGCCAAAGCTTTGTCTGTTTTTTGTTTTTGCTGGAAAGACTAACACCTAGTAAATACTTATGACCAAGTCCATTTGCAAATACTACCAAAGGTGCTTCTAAAAATCTTATAAGGTGAGGAACTTCAGTTGAAGGAAAAGGCTCTGGACATATAAATAGCAAAGAATGTAGAGCTACCTCTTTCTCTCCAGCTTCCCCAAAGATACTGGGTTGTACTGTGTTTAGGAACTGGTATCAGTTGTGTGGATTTGCTTGGAGATGTGGACATAGTTTTTCATGGAGAGGAAAGTGCTTTGAATTAAAAGGATGAAGACTGGTGTTCAAGGGCAAATGTGAAACATAGAACAACATCCAATATCACATTGTGGTTCTTTACTTACTACAAGCACAGCTATACACAGATTTGAAAATGAAGATCGCAGTTAAAACCTTGGGAAATGAAAGTTAAGCCTATTTCATGCAAAGCATTGAAGTGTTAAAACCACTCTTTAAAGAGAGTGATAAAGACAGATAATAATGAACAACTTAGTTTCTTGCTTTCAGGTTTTATTGTTGCTGGAGTTTTATTCTTCTGAGTTGATTAAAAAAATATGCTAAGATATGTGAAAGTTGCTTGAAAATTATTATAACACTATCTCGTTTAAGCCCAAGCTTTTATAAAATAAAAAAAGCAATTGTATTGACAGTCTTGCTGTTATATATTAATATATGTGCCACTGGAGACTGTTGTGAAATGCTCATGGCACCATTTTTTCTGTGACAGTATTAATACCTGTGGATGGATTCTGTGTGGTGACTGTTTTACTTGTACATAAACCAGTATAGATAGTTAACCAATAAAACTGCTTCTGGATGCTATCATTATTTTTAATAATTGAGGTAAGCCCTTGAAAAATGTATCTCATGGCTTATTATGCTCAACACCTTCGTTATAAATAGGAGAGTTGGGCTACCAAACTTCAGTCTAAACAGAGGGTTAGATAGGATTTGGAGATGAAAAAATACTTTATTTCTGTCATTTATATATCATCATAATCTGCATGGGCTCCTGATAAACTACAACAATAAAACAATATTAAAACCAAGACAACAATGTAGTAATAATACATTAGCTAATACAGACGTCATGAACCTATCCTGCCTCTTATGCTTTCTACAAAAGCTGTGTTGTTACTAGCTTTTGGTCGCACTATATACAGTTCTCTTAATTAAGGTCCTAGAGATATATAAAGAGTCTCTGAGTGAACAAATAATGCCAAAATTTGGTGGCTGTTTATTTCATAAATAATTAGTTCTGATTTGGGCCTGATTTATCCCTATATAAATCTTACCAAATGTGGTTCCCTTCATCACAATGAATTTCTTACCACACAGGCTCTATAGACACTTCTTTCCCTGCTCAAAATAAATTTCTAAAAAAAGTCATAGAAAAAATTAGAAAATGATTTCTAAAGCCCTGGAGCTTCAGCAATACATAGTCATAGATGAAATCTTGAAACTGAGAGGATTTTAGACAAGAGTAAATCTTCCCAAAAGTGACTGTCCTGTCAAAATCACTGCAAGGGGGCAGTGTAAATTCCTCTAGGAGATCACAATGAATCTCAAACCAACATCCAGGGATCTTCAGACTTCTTTCACATTGGCTACGGTCAGTGTTAAATGACTGCATTGTTAGCAATCTGGTCGAAAATGGGATTCATGTGAGAGCTAAGAAGATAAACATCTAAAATTTGCCAAAAAGCATTTTCTGACTTCTGGAGGAAAGTTCTATGGACAGATAAGTCAACAGTAGAACTTTTCAGGCTATATGTACATTGTTATATCTGGCATAAAACACTGCATTCCACAATAAGAATCTCATACCAGTTTTCAAGTATGGACATGGTAGTGTCACCATTTGGAGATGCTTTGCTGCCTCAGACCTGCTATGATTGAAGGAAGCATGAATTAGGTTTTATATCAAATAATTCTATAGGAGATTGTCAGGCCACCTGTCAGCTGAAACAACTGAAAGTGGATCGTGTAGACAATGCTCCCAAACATTCAACCAAGTCTGCAAGAGTTAATCATGACAAACCATTCTCTTATTTTGGAATGGCCAAGTTACAGTGAAGATCTGAACTCTAATTTTCTCTAAGCACAATATTGGGTGTACGTGTAATATTCTAACGTGTACGTGTAATATTCTTCTTCCATTCTGTATCCAGTTAATCATACAGTCTTTGATTTGTTTGGTTTTTGAGTCATACTTCACCAGCAATTTATAAATATGTCCCAGCAGATGTTCATAATTACATATTATAAGATTTTTAAATTCAGTCAAGTCTCTAACTGTTCCCCCTAATTTCTGCAATTCTTTTAATATGCTGCTTGTTTGAAGATATTGTTACCAGTTAGGTGGACTAAGCCATTGTGAAATAAGTCTCAAAAGATTTTATCTTTGTCTTATTAATAATCAAATTATGCAATCTGAACAAATTATTATCTTTCCATTAAGCAATTTTCTTTGTGCTTTCCTCTTCATAAAAATAAGCATTTAATAGTGAAGCAAGAGAGAGGGTTTTTTTTCCTATTACCCTTTTTAACAATATTTTTCTTTGATTTTTTGTGTTTTTTTTTTCCCTGTGACTTTCCAATTTTCTTTGATTTTTCCATTTATTTTAATGATCATAAGATTTTTGATGCATGTTCTTAGTGGACATCCGGAGTTTAACAGCTATCAGCACCAGAGCACCTGAAGTCTCTTGGAGAATATTCACTAGCTGGGAAAAAATGGGTCAGAAAAGGCAGCTGTAAAGGCTTCTCTGTTTTATAAACCTAATCACAGAATTCCAGGTTACGTGAGATCCAGAGTGTTTCACTGCTCCAGAAAAAGCAGGGCCTGTGTTTCATCCATAATCATGGCATATTATTAAATTTTGCTGCTTTAAAGTGTTGCACCCATCCTGATTCTGATGCTTTTCCTATTGTGAGTGATTCTGGGCTGGAGGAGCCTATCATTTATTTCTCTTCAGTGGAAAAAGATTATGGCCTCTAAATATAACTTTAAAGGAAAGGAGGATAATAGGTAAAGGATATTGTGCTGGGTCTCTTGTAAAGAGAGGTGAGACTATACTTTTTTATTTAATTTGATTCAGCATTTGGAAATTAAGTTTTGCTCATTTCTTTTTACCATTGGGTTTATGAAGGCTTAGGTTAGGTTTATGGGTTTTATTTTAATGTTTTTTAAAATTGGTTTGGAATGACATTCCAAATGGAATGTTTATGATTTTTATGACAATTATTATTTTATTAAATTAAAGTTGCTTTGAGCTTGGTAAGATACAAGCTTGAAAATAAAACTACAAACAAATAAAATGGGTACCTCAATAAGTGAATATATAGAAGGTTTTTCTCTGACAACAAAAGCTCCTTTAATTAAAAGAAGAAAATGTATTGAGTGTAAATAATAGTTTACAGAGTTTATTGGCATCTAAAATTTGCCATTGAGGAAGTTACATTAACTCAGCTTCCTTAGGAATATTCTAGGCATATCTAATTCTTTTTTTTTGTTTAAGTCTGAAAATGCTGGCATAGGAAGGGTGAGAAATTGAATTATGTTTAAAATTTCTTTACCTTTGTCACACACTCTAGAGTATATATGATCATAGATGCACACATTATGCTCTTAAAATACAATTTGTCATTATGCTATTAACTTACCATCATATATTTTAATTAATATCAGACTATTTTACAAATAAGCATCTAGGTTGCAACTCTAGAATGACAGTGTATAAAGAAAATCTTGAAGATAATACCTTAAGAGTACATTCATTTTCATAGATCACCAAGTATTCTATAAGCATCAAGAATGAGTTAGTTTGCCTGAATCTTGTAAAGATTAAGTAAATTAACATTCTTTTTTTTTCTTTTTTTTAATTTTCAGTTGGTTGGTGGAGAATTTGATCTAGAGATGAACTTTATAATCCAAGATGCAGAAAGTATAACATGCATGTCAGAACTTTTAGAGCACTGTGATGTAACATGTCAAGCAGAAATTTGGAGTATGTTCACTGCCATCCTTCGTAAAAGTGTCCGGAATTTACAGACCAGCACAGAAGTTGGTTTAATTGAACAAGTGCTATTGAAGATGAGTACTGTGGATGATATGATTGCAGGTATAAATCATATAATAGATTATCATAATCCAGATTATGTGTGGAACATTGTGTATGGACTGATTAATTATTAAAGTACATTATCTGCACACGTGGAGGAAATATAGTTTGAGGATTAAAAAAAAACAGATTCAGAATAGTTTGCAATTAATGAAATTATATATTTTAAAGAAATATGTAGATTATGACTATTGCTGAGATCATTTTATCAGACTCTTTTTTAAGATTTTTATCTTCTCAAAAATATAATTTTGGAAGTTTGTATTCAGTTTACTTTTAGTCGGAGAAAAGTTTGTCAATTTGAATTTGGGGTTGTAATCAAAGTAAATCAAACTTTTAATTCTGCAGATGCTTAAAAAATTGCTCCCTCAGGATTATTTGAATGAAAATTATAATGTTATGAGGGACTTAGTATTTATCAAAAATCTCCCCCACCAAACAAAAAACAAAATTAAAATGCAGATTTAGCTGGTATATTATAAGCTTTTAATGTGTATATATATATGTGATCCAGAATTTTCCACAATGTCTTACACCATGAAATGTAGATATTGAACTGTTTCCTGAAGAACAAAGGATCCCAACGTTTGTCAGGATTTCAGTAGGGGTCTGATAATAACTCTTGAATTGAACCAAGAAACTGAATATCACATTCCTGTTCTAGCCACTAATTTTCACAGTGAACACTTATAGGATGCAGTTCTCAAATAAATGTATTTTGTGTGTTGTAAAGTTGTTTAAAATGATGGATGACATAAAAATAGGAAGGTAAATCAATCTTGGTGTTAAATTAATCTTTACATTTATCTTACCATGAATACTAAAAGGAGTTCTAGAGCATCAGTTGAGATCTTCTTTAATTTGCATCAAAACAGGGAATATTTTTATATTTACCAGTTGAGAAAGCTTCCTGGAAATTCTGATGCCAGCATAAAGGAGTCCTTATGCTTTTCTAGATTGTTATTATGACCCATTGGCATTGAATCTGATTTACTCTGACTTACAGAATAACTATAACTGTTGGGACTTGTCTATATTAATTTAAACCAAAAACATGAATTAAAAATGTGAGATTCTCATCTTCTGTTAATGAAGAATTGATACTATAGTGTTTAGAATAAAATTTAAACATTTTTGATTAATGATGTCTGTACTCTATGCTTATTCCAATTTTATCGCCAATAGATGCTACCATATTACATTGTGAAATTCTGAAGTATGAAGACCAATAATGTACTGGATTTCCTTTCTCCAGTATAATTTCTATATGTACCATAATAAAAATCCATCTTAGGTGCATAAAGTTTGTTAAGCTCATATTTTGTAAAGAACAAAGATCTAAATTTCTAAGAAATGGATGCTATGCCTAAAGAGTTTAAAAAATTAATTTTAGCCACTTTTTGCTTCTTTTATATGAGGAACTTATAATTGAGTAAATGTGATAATGCTGTCCAATAGCAAAGACAGAGATATAACTAAGTCCCTTTTAATATGAAAAATAAAATCCTATGCCATTTTCTGTTCTACCTCCCTAATAACATTTTTATCATTCAGCAAATATATATTCAAGGACCACTTAAAGTATATATTTAGATTTTTACCAATAAAATAATATGCTTCATAAGACCATGGTCTGAAATTAGAGTATTTCCATCATATGCAAATGAGATATCAGGAAATAATCTAGTTGAAAACAATTTTTCAGTGGAGAAGAAAGAAAGGTATATTCTTGTTGAGAAGGAGCAAGAAAATGCTCAGTATCCACTCAGTTAAATTCAGAAATGCTTCTTGGAAAGTGTTATGAATTTAACAATATTATTTGGGTGATGGAGTGTTATGTTTTCAAAAATAATCCAAAATTTGATTCAAAGCATTCCCAACTATTATATATTCAACTTTCTTTGTGTTCGGCTGTTAAAAACAATTGCATGTTTGTTCTGGAAAATCTGTAGTAGTCTATATACATTTTGAAGTACTAGACATTGATCATTAGTCTGGAGATCTTCAACAATCAGCTCAGAACATTTACTAATTAAAGTTGCAACACATCTTGCAAATGTAGAGTTACTACTTACATAAACCCTTCTTCCCCACCCTTCCTCACCACCAGCTTTCTATAAAATTGTTTGCCTTTAGGAAAAATATGAGTTTCCTATAAAATAGCAATTTCAATTCCCATATTTTTCAACTCAGTTTAGTTTCAGAACCCAGCTCTTTCACATTCCATGTTTCAGAAAAGACTGCCATTAGATTTAATAAATTATAAATTTATCTGGATCATACTGAAGACAAAGTGAGTGAGTGAGACTAGGTGTCCCCCAGGAAAAATAAATAAAAAAATAAAAAAATCTATAAATGCCAAGTAGCAGTAATCAGGATGCATCCCTGCTGCTCCTTCCCGAATTAATAAACTACTGTTGATTATTATTATTTGATCAAGTGGGATGGAAGAAATTTTAATGAAGAGAATCATCTTTAATAAAGTCTAATTTAGAAAAGAAGGAAAAGCAAGGAATTGTGGTGGGAGGAGGAAACAGGCACAGCTGTGGATGAAAAGCTACACATTATATTCTTTCCCTGTAGTCATAGTCATTAGATGTAAGAAACAAATGTGTAATTCAGAGCCAGAGATAAGGATAACTGCCTGAGTTATCAACAGGTAGTCCTTGCTTAACGATGGTAATTGGGACTGGAATTTCCATACTAAGTAACAGTTGTAAAGCACAACATGACATGACTGCACTGCTTAGCAGTGGCAGTTCCAGCACATCTGGTTGCCGTTGTTAAGTGAATCCCGCGATGTCACATAGTTGCCATTTGTGACCTCCTGCCAGCTTGCCCATTGATTTTGCTTGTCAGAAACTGTCAGTGAAGGTCGCAGATGGTGATCATGTGACCACGGGACACTGCAATGTTGTAATTGCGAACCGGTTGCCAAGCGCCTGGATCACAATCATGCAACCACAGAGACACTGCAGTGGCTGCAACTATGAGGACCAGATGTAAGTACCACCCATTCAGTGCTGTTGTAACTTTGAATGGTCACTGAACAAGTGGTTGTTAAGTGAGGACTATGTGTAAGTATAATAGCAAAAGATAAGAGTAAAAAAATAATATTCCTACTTCAAGTTAGGGTTAATGGTGATAATTTTCAGCTTCCATATAGTTACAAAATGATCATTTGAGAAACCTGATAAAGTAGTGAAGATTCTTCTTTTGAACAATATTTCTTACATTATTGAAAACCTTTCTATGTTGCTGAAGTTGTTTAGTGAAAAGAACAGAAAAGCTCATAATATGAAATTTTCATCTGCCCAAATAATTGCACTAGTGGTTTGGGCTTTCTGTCATGGCACATCTGAGAAACCTCAGAATGAATTGTTGGGACTTATCATGATTCCTCTGAGTTTTGCAAGACACGGTATTGATTGTTGGGAAAACTAGCATTCAGAATTGTAAGTTTTTACAGTGAATCCAGTTTGTACTTGTGAAATATTACTTATATAAAGATTTAAGGAAGCATTAGAGTAATTTTATTTTTCTTTGAAGATCTTCTCGTTGATATGTTGGGGGTTCTTGCCAGCTACAGCATTACCGTTAAGGAACTAAAGCTTTTGTTCAGCATGCTTCGTGGTGAAAATGGAATCTGGGTAAGCTGTAGCTAATGCAAATATAGTTATGACTTGCTTAATTAAGGCACAGCATTGTGTGAAATTAAACATTTAGCAAATTGTTTTTTTTTTTTAATTTTAAGTCAGCTTCTGATAACTTCTTTAAAATGAATTTCTAGTCTATTTGGAAAATTAGATACCAGCTTCATTGTAAAGTGATTAAAATTAACATCTAACTATAATTACAGATATTGGTGGCATAGTGTTGGACTAGGACTGGGGAGACCCAGGTTCAAACGTATCAGGGAAATTCACCGGTAACTTTAAGCCTATAACTCTCAGCCCAATTTAGTTCACAGAGTGGTTCTTCTGGGGGAAATTGGAGGAGGGAGTTTTATGTATGCTGTCTTGAATTCTTGAAGGAGAGGTGGGATATAAATCTAACAAATGCAATAAAATAATTGTACAATTTTGTTTTTGATAGCCTAGACATGCAGTCAAGCTATTGTCAGTCCTTAATCAGATGCCACAGAGGCATGGTCCTGACACTTTTTTCAACTTTCCAGGCTGCAGTGCTGCAGTAAGTTTTAAGCAATAATTTATTGTTCGTAATAAAAATTAATTCCACTTCTGCTGTATAAGTGTACTTCCAGAAGCCAAGTGGAAATACTGTGTTTAATTCTTTTACTTACATAGAATTAGTTTGAATACATTCGGAGCTTTAATGTCTGAGAAAGGAACTGATTTAAGATGGTAAATCAATCTTGCTAAAATAGTTACTAGGTAATAACTTGGTAAATCTTGGTAAAATAGTTACTAGATGGATTCTGCTGCATTTTTCATCCCATTCAACACTGAGGCAGGTGCATTATCTACCCTAAAGAAAGAAATGGAAAGTGGGCAGAAAAAAACAAGCCCAGAGAGATTTTGTATGTCTTCCAAATTCTAGTCTCCTTATGTGAATTATGATGGGATGATGTGGAATAGTGTGTAAAACTGTACTGAGATTGCAAATTACTTATTTTTTTTTGCAAAACTTCTTTACTATTATAAGCCAATAGCTAACTTTGTTTTTATTTTTTCCATAGGCAATTGCATTGCCTCCTATTGCCAAGTGGCCTTATCAAAATGGGTTTACGCTTAACACTTGGTTTCGCATGGATCCATTGAATAATATTAATGTAGATAAGGATAAACCATACCTTTATTGGTAAGTATGATTGTGATATTTTAGCCTTGTTCTATGTTTTAATTAAATAATTGCTTGCTTACTTCTTTCAGTAGAGAAAATAATCTACAGGACATAGGACTTTTCAGATATTGTTGTAACCAGATGGAAATATCCTAAGAAAAGAGAAAATCTTTATACCATAGTTATCATGAGCTACAATTCAGTCTCACTCTGAATCTGACTCTGACGATGTTACTCCAGCTGAGTCTGTGGAATGTCAGCCTCAGGAATCATTAAGTCATCCGAGGTAAATCAGCCACAGGCATCTCCTAATCAGCTGGAGCAGTCAGATGACAAGGCACGACCCCAAGCCCCAGATACAGACACACGCAGAGGTGAGCAGAGCAGCGTCAATCAAGGAGACTCCTTGCAAGGCAAAGGGTGAGGCCTGAATAATTGCAGCCAGCTGCTGGTGAAGAGATTTATGTAGCTTGCTTTGCCTTTACTCTCTGTTGGAAAACAACTGTTTGAAAACCTAGCTTGTGTCTTGTGTGGATCTTCTTCTTGAATTCCTGACTTCTGGACTGGCCGACTACCCAATTGGGCTGTTATCAAAAGTTGAGAGTTCTTGATTCTCCCAATTAGGATTCAGTCCGGCAGAAGATCAGACACGAAAACACCAGCTGAGATTTTAAAGATTTATTGAAAGCAAGCTAATAGGGTCAGTTGGGGTCTCCCTGTAAGGCAGAGAAGCACCCCGATCACACTCGAAGAAGATTTTATACACGTTCCTTACACAGAGATACAGCAATTAACAAATTGATTGGCTACAATTGGCATAAATTTGGGATCCTCCTTATTATTGGGGGAAATGTATCTCCCCAATGACCCATTGGTTGCCAGTCAAAGTTCGGGGCACCCCCTTTGATCTTCTGATGTTTATTGTTTCATGGAATGCAGAGGCATCACCAGAGCAGCTGAAGGGTGTTCTGAAGGCTATGAGATTGGGGTCAGTTCCTCCCATATCTTTATGGCCTCGACACTTAAGGAGACAGGATGTCTGCCCAATGTCTTTCAACAATAACAGAAATGAGAGAAATGTGTGAAGGTTCATGACCATTAGTTTCCTTGTCATTCCTTGACTCCCCAAATGTAAGGCAAAAGATGAGAGAAACTGAGAGCCCTTTTTCATAAGGTTTCAGTGCTTCGTGACTTTTGGCAATGTAACTAGACTACTCTTGCTTCTCGGACTGCAAACAGTACTTTACTTTGCTAAGTCTTTGATTTACCACTTGTCTGCTGTTATCTCCTTCTGCTCCTTGGCAACTGTGTCTGCTACTTTGAAATAGAACAATAGTCTTCTTCATGTCTGCTCACTATCACCCAGTCTAACCTACCTCACAGGGTTGTTGTTATAGGAAGAATTGGAGGAGAGAATGCTGTGTGTTTATGGAGGAAAGGCTAACATAAACCAAACTATTAAAAAAGTAACCTTATTCCAAGATAGCATATAGGATTCCTATATAATATATTAATAAACTGATGCTGTGCTCCTATGTACATTTCCTAGGAATCAGTGATACTAAGCATAGTGGGAATTTCATTTGAATAAACACAAGATTGTGCTTTTGAATAAATGCAGTTTGGATTTAATCATTTCCACCTGGATTGAGATAGGCAGCTACAGAAATTGCATGAATATTTTTTTTTTCCATATCCATCATTAAAAACTATAGGGCTTGGAAATGTATTGCATAGGGCTGGGATGGCCAACTCAAACAGGCTGGATTTACTCTGTACATAATTTTATATGTACCTCCATTTATAAAAATTAATCTAATTAAGCTGGAGTCACTATTATTATTATAATAAAAATGTGAGATGTAGAGTCATTTTGCACTTCAACTTCACTTAGAATTTCCAAATGTCTGAAATTAACAAACAATAAATTGCTCTAGTTTTCTTTTGGTAACCTAAACATCTTTGGCATAGGGTTTAGGAATGGGAAAATGGGAAAAAAATAATGATAGATGTGGTAGCCCTGCATTGCATGACTGGCACTGTGTTCTTAAATTGATTAGACTTGTATAGTTTTCACATACTTCAGTGGATATGCCACACCAATCGGGTGAGCCTTATGTGAATTCAGTAGGAACATCATTGCTTTCACTGATACCCATTTCTGTCACATCCTTTCTCCCCACCAACCTGATAGGCTAAAAGAAGGGAAGCGTCTTCATCTTTCTGCTAATTAAAAAAAAAAAAGGGGGGGGGGAATGACAGTTATAGCCCAGGAATTGATAGTCAATCTGCAGAATCCTAAGCCCTCTGTAGTGTGTTAACAGATTACAGTCCCCAAAACTTTTGGCACCAGAAATACATCTTTAAAATAGTGCTGACTTTATTAGAAAGCACAGTACAATAAATAAATAGCGAAAGGTGTTGGGCTTAGAGAAAGAAGATTGATTTCACAGAGTAAGTATAAACAAAAGAAAATAAGTTCACCCAAAATGGAGAATTATTATTATTAGATTTTTTTATCCTACCCTTTTTTGTGTGTATATGTAAATAGAATATGTAGAAAATGTATAGAAAAATGTGTGTGTGTGTATGCACGCACACACACACACAAACATATATACAGAGAGAGAGAGAATTATTCTGTATTACAGAATGTGCTTAATGGAAAATGTATTGGGAAAGATATTGGGCAAGACTCTGAGCACATCGAAAAATAAAATAACAATTCTTAACTATATAATTGATTTTTTACTGCCTAGGAGTAATTAACAAGTGATTAATTTCTGACATGAGTTCTGGAAAATTCTCATGTATAGCCTGAAATAAGCTCTATCTTCTCTTTTACCTTGGAAGACTTGTATGATAAACAGCCCCCATCGAAGTCCTCCCTTGTCATTTAACTTTGAGAGATATTCAGCTTACTAAAGGTGGAGAGACCATTCCACAGGTCAGCTATGTGTAATTGCTGATCCAATGGGAACCTGTAAACCTAAACTTCTGGAGGTTCCTTTTACAATCTGAATTTGTGACCCACAAAAGAAAGTGTCAGAGAAAAAAACAGAAGGGTAGTTATGTAGAATTGCCTATTACTTTAAAACTTTGTCCTGTGATTTATAGTATTTTAAAATAATTAAATCTGAGCAGTTGTTAAGTGAGTACTACCTGTATATGTATTTACTTTCATCAATGTAATGGATTAATATTCTGCATGGTCAAGTTTAAATGGCATATTTAAAAACTTAGCCTTTCAAATATGTATTATAATGCGCTTTGTTTTGTTTTTTGTTTATTTTTCTTCATTTATCTTTGTATATTAACAAAAACAATGTTAAAAATCATAATGAAGATAACATTTATTTGTAGCATTTAAAATACTGCAAAACATTTATGGTGATTTAAGAAAGGAAGCAATAACAAATTCTCTCTCTCTCAGGAAGAATCTGAGTATTCTTTAAAAAAAAAAAAACGCACACACTGGAAGAATGTTCCAAGAAGTTTGATAAAAGTTCAGATATTTCTTCTTCTATGTACTGTAGTGCATATAGCAATAGTCAAATTGTTAAAACTTAGTTTCGGTTTCCCCTTCATGGATCACTGCCTTGTCGTGGCAAAGGGGCTTGTGTAACTCAGTGGAGCCATGAGTTATACCGTGCAGGACCACCCAAGACGGATAGGTCATGACAGAGAGTTCTGACAAAGTATGGTCCACTGGAGAAGGAAATGGCAACCCACTCCAGTATCCTTGCCAAGAAAGCCCCATGGACAATGTCTAGCAGAGGAATTAGAGATCAAATTGCCAACATTTACTGGATCATGGAGAAAGCACGAGAGTTCCAGAAAACCATCTACTTGTGCTTCATTGACTATGCAAAAGCCTTTGATTGTGTGGATCACAATAAACTGTGGCAAATTCTTAAAGAGATGGGGGTACCAGACCATCTTACCTGTCTCCTGAGAAATCTGTATGCAGGCCAAGAAGCAACAGTTAGAACCGGTCATGGAACAACCGATTGGTTCAAAATAGGGAAAGGAGTACGACAAGGCTGTATATTGTCACCCTGTTTATTTAACCTATATGCAGAGTAAATCATGAGAAATGCCAGGCTGGAAGAATCACAAGCCAGAATTAAGATTGCAGGAAGAAACATCAACAACCTGAGATATGCAGACGATACCACCCTAATGGCAGAAAGTGAAGAAGAACTAAAGAGCCTCTTGATGAGGGTGAAAGAGGAGAGTGCGAAAGCTGGCTTGAAACTCAACATTAAAAAAACTAAGTTCATGGCATCTGGACCCATCAATCCCTGGCAAATAGAAGGGGTAGAAATGGAAGCAGTAACAGACTTCATTTATTTGGGCGCCAAGATCACTGCAAACAGAGACTGCAGCCATGAAATTAAAAGACGCTTGTTCCTTGGGAGGAAAGCTATGGCAAACCTAGACAGCATATTAAAAAGCAGAGACATCACCTTGCCGACAAAGATCTGCATAGTCAAAGCTATGGTTTTTCTAGTAGTAATGTATGGCTGTGAGAGCTGGACCATAAAGAAGGCTGAGCGCCGAAGAATTGATGCCTTTGAATTGTGGTGCTGGAGAAGACTCTTAAGAGTCCTCTGGACTGCTAGGAGGTCAAACCAGTCAATCTTAAAGGAAATCAACCCTGATTGCTCATTGGAAGGATTGATAATGAAGCTCAAGCTCAGATACTTTGGTCACCTAATGCGAAGAGAGGACTCTTTGGAAAAGACCCTGATGCTGGGAAAGATTGAAGGCAAAAGGAGAAGAGGATGGCAGAGGATGAGATGGTTAGATAGCATCACTGAAGCAATGAGCATGAAACTGAGCCAACTTAGGGAGGCAATGAAGGACAGGAAGGCCTGACGCAATATGGTTCATGGGGTCACAAAGAGTCGGACACGACTTAACGACTGAACAACAACAAAGTTTCTGTTTGTGACATGTAAAAGGAGCAAGTATTGATATAGGTCAGAACAGATAATCATAACAAAGTGCTTCTGAATGTTCATCAAAATTTAGGGGCTACATAAACATTTTGAAAAAAAAAAGTGAGTTTACATTATGCAGAGTGGCAAAATGTTACAGAGCATTTTTCATTATTAAAGAATTCTGTATTTAGACATTAATATGAAAATAATTAAAACAACTTGGTCTTATTGTCACCTATTTGAAATATTTGTCCTAATTCTGTGGAGGAACTCTATTGATTAATATTAATTTAAAATAAATGTATAACATTTTTTTAAAAAGTTTATTTTCTTGGAAAGCTTTTTAAAAATATATATTTTTTAATTTTTCAGTTTTCGCACCAGCAAAGGTGTTGGCTATTCTGCACATTTTGTTGGTAACTGTTTAATAGTCACATCATTGAAGTCAAAAGGCAAAGGTTTTCAACACTGTGTGAAATATGATTTTCAGCCTCGCAAGGTAAGCACAAAATGCTTATATAAATAATTGTAAAGAATTATCAGATAATGATGCTGTCTGCCTATCATATAATTATGATTAAAGTCATAGAGGTCAGTATGGTCAAATTATTAGTTTTATTCTTAACTTTTTGGACAATTCTGAAATCGCCATAATAAATGCATGCAAAAGATGAATTGTCAGAACAAATATATGTGGCAGAACAAAGTTCCTGTGTGCTGATAGTTTTATAAATTTTCAAAGAAAAAAAATTTAAGAAGATGCTTTAACTTGTACAACAGGCAAAACAAAGTGTCAATTTTTTTCTCATTTAGATTTAAATAGCTTTTATAAATTCTTTGATAGTTGACTCTATCTTCTGCAGTCACATAGAGATCAGATTGCCCAGTTTACACTGAAGGCTTTTACAAAATCCTGCAACGCTATCTTGAAAGAATTGCTTACAAAATTTTATTTCTGGACACCTTCAAAATATTAGTTTCAGATTCAGCAGTGTGCTCTTTTCTTAACTGTCAGCATTACTTGGAAACATTTAAACATAATCCTAGCTTTTCTATTTTAATATAGATACTAGTGCCCTTTTGAAGTCAAATGATCTGCCTTACTAAAATTCATAAAAAGTATTTAGTGTCTCTGTATATGTTTGTCTTTGCTATTCAGTGATGCTTCCATTTTTCCCTATGTTTCTTTTTTGTTTTAATTCCTCTTAATGCCTCAGTGCCTTCGTGCTGGAATGGTATGAGTATAATTTGTCCTAGAGAGCTTCTGTGGGGCCTCCTACTAATTAAGTGTTTTACTTGCTGGGAATGGATAAATAGTTTATATAAACAGGGAAAAAAGTCCGAAAACACGTTTGCCTTTTTTGTACATTCCAGAATCTTTTCGGTTTGAGATTACATTTAATTTTACTTTTTGCAGAAGAATGGACTTTAAGGAAATTCCTTTAAGAATTTAAGAAAACTTTAAATTTCTTTGGAACTGGGAGGGGTTTTTTTGGCAATTGCTTGCAGTATAGAGTTTTTATACAAATAACATTTTTATACCAAATAATAAATGTACATCCACTGTTCACACTATAGTTGGTCTTACTATGTACAACCACATAGATAGATTTTCTCCATGACAATCTATTCCTAACCTGGTTTTTCAGATCTTCCAGTGGTGCACTCATCACCACTGTAATTGACTCCAGCCACCTTGCTGCTGGTTGTCCACTTCTTCTCTTTCCTTCCACCTTTCCCAGCATTAGAGCCTTTTCCAGAGAGCTAGGTATTCGTGTAATGTGTTTGAAGTAGGATATTTTGAGCCTGGTCATTTGTGCCTTGTGTGAGAACTCTGGGTTGTTTGATGATCCATTTGTTTGCTGTCTTGGCTGTCCATGGTATTCTCAGGAGTCCTCTCCCATACCAAAGTTCAGAAGCGTCAATACTCTTCCTGTCCTGTTCCTTCAAAGTTCAACTTTCACTTCAATAGGGTGTCACAGGGAATACCATGACTTGCATGATTCTCATCTTTGTAGGTATAGAGACTCCACAGTATTTGAATATCTTTTTCAAGGTCTTCATGGCTTCTGTACCAAATGCTAGTGTGCAGTGTATTTCTTGATTGCTTACTCCTTTACCGTTGACGGTTGATCTTAAAAGACAGAAGCTATCTATCTCTTTGATATTTCACTGCCAATTCTAAGGCTGGCTGTTGTACCTGTTATCATTAATTTAGTCTTCATATTTAATTTTAGTCACATTTTTTTCACTTTGTTTCTTAACTTTTATTATTAGAGCTTGCAAATGCTCTAATAATAAAAGCTATAGGATAGTGTCTTCAGCATACTTGTTGTTATATATTAGGTTCAAATAAGGGAATCCTGGATAAGGTAGGGTACAAGTTCCTAGTATAGGTAATGGAGAGTAACTGTTACAATGCTATGGCTGAAAGAGATGCTTAAGCATGCCTACGGCCAGTCTATTTTTCATTAAATTAGAAGATGCGAGCTGTGGACATACTGTTTATTGGAACTTTTCACTAATCTGATTACTGTTTCTCATGGAGGTTGTTTGATAGACTTATAATTTGGAAATTGATGCTTTGAATTTTCAGTTTAAACTGCATTATGGATTTTTTGATGTTTAAAATATATTTTTCAATAAAATTTTCATAAAACTTGAGTTATTAATTTTGAATTTTAAGGAAAGCACTATTCTACTGTATTATATTTTAAAATACCATAATTGTTGAAAAGTAATGATAATTAAAATGTAATGCTGCATATGAATTATTATATATTTTGCCTTTCTTTTTAGTGGTACATGATCAGCATTGTACACATTTACAATCGCTGGAGAAATAGTGAAATTCGCTGTTATGTTAATGGTCAGCTAGTATCCTACGGTGACATGGCTTGGCATGTGAACACAAATGATGTATGTTTTTTAAAAATTCTTGTAGTTCTTAATATATGCAGAAAATGATAGTATTTATTTATCGTTTACTTATTTAACATTTTGATTTATAAGGCCACTCCAACTGAAAACTGACTCTGGATGGTATGCATTAAAAAAAACTATAGTACCTAAAAAAGCAAACAAAATTAAAAAGGATATTACGTATCAGGGAAAATACATCCATGGCCCAAACAAGCTAATATCCATCAAATAGATATACCATCAAGTTATCTAAGAGCCACATTTTTAAAGATTAATAAATATATGTCCTTTCCAGAAACTGCTGAGAAGGAAATAATGGACAATGATAGTCCCCAAGTCCAGAGAACTCTCTTTAAAAACAACTGGGAACAGATCAGTTAGTGGTCCATCTCTTTTCTAAGCCAAATTACAAGTTATTGGAGTCCTGTGATATTTTATTTTATTTTTTAAGCTGTCATGGAGGATTCCTATTTTTGTAAGAGCAACAGCACTCAGGAAGGAAACACTTCCTTGAGCACCATATTCCCAATCTGTTGTTTAGAAACACAATTTTACTTTTATTACAGTGGAACAAATTGCTCCTATATAATTTGGAGGAAGGGGCTTTGACTGTCTAAGGAAAATAAAGATCTGGAAAGATTGAGCCATAAATCTCCCAAATAATATATATTTTGACAGCAGTGAATCAGATTCAAATTGAAGTGTACATCTTGCCTTTTGCTAGTCCCCTACAGTGTTTATTCCCCACTCTTCTTTGTTTCTTAATATAGGTAGTCCTTGACTTATGACCATTTGTTTAGTAACCGTTTGAAGTTGCTGAAAAAAGTGACTTATGACCAGTCCTCGCACTTACAACCATTGTAACATCCCCATGGTCATGTGATCAAAATTCGGGTGCTTGGCAACTGGCATGTATTTACGATGGTTGCAGCATCCCAGGGTCATGTGATTGCCATTTGCGACCTTCCCAGCTGGCTTCCAACAAGCAAATCAGTGGGGAACTGTGTGATTCATTTAATGACCAGGGTGATTTGCTTAACGACCGCTGCAAAAAATGTCATAAAATTGGGTGTGCTCATGTGATGCCTTGCTTAATGACCACACTGCTTAATGATGAATTTTCTAGTCCGTATTGTGGTCATAAGTCGAGGACTGCCTGTGATGTCAAACAATAAGAGATCATAGCTTTATCATAGTTTCAGATTAGATTATGTACAAGTAGTATACTATGAAAATTTTCATCTTTTAATATACCAACAGACTGATCATTTTAGTTATATTACCAAAGGATTTCTTAATAGATTGCCTTTATTTGTGTAACTTTCTTCTGAATATAAACTATGAATGTGGATATTTGTATTTCTCCTTAATGTTTCATATTCATTCAGTAGTTATCTGCAAATTTTTAAAAATTTCTTAAGTAATTGAAATAGCTTGCATCTTTTTTTCCATGCATTTATGTGTTTTTTATTGTCTAATGTCCTAAATCTTTCTCCTTTGGTCCCTCTTTTTATATAGAGCTATGACAAATGTTTTTTGGGATCATCTGAAACTGCTGATGCAAATAGAGTCTTCTGTGGTCAACTGGGGGCAGTCTATGTATTCACCGAAGCTCTTAACCCAGCGCAGATATTTGCTGTACATCAGTTAGGACCTGGATATAAAGTAAAGTTTTATTACAATTCCAGTTCAGAAAAAAACCCATTGCATTAAATTATAATGAGCTACCCTGATGTTATTTGGGCACCTTTTAAATAGTCTTTAAATTATAATTGTTATTTTATAGAATATGCTTTTAGATATATATCCACACATATCTAACCATTGTACCAAAGCAAATCTAACAGATATCCGTAATAAAGAAAATGAATAGAATATTGATTGTTTTTAAGATTGCATTGTATAAGGCTCTATAATACATTCATTTCCAAAAACATTCTGAATATATAACAGTAGAAATTTGTCTTCCATTGTCAAATAATGTAACAAGTCAGCAAATTCTCTCTTACACATTGAAATAAACTCATATTTGCTAACTCTAATATGATCTGTCATATGATTCTGCATGGCAGAAATATTTATAAGTGCTTTATTTGTTGTGACATTGGCTGGAATGCCTTCTTTTTGCAAACAATTTATTTGCATCTGTGAGAGTAACTCTGTGTTCCTCTTGGCCCTTCTCTGCTTACAAAAGTGCATTAAATTCAGGAAAGAGTTTGCAATATCTTAGAAATTCTTGTAGTATCTTTTATTAAAAGAGAAGGAAAAAATGCTAGATTTTGCACTTAGATAATTCCTGTTGGAATAAGGGAAATTGTCCCTCATGGTGTATATTATAAATTGGCTAGATGTTTGAAACACTTACATCAATAGATAAAATACTTATTTTTATTTTTGTTATTCTTCAGTCAGGTAGACCTTGACTTACGACCACATTTGGGACTGGAATTTCTGTTGCTAAGTGATGCGGCCATAAAGCGAGATGTCACATGACTGCATTGCTTAGCAACTGCAATCCCTGCCGTCCCGGTTGCCAGCATTAACCAAGAATCTCAGGTCCTTAAGCAAGTACCCACCCTAATCCAAGCCATTTTGGGCTTGGTCCCTTGCAGCCCCGAGCCTCAGTAAGGTAAGGGACTGCCTCCAACTCCCCACATCTCCTATCTTCATCCCATCTCTGCCCTTCTGGCCACCCTGCACCCTGCCTTGCGGAGTGGCAAGCAGCCCCAGAATGGTGTCGCTCTGGGACTGCTTACTACACCCTGGGAAGCAACAGCTGACCCAGCCTAGGCCCAGCTGTAGTTGCCCTCACCACCCTGCACTCCGACACCCCTGCCGCCCTGTGCTCTACTGCACCAGCTGACCTTCACTGTTGTCTTGCTCCTGCTGCTGACAAGGCGTGCCCAGCCTGGCTGCTTGACCAGGCTGGACTGGGCATTAGGTGTGGAAAAAAACCCCCCAAAAGCAGTCCCAGAGCTGCAGGATGCCAAAAATGCCCCTTGGCAAAAAGCTCCTGGAGTGCAGTGCGCCAAAATGCACATTTGCATCATGCTCCTGGGTGGGGCTGGGCTGGGGTTTTGCTTTGCTCTGCAGAAAAAAAAAAAGCCAAAGCCCAGCCCAGCCTAGGAGCATGGCGCAAAGGGGCGTTTTGGTGCACTGCTGCTCAGGGGCTGCTTTTGGCTTTTTTTTTTGCAGCGTGAAGCAACGGCCCAGCCCAGGTCTGCCAAGGAGCACGGCGCACAGACTGGGTTTTGGCGCACCATGCTCCAAGCGTTTTTTTTTTTGCAAAGAGGCTTTTTGGTGTGCTGTGGCTCTTTTGCTTCTTTTTTTTTCCTGCAGCTGAAGCCCAGCCCAGTAGCCAGGCTGGGCATGCCTTGTCAGCAATGGGAGCAAGAACATGGCAAAGGTCATCTGGGGCGGTGGAGTGCAGGTGGGCAGGAGGCAAAAGGGCATAAATGGGGAGGAAATAGGCGGGTGGGAGAGTTGAAGCACCCCTGTGGTCGTAAGTGCAGGCGGGCTGCCAAGCACCTGAATTTTGATCACATGACTGCAGAGGCACTGCAATGGCAGTAACTTCAGGCACCGGACATAGGTCACTTTTTTCAGTGCATTTGTAACTTTGAATGGTCGCTGAATGAATAGTTGTAAGTTGAGGACTATTTGTAAGAATATTTTAGGTCTATCCCGAGAGGAAATAACATGCCTGATTTTAGTAATATGTAAGGAAGTGGCCGTATCTTGATTATTCATTATGGCATAACTGCTTGTCTTTCCATGTTATATAAGGGCTGTACTTTTGTAAATATAGTGATTGTCTGCTTTAAGATTTTTCCTTTCTTCTGCAGAGTACTTTCAAATTTAAGTCTGAAAGTGATATTCACCTTGCTGAACACCATAAGCAAGTTCTGTATGATGGGAAGCTTGCAAGTAGTATTGCTTTCACCTACAATGCTAAGGCTACAGATGCTCAGCTATGCCTTGAATCCTCACCAAAGGAAAATCCTTCAATTTTTGTACATTCTCCACATGCTCTTATGCTTCAGGTTTGTATAACAATAGATTTATTGTTTTCAGTGCATTGTTTTATAAATGGCCTATAAAGCCAAGTTTGAAAGCTACTAAATTTTAAATAAATCTTGAAAAATAATTTTTATAAACTATTGATTTGTGCAGTGTATACAAATTGTTTTCTTTTCTCTGTGTTGATTAATTTTGTGTTATTATTATCATTAACTTTATTCTGTAATTTATTTATTATAACCTGTGAATTCATGATCTTGGTTTTGGTAATGGTAATTCCTGGATTATTGATGAAATGGTGGCCTTAATTATTTATTATAAATGAAATCTTTGTGTGTGTCTCTGTGTGTGTGTGTGTGTGTGTGTGTGTGTGCTTTTTTGTTTATTTACTTGAAGTGAGATAAAAAGTTTCAAATTATGTTTTTTAGAAGAGAAACAATCCAGTCTTAAGTATCTTAAATAAAGAAATGAACCTAATATCTGACCCTGGCCCAATACAAACAGAACTGCTTCCTTTTCTTTTTTCTTTTTTAATGCAGGATGTGAAAGCAATTGTGACACATTCTATCCACAGTGCGATTCATTCAATAGGAGGAATCCAAGTCCTTTTCCCTCTCTTTGCTCAACTAGACAATCGGCAACTTCATGACAGTCAAGTGGAAACAACTGTCTGGTAAGTTTTTGTTAGAAAACCCTGTTGTTGGAAATTCTGGTAATTTTGAATAATATTTGATAAATGTGATGAAGTGTATTTTTTCTCTGTACCATGTTCTGTCATTTTTCTTTTCAACTCCTTTTTTCATGGTATTTATAGACTGCTTTATATATCACATTAATCCATGGTTTGCTTATACACAGTTTGCTGAATAAGTACAGTTGTCTGGGCTTGCACAATATGCTGAACTATAAACCATAGTTTATGAACATTGACTGGATTCACCCAATACCTACGGAAGATCAAAAACATCACATTATGACTTAGGACAAATATGTTAATCTAGTTATACTGTGATCTAAGAGGAGGAAAAATTATTCAACTTGAATCTAAGAACAAGAAATCATATAACCCAGCAACATCTGCAGGGGGAGTCAGCATTGGCAAAATGGTGGATGGAATGTCATGAAGCATGTCCCAGCTCCACATGCAAAGGGGGGAGGGCTTGCGTTGCAATGTCCAATCTACTATCTTGATTCCCAGCCCTGACAAACACTCCGGCATAGTCTGTGGTGGTATAGATGGGATAGGATAATTAAAAGAACTGAATTTTTTTAAACCACCTGATTCATATTTGGGTTACAAAATTTCTGGTTCATAACCACATTTAGCAATGGTTTGACTAACCATGGTTTGTTCACTTGCACAGAGTCTGGGTTCATAATAAAATAAAGCTGTGAAGTATGATCAGGTAATCCTTGATTACAGGTAATCCTTGCTTAAAGACCACATTAGGGACCGGAAAACTGGTTGTTAAATGAGGCGGTCATTAAGTGAGTCAGCTCATGACCCGATTTTACCACCATTTTTATGACAGTCATTAAGTGAATCCAGCTTCCCCAGTGGACTTTTTTGCCAGAATTTGCTTATTGACCATGTGATTTGCTTAACAACCAAGTGATTCACTTAATGACTACGATGATTCTGTTAACGACTGTTGTAAAAAAGGTAGCAAATTGTGATCACGTGACTACGGGGGTTGGTGTGATGGTTTATGACAGTCGTAAGTGCAAGTACAGGTCATAAAGAACTTTTTTTCTGAGGCCATTTTAACTTTGAATCATTGTTAAACAAACGGCCATTAAGCAAGGACTACTTGTACACGCTAAACCAAAATCAAAATCACATTAGACTTTACACAAAGTGGGAAGTCGGTCCTTATCTTTCAATAAAACTGTTTTCTTTCCATGCTATCATAACTGAAAAATAAATCCTTTCTGAAGGAATTAAAGTGAAGGAATTAATATTAGGCATTTCCAAGCCTATCCTGTAAATGCCAATGTCTGTTAAAAATAGTTTCCCTAGCAAGTGACAACACCTGGCTAACCTATTAAGGGCTCAGAAGCTTAGCAAGATTGAGCCTCGTTAATCCTTGAATGGGAGACAATTTATGGAATATTAGACCTCCAAGGCTAGACCATGTGAATCTTTTAGGCTTGGCATATCAGAAATTCGGAAAATGCCTAACTTGACTCTGCTGGTGTGTCACGCATCCCCCCTGAATGAAAGAGAAACAATTTTTTACATATTCATTTATTAAAAAAAAATACAGTCCAATCACGTGTGGCACTGTGCATTATATAAAGAAACGTTAAATACAGTGGTACCTCAGATTACGAACGCCCCCCCTTACGAATTTTTCACGATACGATCAGCTCCGGCCCCAAAAATTTACCTTGCCGTGCGACCTCCGCCCCGCGCTACGAACCGGATCCGTGGCCATTTGCCCTGCTGCCACGTGGTCGCGGCTTCCTGTGGGCGAGATCGTGGTAGCAAGGAAATGTTCGGTGAGGCTTGTGGTGTGTTTTGTGGCGTTTGGAAGCTTTTTGGTGTGCTTGTCAGCATGGCTCCAAAGAAGATGCAGAGCCGTATGTATTTACATTGAACCTTATGGGGAAATTTGCCTCGCGGCGCGACCAAATTCGGAGGGCGGAACAGATTAACCGTATTTACATTGAACCTTATGGGAAAATTTGCCTCGCAGTGCGACCAAATCGAGTTGCGATCAGAGTCACGGAACGGATTAAATTCGTAACGCGAGGTACCACTGTAATTCAAAATGAAATATGAGTAACTCACAGGAAGAATAGTTGTTGTTGGGTGTTGATGAATGCTGGTGTGTCGCCTAAAACATTGTGGTGTGTCATAGGTTCGCCATCACTGAATTGAAGAATGGAATGGCAAACCATGTCCATACCATTGTCAGGAAAATTATGAAATCACCAGGAATTAAGCTTGAGTTAAGGCAGATTTTACCTTTTTGCCACTAAATGGTTAGAAAGGTGAAATATGAATCGCTCATAGTAAGAGAATTTGCTATGTTATTTAACATTTATAAATATATACCCCAAATTGTTTTAGAGCACTTACACTGGATATTTTTCATTTTGATTTTTTCTTAATTAACCAGAAGTAAATGCTATTATGTGAATTGCTTGAGTAAACATTAATGACATGCTGGAGTGATATTTGGGGAGTTTGCTACTTCATAGCATTCAATGACATCTAATATATAAAAATTCACAAAAGCTAGCAAATGAAAACTAGTAGTAGTAGTGAAAACACTGCAATTAATTGTTTCCAATTATATTATTGGAGCTAAATAAATATTTTATATTGGAGTGAGACACTCTAAGTTTAGTAAATAACTCCTGACTGTTACTGAAATTTGCTTTTCAGTTGCCCTCATTAGATATAGATATTACGAATGCACATTTTAAAAATGTTTGGGAAGAAGTAGTTTGGACCTTGTGCAAATACCACACTATTCATTAAATAAAGGGTGCTATTAATTAAACACCCCATCTTTTCTTAGGTTTCTGTGCAGAGATCCTAAAAAGGTAGCCTGTTTTAATGAATAACTTTGTGTGAAGTTCAAAACACCTTCCAAATTATTTTTGGAGTGTGCACATCTGAGAAAAAGTGAATGTACATAGTTATTTGTGCTCTGATAAAACAGCAGAAAAATTTCTAATGTAGTTCAAAGTATCACCTGAGCATTCATTCTCCATTTGTACTAAAAGTGCTCTTCAAGTCCTACTTCTGGCGGCACGAAGATGTCTCTTAGTAACAAGTTTTGAGTGACACATTTATTTATTTATTTATTTGAAGCATTTATATAGCTGCCCATCTTGAACCAAACTCTGGGCGGCTCAAAACCCCAAAATAAAAACAGTATCTTTCTACAGTAAAATAAAAACATTAAAACAAAAAGACCTGAAACCACAGCTAAACTTTCCTATGCAGCCCACAACAAGTTTGTCCCATGTCAAACTCATCCTTTCCCAGCTCTTGAGCAAAAGGTCAGGTCTAAAGTGCTTTTTGGAAAGTTAAAAGGATGGGGGCCTGCTGGACCTCAGGAGAAGGATGCTCTATAGGGCAGGGGCTGCCACAGAAAAGGCATGCTTCCTAGGTCCCATAAGTTGACAACATTTAAGGGAAGGGACAAGGAACGTGCTTATCCTGCCTGTTCTGGTAGGATGGGCATATGTCCTTAGGAAGAGGCAGTCCTGCAAATAACTTGGTCCTGTGCCATGTAGGGCCTTAAAGGTAATAACCAGTACCTTGAATTGCACCTGGAAGGAAACTGGGAGCCAGTGCAGCTCATGCAGCAGGGATGTAATATGGGTGAACCTAGGGGTGCCCAACATTGCATGTGCTGCTTCATTCTGGACCAGTTGTAACTTTCAGGTAGTCTTCAAGGGCAGCCCCATGTAGAGCACCTTATAATATCCTCATAATATCACCCTATGTCATGCCTATTCTACTGCTGACATCCATCTTTTATTTTTTTTTATTATTATTAGATTTATATCCCACCTTTATTTTGTAGAACTCAAGGTAGCATACATAATGCTCTCTCCTCTCTCCCCACAACAAACCTGTGACGACTAGCCCAAAGTCAACCAGTTGGCTTCTATGACTAGAGCTCAGAATCTTCCACGTTCTAGTCCAGCAGCTTAACCACTGTATCAAACTGGTTCTTAGTTGTTCCAGTTTGTAAATGATGTTTTATCTTTCTCTCAAAACAAAACTGTCTTTGTGGACAATCTACATACCTCAGGGATGAACCCAGGCATGATATAATCAGGGAGAACAATCTACTCATCTCCAAATGTTCCAGCAAGTCTGTGGCAGAAACATTCCTTCACTATCTGGTTGCCCGGCAGTATACCTCCATAGCCATTTTGGCTTTGGTTGTAAGAAAAGGCAGGATATTTGGTCCTTTAGTCTTTAGAATACTGAACTGTCAGCTAATAACTTTTGTTTGCTTTTTTAATGTGGGAATGTTGATAATCCAATCACAATTCTTTTACTGGGAATGATCGCTGGTGCTGCAGCTGGGCTCTTGCTATTTGATATGTGTATATTACGTGCTATTTGGGGAGATATGTGCTAGGGAGATTGTACAGTAGGGAAAGCACATGAAGTGCATGCGCACTCACACATACTTACAAATGTGGAATGGGGGACAATGGGAAATAGAAGAGATCTTTGCTTGACTGAAGATGATTTGCAGGGGAAATTTGTCTCAAGAGGGAGAAAATAAAGTTCCAGAGACCCAATAGTACTGAGAAGTCTCTGGCTTGGGCTGCTCTACTTTGTATTTCAAATCAACTTTTCTGATCACTCAGGAAGATTTTGTGTGTGAGGATTATTTGACATAGATATATTGATCTTCTCTTTCTCTGGCAGAAGACCAGTAGTCTTATGAAACAGTTTTAAAGATGATGCCATCTAGAAGTTGCTCAGAGTACTGCCAGTTGGAATCAGAAATAAAAAAAAGTAGTAAGGTTGGGAAGGAGAGAGATGCCCCAGTGCTTTAATCCTTTCTTGACACTCTTATATTGCCTGCTTGTTGTTTTGAAGAAGTTCTGAATGCTTCTTCCTCTCTTCCACCCTCTACCCTGTATGAATAAAAATGGCAACAAAGCCTTTCTCCTTTTTACATGTTTGAGGATTAAATAACATTTTTCTTCCCATCATAAATATTATTTATTTTAGAAGCATTTTGGGGTGAGAAATTAGCAAGTCTCCATATTTGATCTGCATTTCCTCTCAGGTTCTCAAAAACCTAACAGCATTTTCTCCACATGGCCATTGTGGGATAATATTTTTCTATTATGAATGATCAGAGAGTTGGTATTCTTGGGCCCAGTGTTCTGAGATATTTTAATTTCTCTATACCTTGGAAGTGTTATTACTTCAGTTAACATATTGTTGTGGGAAGTGACAGGGGTGTAGATTGTTCCTATTCTGTTAGCAATTCTTAGACATTTGCAAACATCCCTGTTACTGCATGCTGAATATGCTGAATATTTTAAATAAGGATAGAGACCATAAGGATTGTTTTTGAAGCTACTTTTTTAAAATGGATTTCTGGTTTCTCCCCTTCTTCTTCCATCCACTGTTTTTTTCTTCTTCTGGTGTTATTTATAGAGCCTTTCCTAATTCTGTGGTGACATTCTTTTTCTCCTTTACCCACTTTTCTTTCTATCCTAGCTTACAGTCACATATAAGTTTGTTTAATTTTCTATTTTTTTCATGTGATAGATATTACATGTGTTAGCTGTTGCTAAAGACAGTTGATGCTGCAGGCTATCTAGAGACAATTTGGTCAGGCTTCTTGACTAATTTGGAAATTTTAATGGTCTTGGTTGCCTAATGGGCAATAACACTGGGAAATGTACAAAAGGGATGTCTTTATGTTGATTTTGCTAAACCTTCCATCACCAAACATATCCTTGGATGTCTAACTGGAACTTGAGGATTTTGTTATGGTCACCAGGTCCTTCTTAAATAAATTCCCAAAGACAGTACTGTGAAACTGCATCATGGCTTGATTGACTCTGGTTTATTTTAGTCTTTCAATCTATCTCCCATTGTTTTTAATAGCTACATAGAATCACTGGAATAGTTCATCTGTGTATTTGCAGTTTATGTCATCAGTATGTAGATGATAGCCTGCTATATCTTTCCATCTCATTCTAGGAAAGCTATGCAAGTCATGAAATAGTGCCTGAAACAAATAATGAACTGGATGTCTGCCGAGGAACAAAACCATATATTGTAATAGAACTCCTAGTGCAGTCATGGTTTTTAGCTTGTTTTGGATATGTTAATCTTACCTTTGAATAATAAGGCTTATAATTTGGATGTGCTCCTCGTGCCAGCTTTGCTCCTGGATTTCTAGATTGCAACTGTAACCAAAAGTATTTTGTCCAGTTTAGGTTGGGTGCTAACCACTGTATCCATGACCCTGATTATGCGTGTCATAGTTACATCACGAATGGGTTACTGTGATATGATGTAAATGAAAATGCATTTGAATGGATGATGGAAACTTAAGCTAGTTTAGATAGCAGGCATTTTCAGCCTACTGGATGTGGATATTACTATTTGTTTCCTTTTCATTTATGAACATGTTCATACTTTAAAGAGCTTAGAACAAGAATGTGATTATTTCTTTAGTCATGAGTTTCTCCATTCATTGAAATTAACTGGAGAGCTCAAGTGATCTGTGTGATAGTTCATTTATTGGCACAGCTCTGAAATAGTATGTCAGAGAAGGCCCATTTTGTCTAATCTTTCCTAGTATTCCACTATAATTTGAAGTTGCTACTGAAATATGTTTATGTTCTGCTTGTTTTACTAGGAAAGGACTGGGATTTTTAGATCTAAATAACCTAAAAAAAAAAAAAAGCTGGATAGATCAGATGCCAAAAGATGTGCTTTATCCACATTGTACACCCACAGGTATCAACCTGCACTAGACTTTTTTTTAACTCCACATTTATTTAATATTAGAAAATAAAATTTGGTTCAAATAAAATGAATGTATTTAGTAATTTTGTGTAGCTACTTAATGGAGATATGGGAAAGAATGGGAATAATATTCAATGTTTTAATAATTTCAGATATTTCATGCTTTGTGTTTGCTACTATTGAGAATTCCTAGATTTTAGCAGCCTTTTTAATGTACTAATTTATTATAATTTAATTTACTATAGCTGCTTTAAATATACAACAGTTCATGAAATAACCGTTTGTGATCAATGTTATACATATTTTTAAACTTAACATTATAATATATTTTTGTAAACTTCCATAACATCTGTTTAATGACAACAGAATTATTAAATTCAGTATTTCCATTTAGAAGAAATTCTTGTCATCCATTGAGATTTTGTACATATTAAGAAAGTCATTCATATTTTATTTTTCTTTTACTGTACGTAGTTTATGATGGAAGCATTTAGGCTCTTAATATTTCATGAATATTAAGAGCCTAAATGTACAGAACAAATAAGGATTATTTTTCCTAGTTGCTGTCTAATGCCAGAAAACAAAACAAGAACATTTTATGTTTGAATTTGCAATTTGCATTTTTAATTTTCCAAGATAAAAATCAAATATTATTTCCTCTGTATTTCCTCTGTCTCTCTATCCATCCTTCTATCCACCCATCCATCCACACATTCTGTATCAATAGAATGGATGTTATATCAAAAGACATGGCAGGAGATTTAATAGAATCATGACTGAAGTGAGGCTGTTGGGCTAAATTGAGTTCTCTTTAAGGTTTATATGACTGAATCACTTGAGGATTTAAGAGATACATCATTCCTGCACTGACAATATTCAGCTCTATTTCCTGTGCCATTGCTATCAAGGGAAGCTTTGCAATTCCTGCATTGTTATCTGGATTATAAAATACTAGATGTTGATGAAGAATTTGAAACTCAATTCTGACATGATAAAAGTGCTTTGAATCCTACATTTGGGAGGTTGGTGTTTATCCCATTTTCAGCAGGGTTGTAATATGGGATTGATTGATCCAGCATTGTTACTGAAGGTACCAATAGCCTTGGCAGAACAAGGTATATTTTTCAGCTTAAGTTAGTTTAGCAACTGAAGTATTCTTGGATAGGTATAGCTTAGGTCTAGAGATCCATGCTCTGGTAACCTCCTGATTGGATTACTGTAATATATGAAGTTGCCCTTGAAGATGATTCCGAATGTTCAGTTCAGAACTTGTCTGCTATAAGATTTAGCTAAATGAACCATAGTACCCCAGCTCTTAAAGAATTACATTGGCTCCTTCTTCATTTCTGAGCCTAATTCCAGCTCCTAGTTCTTATCATTTAGGGCCTTCAGTAGCTTGGATTGAAATACCTGAAAATGTGCCCATCTTGCATTGTGACTCTGGATGATGAACACAAGATTAAAAACCAGAGGAATAAAAACAAAACAAGCAACAGTAACACAATAATAGCACAATGGTACCTGAGGACAATGAAACTCAAGCCATATAATCCCAGTCACATCAGAAAAAACTGCAATAATGGTTCCATCCAACCTACAGACCAATATCCCTGGGCTTGGGGCCTGTAGGATTTATGAAACACCAGCAGGGTCAAGGCCAAACAAATCTTTTTTTTGGGGGGGGGGGATTATGATGTTCTAAAGGGCAGGTCCCATGACAGAGAAGGCACACTGGACAGGACCAGGAGCATTCTCACACTGATGGATCTAGTAGGTTGGATAGAAACAGCTGGAGGGAAGTGGTCCTCCAAATAACCCAGTCCCTTGAAGAGCTATAAAGCCCTTGAAGGGCTTTATATGTGGTAACCAGCACCTTGAATTGTACCTGGAAACCTACTAGGAGCCAGTGCAGCTCATAGAGCAGTGGTGTAATTGGTGTAAGGAGATATACCCATAACTGCCTATGCTGCTGTATTCTGGACTAGCTGCAGCTTCTGAGTGTTTTTCAAAGGCATATTGCATTAATCCATGTGGGACATGACCAGTGCATGCGTGACTGTGAGCAAGGTCTCCTGATCCAGGAAAGCGCTCAGTTGGTGCACAAGATGAATCTGTGCAAAGCTCTCCTTAGCAATGTCTGCCACCTATTTCTTGAACAGGAACTGCAAATCCAGAAAGAGCCCCAGAATTGTATACCAGTTCTGTCTGGAGCTGTGCCACCCAATCAGGAGCTAAAGATGGAAAAGCTCTGGATCCAGGGGCCTTTGAAACCTAAAGCTATTTAGTTTTCCAAACCCCCATGGCTTCCAGAAGAGAACTTCAACAGCATCACTTGGTTGGCCCAAGGAAGAGATGTATAATTGGGTATCATCAGCATACTGGTGATACCAAACCCCATGCTGTCAAATGACCTTACCTAGTGGCTTCATGTAAACGTTAAACAGGAGTATGGAGACAACAGAATCCTGAGGGACCTCACAAAAAAGCTGTTTCGGGTCAAATCTCTTCCCTCCTAACATCAGTAACTACAGCTGGCCCTGGAGGAAGGAAGGTTCCAGATAATCATATTCCTTTAGGGCCTTCTGAAGCTTCAGTGCAACCACCTTCTCAGCCACCTTCCCTAAGAAGAGAAGGTTGGATGCAGGATCAAAATTGTCCAGCATAGTTAGGTCACCCTTCATCAGCACTCTAAGCATCTCTTCTGACATTTCATCACTTGGAGCTCTTCTGTAAACCAAGGGCAGCCCTGAGCTCCATGAACAGAGAGAAGTCCCATAGATGCAATCCGATCCAAGCCTGTAATTGCTCGCTCATTCCAGGTGGCACCCTAGGGGTTTGATCAAATTGTGCACCTGACCTTCAGGAACAAACCCAACCTCCCTCTAAAACCCAACTGGGTCCATCAGCCACCTGGGGCAGACTGATAGAATAGGTCCTATCTTCTTTGGGCTCCTCAAAACCAATCCATGTCACTGCTGCCCCAACACAAAAACCAGACTTGGGTTCCATGGTTGCCATGGTATCCTGAACTCCCAAACTGCATCAGAATCTGTGCCCAAAGAAAGCTGGTAGAAATCCCCCAGGACCATATGCCTGTGGAACTCCACTGCCAACTGAGCCACAGAGTTGAAAAGCTTAGACAGGGAAGTTGCTACTGATGGAAGAATTTCTTCCCTATGGTTTGCTCCTTGCTCAGGTCAAAATGCCAGATGCTATAATTCAGAGTTCAAAAATTTATTTAGTACACAAGGCAAGAGCACTGAGTGTTGAATGTGGCCAGGGCCCTGTGCAAGGGGTGCAACACCATTTTATAGTCAGGTATAAACAACCAGTTTGTGCATGCCTAATTTTAAAATCTTCAAGTTTTACTTTGCTAATACAGCATAACCTGATTTCTCACTGGTCTAAGTTGTATACTTTATCTCTGTTGCCAGGAGTCTTAACAGCTTCTCCTAATCCTTTCTTTATTTGCCTATGTGACTGTCTCACTTCTGTATACTGGCAAAGTACTAACTTTCCTTCTAAAATGGTGTTAGTTTAGCTTTGTAATAATTACTTTCCACACTAAGCAACAATCCCAAATGATTGCTAGAGCCCAACTTTACAAATAGGTTCTCGCATCCAGTAATCTGCAGAACAACACCTTTGAAGGCCTCAAGAGTATTTTGGATGTCAACAGCTAGTCCAGCACCCCTGTTCTGGGGTCTCAGCTGTTTTAAGCCCTTCAGGATAGATCAGACTAGGAAACCAGTACCATGTAGGTCAGTACTACTTTTATTGTAAACCTATAGTAATAGAATATTGCAAATCTGAAGGCATTTCCCCCTCCCTTTCCTTATCTTTGTATGAACTTGGGAGGGGCTTGCATTCTTGTCCTGGACTCAGGGCCCTTTTATCTGACTATTGCCTTGGTAGCAGCTCTTCCTCTTGTGCCTTAAGGCCATTCCCTCTGCCCTCTATAGGCTGATGCTATACCCCAAACCTGGATGGGGATATTTTTGAGAGGGTAAAACTCCCCTCTGTGCCATCCAGGTCTTGATGATCCAGGTTGATCACAGATGAGAGGAGCTTTATTACAAGCTGTCCTGGCATTCATTAGCAACAGCCAAAAGCCCGGTCCTCTGAATGTCTGATGACAGACACTGGAGAAAAGATCAGGGGCCTGGAATGCAGAATCAGTATAAGAAACCGAGAATGCATTCCTTGAATGTGGCCTGCCCCCATCTCCTGCCCCCCATCTCTCTGTGACCATAGCTCCTGCCCCCACCTCCAAAACCAGATTTCCTTTTCCCCAACCTCAGGTAGCCCTCCCCAGAACAAAGGACCCTAGTTCAACCATCTTCCTAATACCCTCACCATGGGGTGACCTGATTCTGCAGAAGGACTCGGATCCCAGGTAACACTCCCCAACAAACTGTGCAACTACAGATATTTTTGCAACCATGAGCCACCTGCAGAAACCAACCATGATTCGTAATTTCACTACGGTTATGTGATTACAGTAAGTCTTTTTCAAATTCACATCATACATGCACAAAAACATGTACACATACAGAGACAAACACACACACATCCAGAAATGACAGCACAAATTGGAATACTGTCCATTTAAACTGGAATAGGTATTACAATATTTTTAGGCATGAGATGAAGGAATTTTTATTTCACAGCTGTTTAAACTGGATTTGTTGCTTTTTGTTTGCAGTTTGTGGTTTTGATCCCAGTTATGAAGGATGTATAAAGAATGTTGTTAGATTTTGTTTTAATTATATATACCCTGACATCCTTCAGTATGAAGAGCTATCTAGAATCTTTAAAATACTTATTTTCAGAAGAATTGCTAGAGAACACTATTTCTTAATTTCTTGAACTAGATTTTGTATTTGTTCTTATTTGCAGCTTATCATAACTTACAGTGTATTTTAGAATGTGATACATTAAAAAATATTTTTTCCTGAAATAATTGATTTATTGAACAGATACAATGAATTTCAGAACCACACCAATCCATATCGCTAAATGGAATGAAATAGCAGATCTACTTCATTAATTGTATGCTTTTTTAAACTATTCAATTTGGTATAACCCCAATCAGAAGTTAGCAGTGGCAACTTCTTACTTTTCTAATAATATTATTAGAGGGAGAGCTGTTCATCTTTAGCTATTTATCTTCATTTGTTTCCACACTTTTATTTTTTTTCAAGTAACTATTTTTGCCAGAAAAGATTAAGCAATAACCATTTAAATATATTCGAAATAACAGCTCAAGAGAATTAAAAAAATATATAAAGCTCTTTAAGAATTACCTTTTCATTATGTACAAACTATCTGGAGGATTGTTTTTCCAATGAACTTGCTTTTGGATAATGTCTCCCATATTCCATAATAATGGGTAAGCAAGCTAGTGCCATCCAGTTGTTTTGGGATAAAGTCTCATAATCTCTGACCATTGAACATACTACCTGATAGAAGTCCAAAGAAGATGAAGGTTCTGGGTTCCCTCTCCTTAGGAAACTGGTAGTGATTAAGGAAAACACCAATGAAATCTGGATTCATCACTTCATTTTAGATTAAATCAGTTGATAAACGTGCCTGTCAAACTTGTGTATAATGCCATATTTCTATCTCCTATAATTTTTAGTCACACTCATCTTATCTCAGAAGTATCCATTCAAATCTCTTCAAATGTATTCAATTTTTGCCTACAACAGTGTTAATGAATATAATGTTGAGAGGCATACATAAATCATATCTGGCAGGGCTCAAACAGACTGAACATGAATGCCTACATGCCCTGTTTGTGAATGTCTAGGAGGACTATGCTGGCCTGTATTGAAAGAATGCTGAATTGATACAGACTAGTAACTAGTCCCAGGCTGCAAATGAAATGCAAGATGGAGTGGGTTTTGAATTCTCAAAGACCAAGCCACATTTTTGATTCTACATTCAAAGCTTCATCTTAATTAGCAAAGTAATGTTTTATAACTATAAATGAAATATGTTACCTAACAAATGGATGAAATCCCACAGATCTGTCTCAGTGTAGCTCAGTCTTGGCTATATATAATTTTAAGGCTGCCATAAGTTCTTGTTGGGTTTAAAAAAATCACAAAAGCAGTTTATTGAGAGTAACAAAGCATGGTGAGAATGGACTGTATTTTCATATGTTAATTCTAAAGCGTTTTCATTGAAAACTGGCAAGTTTCATTTTATCCTCATTTCCTTATGACTAGCATTATTAAGAATGCGATTGTATATGTACAGATGATTTAACTAAGGCATGGCGTTTTATCATAAAACTTGTTTCATTTAGTGTGGAAATGACAAACTTTCTAGTCCTTATCTCCATTGTTGCTAAGCTTAATTTCAGGTCTAATGATATTTAGGTAGATATCAGGCAGCTTTTCCTGCCAATCTTCTGCTTCTGGAGCTAGAGAGGATAAGACCTGGTGGCAGGAAAACTGGTAACAGATACTTATTTCTAGGCTTATTTTTAGGCCTTTGATAATGCTGAATATGCTCAAGAGTTTCCAATTTTAGATGGAAATTACAAGGATTCTTCTGTTGTAGCAGTTTTTCCTCCTCCTGGTCTTCTCTGCTTCTCAAGGATAACTTTGGTTAATATAGGATTGACAGAGAGGAACCAGGTTTTTCTGAGACTTATAAATTTGGGAAACTCAATCATAGGTGGGCAGTTGGGTTGGTTCATCTAATGCTGTTACTGATGAACTTGAGTAGTATTGGCCATTGTATTGTTTATATATTACTATTTTATGGATACTGTTGTATACTAGATGGGACATGGTATAGTGGAGATCTAGGAATGGCCTGAAGTATCCTTTATATTTGCCTTTATATCTAGGGGAGTTGGAAATAGGCAACAATGGAGAGAAATTTTTATGGCAATGCACAGAATTTTGCAAGTTTAATGTGAATCCTGCACCAGTCCAATGCAGTTTAGTTCCTGGTAAGTTATTTTCAAACAGAATTTAATGTCCATCTTGAAAGATTACTTTCTTATAAATGTTACTCCCCCTCTGTTCAATAATGACTTTTTCTAAAGATTTTCATGGAGTACACCCTGGAATAAATTTTATATTTAAATAATGCAAACTAACTTGCTTACACTGGCCGCCATGTCAAATATTAAGCTGTACGAAGAATTCTTTTAGAATTGAACAGTTGGATATAAATATATGTAAATAAGTAGTGCTTATTTATTTATGTATGTATTTTTGTGTAGGATTGGCACTTTGACATATGGGTCCTAGAATTCAGGTGAGATATTGCCAAAGTAGAGCTTTCATTCATAAGTGTACATGTAAAAATGGATTCTAAGAAAGAAAAGCCACATATTAATGACATATTGTCCATATAAAGGTCCAAATCAAATATCTAACCTCTCCTGAAAGAATTGGGATTTTTCAATCAAAATTCTGGAGTGTGACTGGCAGTCAATACTGAGCTAGAAGAAACAATAAGGGTATTTGTTCTTATACTGTATGCTGTGGTAGAAGAACATATAAATTAGATGAAAAACTAGAAAGATATTAAGAATCATACTCTATTAGTATATTTAATTTTTGTTAACTATCATTCACAAAAATGTAATTCTGTATTTTGAATTTATATACACCCCCCCCCCCCAATAGAAGAGAATATGTGTGGCTCAGGGTTGAACTGAGGAGTCCTTGGGGTTCTCTGAGCTTGGTTGTTTTCTTGCAAACGTTTTTGTTACCCGGCTAGGTAGCATCTCCAGTGCTAGAATAGCACTGAAGATGTTACCTAGCACTGAAGATGTTACCTAGCCAGGTAACGAAACATTTGCAAGAAAACAACCAAGCTCAGAGAACCCCAAAGACCATATATATATACATGGAACCCCAAAGACCACACACATACATACACACACACACACACACACACACATACAGACATACACATATACTACATACATACATACATACATACATATATAATTTTAGCATTATAAATAATATCTACAAAATATGGGATCAGTGATTGAAGAAGCTTCTTACTGTACCTAAGAAAGAAAATTCAGAATTGCATTGATAATTTCTCTTTGGATGGTAGTTTTTCATATGTTCCAAAAAAGAAAGGAAGGAAGGAAGGAAGGAAGGAAGGAAGGAAGGAAGGAAGGAAGGAAGGAAGGAAGGAAGGAATATTTAAGGTGTATATCATGTTGTTAAAAGCTAGCTGTTTAGGAATATATTAGTTGCATTTGCAACATACAACAGTGAGAAAGTATACCGCTATACAATGATGGTTTGCTCTTTTGGTTATCTTGCCAGTGGGAGTGGACGAACAACCCAATGTTTGCTTTGTTTAGAAAGCCTATCTTCAAAGAAGATAGGAATTCAGTGCCAACAACAGATTATATCTTCACATTTTTTTTTGGTTAGGAAAATAAAACAATGAATTTACTTTCATAGTGCAAAACAAACCATGGATGGAGTTTCTGCTTTACTGAAGCATTCCTGCTGGACAAATAACCAAACAGTATGGACACCAAACTTGAGAAGTCATCTTTTTTTAAAGTCAGACTAGCATAGAAGCATAGCTATTGATTTTAATCTACAAATAAAATGGTCAACTATTATAAAAGTTGTATTGGTCACTTTCAATCCATGTTATCCTTATCAGCATCCTTTGTTATTTTCATTTGATATAGTGGAGGTGTGAATTATTTTAGCAGTGATTTCCCCATCTTTGTTCTTTATTAATTATGTTTTTCCATAAAGACCATTGTGATTTCATTGTCGTATAATTCATTTTTATGTAACAGTCATTTGGGTACTGTGTTTGTTTTTCTGAACAGAGAAAAAGGTGTTTTCATAAATTATTGTTGTAAAGTAAGTAATCTGTCCTGACTATTAATATTTAGAACAGAAGTTGAATATGAATGGATTCTATTTCATTGTTTTTAAAAAATGTTTTTAAGCATCCAGCAATTTGTTTTATTATGATAGATTTCAGAAGACAGATTTGTACAGAACTGTATTTTGAATTTAATGCTGACAGAGGGGGAAAGAATTGAACAAAATGTAACTGCAGGAAGAAATATCAAGGCTGTTTCACCTATCTTCAGTAATTTTTATTATGCATAAAGCATAATTATGACCTTTAAAAAGAGGATGAGAATGACTCCAATACTGTGACAGATCTGTCAACTACTATTGATTATGTTGCATTTCCAGGCTAATTAGGTACAAGAGTAATATAAAGCTAAATTAATTAATCATATTGACAAATTGTTGAAATCATTTTAGTTATTGAGTTGTACCAAAATAGTTATATTTAGAGTAGATGATTTAACTATATGAAAATTAAATTATCTATAAAATAGACCTAAATCCTTTATGTTTTTGAATGTTTATGGCATTGTAGAATGTATTTAGGTTCAGTCTTGTGGGAGAAATGTAGTAAATACATTTCTATTTCTATGGTTCCTAAGATTTGAAGAGTATACTGTTTGTCAGTAGAAAAATTAGGGACATGTGATCTTGTTCATTTTGTAGACTTGATTAGATAAAGTAGTTTGATTATACTGTTTTATATAGCCCAAAGACTTTGGTAGAGATGGTTGGGAAACAGCTGCACATATGCATACGATCTGGGCCTTAACTGTGCTGATGACACTGAATGTGTGCTAGTTTTACTTAATTAATTTTTAAACAAACAAACAAAAAATAAAACAGCAAGGGTGAATCCAGAAAAATATAAGCAATATTCTGCTCACAGAGCAAAATATTTGCAACCAGCAGCATTAGCCTAAAAAAGCTGATCTTGAAATGTTGTGCAGCATGTTGCTGGTAGAGGGAGAGTTGGCAGAAATACATGTATCCATTTTAGTGGCAAAATCACCTTTCCACTTGTGCAATGAACCTCTAAATCATCTAATCATAGAACACTATGGTTAAATTTTAAAACAACACATTCCAGAACAAGGCAATATATGGTTGCCAGGAAAACAACATGGAGGTATCCTTGAAACCACCAAGAATCAAGCTTGATGCAAAAGAGATTTACCTTTTTTTAAAAAGATGGGTGAAGAGGTGGAAATTAGCACTGTATTGGTTTATCTAGTTAAGTCTCTGCATCAGTGAAACAATTTACTTTGGTAGGGTTCTTCATATCATAAGGTATAAAATTTAGAATTACATTGATGCATGTATTTGTTTAACACATGTGAGCATGTACTTACTGTTTGTTCATGCAGCCCTCTGAGGATTGGATTTGGCTATAAATATTGAATTATCTCTGTCAATACATTTTGGAGCATGTAAATTATATGTGAATCTTGTTTATTATTGTTATATGCTATGCATAGCCTAGGGCAGTTATTTTGAATTTAAAACACAGGGCAGATGGAATTAGAGTGCACAGTGACATTTTTAGATAATCAAAGAAGGCTTGCTCAAAGATTTGAATCATATAATAGAGAATGATTGAACTTGCATATTGTTGAAAACGTTCCAAGAGAACATTTACTTATTTACTTAGCTTATTGTAAGTAATCTTCTTTGGCCAACAACACATAAGGTGACTTATAAAATATCTTAAAGCTATGAAAATAAATGATTAAAATCACTTGAATTACAGGTACCTTTAATTACAGGTATCCTATAACCCGCCCCCCCCAAGTGAGTAGATTTTTTACTGTATTCTGATATGCTAGTGGAAGTGCTTATTTATGATTTTAAAAACAATATCATAAGGATATGTTCATACAGTTTAAGAAAAAATGCTATAGATTGCAGTCCTATCTCCACTATTCTCCTGGGGCAAGCCCCACAGAAATTAATGGACTTCTGAGTAGTCATAAGTGGGATTGCTTTTCTCATCTCACCTCAGGGCCATTTCTATGGTTAGATTGAGACCAAGGTGGCAGCTGATTAACGAATGTTGCTTTGTGGCTCTAAAAGGTTGATTGACAACATTCATGGTAAGCTGGGTCTTCCTCATAAGAATAGATGGGAGAGACATGATAGCTGATTTAGAAGAGCTGATTCATCAATATACTAACTAAAGACATTTTCTTTATTTTTTCAATGTAAATATATATATACTTTCTTTGGTGTAAATATATTTTACAGTTACAGTGCTTTCATTTTATGGCTCTTTCATCTTTTTGTTTCAGCTAATATTAAATTGCTTTCAGATAACTATTTTCCCCATATAATTCATATAACTGAGATTTTTACTCCATTTTTTACTTTTTTTTAACTTTTTTTTTTAAAAAAAGCTATTAAATCAAGGACTGTTAAGATTTCAAGTTAGTTTTGTCACTTATCTATGTATACAGATACCTTTTCTTATCTAACAGCTGAGCCATTTTTGACCTTATGGAAGTTGCTTTCTTCTCCTTCCCATTCTGCTAGAGTTTGCTGCTAGTTCTAAATCACATAAAAACATGGTTTGCAAAAGCAACATCCATTTTCATTTTCTGAGTTGGGGCTAGTGTAGAATTGATGGCAAAGGATTTTTAGCCCAATCTGGAACTGGAAAAGCAGCACAAACCATAGGTTTGGTAACTCATATGAAATCTTAAGATAAACATGGATGGTAATTCATACAAATCTTTTTTCCTTGTCACTTGTAAGAATTGCACTGATTTTTGTTTTGTTACTGTGTATTTGACAGAATTGACTTGTTGTACCTTGATTCTTATGCTGAATCTTCGCTATAAGAAGAATTAAGCCAAAATTACCCGTTACTGCTGTTAAAACCATATAATTTTGCCTTGCATATACACGCTCTTATATATCAATGACACTGTTTATAAACCTGAACTGATTTTGCAGTTAAATTTATAAACTTATTTGCTTTGATATCCTGAAACATGATATATTTATCAACTCTTACTTTTAATTAACTATGAAGTTAATTAATTATGAAGTTAATTAATAAGCTTAAATCTTCAGATACAAATTACACTATTTTTTGTTCTTGTGTAATTGTTCTGAAGTGGTTTGTTTTAGAATTTATACCATAAAATCAAATATACAATATTTTATATCTCATTTGTATCTGTATTTTATGTGCAGTGCTACACTTCTGGCTTTCTTGGTGGAGCTCCTTAAGAGTTCAGTAGCCATGCAAGAACAAATGCTGGGTGGAAAAGGATTCCTAGTGATTGGTTATCTTCTTGAAAAAGTAAGTGATGCTAATATTGTAGGCATGTCTGAATATTTTGTTATAATTTATTTGACCTAATTCACTGTTGTACTATTTGAATATTATGGTAGCTAGCATTAATATCTTCCCTCCCTGGAATATAAATTCCTCTAAGAGATCCAACATACTTTCCCATTAGCAATGAAGAAAAGCAAAATGGGTGCATTAAATTGTCTTATTTCTTTGTATTCAATCCTGTTGGATTCTTGCTTAACATGAGCATTACCAAAAACAGGGTAAAATCTGATCATACAGGAAAAAACTACCAAGATCAAGAAAATATTAATTTTATAAGGAAAGGTTTCAATATTTGGAAATAAATAAAAGGCAAATAAAGGAAATGTGTAAGCACATACAAAATTGGAGAAGACTGATAGCCTTCTGTCAGAAGAAAGTACTTTGTACAACCACCTTGTTAAATTGTGAAATTTGCTGCCACAAGAGATAAAGCTCATTCACATAGGACACAAACGTATATGTTGTTGTTAGCTTTAGAGTGAAGTCTATTCCTGGACTTTGCATGAGGTTCTAGTTAATAATCTGAATCACAATCTAAAAACATGGTTTGTTTTTAGTATACGTACCTAAGCATGGGTTCACATGTTATCTGAATCTAGAATGGGTAGTTGAGGTAAGCAACACGTAACTTCATTTTTGGACTTTTGGACAAAGAATGGAGTGGCGGGAGCATCTCCACCATTGCAGTTACTTACTTACTTAGGTTCTTTTAATTTATTTTATTTATTTAGTCAAATTTGTTATAGCCACCCAACTCCAGTGAACTCTTGGCAATGTACAACACCCGCCCTGCAAAATCCATAAAACAGGTAAAACCTAAAAAAAACAAAAAAAACCACAGGCAACCCAGACTAAAATGATCTTAAAAGTAACACAAATAAAAAAAAAAAAAAGGAGTCTAAAAATACATGAATACATTAACACCAGGCCTGGGATCAAAACTAGATTTTAAGAACTTCCTGGAACCCTGGGAAACAGGGGACTGTCCTTATCTCTGTTCCAGAGGGTATCTATCTCTTCATCCCATATCCCATCTCTTATCTATAAACAAATCTATAAAACATCATCTTTTCAGTCCTGATGTCAGCAGAAAGTCCGTAAAGGGTTGCCAGAGGTAACACATATCTTGTTTTAACGTTAATCAAATAAACCAACGTTATATTCCTTCCTTTTACTTCTAACAGTCTTAATCTTTAGTTCATTCAAATATTGTCATAAGATTTGATTTCTCTTCATTTGTTTTTTGTCCTGTTGCACAGAGTTCTTCGAGATTTTAACAAGTCTCTTTTGTAAATCCAGTAGGAAAAAATTATCCAGGTCACTCTCTTGGTTTGTCATTTGTATTTTCTCTTTTAAATTTTAAAGCTTCAACCAGTTTCTTTTGTAGATCCTGTGAACCATCCTTTTCTAAGTCCAGAAAAGTTCCCCCAGTGCATCCCTATGTGAGACTCAGTTAGACAGCTGCTCAACATACTTGGTGACTGCTTCATTCTAAGCCCACTTCCTAAACCCTGTCACATGACTCAGAGCAGAGCTATTTTTAACAAGCTGAAAGAATTCCAGAAGTTGTGCTCTGAATGCTTCCCCTAACTTCTTTAATAGTCAGTTATAAATACATTCCAAAAACATGTTTATACTTGTCCAGCAGTTGTTTTATCAGCTGTACAGCAAGTCTTTCATAAAAACAATCCTTTCTCAATTTTTCTCTCTTCAATGTAATATTCATATTTGAATGTCTACTGGTATGATATGTAATATTAATTTTTTTCAGTCATCCAGAGTTCATATAACAAGAGCTGTGCTGGAACAATTTCTGTCTTTTGCAAAATACCTTGATGGGCTCTCACATGGAGCACCTTTACTAAAGCAATTATGTGACCATATCCTTTTTAATCCTGCTATTTGGATTCATACTCCTGCAAAGGTCAGTGAACCATATATTTTTACTGTGTTATTAGTACTAGTAAACACAGATATTGTATTTTTAAATTAATAAAAACGAATGCATTGGTTTTAGTGCTTTATTTGCATTTTGTAAATTTTTCTTTTGTTATTGTAAGCTGTGTTTATTAATAGTTATAGTAGAAGTAGTAGAAGGATATAAATTAAATATATTCATATATTTAATAAATGAATTATTAATAAAAGTGAAGAATGTGGGACTTTCTTAGTATCCATGCTGGCAAACCTGAGATTGTCTGGAAGTTATAGCTGCTTTGACAATCAGAAAATAGACTTGAAAATGTGAGAACTAGACCATTTTCCCTGCATCACCTAACTCATGTGTTCAGATTAGTTGGAGCAGCTTAGTTTGTAGTTCCTTCTATTTATTTTATTTTTTATTTTTATTTATTTATTGGATTTCTCCACCACCCATCTCCCCCACAATAGGGGACTCTGGGCAGCTTACAAAGACATTAAAACTATAAATATATATAAAATAAATAGTATATATAGAATTAAAACAATACTAAAACAATACTAAAACCCTATTACTATAAATAGGGCTTTCTTGCCTTTCATATGGAGTCTCTCTGGATGAAGTATGGTTGGCCTTACTCTGTCTAACTTCACATGACAGTGAACGTGCTTGTTCATTGGAACATCTGCAGGGTAACAATGTTTCCAGGATAAAACATTCTTCAAATACATTGTTCTATTCATATATTTTGTTCTAAGTTCTTGTATAGCTCTCTGCTTCATTTATTATTTTTTAATAATTTCATTTTATTTCATTTTATTATTGTTTCATACTAGGCTACCATGTTTATGTAATGAATATTAATAACTTTTAATAACCTGGAAATAAAACCTGAAAGGAGTAAATATTTGTTTCGTTTACATGTTTATCAAAATTATAACTAAAACTTGGATAAATTAACATCATATGTTTTATAATGTTCTTTAGGTGCAACTATCACTATATACCTACTTGTCTGCTGAATTCATTGGTACTGCTACTATCTACAATACGATACGTAGAGTAGGAACAGTATTACAACTAATGCACACACTAAAATACTACTACTGGGTGGTTAATCCTGCAGATAGCAGTGGCATTACTCCTAAAGGTTTGGGTAAGTATAAGAGGAAAATGTATTGTTATAAAATGTATTTTCATAGTTCAAAATATTTGTGTCATTATCATATAACAAGTCTATTTCAAGCTGATGTCTTACTTTAAATTATTTGTGGAGTACCTTGAACAAAATGTTTTTATCTGGTGGTAAATTCCTTTGAACGCAATTGGATTTTCTTCTAATAGACCTGGATCTTGTTCCACTGTACAGATTTGTTTTTTCTAACAGATACAATTACTCTACAATTAATTTAGAGTCCAGTGCAATTAGAAAAATGTGAAATGAAACAAGTAAGGAAAGATGCATGTTTTAAAATAATAATTGACACTAAATAGGGAAATAAATACATCATTAACTTGATTTTAAAGTAGAGTAAGTTATCTGCGTGAAGGATTTTCTGCAAGACATAACTAGTAAAATATTCATTTATTTATTTAATTGCATGCTGCCTGACTCCCAGTGACTCTGGGTGATATAAAGTATAAGCTGAAATCATACAACTCTTTTTCATTTATTTCAGAAGGTCCTCGGCCATCACAGAAGGAAATCATATCTCTGCGAGCATTCATGCTTCTATTTTTGAAGCAGCTTATTTTGAAGGTAACTTAAGATATAAAGATTAATGAGTATTGCCAGGTCTGAAATAAGGCATTCAGATACAGGTTGTTCTTTGTGGTCTCTATAAATCACAGATATGAATTTGTTCTTGGAGCCCTGTTCAGGAATCTAGAACTGAAGGATTTTTGGCGTGAACTGCTTGCATTCAAGGGTGCATGCTCAAATTAGAGCTTGTTTTTCTCATATAGCTATTCTTCACCTGCCACAGCAGCTGGCACGTAGGAGCATTTGCTGCTTCTGTTTTTCCGAGAGAATGAAACTGAATCTAAACTTGATCTTTTTTCTTTTGACCTATTCACTATTCTATTTAGAAGTTTTCTGTCTCTTCCATTTGTGTTTTTGTTTGTGTCTTGTCTTAATGAACTTAATTTTGATTTTTGGATTTATACACTAACATTCCTTTCAGGACATGCTTTTATATTCTACTTTCACTTTATTTTACCTTTGCCTCTTGCTCCATTTGTGCTTTTATTATACAAACCATTTGGAATAATTCCTCAGGGCACTACACATTCCTTTTAGAGGATACTCTTCAAACACTTCGTTTAGGAATGAAATCACAGGCATTTCTACCTATTGCTGTCTCTACAACCCAACTTACGGTATTATTGATCCTGAATCCCGAATAGTATGTTTGATCACTTCTGAACTCTTGTCTCTCAGAATGCTTTGGCATTCTCAGAATGTGCAACTGCTCAGTTTGGAACTCCCATATTCTGTTTTTAATAAAATGTGTCAATGACTTGATCTCTAAGCTTTTAACTTCTTGATTCAAGATCAAAGAAGAAAGGCAGATACTGTAGCCCATATTTATCAGTGGAGATGTTATTCCTACTATATCTTAACAGAGAAATGCTACTTCTGTCTATCTCTGTTCAGTGAGGCTGTGGATTCATATAGAATCCCTTTGGTATTGTTACTCCAGATTCTCTTTATCTGTAGATTTATGGTTCTCCATAGAAACTGGCATATTCATTCTGACAAGTGGATATATTACAAACCCTGTTTCCACTGATAAGAGACAGGCTTTCTTTATATTCAAGCTGTCTTCATCAAAGAAAGATTATAATGTTCATTAGTATGAAGTTTCTGTGATACTTTCAAAACTATATAAAGTGAATTCTGCTGTACTTGACACTACTATTGAATTTTATTTGTTTCTTTGTGCTCAGTTGAATGATGTAGTTTAGGCATTCCAGTCATATTGTATATTTCCACCAATTCCTAAGTGGACAGAGCTTACATAGCTCTACATAGTACAAAATGACATCTTTGGGTAAATGAGTACATATTTACTATTTATTTTGAGTTGTTTACAGACTCAAAATAAGAAAGTAGTGAATGTGACATATACAAAAGTTTGGACTTTCTTCCAGTCAGTACTTTGGGACACTTCCTTTGACAGAAATAAACATTTCCTGTAACCAACTAAGAATCTTTATGTTATTTCTTTTGGAGTTTTTCCCTATTCTCCCTTGCAAAAGTCTTTTAGCTAGATAAATCTTCTTAGGATTCATTGCATGTACTGCATGTTTGAGATCACCCTATAAATTTTCAACAATATTCAAATCTGGGAGTGTGAAAGCCATTCCAAAACCTTAAATCTTTCTTTCCTATAAGCATTTCATAGTTGAACAGGATGTATGTTTTGTTTTGCTGAAACATCCAATCTATTGAAATTCACATAAATTGATTTTGAAGCAGTCATGCAGTGAAATGGTTACTGCGTTACTGTTATATGTAACTTAACGGTTTATAGTTTTGCTTTGTGCAATTTGTAGGCTTAATTTCATACTCTTAAAAATGAAGCAAACTATTGACTGCGGAGAAAGCAAAGCTATAAAGCTAGATCCTATAGATGCATTCTGCTCAATTACAACTTTTTTCAAATTGCTCCAAAACCTTTATCAAACTATTTGACCACAAAGATACCATTTGTCTGCAAAGATACCATAATTACAAAGAATCTGAAAAGAAAATAGTAGAAAAATGCAATTTAGTTAATTTTTACTTCTCCAGAACCTACATCAAATTATTTGACTGCAAGGAAAGCAAAGCTATAAAACTTGGGTCTAGTATAATTTTTATCTAAGATCCAGAATCTTCATTCTGCTCTATCAAACAGGAGTTTCTACCTCTTAGTGTCTGATGTTCTTATTCAAGTTGTTTATTCATTTTAATTGTTACTTTTGGAGTTCACATTCTTAGTGTGGTTACATTGGACTATGAGCTTTGCACACTGCTTGAATAATCTTCAAAATTAGGGCCTTCATTCAGATGTAATATTTTTGCAAAAGTTATGTCTGTGTATGATGTTAATAAAGATTCTGCGTTTCTAGTATTTCCTTCATTTTGTGTGTGTGTGTCATATATTGTCATATATTAATGACAATAGGTACAGCAACCAGTCTAAGAATTGACACTAAAGATTTTAAAGTGGGATCCTTTAGGTTTGATTTTGAACAGTAAAAGAACAAGCAGTCAAAAAATATATCACAGACCAGCATTTAGTAAGGTAGCAATAAGGGCCTTGGAAGAGATATTCAGTGCTGTGATGTGTCTTTACTTAAAAATCTCAGAGTCATACAGGCAATGGTTTTCCTTGTGATACTAATGCCAGCAAAAGTTGGACTCTTAAGAAGCAGGATAGAAGAACAAACTTTTGACCTATGGAGTTAGAGAAGACTCCTGAGAATACATAGATAGCCAAGAAAACAAACAAATAGACCACAGAACAATAAATTCAGAATTCTCACTCAAGGCACCAATGATCAGGCTCAAGTTATATTTTGGACACATTATCTAAAGTCCTAGCTCTTTTGAGAAGTCTGGTGAAGATGGAAGGAAAGAAAAAGATGATGACCAACAACAAGGTGAATGGACTGGATTACAGCAGTGATGTGCATTGTTGGAAGATCTGATGGGCCGAGTTGAGGACAGATTACTGCTGCAGAATATCTATCCTTGTGGTCACCAAGAGTTGAAATGCACTTGTTGGCACATCCATCAATAATTGGAGTCTGTTTTGCTTTTGTTAGATTTTCATAGAGCAATTACCTTATCTAAGAAACATGTGTTGTGCTTCTGCATAAGCAAAATCTTCTTTGTATATTATGATTATCCATGAAAAGGCTTAGCTGCATCCATGCAATGTTTCTTGGCTTAGGTGACTTAACACAATTAATTAACAATTAATTTGTCAAGCAATCTTTAGCTTAAATTATTAAACTCCATTCTATGAAAGCAGTTTCAGCCTTCACTACTTTTTTCCCAATGAATTTTTGGTATGTAGTGTGTACCTGCTGTCATAAATCAGTATGTTCATCATTCATATGTGTGAAGCAGATTGCATATCTGTACAAGTGATCATTTCTGCATTCATAAAACTTACTTTTTCCTTCACTGTCAGTGCCACAGTATATTTTCATCCTTCTCTGTCTAGGATTGCTCTGATTGACTGGGAAACTGCATTGACATAGTCTTTGAAATATGTGGGACCTTGCTTTCTAGAGAGCCACTGTGCTGTAGTGCTTAAGGTGTTTGGTTGGCATCAGGGAGGCCCAAGTTCTGTTTATCCTTCAGTATGGAAGCTGTTGGGGTAATATCGGGCCAATCACTGCCTATCAGCCCAACTTACCTTACAGGGCTGTTCTGGAGAAGAATAGGAGGAGGGAACTGTAGGTGCGCTGCGTTGAGCTGCTATATTAAAGGTAGGATAAAAATCTAATAAACTACATTACATAAATAGAATGCTATAGAGAATAAGGAAGATGACCTTGATGGAAATATGCAAGAACTGTTACCTAGGCAAAAGGAGCTGAAACATTTTTTAAATCCTGAGAATCAAGGAAATATTTGGAAGTGGCTCAGGTAGACACCTCCTGATTCACTGATATATAAGAAAGATGGTGGTGGCGGGGGTACAGCACAGTCAGACATTCAAGATTCTGTAATTCTAGCAAATCTCAATAAAGGTAGTTTTAGCCTTCCTGTGGAGTTGATTTCCTGGTCTAGTCTACTTGGTGGGGCTTTCAAATGCAGTGGGCTCTCTTTAAAAAATATGTCGAAAATTCCTGAACAGGGCTCTGTCAAGTCACAGAACTCCAGTATATAAATGCCCCAAATGTTACCTAAAGAAATACAAATAAGCAACTTGTTTCTATAGATATTGCTATGAGGCAATAACATATTTGTTAATTATCCAGTTGTATTTTTTCAGTTAAGGACAGTGATGGTAGAACTAAAAAGTATTGATTTTTTTTAAAAAATTCATATATCAGTTTGCCTTAATTTCCTGTTAATTAGCTAAAATCAGAAAGAAAATCCTCAGCTTCCTCATATGACCATAGGAGGTTCATATTCTGTGATTCAGCTTACATAGCCCAAATCTCTCCTAGATGCTGGGATGTACCTTGGTTTTAAAAGAAACAAAACAGAATAGTATGAATCATAAACACAAAGCAGATGCTACTACTTATATAGTCATCTGATTTTCTTCTTACTACTTCCAATAATCTAGATCTAGGATCCCCAGCATGATGCCTATAAGAACCAGGGTATCCATGAACACTTTCCTTCCTTGGTGCCTTCTAGGCTCCAGGCCTCAGTTGACATTATTTGTTTATTTCAGTTCTTTTAATTCACCACCACCACCACCACCACCACCACCACCACCAGGAAGCTTGTTCTCTGAAAAGCAAAATCAACTTCAAGCATAATCTTTATTTTCAGATTACTTCTGGACTTTGCATATACCACAGAGGCATTCTTAAATAAAATAAAAATGATGGAACTGCAACCCATTATTTATCTTGAAGGGTATCCCTTTGCCTAGAAAATAGGCAGTTATAAACTGAGAGATACTCCTGGGAAACTAGATTAAGTGATGTGGAGAAACCTCAGATTGCCTTCTGCTACATGGGTAGCAGTAGGTAATTCTAGAATTACCCACTGACCAAAACAATATTAGGGATCCTGCTCAAAATCACTTCTATAAATTATATGAACAACATTCCTAAATATTTTGAAATTAACATTTTAAATATCTAAGCTTCCTGGACATAGTGATTCCCTAAATTATAATTTGTAATTCAAATATGAATCTTAAAATTGGGAATATGTGATAGAAAACCATATAAAACATGGGACTTGGGAAAAAAGGTTACCATATAGTTTTGTGTATTTCCTATAAGATATGTCACCAAAAAAGTAAATGCTAATTCCAGTTGCAGTATGAGGGTCTCACCTTTATTGTTTAATGGACTGGAACTTTATTCTTAACCATATGAAATCATGTGCTGTATTTGTATAAAATATGAAGGTAATCCCAACAATTCATGTGAGTTATATTTTTTCTTACAGAAATATTTAATAAGCAATTAATTTCCTTAATTAATTATCAGGTTCAAGAATAACTTTGTATCTTTTTCTCTTCTCCTTTGGTTAGATGAAGATGTCTTCTGTAGTAACAGAGAACATAGTCAAGAGAGTAAAGAGAAAAAAGAGCCAAATTAGTTTGCAAGTTAGTAAGGTCCAAAATAAAATAATTAAATGTTTAAATTATATTTGAATTTCAATCAGTTTTTATTCCTTACAATATATAAGATAACGTAAAGAACAGCAGTGGTTCTGTAGTACAGTTTTGCATCTGGTCCCAGGGTCAGTCCTTGGTCTTTTCTTTTAAACAGAAGTTGAGTAGCATAAAACCTTGGGCTGCTTCTGCTACCTTGACTGAGTAATAATAGACTACATGGATAACAGTCTATTGTGGTATAATGCACATTTTAAATAAACTTTTCATTTTAAAGTTTAATATATTTAAATGATTAAATATAATGTCATGTAATGTAATGTAAACATTGAAAATTTTCAATGTAAAATTTAATGGTCCATTAAATAAATTTCTGTAGGATCGAGGAGTAAAAGAAGATGAACTACAAAGTATACTGAATTACTTACTAACTATGCATGAGGTAAGTTGGTAATAGTTATATATACAGATCTTTTAATTTTAATCTATTACTGTATGCCATTCTGGGATCTTTCAAGCTGAGGACCTGGGTATAAATCCTAAACATTTAAATATTAATATAAAAAGTTCATGAAATAAGTATTTCTCTAACGTTATAATGTGTTATGTAGGATGAAAATATTCATGATGTGCTTCAGTTGCTAGTGGCTTTAATGTCTGAACATCCAGCATCTATGATACCTGCCTTTGATCAAAGAAACGGAATACGGTAAGATTAAGTAGAAATAATAATTCTGTAGCTCTCATTTTTTTGGTAGATGAATAAGTTGGAAAATGGCAGTATCCTTATGAAAGAGGGGGGATTTTGGCATTTAATGTTGCTATAATGCATTAAAAATATAATTCAGGATTGAAAAAGATGTCAGTATTTAAACATAAACAATGCCTTTTTTTCTGTTATTTTATTTTAGACGTAATGTGCAAATAGTCATATTTTTTTCAAAATACCAAGTGATCAGAACATTTAATATAACTGCTTATGTGTTTCATATGTAACAAAAGCATAACAACAACAACAACAACAATAACTTACTAAATTTATATGCTACCTGACTCCCAATGACTCTGGACTTCTTTTTCTTTCTGTACTGAACAAAATATGGTATACAAAGACAAACTTGCTGCACAAAGCAGTGTTTAAATAGTTAAATATGTCGAAGGATGATTTTTTAATATTGATGCATACATATTCATCATGCTATTCTCTTTAGGGCTAAGCAACATTATGCAAAGCACAGGAGAAGAATAAAAATTACAGATAGTCCTCACTTAATGACCATTTAATGATGGTCCAGAGTTACGACAGCCCTGGAAAAGTGCTTTATGACCCCCGCAGTCATTTAATTGCGATTTGCAACTTTTTTATGACAGTCATTAAGTGAATTACCAGAGTTGTTAAGCAAATCACATGGTCATTAAGCAAATCACATAGTCATTAAGTGAATTCTGGCAAAAAAGTCCATTGGGGAAGCTGGATTTACCTAACGAGCACATAATTTGCTTAATGACCATGGTGATTTGCTTAATGATTATCATAACAAAGGTAGTAAAATCAGCTCTGATTCGTTTAATGACCAAATTGCTCAGTGACCTAAATTCCAATCCCTATTGTGGTCAGTATTAAGTGAGGACTGCCTGTAGTAAACAAAAAAAAAATTAAATGCAAGTGATAATATAAGAGAAAAAGACACCTAATTAAACCTAGATTGCATCAACAACATTTGCTGTAGCTCAACACTCCTTTCTATCATACAAACCATACAGTACTTCTATCTTCCATATCTACACACTGATTCATATATTGGCTTTTGTTCATTAAGCCTCTCACCTCTCCCTTTTGGAGGATCTCGAACTTCACCAACCATGACTTTCTCAGACCTCACCTCTGTCTCAACCCATTCATTTTGCATTATATGCTTGTTTTGCAATTAGGTCCTTATTCATTTTCTCTGTATGAACAAAGGACAACAATAGGTTGGTCACCCACTTCTGTACTCACATTCCACATTCATTCAGCATCCCTTTGTTTTTGACTCCCTTGCTCCCTGTTTTACCACTTCTTGAATAACCCCTTTTCACTGCATTACTTTTTATTTCTTCTGACATAGCATAACTCTCTTCCACAAAGTGGGCGTCTGAATTGTCTTGTACATAGCCATTTTTGCTTCTTTTAATAAGCTTTGATTCTTTGCAACAGACCACTTAATTCCAACTGTCTTTCTGTTAGCATGTGTACATCTTATCATTTGTCCATGAAGTTTTCCAAGTTACAGAAATTAATCTACTTTCGCTAATTTTTCACCATTCATGTATAACTTATAATTTGTTCATTCAGTTTTCTTTGTCAAACACAACTATCTTCTTCTTTGATACATTAATTTTCAAATCCATACTGTTTGTTGCACTGTACAACCTATCTAACACTCATTGCCAATCATTCAAATTTTCAGCCAACACAGAATGGCATTCCCTCGATACAAAAATATAGACGCGCTAACGTCCCCAACCAACGCACTTCTAATATGTGACAACCATTCCTTATGCATTTATCCATGAATATATTGAACATCCAGTGGATCATATCATACCTTGGTCTTATTTGCTGCTCAGTGATGGAGCACTTGCTAAATATTAATGTTCTTATATGCTTTACTTCCATCATGTAACACTGTTCATCACATTCAGCGACCAACCTACAATTCCATACATATTTATTCAGAGTGTTTTTTCATTCAATCTATTCCCTTTATCTTACCTTCTCTCTGACATCATCTTGAGTTTCCTCTTACCACCTATAAGATAGCTCTGTGTTATTAACTTACCTCTATTTTCTGCTCAGGTAGTTATATTTCCTTCAGAGCGCTGCTCAGTACCTCCATCATTTTTATTTTCTAAAATGACTGTGGAGCTCATGTGGGTTCATAGCAATGACTGTATATACTTTGAGAACAGTTTGGAAAAATTGCTTCAGACCTTGTCCTAGCATGAGCCCAGCAACCCTCTGTAATGCGCAAAAGCAGCCAACCATTTCCGGGCTTCTCTGTGAACTTTGGGGGGAAAAAAGCATGTCCAGGTCATATTGGTGCCCAAAGGCTCCATATTGCCTGTGCCAATATTACTGCATACAGGCACTGCATATTACTACTACTATGTCATCTGGTTCAGATAAAAAAAAGGAATAGTTGGATATTGTTTTCATATTGATAACAATGTACCACATAGCCCAGTGTTTCTCAACCTTATCAACTTTAAGATATGTGGACTTAAACTCTCAGAACTCATGCTGGCTTGGGAATTCTGGGAGTTGAAGTCTACATATCTTAAAGTTGCTAAGATTGAGAAACACTGCCATAGCCTCCAGTTATTTCACTTGGCAATTTCATGTAAATATTAAATGGCTTCAGATAGATCAGACAGAGATGCAGATACTCTGCAGGATGTAAAACATAAATGCTCAGAAAGAGGCACTTTGAATATGAGCAGAAGAAGCAGAATGACTTGATTTTCTTTTACTCCTTTAAAAAGTTTTGCTAAGTGCCAAATTTTACATTGTCTTATACTTCCTTCCTTCAGGGTGATTTATAAATTATTGGCTTCAAAAAGTGAGAGTATTTGGGTTCAGGCTCTGAAGGTGCTAGGATATTTTCTCAAACATCTGGGTCATAAGTAAGTAAACTATTTCAGTTGCTAATGTGTAATTTCAAACCCTCTTGCTTTTTAGTTACATAATTGCCCTTTTATTTTTTTCCCTTTTGCCTATTAAAAAAAGACTGCAGAAAGCTGGAGCTAGATTTGGTCATTCAAGTATCCATTGAAATCAGTGGATTGTTAGGCCTAATTGGTCCCACTGGTTTCAGTGGGCATTATTCTATTATAACTACAGGTGAAACTCGAAAAATTAGAATATTGTGCAAATGTTCATTTATGTCAGTATGGCAACTCAAAAGGTGAAACCAATATATGAGATAGACGCATTACATGCAAAGCGAGATATGTCAAGCCTTACTTTGGTATAATTGTGATGATTATGGCATACAGCTTATGAAAACCCCAAATTCACAATCTCAGAAAATTAGAATAGTGAAAAGGTTCAATATTCTAGGCTCAAAGTGTCCCCCTCTAATCAGCTAATGAATCCATGACACCTGCAAAGGATTCCTGAGCCTTTCAATGGTCTCTCAGGCTGGTTCAGTAGGAATCACAAGCATGGGAAAGACTGCTGACCTGACAGTTGTGCAGAAAACCATCATTGACACCCTCCATAAGGAGGTAGGGCCCCAAAAGGTAATTGCAAAAGAAGTTGGATGTTCCCAAAGTGCTGTATCAAAGCACATCAATAGAAGGTTATGTGGAAGGGAAAAGTGTGGTAGAAAAAGGTGCACAAGCAGCAGGGATGACCGCAGCCTGGAGAGGATTGTCAGGAAAAGGCCATTCCAAAGTGTTGGGGACTTTCACAAGGAGTGGACTGAGGCTGGAGTTAGTGCATCAAGAGCCACCACACACAGACGGATCCTGGACATGGGCTTCAAATGCCGTATCCCTCTTGTCAAGCCGCTCCTGAACAACAAACAACGTCAGAAGCGTCTTACCTGGGCTACAGAAAAAAAGAACTGGTCTATTGCCCAGTGGTCCAAAGTCCTCTTTTCTGATGAGAGCAACTTTTGCATTTCATTTGGACCCAGAATCTGAGGAAGAATGGAGAGGCACACAATGCACAATGCTTGAAGTCCAGTGTGAAGTTTCCACAGTCTGTGTTGATTTGGGGAGCCATGTCATCTGCTGGTGTTGGTCCACTGTGCTTCATTAAGTCCAGGATCAACGCAGCCGTCTACCAGGAGATTTTGGAGCACTTCATGTTTCCTTCCGCAGACGAGCTTTATGGGGATGCTGACTTAATTTTCTAGCAGGACTTGGCACCTGCCCACACTGCCCAAAGTACCAAAACCTGGTTCAATGACCATGGGATTACTGTGCTTGATTGGACAGCAAACTCGCCTGACCTGAACCCCATAGAGAATCTATGAGGCATTGCCAAGAGAAAGATGAGGGACATGAGACCGAACAATGCAGCGGAGCTGAAGGCCGCTATTGAAGCATCCTGGTTTTCCATAACACCTCAGCAGTGTCACAGGCTGATAGCATCCATGCCACGCCGCATTGCGGCAGTCATTGCTGCAAAAGGGGCCCAAACCAAGTACTGAGTACATATGCATGCTTATACTTTGCACAGGTCCGATATTGTTCTATTTCCAATCCTTCTGTTATTGATGTCATGTAATATTCTAATTTTCTGAGATTGTGAATTTGGGGTTTTCATAAGCTGTACGCCATAATCATCACAATTATACCAAAGTAAGGCTTGACATATCTCGCTTTGCATGTAATGCGTCTATCTCATATATTGGTTTCAACTTTTGAGTTGCCATACTGACATAAATGAACATTTGCACGATATTCTAATTTTTCGAGTTTCACCTGTAATTCTTGCTCCAAACTCGAATATTTATTTATTTATTTTTTACTTACTTGATTATTTTATGAGTTTTATTTATATTTCATTTTTTTCTAAAGATGTGCTCACAATTGTTTTGGTTCAAAATATTTCAGTAGTTCTGATCTGGCAAGCTTAATGTATGTATTAGAATTCTATAGTGGATTTGTGAGATTCTGAAATGATTTTGTCTATATAGTTATGAAAAAAACAAAACTGATATTTCTTTGGAATATATATGTTAAAGATATATGCGTACTGTATCATGTGTGATTGGAACTATGGAATCCCACAAGATTGAAAGATTCTTCAATATTACATTTCTTCTAGATAATGTTAATTGTTATCTTTTATTGTGAAAATCTGCTTAAATTTTAGTACATTCCATACTTTTGTCCTTCAGGCGAAAAGTTGAAATCATGCATACACATAGTCTGTTCACTCTTCTTGGAGAGAGGCTGATGTTACATACAAATACTTTGACGATTACAACTTACAACACTCTGTATGAGGTATATTATATTAACCTCTTAACTGAAATATCCTTTGTGAAAATATTAATTCATTTAAAAGATGGCTTGTTTCAGTAATTATTAGATTCAGTCTACAAATAATCAATAAAAATATTTGTTTCATCTCTATTAATCATTCATTTACATTAATATTACATTGTGGCATGAGTAAAACCTGTTCCCTATGATTAATCTATTCTTATTTTTAATGTAATTTTAATGTATATTTCATTATTCTGTGCTTTTGTTTTATACATATAATGATTAGCATGTCATTTGAATGTTCTGATCCTGAAATGAGCATCTTTATCCTCAGCATAGGTAGCTCAGATTTTGGAACAGGCCATTCTGAGTGTTGTGGAAATGGACCAACCTTAGGATTGGCTGGGTTGGACCAGTTCTGGACCATATGGAACAGCTTGTTCTGAAATTAGACTGGCCCTTTTCAGACCATTTCTAGGACCCTCAGAATGGTTCTTTCCAAGGCCAGAACAGAAGGCTTGCACATTCCTACTTCTGTCTTTCTTAAACTCATAATAGCAGCTGTTGCTTGAACAATTCAGTTTGTACCTGCTAAATGGGTATGAGGAATTGAAATGTAGTTATATATTAGAATCCAGTTTAAAATGTATGTCCTGAGTGAAAAACATTTTTGCAAGGCTAAAAAAGGTAGGGTATAAATTGCAATAATAATAATAGAAAGTTAAGGATTGCATAAACTGAGAGGAAAATAGGTTAAAATGTGTATTTATGCATGCAACTAAATGTATCATTTATTGGGAAAACAAAAAGGGATAAAAATAAGGACTAGAAATATAATTAAAGCATTTTAATTTTAATTAAAATATGACATAGCATATAAGACTATCAGTATATGAAGTATATGACATGCAGTGCTGGAGATAGTATCCATCTCAATAATACTTGTTGAAAAACACAAGGAAGCAATCGTACTGTCCTGTATGTGGGATTCCAGTGAGCCATCTCACTTGTCCTTGTGTTTCATCACAGTTCTTTTGTATAAGTATTTTAAGGAAAAAAGTGAAATTCAAAACAATGCATAATTCATAAAAGTTATATCATACATCAAGGTATAAATATCACAATTATGATTTAAATATCAAGATTTTCATTCCATACCACACATAATTGTTGTCTGTGTAAGTCAATTCAGTTAAATCAGTAACTTAATGTGTTTAAAGGCATATGCAGTGTCTTTGCCATTGTGATAAACAATGCCACCTGTTAAGTAATATAACTTAAGTTATCTATTAATAGTCTAGAAATCTGGAGGTAATGTTTGTAGCAAAAGTGAACATTTTAGTGTATTTTTTTCCTTCAAAACTAATTTGATATAACTGAAATTATTGGTTATGTTCAAAACAGTTCATTTGCTAATTTAGTTCTGGAACTAATTCAAGAAATTTGAACATAACTTTGACATTCTGGTTCAGTGATAGCATCTAATAGATCCAGTTTGCATACTTTTAAATTCAGATATAATATGGTTATTTCCATTTTTCCATTTTTAATTTTTTTGGTTCCATTGTTGCCTTCTAATAATCTGATTATTATTTTCTTTAATAATATGGATATGTTATACAGTTTTAAAGGCTTTTAACTATGTGCTTTTAAAAACATGAATACATTTGCACGAAGTAAATTAAAGCTAAGAATGAATCACCCAAGTTTACTGCATTTAGTTTTTAAAGAGGAATTGAAATGGAGGTCACTTCGTTTTAGTCTCAGTATCATTTTAGTGCAATCCATTTTTTCGCAAATGATTTGAAATACAGTGAATTGAGTGTTTTTCTGTTATAGATCTTGACTGAACAAGTCTGCACACAGGTTGTTCATAAACCACATCCAGAACCAGATTCTACTGTGAAAATTCAAAATCCAAGTAAGAATTTATCTTTTTAATTTTGAGAGATGGTTGTAATAAATTTCAAACTTTCTGCTAACTCAACTGAACACCTCAGTACTGACAGTCCACAGGTTCTATCACACTACAAAATGCTTTTTGGTTCCAGAGTTGCTGCATTCCTGATGAAATGTAAGATGGACACCACAGTGCAGTGGCATTCATGGGTGGAGAGAGGGCAAGGGGGAGCAGAAAGAAAGGAGCATAACAGTGTCACAATGGAAGCCCCGCCCCTTTGGTATGTGTGTTATGACACCACAACCTACATACAAAAGAAATGGAGCTTGCAGCGCCACAACACTGCTACTCTTATTTTGGCAAAAGCAGGAAGCTCCTGCAGATGTGCATTATTAGATAAGGATTCCTCCTTTGTTCTCTCTTGTTTTCTGCATCTCTTTATCTCATGTAAACTTTCTCAAGAGGTATAGGAAAAAAGAGAGAAAGAGCAGGGTTGCACACACAAGAGGGACATTCTTCCTTTTATTTATGTATTCTGATATATCCCTGCCTATTTATTCAGAGTTGGACAAAAGATGGAGAGAAAGGATAAATTAACACATGATGAAGAGATTTGTATGGGCTCTGAACTGTTACTGAAATAAGTCAGGGTAAAGAAGTGTATTCCTCTGATACACTTTAGCTTTTTCTACTTTGCCCCTTTAAAGAACGTCTAGTGTTGTTTATTATTGTAAAAATCACGGTTAATACAATTATTAGAAATAGTTTGGAACTGATAGTAGGGAAATGTTACTGAGTTGCCTGTTACCCAGTTAATTTTATTATACTGTAATGTTCCATTTCTGTGAATGAATGAATGAATGAATGAATGCATGCATGCATGAATGAATGAATGAATGAATGAATGAGGGTTAGACATTGTGAAAAGGCTTGTTTGCAGTTCTATAATGATTAAAACAATTGCTTGTAAACATATGATGTATATTTGCTCTTTTGAAGTGATCCTGAAAGTGGTGGCAACACTGTTAAAGAATTCTGCACCAAGTGCAGAACTCATGGAGGTTCGGCGTTTGTTTTTATCAGATATGATCAAACTTTTCAGTAATAGCCGTGAAAATAGGAGGTATGTAAAGAATTGTCATATTCAGTAATGCAGCTGTTCTTATGCAAATACTACAAAATAAGGGAAGGTTTTGTGTGATTAGGAGGGAAATAGTTTTTGTTTCTGTTTTGCATCATAAGATAAAGTTGTCAGGATTGTCCTTCACAAGGATGCCTTGTGTTTAATTCATGCTGATACCCAGCATACCTGATGTATATGACTAGCGCTTATGGTGCCAGTGTCCACAACAGTATTTCTCAACCTTGACAACTTTAATATGGGTGGACTTCAACTCCCAGAATTCCCCAGCCAGCATGCTGGCTGAGGAACTCTGGGACTTAAAGTCCATCCATCTTAAAGTTGCCAAGGTTGAGAAACACTGGTCTACAACAACCTCCCCAAACGTTGTGTCCTTCAGATGTGTTCAATTTCCACTACCCATAACAGCATATCCTTGATCTACCACTTCAGGGATATGGCTTTCTAAGGATATTATAACTATATGTCTGTATCACCCTGTTTGGGCACAGATCATCACTGAATAGTGTTTCCTCACACTTTTTTTGTTTCTGAATATATTTTATTAATACATCATTTCCTGTTTTCTTTATGTGAAAAATAAAGTTAAAAATAGGTAGTTAAAAATAGCTTACCATAATTGCTGTTAAGTTTGGTGAAGTCTCTTTTTGTCCTGTATTCTGAATCCTGATCCCGTTACTGGAGGTTATAGTTTTAGCACAATTTTAAAATTGTACACACTGTTTTCTTCTATTTCTGAATGTGTAATGAATACATATTGTTTACTTATGGTTGCAAATCGATTGAAAAATACTGTTTTTTCATTAATGTTTAGAATAGAGACTTCTATTTTCTGTTTTGATCTCTCTCTCTCTCTCTCTCTCTCTCTCGCTCTCGCTCTCGCGCTCTCGCTCTCTCTCGCTCTCTCTCTCGCTCTCTCTCTCGCTCTCTCTCTCTCTCGCTCTCTCTCTCGCTCTCTCTCTCTCTCTCTCTCTCTCTCTCTCTCTCTCTCTCTCTCTCTCTCTCTCTCTATCAAATTTATATGGCCATCCATCTCAGAAGAAGTGACTCTGGGCGGTTTACAGCAAAAATATAAAATCAATAAACATGTCAAAAAACAGTCAAATTAAAAAGTTAAAAAAAAACAACACACACACACAAGAGATTAGATCAGCCAGGGAGCCGCCTCAGCATTTAACCGGCCCCTGAGATTCACAAGCCAGATGATATACCTAGGTCTTGAGGGACTTCTGGAAAATAAGTAGGGATGGAGATGATGTCACTTTGGGGCAGAGAATGTTCCCTAAGGCGGGCACCACAGCAGAGAAGGCCCACCTCCTTGGGCCCACCAAATGTGGTTCCCTGACTGACAGGACCTGTAGCATGTCTCTCTTGCTAAATCTGACGGGACTGGCAGTCCCACAAATAACCCAGGGTTTTTTCTTTTCTTATCTATATGTACAATTAAAAAGTTCAAATGCCACGGAATCTTACTGTAACTATTTTATTTTAGGTGTTTACTTCAGTGTTCAGTATGGCAAGATTGGATGTTTTCTTTGGGATATATTAATCCTAAGAACTCTGAAGAACAGAAAATTACTGAGATGGTGTATAACATCTTTCGTATTCTTTTGTATCATGCAATAAAATATGAATGGGGAGGATGGAGGGTCTGGGTTGATACACTTTCCATTGCCCATTCTAAGGTAAGAATCTGAAGTTTAGTTAATATCATATATCATAGATAAAGTGTAGTGCCATCCTGTGGTCAGCATGCAAAATGGCATGTTATAATTGTTTCTGAATTATTTTATTACAGTTCTTTTTCCAGCTCCATTTTTAATCTGGTTAAATTACAGTTATTATTTTTCTGACATTGTAATTTGCTTGTGTTAAGGTTACCTATGAAGCTCACAAGGAGTACCTAGCAAAAATGTATGAGGAATACCAAAGACAGGAAGAGGAGAATATCAAGAAGGGGAAAAAGGGGAATGTGAGCACTATCTCGGGCCTTTCATCTCAGACAACTGGAGCAAAAGGTGCAATGGAGATTCGTGAAATTGAAGATCTTTCACAAAGCCAAAGCCCAGAAAGTGAAACAGACTACCCTGTCAGCACAGATACCAGGGATTTACTCATTGCAACAAAAGTATGTGATGATGTGCTTGGAAGTTCAGATAGACCAGGGAGTGGTGTACATGTAGAGGTTCATGATTTATTAGTTGATATAAAAGCAGAAAAGGTAGAAGCCACAGAAGTAAAGCTGGATGATATGGATCTATCACCAGAGACTCTGGTAACCAGAGAAAATGGTACCCTTGTGGAAGTCGAATCTTTATTAGACAATGTATATAGTGCTGCAGTTGAAAAACTTCAGAACAATGTTCATGGGAGTGTTGGCATAATTAAGAAAAGCGAAGAGAAGGACAATGGTCCCTTGATTACACTTGCTGATGATAAAGATGAACCTCCTAACAGCACCTCATTCCTCTTTGATAAAATATCCAGCCAGGAAGACAAGCTGCTCCCCGAATTGTCTAGCAATCACATCACTATTGCCAATATTCAAGAGACTCAAATACATCTTGGTGTAAATAATGACCTTGGGCTTCTTTCTCATATGTCTAGCAGTACTGAAATAGCATGTGGTTCAAGCATAATAGAAGATAAAGAATTTAAAATTCATACTTCTGTTGATACAATGGACTCACTGTCTGAGAGAGAGCTGGCTTCATCATCTAAAGGATTAGAATATACTGAAATGGCAGCTACAACCCTTGAAACTGAGTCTTCTGGGAAAACTGTACCAAATGTAGATGGAGGGAGTATCATATCAGATACAGAAAGATCTGATGATGGAAAAGAAGTAGGGAAGGAAATAAGAAAAATACAGACAACTACTACAACTCAAGTAAGTTTTTTAACACATAATTGTATAAAAGTTACTATATTATTAAACATACATATTAATACTTTATTGATTAGCCATTAAGCCATATCAGAACAAAATATAAAATACAGAATAATAATAAGACTATATGTTAAAAAATAGAGTAAAAGACATGAATAAAAGAAAATGCAAATCATATTTCTGTGTCACCCCTACAATTTACCCCAATCAGATCCACGTATGCAGTTCTCACTTGTATTGTTTTGTTGAAATAAAGGGACATATTATGAAATAACATACACATTAAAATAACATAAGTATCTCAATAGGTCATTTGTCTAATGTACGGTCCAAGATACTGATCTCTCTCTTTTTATACAGTTGACACTCAAATGATATATATGTTCTGTCCTGTTTCTGGGGCTCCTCAAATACAAGTATGTTCATCATAAAGACTTGGTTAAACTTTCCATATTTAACCATTGTGTCCAGCTGCTCAAATCTTGCTTGGGTAAATATCCCCCTAAGATATTTGAGCATTTCTGTGTTTAAATGTTTGGCAATTTGGATGGTGTGTTTATAGCAGCTCATCCATTTCAATGTGCCAGCCTTACAGAGGGTGGCTAAATCTCTCTGAGCTTCAATATCCAAAAGTTTTGTGCTGCAATCTTTTTAACTTGTTTTCCAGTTGGACAAGAAAAAGGAAGACCACAGCTCCTGATATTATTTGTCAGTTGTACAATCCAAGAGGTCTCTAACTGAGATTTTGTCTGTTCTAACAGATACAATTTTGGGAGTCTGCCAGTTTCTAGTAAACATATATATTGTATTGTACCTAACGTAGTATGTATATTTTAATACTTTTAACTAGGCATCTTGTTTCAAATTATTTCCTGTGATATTGTATTCTGCATTAATTTGTTTGGTTGCTATTCCAACAGATAAACCATATATATAATAATATCATATCTATTATAGTACAATAATTAAGACAGTTTTTCCTAAACTGAGGTAGATTCTTGGTTTTCAAATTTAATGGATAATGGAATTACATAGAATATGGAAATTTATACACAAAAGTTTAAGAAAGCATTTAACTGCTTCAGAATAGCAAGTGTCAGTTTGGCATTTGTTATAAAATATACTACATAGGAAATGCTCATTGATTCAGAGAAAATGCAGATGACCCATATACAAATTATATATATTTATTTATTCTCCTAATATGGGTAAGTTCAAAAAGTTGTGGCGGCTTGTGTTCTCTCAAATGAATGTGGCTAATGCTTCCTTTCCATTCAACAAAGCCATTGCTTAAATTTTGGAAGAACAGGTGGATAAATCATAGTGAAATTCTCAAGTCCTACACTTGTATAGCTAGCAAATCATTATTTATTTTTATTTATTTTTTATTTAGTAGACTTGTCCCTGCCCATCTCCCCACAGTGGGGGACTCTGGGCAGTTTACATCAAATTAAAACCATAAATACATAATTAAAAGTTATAAAAAGAGAACCACACTTACACAGATAGAAAAAAGATAAAAATCCAAGAGGCCAATGGAGGCCACCCCAGGCCACTAAGGGGCTAGCCAACCCCATTTCTGACAACCTCCCTTCCCGCCCCAGGCCAGATGGCAGAGCCAAGTCTTCAAATCTTTCCGAAAGGCCAGGAGTGAGGGGGCCTGTCTCACCTCTGGGGGCAAGATGTTCCAAAGGGTGGGGGCTACAGCAGAGAAGGCCTGCCTTCTGGACCCCGCTAATCGGAGTTCTTTTGCCAGGGGGTCCGGAGCATGCCCTCTCTGTGAGATTGGATGGGACAGGTTGAAATCGTGGGGGCGAGGCGGTCCCTCAGGTAGCCGGGCCCCATGCCATGTAGGGCTTTAAAGGTGATAACCAACACCTTGAATTGGACCTGGAAGCAAACTGGTACCCAATGCAGCTCACCCAGTGTTTTATCAAGGGATTATCAAGGGATACAAGGGATTATCAACCTTGTAGTAATCTAAAAATAATATCTGATTGATGTTGTATGTGATACATAGGATGAGCATCTGTGATTTCTCATGGGTGTTTCATTAGGGCCCTTTCACACAAAAGTTTTCCCTGCTCACTCCTATGTTTGAATTCAAGAATATTTTCATCTTACACTTATGTTTCCTTTGGATCTTAACATTGCCTCAAGTGCAGAGAATTTAGTGAAGCTGTTCCACTTGGCTGGAATGTTCCCAGTTTATTGATTCATTATATCTCCTTTCTTCTTGGTGTTCAAGGGCATGCATAGTATTTCATCCTCTACCTTTCTTTCAGAACAAAAACCCTATGAGGTAGCGTGGGCATAAAGTAACTCAGTTAAAATTTTACGTCTGAGGATGGATTTGAATGTGGAATTTGCCAATCCTAATCTAGTTTTTTATCCACTATACATCATAGCTGTCTTCTTGCACATCTGGGAGCTTTGAGAAGTGGTATCAAAATGTAATTGATAGGAGGAGAATCAGTAATGGGGTAGGACTCTACAGCCAATGGACCACAAGTGTTTTTCAGTAGGAGATCAGCGATGGTTGTCCAAGCACCACTGTCCAGAACAGGTCCTGCAGTTAAAAAGGCAAAACAGTATAATTTTGTTTCCAGTTTTCATCCAATGAGTCAAAATCTTACCTTAAATTTTGAAGTCTCAGAATTTTGCAGATGCAATAGAGACTCTTTTGAGGTTTTTTTGTTTGTTTGTTTTGTTCTCTGTCCCACATTTTAAATTGATTGATCATCTGCCATCAAGTTGGTGTCTACTCTTAGCAACCACATAAATACATTTTCTCCAAGTCAGTCTGTCTTTAATCTGGTCCTTAGATCTTCCAACAGTGCATCTATTATCACTATAATTAGGTCCAACTGCCTGAGTGCTGATTATTGTCTTTTTTCTCATTCCTTCCATCTTTCCAGGAATTATGGACTCCTAAAGAGAGCCAGGTCTTTGTATAATGTGTCCAAAATGATAATTTGACTTTGGTTATTTGTGCCTCAAGTGAGACCTCTGGATTGATTTGTTTTAATATTCATCCATCCTGGCATCCTAAATCCTGGCATCCAATCCTAAAAGGCAGAAGCTATCCATCACTCCAGTATCTTCATTATCCATTCTAAGGCTGGTTGCTGTATCTCTTGTTAATAGTTTGTCTATATTTACTTTAGGTCCCTTTTTCCCCATTGGTTCTTTAACTTTCATTACTAGAGTTAGCAGATCATTTTACTTTTTCAGCTGTCAACATAATGTCATCAGCATGGTGCAGTTTATTGATGTTTCTTCCTCCCATTTTATTAAAAAATGTGTTATAAACAAAGGTCTGAACAAAAAGTTTGCCAATCATAAATCTGAAGATCTATCTGTAGATTAATACTATTCAGCAAAGAAAGCATACTGAAATATACTTCCCCATAAAAACATTATCATGTCATTCACTCGCCTTTAAAAGGGTAATGTGGTGACTAAAAAAATGAATTGATTAGAAATTTCCCAATATGTGACATGAGTTAACCAGCTGATACTAAATAAGCTATGCTGTCTCAGCCTCAGCCCCACATTTGCAATATATTGATCATAATATGTGCTTTTACCAGGTAGCTAAAACATTACAAGAAGATAATGGAGCACTTATCACATACAGTACTTTATGTTTGACAATATAAAATGCTGTATAAATACCAACTTTATTATTGATTCTCCTCTACATTAATGGGCTGGTTGTTTCAGTTCAGTAAATGCTGGAAGCTAAAGATCTATTGTTTACAAATTTTATTCATGTATTTACACTCAGACACCAAAGGAAAAGCAACAGTATAATAATAGCCAATAAAACAATACGAGGAGGACATCAGCAGGACAGATTTCATTGCCTTGCTTGGTCCCATAGATAATTCCCTTTTCTCACATTTTAATATGGTAGACCCTGTCATTTTAAGGACAAAGAGATTAATACTGAAGAACGGAGGTTGGCTAAACTGGCCTTTAATTTGATCTTTTGATTTTAGACCAACAGGCCAATGTCTGGCAGTTCAGTGGGTGGACTCACTTTCTAGGGAAGAAGGGGCACAGTATGATTAATGATATTTGTTTGTTTGTTTGTTTTGTTGTGGGAAAAATGCCCAATTTGAACAAGGAGCCAAAGTATTTGGAGATAAATGCAATGAAGTATCTTTTATTGGCATGTTCAACTACAGTGATAGTTGGGCTTTTGGCCCAAAAAATGCAAAAGAATCCCGAACTAAACAAGATTAGGGGTTACATAGCCCCCAAAACATTACATAGGAATGATAAATAAAGCCATGTAAATCATACCTTTACAGCTGGAAATGTAACATTTAACAATGCTATGGGATGCCCTTGCTATGGTTTAACCGAGTGCTTGTAAATTCTACATTCCTACAAAGGCCAAAGCCCTTTATACTAGTACCTTCAAACATAAACAGTGCCCTTTATTGTACTCATGTAGTGTCTCCTTTCACACCAGAGAAAGGGCAACAATCTGGTTTTTCTTATATGTCTTCTTCCCTTTCAGGGTCATCAGGCTGTTTCAGTTTTTCTGCTCTAATACTTACTGCAGAACCATAAGGAAACGGTTGAATATTATTTATCCCCCACATTTTACTTACTTTATTTGTATGCTGCCCATTCCTGAAGGCTCTGGTAATGATAATTTCATATAAATTGCCCAGCAGTTGTACTGATTTTAAAGTGGTTTTCTGTCCTGATTGTGATAATTTCTCACTTACTGCATATTTGCTTTTAACACTTTGATATGTAGGCAGGACCACAAGTATGTGGAAGAGACTGTCCAAGCTCAGAACCCTCCAATAAAATGGATAAGTAGTGAGTAGTTTGATAGTTCTTTAATATACCCAAAACATTAAACAGTCTATATTAAAATGCTTTAATATACCCAAAGCATTAAGCAACCTATGGGAGATGGAAAGGATGTTTGTGAGCTGTAAGCATTTACTACCTAATGTAGGAACTCTTAAAGTCAAGTGTCATTCCTGGTCAGAAATCTACCACTAAGTTCTCCAAGTCTTGGATAGACAACAATGCACCCTAGCCAAGGCTTAGTTGATGCATGTGGGACTCCTAGATGTAATTCTTAGAATGTATTGTGTGTCCTGGGGGGGAAAAGAAAAAGAAAAAAAGACTATAAGGTCATACTAAAAATGAAGGAACTTCATTTGATATTGCAAATGACCAATTTGATGCAGATATGAGCAACCCTGCATGAAAATTCTACTGCCTTCTAATGCCTTGTTGGCATTTCAGTTCCAAAATCTGATTCTGAAATTGGGAGTTTAATCCTTCCAGAGAAATGGATGAAGTAGTTTAATGAGATACTGTACATAGCAGCTAGTGAATTTCATGTTCCACGCAACTGGATTTTGGATCCTTTCCCAGACTAATCAAATTTACTGTACAACTGAAAAATAGGAAAGCTACTGGGCGAGACTCAATTCCTATAGAATTCCTAAAATAAAATCCTGACTGGTTATCTCCAGTGCTGGCCATGTTTATAATCTTTTATAGATGTCTAAATAGTGGGGTCTTTTTAAAACAAACCCAATCCTTAAAAAAGCTAACTCAGCTATATTGCAACTAGTCAGCTTTTAAATAAATTCTAAGGGCCAGGTTGAGGGCAGATCATCCTGGAAAAAATCTATCTTTGTAGTCACTAAGAGTTGACACCAGCTTGACGACATATAATCAACCATTCTTGCATCTTTATGTGAAACTAGCAGATTAGATGATCCAAGAGAAAGTGCTAGCTGAGTAACAAGTTGGTTTTAGACCTGAATAATCAAGATTTGATCAATGTATTATTCAGTGTATGATTTGGCAGAAAAAATCTCTAACATAAAATTCTCTAACAGAGGAACTCTGTGGGCCATTTACATTGATTTGAAAGAAGCTTTTGATTTGTTCCCCTGAAAGAGGCTGTGGAGGAAATTGCTAGCCACAACTATAGATTACCCTAACTTGCCATGATGCTGCCTGAGGACCCTTATAAGCAGATCAAAGTGCTGCCATTGGAGGTATTTCTCCATCAATCCCCACTCTGAATGGAGTTAAGCAGGGTTTTAGCCTTAACCCATACAATTATATTTGATTCCACAGTACAGGCACTCTCAAAACATGAGTTCTAGCTTCAATAATCCTACATCCATCCTACTTCACATTTACTGTTTAGAAGCAACATAGTTGAGAAACTGTAGCCAATGCTGAGGAGGGTTCCAATGCTAAAATTAGATTTGCTGGTTGTAGTCATAACCTATTCTTGGAGAAATGGTATAGCTTCAGAGTTGTCTCACTGCAGCTTCTCAGCTCAGCTAATACCTGGCTGAGAGAAAACCATTCTAGAGGTCAAACAGAAATTTCTTGATTATCAGCCCATTACTGTGGAGAAGCTCAGTAGCAGATCTTTCTCTGTTCCAATTAGCTTTATACCATTTTCTCTATTGCACCCATGAAAGCATTTACATTAGAAGGGTTAATATTTACTTTGAAGGTTCCCACACTCAGACTACCTCTGCCCATGTTCAGATGAGCCTGTTGAGACAGTTCTGCAGGCCTTGTTGTGCTGTGATCTATATCATATCTGAGTTAATACTCCTCCTCCTTGCTAAATTGAGGTTGGCCTGAAATTGAAGATGTGTGTTTTTTATTAGTGGATTAGTCTACTGAGGTTTCTTTGAGACTTGCCAAAATCTTTTCAATCACAATTGGCAATTGAGATGCTGGGTTTGAATGATATTCAAGCTTGGATGATTTAGCTAATTATACCTTGTGTAGAAGATTGCCAGAATTTAATGTGTGTCAATAATTTCCATTATTTTTTTTTACTTTGTTTTGACTTACACTGTATTATTTTCCTTTTAGTTTTTATCCTGCAAAACATTCAAGTACTTTTCTACACCTGTATTAAACATTTTCTACTTTTCCTGTCCTTAGCTTTGCTCAATATCTCTCTTCTCTTGTCCAACATATTTCTTCTGACAGAGGTTGGAATTAATTGGTTGAATATATTTGTTTGCAGGTCTCAGTCAGATGTAGAGTTAATCAACATTGTTTTTTCTTAGACTGCCAACTCTCTACCATTGTCTACTCATATATCCAAAGTAAAATGGAAAGACTTCTATCAGTCATATACCTTGAAAAAATTGTAGAATTTTCTCATTCTTGCTAATATTATAGTTAGCCCTGCGCACTATTTCTCTTATCTAGCTATAGATATCTCTCTAGTAAAAATGCTTACTTTTCTCTCTTTACCTAGAGTTATCTGTCTATCTTAACAGTACTGGTTTTAGCTGAGAGCTAGTCAGAAATTCAAGCATATATTACTTTGGTACAAATACTTTGGGGAACTGAATAAATTAGGTGTTAAAAATAAGACAAGTACTCATTGTACTTTGCAAAATGCAATTTTTTTTTTTTCCGTTGGAGCTGCCTGTCAATTTTTTCTAACAACTGCAGGTTTCCTACATGAAGAATAGATAAGTCAGGTTTTTGTGAGAATTACTTTCAGTACTTGCAAAAATCCTATATGCTATATTAATTGTAGGGAGCAAGGAGAAGACTGCTGCTTATAAATATTTCCGTTTACCCTATTAAACAGATTGGACAATGAGGGTTTTTTAACTCATATAATTTCCCGTGAATGGGGATGAGGGGTGGTATCTAGAATTCCACTGAAGAAATTAGAGAAAGCTGTTGGAAATAATCGAACAGATGGGATATTCAAATGACTGCAGACTTCCCTCCAGAAAAGCTGGATGCCTTTGAAGATTAGCCTAAAGATTAGCCATTGCTTGGATGGAGTTGTTTGCTTAGTGGATATAATATTTTTAAAAATACCTAAATAGGGGTGTTCTCCCCTTTTTCCCCCTCCTTCCCTATCCAGTTGAACTTTCCACTGTTCACGTCCTCTTGGTTTTGTTCTCTCCCCCCCCCCCCGCCTTCCCAAGACTGGGTTACCCTAAACAGGGCTGATAGATGCTATCTAGTGATAAAGGTGAAAAAAATAAGGTTTGGCCACACTTATTGCCTCAAGATAGTCCTTAATAGAGGCTCAAAGCAATGTTCAGTCTGATGATCCCTTCATGGTCGTCTAGCAGCACTTTTGGTGGCTCTTCTGCTGCTTCATCATCTGGAGTTTCTCTGTAAACAAGGGGAACACCAGATTCCAATATTCCATATTAAAAAGGATTATTCCTTCCAGGTTTACAGAGTAATCTTTTTGGCTATCCTTCATATTTGATTGAACCATAATCTGTGATATAGTAATAAGTTTTAGGTATAGAAATTTTGGTATATAATTCAAATTTCTGAATTATATAATTCAGGTGTAAATTCATATTTTAACCATATTGGGCTTTTTATTTGTAAGAACAAACGTATGGATATTAAATCAAAAGAGAGCAATAATGAGGCAATTGAATTTAAGTAAGGCCATTGAAACTATATGATTTGAGTAAATTGCCCTTCATTTATTTTACTCATCCAACATATTTGGTTGATATTGGTTGATAGCCAATTTTTAAAAACATTCTCTGGGATGTCTAGTAAATGTGAAAGAAAACATTTAGTTGAACTAACCTTATCTTAATATCATAAGAAACACACTTAATATTCTTTAAGTCCCTTAGCTATTAATATGGAATATTCCAAATGGAATATTTTATTCCAGAGTTCTTGCAAACCAAATGGTATGAAATATTTGATTACACTATAAATATATTAATATATTGAAGGATGAGAAGTGATAGTTATAGATAATGCATAGTGATGTTTTGGTAAGTGAAGTGAATTTTATTGTTACTCAACGACCAGCATAGTGAATAATTTGTGCTGCCAGTGTTCAACTGTACTATCTTTATATATTTCATATGTGTGCATGTGTGATTTCTTAATTGCAAGCCTAATTTAAGAATATCTAACTTAAATTTATTTACAAAGCTTCCTTAAAGTTTTTCAAGTACTTTAACTCCCTTCCTTATCTATACCTTATGTTAACTATTTATTCTATATAACGTAGCTTAACGTTCTTTTTCCTGTTTTCCTAGTGTTTTCTAAGTTAAAGAGGAGAGGGAAGAGGGGGAGAAAAAACTCTTTTTCAAGCCCTTTTGAGAAACTGACCCCTGGATTATACTTCTCTACTCCATTATAGCTCTCAATCAGCATGATTCAGTCCCTTCCCCAGATAGTTCACTTGCATGTCCTTCCTTGTAGACTCTTCTACTGCTGCTACTGGAGAACTGCATAAATCCATCATACATCCCTCATTCTCCACTGATCTTTTTTCCATATCCATCATCTCTTCTCTTTTAATGTTTTTGGTTGCCCAACTTCCTGGAGGCATGTCTGCATTTTAGTGCAAGACTTATAAGGGGCAGTTTGACAGAAGGAGTTAGGAAAGTTTTGGATTTCTACATGGTCCATGCGTCCCAGCTGCCTGAGTCTCCCTCCCTGCTTATAGCAGTTGGACAAAAATCCAGCCTTGAGACTTCAGAGAAGCAAAAACAGTACAGATTCAGCGATGGCAGCTCACCCTATCACACCTTATTTGTCCATGATTTCAGAAAAGAAAAAAAAAATATCAATATCCAATATCATTTTTAAAATAAGGGGGAATAAAGGATACCTTCAATTTCCATGAAACTTTTTTTAAAAAAAATAAGAGATAATTTCATTTTAATAACTGCAGCAAAAGGAGTAGAATCCCACATAAGGAATAAATCCATAGAAATTAGTTTCAGAAATTTCTAATGCACCATGCCAAAAGCCATTTCTGCATCTAGCGAGGCTACCCTACCAATTTCAGTTGTTTTGAATATTTATTTATTTATTTATACAGTTTATAAGTTGCCCATCTCACTTTTCCAAGCAACTCTGAGTGTTGTACAACAAAGATAAAAAATAGTTAATAAATACATTAAATATATATATATATATATATATATATATATATATATATATATAAAACAAACTAAAACAGAAAATAATAGGCAAAAGGATGTTAAAAATAATTGAGCCACCTCACTAGTTCTGAATATACATTCAGAATGTCAATTAGTAATGTAATAAACTTGAAAAACTTTTATCAAACCATATTGTATAAAATGGATAGTCAGAGGAACAATTTTTTGGAATCTACATGCCAGGTTAGGGTTGTCAGTAGTTTTGCATTTAAAAGGAAGTTGGAAAAATCACTAAAGAGGGTAGCAAAAGCCTTGTTTTAAAAAGCATAATTATAAAATATCAATAAAAAGGGGCAAAGTAGTACACAATCTGTCCTGGGAACTTTTCTGGCTTTAATAGATTTATAGATACCTATCATTTCCTGGAGACACAAAAGTACACCTAAATATGCAACTTGATCAAGTGTAGTCTTAAGAAGAGATATAGTATATAGACATTTATACAACTGGGAATAAAAATCTGATCTGTTGAGTCAGAATCATGTTCTTTGTCATGGATGGACTTAATAATAGAGATAATGCTACATTGTTGCAACTATTTCAGCTGTGAGGCTAGATACAGTAAGGCCTCACTTACTGACCACCTGTTCAGTAATTGTTCAAAGTTACGACGGTGCTGAAAAACACGACTTATGATTGGTCCTCAAAGTTGCAGCTGTTGCAGTGTCCCTGCGGTCATGTCATTGTGATTTGGGTGCTTGGAAACTGGTGTGCATTTACGACAGTTGTAGCATCCCATGGTCATGTGATCACCATTTGTGACCTTCACAGTAAGCTTCCGAGAAGCAAACTCGGTGGGGAAGCCAGCAGGAAATTGCAAGTCGCAGTCATGTGACATCACACTTAACTACCTGCAGTGATTTGCTTAATTACCACAGCCAGAACTGACATCGTAAGTCAGCACAGTCACATGATGTTGTGCTTGATGACCGCACCACTTAGCGATGGAGATTCCAGTCCCAATTGTGGTCGGTAAGTGAGGACTGCCTGTAGTTGTTTATTCCTGTGTTTGGTCATCAACCTCAGAAGTATCTTGAGTAGTCTCAACACTGGGAAATTATTGTACTGATTATATTACCTTACCTTACCAAACCTTAAATAGAGATAAATCAGGAAAATAAAATAAGAGATGAAATAAGAAGATGAAAATAGCGTATATAAATAGTAGACGTAGTATAGACAAATTGGTTACAGGGAGTACCCGAGTTAGAAACACCCAGGTTACAGATGACCCATAGTTAAGAATAGAGCTTACTGTAGCAAATTTGAGTTGAATGCACAATGATTTGAGTGAATTACACAGTGGTTCAAGTTCATTACACAATACTACTTATACAGTATTATATAATATATTTTGTTCTGGCTTACATACAAATTAGACTTAAGGACAGACCTTTGGAACAGAGCTCATTCTTAAACTGGGACTACCTGTATAAATAAGAAAGTGATACATTGTTTCTTTTATAATAAAAGCAAACTGTTTTTATAATAAAAATACTTTTCTAAAATAATTGGTATGCGTACATCTTGCTTGGATCTATACTATTCTTAAACCAATAATAATGACTGATGAATGTAGATTAATGTTCACTGGTGTCAGAACCTGATCTTTACCCTTCATTTCGATTCCATTGTAGTTGTAGTAGCAGTAGTAGTAATTTTATTGTCTTGCATATTTCCTCCTGTGATACCCTGGAGCAACCTTCTATTGATTGTTTTCCCAATTCTGACATGAATGTCAGCTGGAAGAAAAACAAATGAGACTAACCAAATGAAATTGATGGCATATATGAAGAGAGTTATTGTGAACAGAACCTTGTGATTTTAAAACAGAATTAAGACATTTTTAAAAAATGTTTATTAAAATATAATCCAGACTGTTAACATATACACATACTGAAAAAACTATTTCCTTGGATAAAATATCTCCATAGAAAGGTTATTGATATTTTTGTTTTACTGTATTTGTGCATGTACTTATATTCCATAATATTTAAAGGAAAATATTCTTCTAAACAAAAATGCTGATTTCATTATTTTAAAAGGAAATTAAATCAAATTAGTGGGCATATAGAAAGTAAAATACTGTGAATATTGCTGATATTGTTGATAGAAGATACATTGTCTTAGCAATCAAACGCTAACAGTGCAAAGCCTGATTCTGTATAGTTTCTGAGGAAAATTGAGGACCTAAATAAAAGAAATAATGGTATATAATATGCTGTTATATAATTAGGCCTCAGGACTTTAGATGCTACCTCTTCTTAACCTAAAATCTTTGAAAAATGTTTTTTTTAATCTTAAAATTTGTGTATTTCATGTAAACCATACCTATTTTTCACTGTTACTCTACACTTTTAAGAAAAAATATTTCAATCCATTGTGAATCCCAGTCAGACAGTTTGAACCATTTGAGGCCTATCTGGGGAAAAAATGATATAATATCAAACTGTTAAACTGATTGGATGCAAAAAAGTGATTTAAAGCTGTTTAAATATGTCTGGTAGAAAAACTGTAAGAAATTCTAAAGAGACCTTTGAACTAAAACCTTGGTGTTTAACAAGGACAAAGTATCTTGAATTAAATAAGCAAATATATAACTCTGCAGGTGGTACAGTGGCCATAACACAATAATTGCAAATAACATCTAGGTCATTATGATACATTGGTCTCTGCAGTTGCTTTTGAGAGGTTTGCCCTCTGTTGGAAGGAACTATTCCATGATTTGGAGGCCATTCTGGATAATGGCTCCTGGTGAAACAAAGATGGCAGCTTTGCCTGGGAAGCGTTTGCCCACCTTTGGCTGGCAGATCAGTTCTGTCCTACCTACGCTGGGAGGTCTTGGCAATTTTGACTCACGCCCTTATGATCGCATTACTAGATTACTGTAAAGCATCCTACTTGGGATGAAGGCATCTCAAAAGATAAATTTTTCTAAGAATATAACAGCCAGATTACTAGCAGGAGATAATCATTATTGTACGGTAATGCCTGTTTTTCAGTTGCTGTACTGGTTATTAGTAGGCTGTTGGGCCCAACTGAATTCTTGGGATAGGGGGATATAAATGGCTCTGAAATAAATTAAAAAATGACCTAATGTAGCTGGTAAAATCCTTCAGGCAATTAACTTTACTTCCATCTAAGAACCATGTAAACAAGCTTGTAAATTTTTTATCTTGCATTTGAACTGTTTCTGTGACAAATGAAAACATGTCTTATCCTTTACCATTTCTTACCATTTTACTTCTTCACATGCTGGTAAAACAAAATAGGCATTTTCAGTTATACAATCTGTGTAATTCATAACTCTTCTGTACTCTGTTTCATATAGCATGGTATTAAAATATGCAAATTTAAACAACTTTACCTAGCAAGACATGCGGAAGTAGGACAAAGTTTCCTTAATAAGACCTGCTAATTTTCCTGTATGTGCTTAATTGAATACACTTGAATTGTACTTTGTGCCAGATTTCGCATTGCATATTTTAAATGAAAACAAATATTTACTGCTTATGTAGGCTGTGCAAGGTCGTTCTATTGCACAACAGGACAGAGACTTGCGTGTTGATTTGGGATTTCGAGGAATGCCAATGACAGAAGAACAGAGGCGACAATTCAGCCCAGGTCCACGAACAACAATGTTCCGTATCCCAGAGTTTAAATGGTCCCCCATGCACCAGAGATTACTGACTGATTTACTGTTTGCTTTAGAAACTGATGTGCATGTTTGGAGAAGGTAAGAGATCATTTATTTTTCTAGTAATGAACAGGCATGATAAAACATGTAGAGAATTATTTAATATCTTCATATTATAAGATTCTCATATTTGATGTAGTCTAGATACCAGTTGGGCAGAACCACATGACGAAAACGAGGCAAGGTCTTACATAGTGAACTGGGATTTTTTTGAGATTGTGGAACCTGACAAAATGGATAGGTTGTTCTGTGGTGTAAGCTTTGACACCTGTGGGCTAGCTTCATATCCCACCTGGCTCCTTTGGATGATGAGTGCAGCTAGAGTCTGCTGTATGGTAAATGCCAACTGCCTTGATAGAGCAGTGCTGCACATTTTCTTGAAGAGGCCACCTCTCCATTCTGCTGTATTTGAGATTTCTGGCCAGCCTCCAGCCTTCCTTTAGGAGGGAAGGTTGTGGGAAATAAGCTACACAGGATCATAAAAAAAGTGGATTATCTAGATCAGTATCTCTCAACCTCAGCAACTTTAAGATGTGTGGACTTCAACTCCCAGAATTTCCCAGCCAGCCATTCTGGGAGTTGATGTCCACACATCTTAAAGTTGTCAAGGTTGAGAAACACTGATCTAGATTCAGGCCCCATCATGAGATGGGAAGTTATCTGTACTGCAGATAACTTTCATTGGAAGCTGAATAGAAGGAATGCACCCCTCCTGGTCCTATTAAGCATCCTAGCAGCATTCAATACCATTAAACATCCTTCTGGGCAGCCAGCAAGGGGTGGGAGAACATTTTATAGTGGTTCCACTCCTATCTAAGCAGACAGTTTCAGTTGGTAGCCGTGGGATGGGAGTAGTTGCAGGTACTGCAGGGCTTGGTTGTCATGCTTTTTAACATGTACATGAACTGTATTGACTGAGGTGTCATCAGCTTTATTCACCTGCATTTTGCCATCACAGTCTTAACTGGAGATGCTATAGAAGTCTTCAACCATATTCTGGAAAGTGTGAGCAGTTAGGGGCATTATGACAGTATGTTTGCTGCCCTGGTTAATGTTAGGCTTCTGGGTGCTGGTTGTCATCTATAAAAACCATGGCATAGGACACTGTTATTTGACGGATGTCTTTCTCCTGTGATGTCTGCCTGTCCTGTAAGATCTGACAAAGTCAGCATGCTTCAGGTCCCATCTTTCAAACAATGTCATCTAATGGAACTTTTGAGGTGTGCCTTCTTTAGTTGTGGTACCTACCACCTGGAACAGTATCTCTCCAAGCCCTGACTCTACTCTCTTTTAGATGAACCTTTAAGGATTCTTTCCACAGGCTCTGGGCTCAATATATGTTGGTTTTGTTGTTACAGTGTTTGCTGTTTCCCTGTTCATCATCTTTTCTCCTGTTATGGTTTTGATTGTGGTTTGAATATTTAGGTTTTTAATATATACACTGCTGAAAATGTGTTTAGATATTACCTTGAGGAAGGTATGAAAGAGCTGTTAAGAGGAGAGGGAAGGAACAAGCTTTAACAGTCCAGAGATCGAAGCATGCTTGAGAATGAAACTCAAATCAAAATACCCCATCTTGATTTTGTTTAATATAAAATGGGACAGAGAGAAACTTGGTCAGGCTTTCAAGATTCTGTTATTATACACTACAACAATAAAGTTGAATCCCTGGAATCCCTGTGGCATCTGTTTCTTGGCATGGCCTACCTCAAAGGATTGACATCAGTCTTGAAAGCCTCACAAGTCTCTCATCACAGAGGCATCAAACCTTGCTTTTAGCTCTTGGAGATGGCAACGGATCCTTGGATAATCCCACCATCTGTAGAACAAGTTGTCAAGACGTTACAACCAACAGTAAGTGAACATACAAATCATGGACTTGTGCAATGCCATGCTACATCTAATATAGCAACTAGGGTAAAGCTTGCCTCAACCAGAAGCAGCTCCACAACTTGTGGCCCAACCAATGTTGCTTCATTTTCATGGAAGTTACTGGAGAACGTATGGGAGAAGGGGAGTTGCTCAGGATCAATTTCTGACTTTCACAACCCAGCATTAATTGTTTATGGAGAGTTGGCCAGGGGAATTTCTCACAAATTGCTCTAAGATTGCCCTTATTCTTAGTCTATTGAAAGAGGGGGCTGCTAAATAGATTGTGCCCCTCATTGGGGGTAATTATATACCATTGGATAATTGTCACCTTCATGCAGAGATTTAGAACTGGTCATCCAAGAGATCAACAGCAAATTGGAGGATTCACAGGGTGAGCCAGAAAATATCTGAGTTCATGAACATGTAGTTGATTTTCAGCTGTATGCCAGAGTTGTGGACTGGAATGATCTTGCTCTGACCGACCAGGAAACTTGCTGGTGAACTGATGCACACCAGAAAATTTGGAAGAACTGTTTCAACATTGTGTGTTAATTGATGGGTGATTGGAGGAATTGAGGCAAAGAGGAAATCATTTTACATCCTCTCTTCACTCCAGTCTCCTTCCCTGTGGTCTTCTCAGTTATCAGGGGAGGAGGTTTTACAGCCTTTCTTTGACCCAACCACCTTCCCTCTAGCCTCTTTGGCCTCCAGTTCTGGAGAACCCATGCAAATAGGAGCAATGAAGAGATCCCTGTTCTCAGCAGAGAAACGGAGAAGGTGAGATCTCAGTTTATATTTCTACTGTAGAACCTTAGGACACCTAGCCAAGATGTACATGGTTAAAGTACAGACCTCTGAGCCAGTTACACAGTGCTGCACCTGTGGAACTGTAGGCCACATAGCAAGCTAGTTTCAGAATCTCTCCAAAGATTCATCTTCAGGAAACCTCTCAGGCTCCACTCCCATGAGCTTGTTATGGAAGCCCTCAGACAATTAAGAAGTTGCAGAACTGATAAAAGGCAAGTGCATTTTATTATTCCTGTTAATCTTTGCACCCCCTCAGGCATAGAAATACAGCTGTCCACTCTTTCAGACTCTGGTGTAACAGCTAAATTCATATTAATTGCTCACACAGTTATTAGAAAAAACCAAGCTTGTGGAAACAATTGACAGGCAATTGTTTTGAGCTGGCCCCATTTTGCAATGTACAGTTCCTCTACAGCTGAAAATAAATCATATGGAATTCTTGCCATTCTATATCACAGGTTCCATCCATGTCTAGTACTGGGCATAGATTGGATGAAGACTTGTAATACATATGTCCATGGGGAGCAAGGCACAATTTCTTTCCATCTCAAAAGTGTCAGTAGCACTGTTTACAGGTATCCCACCCTTTTCCTTGTCACTCTTCTGAATCTATACTATTATAGATCATTACCCACTGCCTCTTCAGAACTGCTAGATTACCTTAAGAAGGCATGCATTTTTACTAAATTGGATTTGAGAGGTGCTACAATTTGATCAGAATGAAAAAGGGCCATGAATATTTAACAGCTTTTTATATGAGTATAGCAAATTTGAATAAACAGTAATGCCATTTGGACTGATTAATTGTTCATCAATCTTCTTTAGATTTGTGAATATTTTTTGATGTTTTGGACAAATATGTAGTGATATACTTATATCTTAGATGATATACTGACTTTTTTTCAGAAGACCCGCTTTGCACAAGACCCATATCAGAAATGTCTTAGAGCGATTCTACACATACTTTTTGCTAAATTGGAAAAATGTGGATTTGATCCTCACAGTTGGATTCTTTGGGTTACTGGATCTCTACAATCAGGATACAAATGGATCCTACAAAAGTACAGTATGTGCTTTTGTAGCAGACACCTAGAAATGTGAACGATGTCCAGTGTTTTCTGGGCTTTGCTAATTTCTGTAGAACTGAATACCTAAGACCATGTTCCTAACTTCTAAAGAAAAGAAATTCAGATGGTCTGTTCAAGAGCATGCAGCTTTTCAAAAGTTGAAAATCCTCTTCCCAGCCCTTTGTTGTGCAAACTGATGCCTTGGACTTGCCCTTGGGAGCTGTTCTCCAACTTGAATCAAAGGAAAGGGAGATCTCTTGCCTTATACATTTTATTCCAGACTGCTTCTTCCATCTGAAGAAATTATGACATTTTCAGTAAAGAGTTGCTTGTTATAAAAGCAGTATTCCAACATTGGAGGTATTTCTTGAATAGAATATCCAGTACAGGTATGCATAGGTCACAAAAATTCAGAGCATGTGCAGAAAGCTCTATGCCACATCAGATCAGATGGTGCACTTTTTCTTCCATTTCAGTTTTTATATCATTTATATTACTGGCTCACAGAACAAGCTACCAAATGCACACATAAGCAATGAATGTGATTTTCCACACCCATTCCTCTCTACCGTGATTCTGCATCCAAGAAACATTGCCCCTCTCCTGCGTATAGGCCTTCCAGAAAGTTTGGGGGCAGAAAGTAGATCTGATGATTGGATTAGATTGCAACAACAACAGGATCCACGTGTCAGGGCTTGCTTGGATGAACCATAGATTAATTCTTCCCTTTCTCAGTGACTAACAGACAGTTGCTTCACAATGGCCATTTATACAACTCTGCTGTGATAATACAACTGAAGAACATGAGGGTTTAAAACTTTGCATTGGGTGTTCAGAGAGTTTTGGTGACTTAAGGTAAGAGCAGATGTCAAAGACTATGCCTCATCCTGATATCTCTCAGTGGGCCAATGCTGTACTTGCTAAACTGGCAGGTTTCCTTCAGCCATTTCCCTCCTCTCTTGGGCCCTAGGACAGGTATCTATGGATTTTATTAATGATATTCCACCTGTAAAGGGTTACATAATCATTTGTGATAGTGGAGTTGTTTATCAAAATGGTTCATTTCATTCCTTGCAAGGGCCTCCTGTGGGTTTATGAAACTACACAATTCTTTCTAGACCACTTTTTAGATATATGGGCTTAGTCAATCCTGTGATTCCATAGCATGGCTCTGAATTTACATCCAGATTTTAGAAGGCCCTCTTCCATTCAGATTCACTGTTGTGTTCTCATCATGTGGCCTCTAATGGGTCATCAGAGAAGATGAATCAATTACTAAAACAATGCTTGAAATGTTAGGCCTTTTATCAGCAAGACAAGTGGATTGAACTGTTGCCTCTTGCAGAATTTGCTTATACAGGTAGTCCTCAGGTTATGTCCATTCATCCAGTGACTGTTCAAAGTTATGACAGTGCTGAAAAAATGGACTTACAACAGGTCCTTAAAGTTGCGGCCATCTCAGTGTCTCTGCAGTCATGTGATCAAAATTCAGGCGCTTGGTGAATGGCCTGCGTTTATGACCGTTGCAGTGTTCCATGGTCATGTTTTCCTGCCCTGCACAAATTGCCTCTGCTTCAACTCTCCGCACCCGCTTATCTCCTTTCCATCTCTGCTCTTTTGGCTGCCCTGCACAGCATGGCCAAGATAAAGAGGCCGCTGTATTCTGATGCCACCATCCCCCCTCCACCGCTTTCCCCAGCTGACCTTCATTGTCTTCTTTGCTTTATCTTCCATCCACTGGGTTTGCCTCCCCGGCTGCTAGGCTCCTGGTGGGCCTGCCCTGCTTCAGCAGTTTCAGCCCGCCAGTGGTTGTCATGCCTTTCCTGCAGGAAGCGGTTTGCGCCAGCCTGCCCCAGACCTGCCTGGTGCCTATGTATTTATATGGTCACTTTTGTTCTAAAGGTTTTGCTACTTCCCTTCCACAGCAAAGTCTTCCCTCTTGATTGGCATCAAGTCAAGGATAATTGATCCTCTGATGCCTTCCTCTACCCTTTCAAGGGTTGGAATGTTTTCAGTTTGCTTTTTAGGAGCATCATTGACACCTCTCCTTGGTTGGGTGCAACATCATTGCTTTTGTTTGCTCCTCCATTTATTTTTAACCAGATGCTCTCTGTGATGTTGCCAAGCTCATTCACCTGGATTTCTGAGCAGGTGCAGGTATTTTTAACATATAGTGTTACTCCTCTTCCCTTTTGATTGCTTCCTTTGAACAGATGTACCTTTCAGATGTTACATTCCCAAAATGGGTGGGGGAGGGGGAGGAGTTGTACCAATATCTACTATACCTATTAAATCATATTTGACTTTTTATAGTATGAGTTCAAGCTCATTTTGTTTATTTCCCATACTCTGATATACTGTATAGCCACTATCTTTTGTAGAGGATTGCAGAGATAGCTTTGGCAAAGGAATGCAAGAAATGTTAGCAGTACTGTTAAAGGATGTCTTTTATTAAGACAGTTCATCCCTGGGAAAGTGGGAGTGTGAGAAAGAGACTCAAAATAAACTTACATTGATTCTGCAAGGTGTAAGTGGAGGCAGATGAGAACTGCAGGCTCTTAAGATGTTGTTATTATACCCAACAACGATAGAGTTCCAATACTTCTTGCAGTATCAGTTTCTTGTTGTAGCCTATCTTGAAGGGCTGACAACTTTGAACTGTACTAGCCTGGTTTTCTTTCTGATTTCTCATAGAATCTTTCATAGGCTCCTTTACAGCAACATTCCCACATTCTTCTATAGTGCGCAGGATTTTATCTAAGGTCATAACTCCAGGGGTTTTGTCTCCAGCCCCCACAGCATTAAGTTTAAAGCCCTCTCGATCAAGTTTGGCATGCTTTGGCCAAACATAATTTTTACCAATCACGTGAGGTGCAGTCCATGTCGTAGCAGCAGTCCATCATCCAGATTGGATAACAGCAGTTCATATCTCAGTTTCCTCTCTCAAATGGTCTTTGATCAATTTGTGAGACTTGTTAGGCCAATATATGCTTATAACTTGATATCACAAGGGAGATAAATTTTATATATGGGTGTGTGTGTGTGTGTTGCTTATTGTTTTTCAATAGTTTGCAATTTGATTTATTCCTGTTAACTAATTTTCAGTTGATTTTGATCTTTGCAGTAGAAATTGACGTTATAGTTTTACTTATGGACTTTTTTCTTTTCTTTTTATAGTCATTCCACAAAGTCAGTCATGGACTTTGTAAATAGCAATGAAAATATTATTTTTGTACATAATACAATCCACCTCATTTCTCAAATGGTAGACAATATTATTATTGCTTGCGGAGGAATTCTGCCACTGTTGTCTGCAGCAACATCCCCAACTGTAAGTACAATATTTCCATCTAATGGATATGCTGTGAATTGCATTTCAGTGTATTAGTAACATTCTGTTTTGGGCATGGTTTTCTGTATAAGAAGAAAATAGTCACATTTTTTAGTTTTTTAATCTCCAGGATGTAAGTTTCATGCAATTTAGCAAATTTGTATACAAAAATTAAATATATATATATATATATATATATATATATATATATATATATATATATATAAACATTACAACTATATGGGTGTTTCAGCTAGGTACACTGAGAAAATCAGTGGCCAAACAGCCTCCCAAATTATATTGCTCCATTTCTATATCGTAATGGTTTGCACATTTCTATTCTCATCTAGCACAGTTTTAAATGCAGACTTGACATAACAGCTATTGAATATTTAAAAGTCAGTCATAAAATAGCATATTCAGCTGAACATGCAGAAAGGAGTTTGTTTAACATGAAATAAGATACAATTGCAGTGTCTTCTCTTTAAATTTTGAAAGGAGAGGAAAATGAAAGAATGTTATTAATATCATTTTAAAATGTAATTGTTTAGGTATCTGCAGTGAAATTAATAGCCTTACAATCTTTTATGAATCTAATGAGTACCTTACTAATGCTATACTAATTCTTTATCAATTTGGATTAATTGTATGAATTATAGCGATGCCATACAATCGAAGTTAAAATTTAGAAAACAAGTTTTCAGAAGTTCACTTTTTAAAGTAAATTATTCAAATTGTGAATTAATACATGATTTAAAAATATTACTTTCTGTTTTGCATTGTATTTTCATTTGACTGTAACATTTCTTTTTCTTTTTGTTGTGATCTGTTGTCTGCTTTGTCTATTGCATGTCCAGGGTTCTAAGGTTAGTATTACTGTTACAAGTTTCAGTTTTTAGCTTTTAGAATTAGATTTTTTTTTTTTCTGTGTGCATTTTTAAATTATTCAGCCTCTTTCCATAAAAAAGTAAATACATTATGAACTGGTTTTGATTGTATAATCTAACTAAATAAGAGTAAAAGCCACATTCAAAGGACATCACTTCCAGTATTTTTATTTAAATACACCATGACATGAGAGAACAGACTTTGATTTTGCATTTCCTTTTTGCTGCTTCTTGCATCTTTTTTGGGTCCTGTGAGGTCCCATAGGACATTTGAACATGGTGATACAACTGTTCTCTGCCTTACCGCATGGACAGCAATTTCTGAACTAGGGGTCTCAGCTCAATAAACGTGTCACTTTAAAGGAAAAATGCAATTGGAGCAGTATTTAAGAAGAAAACTCAAGAAAGCGCTGATTTTGTTTCTTAATCTTTCCAGAGTTTATAAATATATTCAATACTAACATTAGAAAAGGCTAAATATTTTTTCTCTTTCAAAAGCACACATCATTTGGGGCCACAGAATATATCTTGAATGGAAATAGCATGTTTCCATTGCTGTAACTCCAGCTGTAGATGAACATATGCTGTTATAATTTATAAAATACTCATTTTTATGAAACCAAAATTTAGAGAACTCTAAAAGGCTGTAGAAGCACAAACAACTTTGGGAGATTCCCTCCTTCCCCCATAACTATCCTGTGGACCCTGAGCATGAAGGAACACTGATGCTGACTAATTACTGGAGGTGGATGGGGGGAAGGGAGGGGGATGAATGGAATGTCTGGAAATAAGAAATGGAATTGCAACACTGTGTTGCAGATCACAATAATACATTCAAATGTGCATCCTGAATAACATTTTCTAATATGAATAAACAGTATCTGCATCTTTAACTTCAGAGGGTTAGCAGCAAAAGAGCAAATAATCTTATGATACTTTACAACAAAGAGGTTTATTATGACATTAGCTTTCATGGATTTCACTTAATGAAGTTTCTGTAGCCAACAAAAGCTTTTAACATAATAAATCTTGCAGTCTTTAATATGTTCGTAAGTTACCAGTAAGGCACTTTGTTGATTCTTCTGTTATCTGGAGTGCATTGAAGATGCTCTCTACAAAACTGTGTTTTTATACGGAACATTACAACAGAATGTTCTATGGTCTTGTTGCTAAAATAGTGCAGTTGTTTAGTTACATGAAAAAAACTGTCTGATTGGTGAATAAATTGTTTCACTGGAGAGTAATGAGAGCTTTCTACAGAACCATTCACCATTTTTTCCTATATTTTAATGAGCATAGAGCCCTATTTCATTGTTTGCAGAATGTTTCCCAATGAAAATAGATTTTTCTATTTTGGTTTTATTTAGTGAAGACTAAAATATAAATATAAAACCTTGAATAAATTAGAAGAAAGGTGTGATTCTGAGATTTCATATGTATAATATGTAGCTGTTTTATGCAATTTCTTATTCTCTTGTATTCCTTTAACAGATAAAATGAGAATCCATTCTGCCTTAACTTATATACCCACTTTATTGAAGTTGGTTCATAAAAATAGTTTTTGTTCTATGGGTTTCATATTATATAATATCCATGCAAAGGTGAAATTGTCATATTTGTTGCTATCCTATTTATTCTATGTTTCCCCATAGTCAACATGCAAAGACGAAATGAAATAAATGTGCATTTAATGCATTCACATGTGTGCTACATTAGAAGTCTAATGTTATGACTTTCTTTTCAAGACGGAATTGGAGAATATAGAAGTAACTCAGGGTATGTCCGCGGAGACAGCAGTAACTTTCCTCAGCCGGCTGATGGCTATGGTTGACGTACTAGTATTTGCCAGTTCACTAAATTTTAGTGAAATTGAAGCCGAAAAAAACATGTCTTCTGGAGGCTTAATGCGACAGTGCCTAAGGCTTGGTAAGTTTCTGCAGAAGAGCTCAGTGCATTAAGTAATTACATACAGACCAATTAAATTTGGTTTTAGTGTGGGGAAAGGAAAAAAAAAAGCTATATGTGGAAGCTCACTTGATTTTGACTCAGAAGAAATATTTTATGGCACATTAATGGGATGTTAACTTTTTTTTTTTTAACCTTTGGATATAGAGAAACTTTTGTTTTAATATTTGAATTCTAACAGAGACAAAGTTTTAACGAAAAATAAAATTTATCATTCAATCATGTATGTGTGTTAATGGTTTTGCTTCTTCTGAGGATATTTCTGCTTTTCCTCACCTTTAGGAGAAATATTTTTTTCTACAAATTAGAGATTCCCCAAATCTAGAAATCAGTTGTCAGTATCTGTACATCCTGTTTTATACTATTACTTATTTTTCTTCTGATAATTATAACACAGCTGTAGGAGAAACACATTTAAAATATATATTTTAAGCAAGCAACTGACAACATGTACTGCTATAAAGTATTATATCTACATTACCATTTTCCCTAGTGTTGGAGTACACAAGCTATTGTAGTTGTGTTGGCCATAAAGAAAAACATATAAAAGCTGGAGAGGCAATATCTTTATTACCTGAAGTTCTACCAAATTGTTGCAAACTGTCAGGCATCTAAAAATTCATCATCAGGCAAGGTGGTTCAAAACTAGGGAGGAAAAATAGAGGAAATATGGCTGATCTTCCAACTCCTGTTGATTGTGTTAAATAATTTAGGTGGTATTATGGAAATAAAGGTTGGGCTTTGAAGAAGCAGGATAGAAAGAGCATTGATGCTTTTGAACTTTGGTGTTGGAGAAGAGTCTTAAAAATACTGTGGACAGCCAAGAAAACAAACGGATCAACAAATCAACCCAGAGTTTTCACTCAAGGCAAAAATGACCTTTGGGCACATTATGTGAAGACCTAGCTCTCTGGAGAACACTAATGCTGGGAAGGGTGGACGGAAAGTCTATACCCTATTTATACATATTAAAATCTTAAAATAAACTTTCAATACTGTCATTCTTTATGCTAAAAGTCCAAGCATTCCAAATGTCTTAGTTTAAGTTTTGTTTTAAAATTAAAAGCTCAGGTAGACATTCCTTATGTCAGAGCTCCCTCTTGTGGTTCTAAATATCTCAAGAAGTTCATAGAAAGAAAAAGCATAAAAGCACCAAATAATGTGTAGACTAAACAAAGCTGGTTGCAGGAAAATAAATTCAGGTAAGGGAAACAAAGTGGCAATCATCATCATCATCATCATCATCATCATCATTTGTGATTGTTCTTATCCCTCTTATAAACCAATATGTAGTTATAAGATTATTATAAAATGACTAAACTATTGACCATTCAAAAGGAAATAATAAGCAGTTTGAGAAATTAATTAGGCTGTCTTGGATCACAAAAGCATATGCTCCTAAATCCCAAAATTAAAGAAAAGAATGAAAAATAGATATAATGAAAAAGAAGGATTATTAAGTGAATTTAAATTAAAACTTGAAAGTTCTACTTGGCTGGGTCGCATTGTTCACTGCCAGCATAAAATTCTAATTTGAATGATACCTCCTTTAAAGAAATTCTGTGTCTCTCTAATGAGCCACCATCTAGAATTGAATTTGTAAGTAAAATTAGATTCTTCTAAGGCTTACTTTAATGATAAACATGACAAATTAATGACCAAATTAGGACACCAGGGGGAAAAAAAATGCAGACAAGACACCAGGAGTTACCTTTAGTTCAGTCATCCCAAAAGACAACTAAACAAGTTGGAAGTTAAACTACTTTCATGGATATCTGAAACAGAATTACATTAAAGTAACCTGAAGTTTAGAAATATATCTGAGGATTTGAGGAAATAAGATTTAGAAAGAGAAATGAAAACCTTATTCAAAACTTACCTTGACTTGGATGTAGAAGAAACTTTCGAAATTCAAGATATCTACAGAATAAATTCTGGGACAGCACAAAAAAGAAAATTGCCCTGTGCTATATGTATTAATTTTACATATGCTATATTTTTACTGGAATTTTAATTCCAGTGGTAGAATTTTAATTCTAGTTCTAGAATTAAAAAGAAGTAATACTCCCTTGAAATTTGGGGACACAGTAATTGAGATTCTATCAGATGCACCTTCATACGTTCTTAGAGGACAAACCTGAGATTTCTGACAACTGTTCTTAAAAAAAAAAAGTCAGATACAGGAGAACTATTACACTCAATCAAGAGGACAAAGATTTTGTATATTCCACTGATGATGCCAATAGAATGCTCATTGCCTGTGAAAGAACAAGGGAGTGAAGACTGAGAAGGGACAGAAGTCCAAAAATTGGACCCAACAGTTTCTATTCTTCATAATTTATCTTGATAATTGACATCATGGATCAAATTAAAATATTCCTCAACTATTATTAATGGGATTAATTGCCCATTTCAAATTAAAAAAATCATCCCCAAAAAGAAAATGCACATATAATATGTCTTCAAGAGCCATGTATTTAAAAAGGTAATATAAACTTGTTGGAATGTAGATATTTTGTGGCCTGAGGCAGATGGAAAAAAAATGGAGTGGCTATAAACATGAAAAATGTACTATGGAATTTGGAAAAGCAAATCCAAGATTAAGATGGGTCATTTGTAATGTTACATTTTCAAACTGAATTTTGGGAAATAATAGTTGGTTCAATTTATGACTCAAATGACAATGAAATAAAGCTCTGTGAAACATTTTTCTCGATATCTTGATATTATAGAGGAAGATATTCTGATTTTTGGAGATATAATTTTTTTTCCTTCAAACAAATATGATTTATTTAAAAGGCAGTCTGGTAAACTCCCACAAAATTTCTTAGATCTATGCCCTTATTATTTCATTTTAATGCACAGAGATAAAAATAAACTGCAGAGAAAAAATATATACTTATTGTTCTTCAGTTCACAAAAGTTCCTTAAGAATAGATATATCACTAACAAATTTAACTGCTAGAACAGAACATCATATTTGAAGGGCTAACAGGAATTAATGAGCTTCTTCCAAATCAGTTTAACCTCTGATGTTAAACTGATATGACCCTAGCAAAGCATCCATGAGAGAATTGTTTATTTTTCTAGCAGTTACTGGGCCTTATTTATATATTTTTGGTGAAATATGACTCAGAAACCAGAATAAAGCAAGTTTGTTTCTGAACATTCAAAAGCTTAAAACTTTATTTGGTGTCCTAATAAATATATTGCCTTTAAGGATTTTGGAATTCATTTTGTCTTCTTGTTTCAATAATTACCTTATTTACATGATATTGCCTGATAGTTAGATGAAAGACGGGCAGGCTCTAGCCTTCTCCATTTTTTTTCTGTATCATGAGGCTGATCAGTCAAGTGGGTGGCTCCCAACTCGACTTTTTTGACCCCTACAGATAGTTCTAGCTCTGGTTCATTTTTGTACTTCTTGCCATCTTTCAGGATTGTACCCCTTAATTTGGTAGCAAAATGCTAAATAACAGCGGAACATTTTCCACTTCTCAGTAGAAATAAAATAAACAGATGCGTTAGGCATCTATTATATCTTATATGTGGTTAACCCATAAAACAGAACATCTTCTTTCTTCCAAAAGAAGAAAAAGAACTTAAACTTTCTCTCTCCCCCCCCCCCCCCGCTTTCAGATATTATAGCATTCACGGTGGCTCTCAGGTGACAAAATAATTATAGTTTTCAAAATATTTAGCTTCCAGCTGAGTTCAGCATTGTATACTTTGATCATCAGTTGGTCTCAAAATCTTAACAGAAGTGTAATTATTAATTTGCCAAAAATTGAGCCTTACACCTTTTGTATGTTAAAGATACAGTCTGTCATTGTTACATTCCCTCTGTAGTAACTAATTTGTCATTTATAGGCTTTGTGTCATGCATTTCCTTATGTGCCAAATTCCCTTTTTTCTGCTTTTTGTTTTTCTTGTTATTTTTGAACCACCTTAGTTTTGAACCACCTTGCCTGCTTATCCTCTTTTGTATGACATTCCTGGACCTCACCAAGATAATTTACATATTGGTCCTAAATTTCTTCTCCCTTCCTATTTTAAATTGAACATACCTAAATGTGTTCAGTTATACAATTTGTCCTGTTGCTGCTAAATAAATGTTTAGCAATATCACAATTTTTGAATAAATAGATATGATTAAGAGACACATCTAATACTAACCTTAATTTATCTGTTCATAAATACACTCTAAAATAAAATTAAGACATACTATAATAATTCATTTTGATAGAACTTGCGTTTTGATATATTTGTTTCATTGCCATTTTAATGACTTTATTACTGAATAGTAGTTGCAATTAATATATGTAATAACATATATGTGTATATATATTTCAATTATTTAGTTTGTTGTGTTGCTGTGAGAAACTGTTTGGAATGTCGACAAAGGCAAAGAGAGAAAGTAAACAAATCTTCACTAATCTGCAGTAAAACACAAGAGACTCTTCAGGGCATAAGTGCAACTACTACTACCAAGGTAAAATGTTTTCTTTTAATATATAACAGTCCATTAAAAATGAATAGGGAAACTTCACAGTTTGGTAATACCAAAATTATTTTCTTCTGCGCTTCCAGAAAGGCACCTTTACAACTTTCACAGTCTTGAGACAGCATCTGGATTTACTAGGAATGGTTGCATTTCGTTTATTTATTACCAGTGCTTTCATCCCTTCTGACAAGTGAATCTAAGAGGCTTACAAAGCTACCAAGAGTAATACTGACAAAACAAAAGAGAAAAAAATGTATATATCAAACGATTCAACATCAGTTATAGCAGTACAATATTTTATTTACTTATTTATTCAAATTTGTTATAGCCGCCCAACTCCAATGGACTCTGGGTGGCTTACAAAACCAAAAAAAGCTATAAAAACAGATAAAACATAAAACCACAAAGACAGTCCGGACTAAAATGATCTTAAAAGTGACACAAACCAGAGTTCCCCCCAAAATACAATAATACAACACCAGGCCTGGGACCAAAGCCAGGTTTTAAAAGCTTTCTGGAAACCTAGGAGAGAGGGCAGTGTCCTTATCTTGAGGGGATGCTGTTCCAGAAGGTGGGAACAGCTTCCTTGGTCCTGCAAGATGACAACATTTCATAGAGGGGACCTGGAGTGCTCCTTCTCTGCTGGAACATACTGGGTGGGCAGAAATGATTGGAGACAATTGGTCCCTTATAAGGCCTAAAAAGAAGGTGTCTTATATATTCCACATATCTTCTTCATCAGTTCCTCAGGTCTTCACAAGCTTTCTGAATGTTACTAGTAACCATATGTGTTTTTTTCTGGGGAAGTTGTTTCAACAGAAGGGGAGCTCTAGCAAACAACATTTGCTTCTGAGTCTGTCCTGCTGTAGTTCCTGGGGAATGGTGATTTTCTTTAGGCATGCCTCAGGCAGGCAGTCTCCCAGATTCCCAGGTCCCATGCCATGTAAGATTTTATAAGTTATTAATGGCACCCTAAATTGCACCCAGAAACAAATGGACAACCAGCATAACTCCCACAGTATTGCTGTTGGTTGATGATACGGGGTGATGATACTTTGTACCAGCTGAAATTTCTGGGTGGTCTTCAAAGGCTATCTCATGTAGAGCAAATTACAATAGTCCAGTCAATAAGTTACAAAGGCATGAGTCTTGCCAGTGTATCCCATTACTTTTAGTTCTATAATATGGATAATTTAAAATGCAACATTATATGAACTTCCCATTTTTTTCCCTCTTAGACTTTTTTTTTAACAGAATATCAGAGAAGATAAAAGGATTGGATATGAAATTTTCTTTTAAAATAACATGTTTTCATTTCAGTCAATGAAATAGTTATCTCTGGTATTCATAATCAGTATTTACATTGATGAAGCCTCCAGTAAACTTATTTTATTTAAGTAGATATGGAGAGAACTTATTATATAAAACAAATGAATCATTGTGGTAGAGAAGCTTATATTGATCTTTAAGATGTGAAACTGACATACTGTATATGATAGGTACTTTAAAAGTTTTTGATTATAGTTGCCTGTGTCCATTTTTAAAAATATTTTTATAATTTGTTGTATAGAAATGCAATGTAAAGAATTTTATTTCTTTAACTGACAACATTAAAATTTAAATTTGTGTCATATAGAAGCCAACTGAAACATAAACTGATTGTACAATATTGGTTTTAGCACTGTTCTAGTAACAACCAATTGCACTGGGGTGCCAAATTTTAAATCTGAAACCAGCTTCACATACTATATTTGAAACCAATAAAATACAAACTGCCTGACTGGTTGATAACTTCAAAAGCTGACTCTACAATTTGCTGAAACTGTGCAACTATTGCATTTTTAGGCTCCATTGGAAAATGTTCCCGGTAACCTATCCCCAATTAAAGACCCAGATAGGCTTCTTCAAGATGTTGATATTAATCGACTGCGAGCGGTTGTATTTCGTGATGTGGTAAGTATTATTGTGCTGCAGCTTTTAAAGAAAATATTGCCCCACTGGGTACATAGGCAAAGTGGGGAGCAAAGTCCAAACTGAGTGTTGATGACTTTCCTGTTTTGTCTACACAAGTCTGATTAACTAGTAAAAAAGTTTTATGGCTTCCTTCTAAGTTGTTCAGCCTTCCCCCACTTCTCCTCTGGGAGGAGTCACAAACTGGTTTGAGAATCTCTGACTTAAGTACATGGTATGATTAGAGTGATGTATTTGATTTTATTTCCCAACATTGCGATAGTTCTCATGTGTACATGTCTCAACCTTCTGTAAGATGATAATTAAAGTACGTAGACCCAGTCATACCCTCTCTCACAGTCTACATTTTGGGAAGGTGAAAGAAATGTTCACATAAGTACCGGTCAAGGGAATGTCTAAAATGACTGTCATATAATAGCTTGTTTGTTTCCTTTTAATTTTAGTAATTTGCTCTACAACATTAAGACAGAAATGATAACTCTATCGTGTATTTTAATTGTATTTTATTTTGTGTGTGTTTGTACGTTTTTCTTTTCTCCAACAGGATGATAGCAAACAGGCACAATTTTTAGCTTTGGCTGTAGTTTACTTCATTTCTGTTTTAATGGTCTCCAAGTATCGGGATATTCTTGAACCACAACGAGAAACTGCAAGGTCTGGAAGCCAGGCAGGTAGAAATATCAGGCAAGAAATAAATTCACCAACAAGTACAGGTACTGCTGTTTTTCAGTTAATGCTGAGGAACTGTTGGGACGCTTGATATTTGAATGTAGAAATTGAAGAATAAAGAATGCTTATTGACTTTTGAAAATATTTCTGCTTTTTCCACCATTGTAGTGTAGGATGGTCTTAAGGACTGATTCTGAGTAAAGTTTTATTGGCAACAGATAGGATACTTTCTTCTAAGGCATGTAATTAATTGCAGGACACCAGCTAATTACTTACCCATTTTTTTCATGAAAAATCAATTTTTATGTTTATTATATGATTTGAATTCAGATCATAAGTTATGTGATTCCATTACTTTATGACAGTTTAGCAGCTGGGTATTTTTACACCATAATAGAATCTATATTTTGCCTGCACAAAATCCCAGATTTAATTTTTACTTATCAACATCTCTAAGGAGAGCCCCTGTCATGGCAAACTAGAGCAAATAATCTTATTTGGGATATGGTGTCATTTGAACATTAACAGTAACAACCATGGATGCAATATAATATATGTGCACTAGAAGAGAGGGACAGACATTTTATATTAAGAAAATAAAAATATACTGGTTTATTTTTACTTATAAGCACCTATCTTGTAATACTCCTACTGTCTGAAAGGTAGTGTTTTGCCATTTGGCAAATACTGCCACCAGTCCATATTGCCAGTAGAGCAATCATTCAAAATTATCATCTAATCAAGTAAAGTAAACAAAAACATATTTTGCGTAGATAAAACCTAATTATCCACAAAAGGGGAATAGTACTATATTTAGGCAGAACTGAAGATTTTATAAACGTTTGGAACATTTAGGTGAATTTTAGATACAATACATGGCATGAAGGCATTTGTTACCTCCTTAACAAAAACTGGATTAAATTTACTTTTTAGAGGCCTGAAAAGCTAGTGGAAATTTCGTTGTTGGAAAATATGTCTAACTACATGTCCTAACTTTGCTAGTTAAGATAATAGTTGTTTGGGAATTCTAGTGTAACAGTGTATTTTCAGAAACTGTACTTGCTTTTAGTACTCTAATTCACTAGGATTGTTGATTCAGCTTTTATGGAAGTGATTTAGGTGCTGTTTGTTTCAAGAGAGCTGGATTAAAACCAGCTTTGCCCTGGGTCATACTGCAAGGTCATAAAACTTTGTTTTCTCTGATGTACATTCCTTTGGGAAGACGATATCTTAAAGTGCGTGTGAATTCTTACCTATGAAACCTCTTTCTTCAGAGGCAGAAGTTCTTTGGATGAGACTCTTTAAAGATTGCCTCATTGGCATATTTTGTTTATATTGCAAACATATTGGAAAGAGAGTCAAAATTGATGGCAGATCCTTCCTTGTATTTTGCCTTCCCTTCATTCTCCTCCTCCTCCTCTTCATCCTTCTTTTTCTTCATCTTTTAATATTTTTGTAAGTAGCTCCCTGACCCTGTATCTTTTTCTCACTCTCTGCAAATGGAGGAATAAGAATATTCTTATGAAATGAAATACAGTGAGCATTCTAATATTAGTTTGGATCAAGTTCCATTTGTTTAAATTTAAGCATAATTTAAAAAGAGAAATCTTGTCAGAGTCCAGTTCCTGGAATGTTTAACTTGTTTGTTAGAAGTACCTACTGGATGTAATGAGAACAGCTGTATCTTTGTTTTACAATGTAATCCTAGGCATGCTTATTCATGTGTCTTCTTTCCAAGTATATAGGAATAGGATTGGTGCCTAAAGACATTTTTAAAGTAACTAGAATAATGCAATTAAACACAGTGACTTCATTTCAGATCCTTCTGAAAAGCTGTTTGTTTAAGGCTACTGAATCTTTCAAGATTTTCAGTATCATTAAGTGTAAGATTTGAAAATGAAATTGGTAGCAGTATATATGCTTTTTTTTTTTTTTTTTTAGCTCTTGGGGGTTACAAATACCTTATTGATACTTTGATTATTAAATGACAAAATTGATTCATGAAAATCTGTCCTATGCTAAAATAGACAACATTACCATCAGTTCACCTAATTAAAATAAATGTTTCTGGCTCCTTAAATGCTTGAAGGATTTTGACTTAGGGTTTTTTTAAAAAAAATATCAAACATATCTGTGTGAGAATCATATCTTTAAAATATGTATGGCTGTGCCATGTAATCCCAATCCTTTCTTCCCAGAGAAGGTTGTTTAAAAATCAGTGGCCAAATTGGTACACGTTGCAATATATATATATATATATATATAGGAGTTTGTTCTTACTTATTTTCTGACATATTTTTAATTACTAATCTTCATGTTGTTTATATTATTGTGAACTATTTTCATTTTAGAATAAAACTATTGATTTCCATTGTTTATGCATGTAGAGTTCATGATATATTTCCTTTATTCAAACCATAATCAAGTAATTAACTATTCCTGCATTAATTTTTTTTAAATAATAAAATTATATTGCTTATTTTTAGATGTTTTGCCTTAGAATTCAGCTACCTTTTGTGACTGTGCTACAGTTAATGTATTTTTCTGTTTGTATGTTATTCCATATATAAAACTTTTCCAACTGTTTCTGTCTTATATATGTGTATTCGTCTTTCCATATAAATGTTTCTCTGTATGTTGTATTATTTGCAAGTATGTTGTTTTTCTAGATTTCTCCCTGATAAATTGTTAGTGCCTTGTTTGCGTGTTTCAGTAAGCTTCTGACATGGATCCTCAGTGGACTAAACTACCGGCAATAAGTAGCTGGCTCACAATTGACTCCATGATTTTCTTCACAGTTGTGGTTATACCATCTATCCCACACCCAAGTTTGAACCATGGATTCCTTGCCAAGTTAATACCTGAACAGAGCTTTACCCACTCATTTTACAAAGGTAATATTAACATAACCTCCTATTGTTTGGCACACTTATTTCATATTATATAATTCAAGAAGTTAATTATAATACAAAGTTTTGATCAAGAAGATGATATTTTGGGTTACATACAGATCAGAGTTATCTGGCAATGATACTGTGAACATTTTGTGCCTTGTTCATTAACAGTGTTATAGGAGATAATTAAAATTTAATAGTGTAAAGAAGCCTATTTCAACCCTTTAAAATAATACTGCAGTATAAGGAAGTTATATAGTACTATGTTCCTGAAATAGTTTGCTGCCTTTTTTAAACCCTTTGTTTCTTTTGATTTAGAAACATGTCTTTTTCTATATAGCTTCCAATTCTTTTTACTTCCAGTAAGCAGACAATATGATTGGAGATACCACTGAGGACAAAAAATTTGATGTCATTTCTAGGAGCAGTCACTTGGTCCCCTCCGTTTTATGCTATTACAGCAAAAAATGATGCAGAACTTTCTTCTTTTTTCTTCCATATAGCATGACATTTCTTTCCCAACTGACATACAATACATGGTTTTGCAGATATTATGTATAACTATACAATTTCTTATCTATCCTTTTTTTCTATGCACTGTGCAATATTAGCTGTATTTTAATTTAAATTGAATGGATAGATATATAGTTAGATAGATTAAAATTCCATAGAGACAGCCCAAAATGCTTAAGTTAGTCATACAAAGAAATAAAGGAATATTAATTTAGAATGGAGATCAGAAGACAGATGCCTTGGGCTTAGGGCAATGAGAACATTTACTGCTGCAGCAAAATAACAATTTCATAAAAAGGCAGTCTAGTGAGACTACACACCAAACTCTTTTGAAGCCACAATTTTCTAGCTGAAAACTGTTTCAGATAAAGGTATACTTTCCCTGGAATATGTAAGAATTAGAAAATCCTCACATACTTCACATTGCCAACACCACACATCTAGACACAATACATAAAGAAATGTCACCTTATATTGCCAGGGCCAAAAACTAACCTGTCCCCAAAAACATGTATACCCATCCTCTGGATTAAACCTAAAATTACACATATACATATTCATCATTTCTTAGCACATAGTCAGGCAGTTTATATATCCATTCAAAAACACTCATTCTTATCCCAGAAGCCTACCTCAAGGTTGCACCATAGGCTTTCCCAAATTCCTTACTAGTGCACACCTGTGGTCCCTAGTTCTGTTCTCCCTAGCCTTTCTTAGAAACTACTCCTGGCTAGCTTTATTAACCCTTCAGTGTCTTCCATTTATTTCCAAATCCCCAGATAACATCTTGGTGCTCTCCCCAGACCCTAAAATTTATGTGGCAGCAGATTTTCCCGCTGTGTTTTGTTTTGTTATCCTTTCATTTTTATCTAGTTAGTAGAATGCCAGGTTTCAGTTGCCTTGTCTTTTTTCCTTTCTTTGAAAAATGATTTCGATCCATATTATAGAACTAGGAGGCATTGTAGATAAGAAAAATGAAGAGTGAAGACTAGCTGGTAGTCATAGCACTGCTAGTTTTTAGATAAACTCATTTTTTAAAACATTTTTTATAAATGGACAGGGAGATGAGTAGATGTCAGGAAATTTTAGTTTTTCCACATAGCCTCAGGTTATAGTCACATAACTGTAAATTAGAGACTAAAGTATAACTAGAATATATTATTGGAATAAATAGGAATGGTATTAGAATTAGATCATTGAGGTATGAGAAGAAACTCCTCTGCATTCCTGGTGTGGTGCCTATGGGTATCCTTCTGTCTTTCATATATCTCAGAGGCATTCTTAGAAAGCAAAAAATAAAAGGAGCTTGCAGCATACAGCTCTGTGCCCATGGCCTTCTCACAAATAGAGTTGATCTGAGGTGATAGCCTGAAAAACTAACTAAAGATCCTTCAATTTTCTCCAAAAAGATACAAATACATCAAGATTATTATTAGAATGTTTTCTCATAGATATAAACTAGCAATAGGAATAGGCAGCATCCTAATGATATTCAACAATATTAGAATATATAAAAGAACAATATTTTGGTTCTGAATTATCTCATCCTAATGGATTATTGCTAGTCTTCAATAGCAAAAATTAGGCAATAAATTATGTTGTATATGAAATTTTGGACTTGGATAATGATGGATTTGTGTTGATCATCATTATCAAAACTTATACAGCTTTAGACTGATTCTACAAGAAATTATTCATTCTCAAAAGAGGACAGTTTTCCATTTTCCTTAATTCTATATTATTATTACTACAGGTGATCCTTGCTTAATGATCTTGGTGACTGGCTCGCAATTATGAGGTTGCAACATCCCATGGTCACATGATTGCCATTTGCAACCTTCCATGCTAGCTTCCGACAAACAAAGTCAACAGGGAAGCTGCCAGGAGATTGCAAATGGTGACCACGTGACATTGCACTTAATGACGGCATGGTATTCACTTAACAACAGCAACCAGAAGTGCCAGAACTGCTGTCACTCAGTGGTGCAGTCACATGATGTTCCGTTTTATGACCACATTGCTTAACGACAAAAATTACCGTTGTTAACTGAGGACTACCTGTATTATTATAGTAGAATATTGAAAAGCATTTCTGTTAATAAATGCCACAGATGGTAATAAGAAATACCCTGGTAATAATGAACAATAAATCCATTTAGTAAAATAATTAGCCATATTATTAACCAATAATTAATAGCACAAAAATAACATCAACATAATTTATATCAGTGATTGGCATCACATAGACTATATGCAACAGTAATTAATGGCTGTTGTAATCTTCCATGCTATGATTCAGCAGTGTGATTACTCAATGATTTTATATAAGTTATACATTCTCAGTAATGTCAGTCTGGCTTTTTGCCTGCTTTTGGAATAGAAATGACTGCAGCAGCCCTGCTGGGTAATCTGTGTCTGAAAATAATACAGAAGATATGACCCTGTTGATCTTCAAGGATTACTTAGTGACTTTCAACATGATAGTCTATAAACTTCTTTCAGATTTACTATAGTATTTGGAAGAATATGAGACGGAGTTATGGTTCACATCTTTTTTTAATAGATGCTTACAGAATGGATTGGTAGTCTTGTTGGCAGAAAAAAAAAAGTGTTTTAAAAAATTTTTTTGTGATTCTCCTCACAAATCATTTCTGCTTTTAGCAATTTGAAACTGTTGAAGAAAATAATCCCCCCAAATTTATGTGAATTTATTAATATAAGTTTACCAATTCCATATTTTATTTACAAATTGAAGAAATGAATAATTGACAGCTGCGACTAAACACACATTTAACTAACAAAAATGAATCCAGCCAAAATCAGGGGTGAGTTGATGGGTGATATCCTTTGGTTTGGGAGAAAACAGGCATGACCGTGATTTGTGGTGTTTCACCACCTCTAAAATATGTATGTTACAGCCTGTGTGTTTTCCAGGAAGCAGCAATAACTCAAAGGGTGCTTTTTTCCCCCTGTTAACTCCTTGTAGCTTTATAGCTGAGACCTTTCCAGGCTAGTGATGACTTTGCAGTAATTAGTTAGTAATTAGTAATTAGTTAGAAAGTAATTTTTGCCCTGTGAACTACAAGAGGCTGGATTTAAAGCTGCAGAAAAAAATCCACTTGGTGCAGGCAGTCCTACAATTATTTAATGAAGCACCTAATTTCTGATGAATTATTTAAAATTGAGGCAAGGTTTAATTAGGATTGGAGATACCATAGTTTCTTAGGTGTGAGGCATTCAAATCACTTTGGCTTCGTTATTATTTTCTTTCCTATATCTAAGTCATGCTACATTTTGAAAAGTATAACTTTCCCATTTCCATTTATTTCTAAACAATGGGTTGTGACTTGTTCAACTCCTATCCAAAATACTTTCTATATTAGAAAGTATTAGAAATGGAAGTATTATATTTCTATAATACTTCCATTTCTTATTTATTCATTCATTTGAGAATGCCCCTATTATTCACATTTTTTCACTTCTGCAAGTAGAATTCTATCTCTTGTAATCTGATGCTGAACCCGGCTTCCTCTCTTGCAATGTCAGTTGCAGGCTATTCAGGACACTCCCCACCTCTGTCTTCTTCATTTCCCATTATGCTACCTCTGCTCAACACATACACATATGAGTTGAGAGCTCCTTTCATGCTGTGAGTTGTCACATTGTCTATATTCATCATTGCAACTTTACTCTCAAACTGATGCTGTCAGACTATTTTTAGTGATCATTTCACAAACTCTTCTGGTCATTACAGGCTCTTCATTTGCCTTTCTAGTTTATCCTCACTACTAATAATCCCTGCTTTTCTTCTTTTTCTGTCTCTTAAACATTGATTGTGCCTATCTAAGAGGAACCATATTTATTCTGGAAAGGAGTGGCTGAGCCTTTAGTTACATTGAAGAGTTTGTAATACCTTCAAGATTAAAATTGCTACTATGGTACAAGCTAATGTGGATCACTGTCTGTTCCATCTAATGAGGTAGACTGTGACTCATGAAAGCTCATGCTATATAGATATTAGTCTTCTAGGTGTCATAATACTCTTTTTTATTGTTTCAAAGTAAATTAGTTATTTATCAGAACAGTATGTATCTGTATGGCATAATTGTATGCATTTGTCAAATTTGGGGAACTGTGCCAAGGTATTGGGTGACTATACATATATTTCTGTGCAATTTTCTTGCCAACAACAAAGAAGTGGCTTGATTTTTTTCAGGATTTTGGGTTTTTTGTTTTTTGTTTTACTTCCCAGTAAAGCATTCAGCCCTGAAATTCCCTGTTGGTCTTTCATTCAAGTTCCATGCAGATCCAAACCTGCTTAGCTTCTGAGCCCAGGCAAGTTCATCCAGGTTTTGCCAATTGCTGGGATCAAATTCTTGGTGGCTTCCGGGATATATCTATGAATGTACTTTTCCTGACAACAGTATGGAAGCTGTTTGCTATGACCTTCTCCCAGGACTTTTTTTTTTTACCCAGAGCCCAGCTATTTCCTAGATTATGTAACTTCTAGTCAGATCCAATTATATTTAGCTTTTCAAGATCAGTAAAGGTTAGTTAGATGCTTAGAGCTCACTCTAGTCCACTGTATATTTTAGTATGCATACTTTTATAATTATAAATGCAATTAGTTTGCATTATAACAGACATTATGTGTAAGACAGCATTAAAACATAATTTGACTGTTTTTAAAAATGTTGAAACTGCTGGACTGGCATTGGGATGACCCAGGCATTGGGATGACCCAGCCAAAGAAGACTATTGGATGACTTTTGACCAGTCACTCTCTAGCCCAGCCTAGGACACAGGGATGCTGTTGTGAGGGAAAATGGAAGGAGGGAGCCCTCTGTGAACCACCTTCAGCTTCTGAATGAAAAGGAGGATATAATAAATAAGCAAACAAACAACCAATGTAACCTCATATCATCTGTTATAGGAACTGATTCACCTCAGCTTTCTATCTTAGAAAATGTTTTATCAATTTCAGCTATATTGAGTTTATTCTAAATACAGTGGTACCTCGATTCACGAACGCTTCTGTTCACGAACAATTTGGTTCACGAACAGCTCCGGTCGCAAAAATTTGCCTCCGTTCGCGAACACTGGATCGGGTTACGAACAGGATCTGTGGCCATTTTCCCTCCCGTGACACGTGGTCGCGGCTTCCTGTATGGAGGGGGACTCTCCCTCCAAGCAGTAACTGCCTCTCCACCCGCCTTCCTGTCCTCCACGCCAGAAGTTGCATCGAGGAAGGTTAGCTTTCTCTCTCTTCGTACTGTACTTTGTGTCATATTTTTGTGGTTTTTTTAAAAAAAAACATGGTTCAGAACGGATTAACCGTATTTACATTGAACCTTATGGGGAAATTTGATTCGGTTCACGACCAATTCGGTTCGTGACCAGAGTCGCGGAACGAATTAAGTTCGTGAACCGAGGTACCACTGTATATTTTTTCCCTTTGGTGGTAATAAATAACGCTATTTCTAAGTACTACAGTGGTGCTTAAAAGTTTGTGAACGTTTTGAATTTTCAATATTTCTGCATAAATATAACCTAAAACATAATCTGTTCTCCACACAAGTGCTAAAACTAGATAAAGAGAACCTAATTAAACAAATGAGCCAAAAACATTATACTTGTTCATCTATTCTTTGAGGAAAATGATCCAGAGCTACATATTTGTGTGTGTTAATCAAAACTGGATTCAGGCAAGTGCATCTGGGCCTGTAGTCTAAGTCTACTGCATTCATCAGCTCTTGATGAGCTTCCCAAAGTCACACATGCTTTATTCTTGAGTGTGAGATACTTTTTGCACATTTACATATTTTCTGAGTCTCCAATTATGTAACACTTACATGGCAGCTAAGCTTCAGTTGCTGTGTGGGAAAAGATTTATGATTATTATTAGCCCTTCCTTCTCCAGCAACGACTTTGTTTTTCGAAATGCCTCTCTTCAGAGCAGTTTGTTTATATTGACTTCAGTGGAGACTATTTTACAGCCATATTTCCATGTGTAGATTTTGTGTGTGTGTGTGTGTGTGTGTGTATTTATTGGTTTGTTTTGGGGTATTTTGAGGGGAGAAATCACAACATGGCAGAAGGGAAATGCTTCCTGCACAGTAACCACTTTTGTAAATAGTATTTGTTGATGAATGGTTTTTAAAATAATTGCCAGGCTCCAGTTCACTGCTTGAACATTCTCTGTATCGGATTAGCAGAAATGTAGAGTTCCTGATCTTCAGTCATTTGTTTCATATTAGCATGTTACTTTTGTATGATTAAACAATTTTCAGTAATAACTAAGGTAATCATTGTTTAATTCTTAGGCACCTGTTTCATGCCACCCCTTTACATTCAGTGTAACTTTTGGTTGTGGTAGTGACATTTCTTGCATGACTTTCATGTTTCTGGGGTAGATAGCTTATATATGTGATGTATGCTTGTAGCTGCAGTTCTAAATTTACCAAGAAAGCAGTCTTTGCTGAACTCTGGGTACTGATTGTCAGCACTGGAATGCTGGAAAACAAATGATGGTATGACCTTAACAACAGAAGAACCTGTCAGCGTAATAATCTGCTCTTGTAATGTACCTTATATTAGCATTTTATCCAAACACTCCTTAAATTATTACCATTTATCCCTGACATTCTTCTAATGTTGTGTACTATCATTGTAAATAGTTTTAAATTGAATTTTAACTTATATTTTTACATCATCTTAGAGCTGGAAAGAGCATTTAAACTTTGCTCAGTTCAGGAAGTTGTTTTACAGGAGTTTGATCTCCCATCCTTTTGGCCACTGCTTTAATTAGCCTCAGTATATTTACCCTAGAGGAAGAGTCCCCCCCCCCACCTCCCGCAATAATTTATTGTGAATTGGGCAAGTTGATAAGAATAGAAAAAGATTTAGTGAATCAAGAAATGAGCAAGAGATACACTGAGCCACAGACATCTATGCTGCAAAGCTTAGATGCTTTGCAGATTAGCCTTTATATATAGTAAGCTGCTACTTGAGAAGGGCTGTTCATCTGGTGAATTAAACTCTTATTGTAACCCATAAATAAAACTTTACTCACTTTTCTTTCCTCCCTTCCCTGTCCAGTTATCTCTTTTCCTCCATCTCCATCTAGTTTTGTTCTTTCTCTTTCTTTCCCTTCCCAGCACAGCTAACTCTTTGCTTTATCCCATCTCCACCCTGTTTTTTCCATATACCTGTATATTTGTATATGTGAAGTTTGTGTGTTTGAGAGCTGGTTGCTGTATGCAATCTGTTTTGTTAATACCTTAGTTTACATGCAATTATTAATGTAATATTTATTAAATCAATTAATGTAAATTCTTTTTGGGGAGGGTCATAGCCTGAGAAATCTGTATGCGGGCCAAGAAGCAACAGTTAGAACCGGTCATGGAACAACCAATTGGTTCAAAATAGGGAAAGGAGTACGACAAGGCTGTATACTGTCACCCTGCTTATTTAACCTATATGCAGAGTACATCATGAGAAATGCCAGGCTGGAAGAATCACAAGCCGGAATTAAGATTGCAGGGAGAAACATCAATAACCTCAGATATGCAGACGATACCACCCTAATGGCAGAAAGTGAAGAAGAACTAAAGAGCCTCTTGATGAGGGTGAAAGAGGAGAGTGCAAAAGCTGGCTTGAAACTCAACATTAAAAAAACTAAGATCATGGCATCTGGACCCATCAATCCCTGGCAAATAGAAGGGGTAGAAATGGAAGCAGTAACAGACTTCATTTATTTGGGCTCCAAGATCACTGCAGACGGAGACTGCAGCCATGAAATTAAAAGACGCTTGCTCCTTGGGAGGAAAGCTATGGCAAACCTAGATAGCATATTAAAAAGCCGAGACGTCACCTTGCCGACAAAGATCCGCATAGTCAAAGCTATGGTTTTTCCAGTAGTAATGTATGGCTGTGAGAGCTGGACCATAAAGAAGGCTGAACGCCGAAGAATTGATGCCTTTGAACTGTGGTGCTGGAGAAGACTCTTAAGAGTCCCCTGGACTGCTAGGAGGTCAAACCAGTCAATCTTAAAGGAAATCAACTCTGATTGCTCATTGGAAGGATTGATAATGAAGCTCAAGCTCAGATACTTTGGTCACCTAATACGAAGAGAGGACTCTTTGGAAAAGACCCTGATGCTGGGAAAGATGGAAGGCAAAAGGAGAAGAGGACGGCAGAGGATGAGATGGCTAGATAGCATCACTGAAGCAATGAGCATGAAATTGAGCCAACTCAGGGAGGCAGTGAAAGATAGGAAGGCCTGGCGCAATATGGTTCATGGGGTCACGAAGAGTCGGACACGACTTAACGACTGGACAACAACAACAACAACATAGCCCTCTCCTTTGTTTAGAGTGTGCCCTGTAGGTATATACTGGATTTTTATCTATGTTCGTATTGTTTCTCTTGGTGGAGGTGATGATAGTGGTTGTCATAACTTTCAAAGTCTTTATTTTGGGTGAATCCTATATAACTTGCATAAAAGATTAAGAGATAAGAATTATTAGCTGTACATACACTTTAAATAGCTAAAATATAAAAGTTTGGAATTGCCAAGTAGTGGAAACTGTAGCTTACATGGATTTTTAGAATGCAAAGTACATATTGTATTTGTCAGAAATGGATTAAATACTTCAAAATCACAGTAAAATATGGCTTGGTAAAAAGAAATATCAGGACACTACATATGCACTATTACTTAACTGAGCTTCGGAGAGATACTTGTGTTAGTCTCCTGCAGCAGAACTAGAGAGTCTTGGTGTACTATCTTAATACATTGATTATGTTACAGTATTGCAACTGACTGACGTTTGCTGATCTCAGAAACCTAAACAGGGTCACACCTGGTAAGTACTTGAATGAGAGACTACTAGGAAATACCAAGGTTGTAGGCTAGACTAAGAATTAAACACCCCCCCCCCCCAACACACACACATCCCAGGAGAAAGTAATGGTAAGCCACTTGAATTGAGTTTGACGTAAAGAGACTTTGCTTTAATTTAAAGACTAAAGTTTACTTTCTTGAAGGGAAGACATAAAAGTTGTTATTTCAAAACATGCTCCTTGTTATTTATATTATATTTCATTCATTTACTAAATTAATGGTTTCTATGGGAAATAGTGGGAGAAAAGGTATCTGCTGTCCAGCTCCCAGGTGAGCTTAAAATATCAGTTCAACATTATTTCTTTGTTATGTGTTTTAAATAATACAGAATTGAACTGATAAGAATTGCTGAATATTTTGAAAGCAGACTCTTAATTATGAATACATGAAGTCATTGTTTGGTTGCTGCCAGTGTTTCTTTTGACTAAAGTAATTGAGTGTAAAAAAGTTAATAGTGCTAAAATTTATGATAAAAGGTATATGCTTTTACGAAGCAGATGAAATTGGTATTTAATGCTATAATTTTAAAGAGTTAAATGAATTAATTAAGTTACATTAATTGATGTTCCTCTTCTTCAGTTCTACATTTATGTGTGTCCAAACAAGTACATATATAGCTGTGAGTACAAAGCAAAGAGATGCTTCCTCTTCTAAACTGCTAGTAGATTTCTGATTTGTCACTGTGGAAAACCGGGGTTTGTCAGCTGGTGTTTCTAGGAAAGTAGGTGAATGGGAAGTTACGTCCGTCCACTCACCGCTTAAATCACACCCCATCTCTTAGGAAACTTTCACATGAGGATTATGTGCCAGTATGAAACAAATCTGAACCTCTTGAATCCTTAGCAGTAGCTGTGTTCAACTGGCTCACCTGTAATGTATTTGTATTATGAAACCAACCTTCCCTTTTTTTAATGCTACAGTCCATGATGCTTGTGGGCAGATCTCGCAGGAGAGAAATGTGCCTTGAACCTCAGAGGAATTGCTTTTAGTTGTTGTTTTTGTTGCATATGACAAAATAAATGCATACAACATAAAAAAGGATGTGGTTAGAGGTAGTGGTGGCGAAGGCAATTTATTTTATTTAGCTTTTCAAGATTTTATTTCCCCTTTTGCACAGAATAGGAGTGAAGGGATTAGTGTTACTGCAGTACCTGTGGCAGCTCAAAGAAGGGAAATAACTTTTGGTCTATATTGTCAACATTTTAAGGTTCAAACTGCTTGTGAGTGGGGAGTAGAAACAGTAGTGGCCGTGCTTTTAGTGATCGTAGAGTACAGTATCTGTTTTACTTTATGATCACTAGACATCAAACCTTTTCACTTTGTCCTCCTGTCAGAAATCAAAGAGAAGCCAACTTCATAGAGTTTAGATAAAAGGGGGAATAGGAAGCTGGAGCAGAACAGAGAGAAAGAATTAAAAAAAAAAAATGGAGAGAGAAAGATCATAAATTTTAGTACTGTTAACTTCTTTATACTCAGTTACTTCAGATAAAAGAAATGTTGACAGCAACCAAATATTGTTAGATTTCAAGCAACTGGAGAAAATCTTAGATCTCAAGCAATTGGAGAAAATGAGGCTAAAGCAGATAGGTACAGAGAAAAGAGAAGAAAAATGCAATAATATTAGGTGACAGGAAAGGGTAAGGTGGGAAGAGAAGAAGATTGAGTGAAAGAAAGTAAGCGGTTAATGGCATGGAACTTGTACAGTTGGGGCCGTGAGGAAGAGCTCTTTTTATTTCATTTTATTTTATTTTATTTTATTTTATTTTATTTTATTTTATTTTATTTTATTTTATTTTATTTTATTTTATTTTATTTTATTTTTTAAATTTGTTTGTTTGTTTGTTTGTTTGGATTTAGAGGCTGCCTGGCTCACAGATGACTCTGGGCAGCTTACATTTTAAAAGTAAGAAACAAACAATAAAAATAAGAGGAAAAACATGTACAACCGGAAGAAAAAAAACCTCAACACACCAGGAAAAAAAATGTCAGAGCCTCAACGACCACCCTAACTCCAGACCTGGAGCAAAGTCAGGTTTTACTTTTGGAATAAATATAGTGTGAAAGCCATATGGATCTCTGGGAGGAAGCTCTTCCTGAGGACAGATGTTGTGACAGAGAAGTTGCACTTCCTAGATTCTGATAGATGACATTGTTTGAAGAGACCTGGGGCGCAGCCACTCTGCCCAATCTTATTGGGTGAGCAGAAACGATGGAAGATTGGTGGACCTTCAAATAACCAGACTCCAAGCCATGGAGGGCTGTATAGGTAATAACAAGCACATTGATTTGCTCCAGGAAGCCAACTGGCAACCAGCGCAGCTTGTGAAACAGTGTCATATGGATATATTGTGGTGCACCCATCATTCTTCTTCAAAAGATTCTGCTTCTGTGTTTCAACTGACACATTCTTGAGTCTGAAAGTCAAACAACCACCACTGACAATGTAGAATCCAGTTTTCCTGCTGGTACAAGTCTCAAACAATTCTGCAGCCCTAATCTGAGTGTTTGCCATCTTGCTGAAGACAGCTTCAGCAGTAAACTAGCCACCATGCTACCAACTTCTCACAACACAGAAAATGCAGACTAAAGGAGGATCGAAGCTGATTTCTGTTCTATCCCATTCTATTATAGTTGAGGCATATCAGTCAAATTTCCACTTCCAGTGGAACATTCCTTGCCTGTGAATAAGAAAAGGAAATTGAAGTCTGAATAGGCACTAACAAATCTGAATAGTGAAGTACCATCATTTTTTTGCGTGCGTGTGGAGAAGTTATCTCTAATTTTATCCTATTTGCTGGAGAACAAACATCATATAATCTAGGTTTTCCAAGCTGAAGTAGTGCAATTGGCAAAGCTGAAGCTGATGCAGCATGTCACAGAGCAGAGTTGTCAACCTAGGTCATGGTGAGATTGAAGACCAAAGTTAGAATTGAAGATTTCTGTTTGGATGAGGATGGCTATTCAATACTAAATCTGAAAATACCCTAGTCAGGGACCCAGATCAGCTATCATAACTTTTATTCCAGCTTATCTGGTTCATAGGTGTAGCCACAAAAAAAAAGCTGCCTTCCTCCTGCTTCCAAGGATGTATGCTACAGGATCTCAGGGGCTAAGTATCCACCACTGTAATCTTGAGGGCCCCTGTAATTCTTCAGCTGCTGTTTCAAATAGCAGCCACAACCTCTGTTATTCTTAGCTGACCTCTGGAAGCTCCCTTTGCAAATGTGATAGCTCCATCAGGTAATCCTTCCACTCAGCAAAGGTAGTGCTTTTATACTCATTTCATGATGCAGTTTTTCACCACTGATGAATTCCTGCCTGGGTATTGATCACAGCTCTGATCCCTTGACATCTAAGGAACTTGGACTGTACTAGAAACATTGTGGCATATTAAAAAATTGAAGCTTTTGGCAGCTTCTTCCAAAGCCAAACTGTCCAGATTGCACTAGACAGCAGTGTGGAATATATCCCCAATTTCTAGGGATGCCTTCCTGTTTTCAGGGAAAGGACCTCTTAACTGCTTTCTGCAGTTATTCCTCTGCTGATCAGGATTTTTGCAAAGATCTGCAGGGTCTTATTACTTAACAGTGACTTCAACAGCCATTTTTTTTTCCATTCTTGAAGCTGGTTCACCAAGTGACTCTCAGATAATAAAGCTGTACAACCCAGATCTTTTTCTCCACATCACAGTTGGTGGATGTGATCCCAGCTTCTCTTAGAGATAGGGCAGATGAGCTCTTCCTAAATTCTGTACCTCTTTTCCAGCTATTTACAGATCTTTTGTGGATTTCTTGGAAGCCCGTCTCAAGAACTTCTTAATCAGTGTGTATTGTCCATACAGAAAGGGGGCCTTTTGATCTTCTTCACCATGTTTTTGCATTTGTCTTACATTGGAAAGAATGTGCCTGGCACTTTGTTCTATAAATGACTGTTTTGCAGCTTTTCACATTCTGTTTACATCAGTGTTGCATATCTTTTTTCTTCAGTTTCCATCCTCTTGATTTTTGAACAGTGCTAATTTACTACTTGCATTGTTTCAAAGAGACCAATGTCCAAGTTTAGTTTTTCAAGTTCCTTCTGAAGGGATAGGACTTCTCTTGTCTTTTTCCAAATGGATAATTCTATCCATAAAACTTTGTTTTGAACTAGCTAGGCAACAGTGTCCTCTTGAGTTCCATGATAATGGTTCAAGAGCTACAGCAACATCTGGGACTCTGCTATGCAGGATTCATGTACCAGAATTATGATGGGTTGCTTCTTGGGCTTAGTCTTCTGTTGTTAAGATGATCTGGATTTTCATTCTCAAAGGGATGCAACTTTTGGAAGAGTAGTTCTTTCTTTGGTCATTAGAGGCTTCAGTTTCTGTTTTGATAATAAGTTAGCAATTCAACCATAAGTATGAATCACAGAGATCATGATGAAGAACTAATTATTTACTTGTAACTGAAGTTTTTTGAATGATCAGCTGTGAATTCAATCTATCCATACTCCTATCCTGTTTGGTGTCAGATGACCTCAAAATTTCTCTTGAGATGTAGTGTCTCAGTCATAGGAAGGAAAGAGGATAATCAGGAGGCATTTCTACTTATGGGTAATATGCACCAAAAAGGAGACTCTCAATACAAAACCTATAAGTTCTAGAGGATAACCTATATGTGTGAATTTGCAGATGATTCCAGTTACAGGTAAGTACTGTATATACTAGTGGATCAGCCAAGAATTTCAGGTGCCAAAATACACCCAAAAAAATTATCCAAGGGTGGGCTTATCCACAAATATATACAGTAGGTAGGTATAACGGTAGGCTTTTCCCTCAGCATTTTTAAAATACCCTTTATCTTGTATATACTTGCTTATAAGCCCAGATCCTTGAATTTTTAACCAAAATACCATGAAAAATAAGCAGGCAAGCCAATTGTGAAAATTAAAACATATGAAAATTTTGAGGTCAGTTTATCCATGGGTAGCACATTTTTAATGGTGCTTTGGTTAAGAATTTGAGGGTCGGTTTATCTGCGGGTGGCCTTATATGTAAGTATATACTGCAGTGAATTCCTATGCATGGTATTAAGAAATGTATCTGTAATAAAGCTAGAACTTGGGATCATTTAGTAAAATTAATGATGACAAATAATAAAAAACCAGTTCTTCACAAAATACATAATTCAGTTATGGAGTTTATTGCCATAACTTGTAGTAATAGTTTCAGTTTGCAAAGTTTTTAAAGATGATTAGTTAAATTCATGATGGATGACATTATCAACAGTTACTAGTCATGTGTATGTATTTATTTGATATGCCTTTCAATAACAGACTTGGAAAATAGGGCAAAGGGAGGGTGCTATTGTGTTTTTTTCCTGCTCATGGGCTTCCTGTTGGCATGTGATATCTGTATGCAAACAGAATGCAGAACCTAAATACATTTAATCTGGTCCAACAGGGCTTTTCGTACATTACACTTTAGATATCCTAGGTAATGAGGTAGCTTGATTCTCTGTTATTCTAAGCTCTCTGTTTGTTTGTTTTTTATATGTCAAATTTATATCACCGCCCAACTCCCCCACAAGGAGGGACTCTGGGTGGTTAGATTTATTCCTACTGAAATCAAAAGAAAAATTTCCATTTGTAATATTGAGTTCTTCATTCTACAGATCTTGTAGTTGGGAAACCACTATTGTTAGAAAAGAACTTTAGGCAGAAACCATGTCCACAATTTCATTCTTGGCAGTGAATTTCATGTATAGGTAAAGTTATAGGAAGAACTTTTGACTATTATGAATTCTGGAATTAGGAGAGAAACTACTTTTCATAAAAATCATATTTTTGTATGGTGTTTTCAGAAACTGAAATTAACAAAAATAAAGTTTACAGTTTGATACGGTTCCCAAGATTTATGAAAACTGTTACAAAATATCAAATATTTGAAAAATTGACAATAAACATAACTTTAAGAAATTTAAGGTTAAGTTATTTTTGAGAAAGGAAGTATGTATTGTATGTAGGGGCCTAGATTTTGGGTTAAGTCATACAGTAATACAGCCCACTTATTTCTGTAAGAAAATGGAGCTAAGAACTTAAAATGTTTAGCCTAAATAAGAGAAGAGTAAGGGGAGATATGATAGCAGTCTTCCAGTTTTTCACTTCATCCATTTGAAGGGCTGTCAAAGGGAAGAGGGTGTGGATTTATTTTCTATAATGCCTGAGAATAGGACAAGGACCAATGGAAACTTTACAGAGAGATATCCAAACTCAAAAAGAGGAAGAAATTCCTGACCATGAGAGCTATTCAACAATGGGACAGCCTTCCTCTTCCAGTTCCAAATGTTTCACCATTGGATGTTTTCAAACAAAGGCTTGACAGCCACTTATCTGGAATAATCTGAAGATTCTTGCCTGGAGAGTGAACTAAAAGACCCCAAGGTCCCGTCCAACCCTGTGATTCTATTTTAAAATGAACAAAACATCATTAAAATAATACATAAAATAGTTGAATAGAAAATGGGACGATTTAAACACATCATAGGTACCCAGACATTTTATACTCCTGAACAGCAAATGTCTATACTATGTCAAATGTTTGCCAGAAAAATGTTTATCAGCAGAAATGACATTATGAGTGAAAAGGATTTTTATTCACCCTGCAGTTCATATGAATTCACTAAATACAATAAATTTGCATTTATTTATTGAATTTACTATGGCCACCCAGGAGTCTTTTTTAAATCCAAAAACCAAATCATTTATCCCAGACCTCTATACATAATCTTTCTATTTAAAAAAAAAACCTTTCCTTTTCCTGTTTAAAATTAATTTCAGAAATAGGAACAAGAACAGCAATGTCTCAAGAAATCTGAAGTTGATTACAAGAAATGTAATGCAACTTCCATGACAATTGTACTAATGTTAGGCAGCAGTGATCATTATGACAGCGTGCTCCATTTTTAATTACAAAAAGAAATATCTGTATTCTGGCTGATTTCTATTAATAGGTGTATTGCATTCAAAATGTAGTTTCTATAAATTGGAATGATGTACTGAACCAGCTGACCACACTAACTAGAATCTGAAGATTTCCTATATCCAAAAAGTACCAGAGGAAAAAGCTAGGAATCCCAAAATATGTAGACATCTTGAGACACTGATTCAAATTTCTTGTCAAAGTGCAATATACCTGTGCCTTCAAAATTCAGGTTGGGTCATCGGCTGCCTTCTCTGTTTGATTGTCGAAAGTTGGTGAAACATGCCTTTATTTGGGCAGGTTGTATGAAACAGCATAGGAAATTAGCAGATCAGACAGTGTTTTTTTTTTTTAATCTTTGCTGCTAAATAAATTATGGAATAGGTACAGAATGTTAAGAAGGTATTGGACTAGGACCAAGGAGACCTCGGTTCGTAGCTATCTTCAACCATGGAAGCTCACTCTCGGTGCAACTCTTCCTTACAGGATTACTGTGGAGAAAAATTGGAGGGGGAACGTTATGTGCTTGGCCTTGGGTCCCAGGAGGAAAGGCAAGATATAAACAAACACGTATATGCAAAATAATTTGTTGTATTCTGCTATCAGTTACTTTGTTTCCGTAAGACTGAAAGTACCCAAGTAGGCATTTCTGAAGCATTATTCTTCCAATCCTGCATTGAAGCCTTGCAGTGTTGGCTGGACCAGTAAATGTATGAGTCATGGCTGCTGTGAAATTCCAGAATAAGAATGTATCACTAAGTGCCTCATACATTTTGGAGGGTTTTTCACCTATATTTTTCTGCCTTATTTTGAGTTGACATCTGTATTAATTTTGGGGATATAATACTACTAATTTACAAACTTGAATATTTCTCTACTTTTTCTGTTGCAGAAACTCCTGCTGTATTTCCAGAGAATATCAAAGAAAAAGAAACTCCAACAGCAATTGAAGATATTCCACTAGAAAGCTCCATTCCTCATACTGATTCTGGAATTGAAGAGGAACAAATACCCAGTATTTTAAATGGGACAGATTTAGAAACAAGCCCTGGTCCAGATGCTATGAGTGAATTGCTATCTACTTTGTCATCTGAGGTGAAGAAATCTCAGGAAAGTTTAACGGAAAGTCCCAGTGAAATTCTGAAGCCTGCATCTTCAATATCAAGTATTAGCCAAAGCAAGGGTATTAATGTTAAAGAAATATTGAAAAGTCTGGTAGCAGCCCCTGTTGAAATTCCAGAGTGTGGTCCTGATCCTATTCCATATCCTGATCCTGCACTGAAAAGAGAAGCTCAGCCTATTCTCCCAATGCAATTTCACTCTTTTGACAGGTATGTGACACAATTCACTATTCTGTCTGTCTGTCTGTCCGTACATCCATCTATCCATCCCCCTCCCACACATTACTCTTGATACTGAAGTCTTTAATTTGTTATGTTCATACATAACACGAAACCATGGTTTGGTGAATAAACCAGAAATATTGGGAATATTCAGGTGACATTATTTTTGCCAGCCAGTTTAGTTCTCAACCTGCTTTATTGACTCCTCTCCCTAAGGAATGAGACAGCAACACTGCTCAGGGTGAAAGAGTCAATAGGAATGTGTGTAGCTAAAAATGGTTAATAGCAACTGGGTCATGTGAATGCAATTACTTTCACAGATGTGCACAATAATCATAGCTCATATGGTCAACTCAAAGGATAGTTTATTTTAGGTTGTAGTTTACTTGGGTGAATATTTGTTAGTTTTACTTGGATGTTTGTGGTGTATATTTATATGTGTGAATGCCTGTGGCAGTATTTGGGGAAGGATACAGCAAATGTTTGTGTGCCTATACATACAGAGTCTGGATTTCTGTAACAATTCCAGTGCTGAAAAAAAAAAAGAGAACAACACAAGACACTACTGTGGCTGCACAAAAGTTTAGTGAATATCTGAAAGCAAAAGAGGACAGATATGGGAGGTGTAAAGAGAGTTGGGACACCATGAAGATTATAAACAGACACCAAATAATTGTACAGGTGGTGTCAGAAAAACTAAAACCCGGTCATGCTGAAGTCAACAGGATGTTAAGAACAGCAAAACAGGTTTCACGAGACATGTTTGAAATAAAAGGAAGAGAAAAGAATAAATATACCAGCAAATTTACTAAGGAAGTTAACCCATTTTTAAAATATGATATAAAGCCAAAAATCAGAATGAGCAAATCATGGTGGCTTTATATCATATTTTAAAAATGGGTTAACTTCCTTAGTAAATTGTGTGAATGCTATTGGCAAATATTTGACAAAGTATCTCATGATATTTTGATTATCACACCGACTAAATGTGGGATTGATGGCAATTCCGTTAGGTGGTTTCACAGTTGACTTGACCATCATATTCAAAAAGTGCTGTTCAGTTGAATGCTCATACAAACACACAGTTTTAAGGAAGTTGCCACAGACTCTGATCAAGAAGGCATATTCTAATTGAATGTTATAAAAAATTCCCAAGAGTAAGGAAGTAATAGTAACAGTTTGACAGGAACTAATTACTCAGAGAAGTGGTGGGCTTCCCTTTATTCAATGTGTTGAATCAGCACATGGAGAGTCATCTGTCAGGGATGCTTTAACTTGGATTAATCAAGGGGTTGAACTACTTTTAAATGGTTCCTCCAATTTTGTTGTTCTAATTTGTATTTTGCTACTGCTACTGTGCAGGAGAGATTGTTGTTGTATGGGTTGTATGCTTTTGTTTGTGGGATAATGCTTGTAGGTTCCTTTTTTGTGCATATTATGTGTTGAGTGTTTGATGCACAGGTTTATGAGGACCAGAAGTGGGAGGATAATTCTGGGAGTAAGAACCTTGGGGGAAAAGTGGGCAAATTTTGCAGTTTTTCAATTTCTTATCCAATTCTAACATATATTTGAGACTGAATTTGTTTCTAGACCCATGTAGTTATTTTTCAAATGTTAGAGAAGGGTTGTAATCAGTTGATACAGTCTATGTAAATGTAAAAAGGTATAGAAGAACCTTTTTAAAATCTATTATTAATGCTCTTAGATAATATTCATTTTTTCATATTTTACTATATTTTCAAATCTCTTATTTTCACTTTTAATTTTCAGTGTTTTCGTTCTAACACTAGGTGCCCAATATAAACAAAGTTAAAGCCATATTGCTATTATGAAAATAAGTCATGCTGAGCCTTGATCTAACTTTTGTGATAAATACTGTACGATAACCTGTAAAATAAACAGAATATGTCAGATTTGATGTTACAGGAGACTGCAGTTTATTTGTGGATGAAAACAAACTCTTTCAATCTCTTCCTGAAACACAAAGGAGGAAACAGAAGTAGTGTTAGCACTATCATGTATGGGTTGTAAAAACTGGATGGCTAGTTGATGATGGCAAGGAGATATGGGAAACTTAACTCTTTACTGCCATCTAATCCAGATTTTTACACCCAGATACTGTCGCCATAGGTAGCAGAAGCCCAAGTCTTGCTACACTACTTTCTTATACTTTCTTACGCTGCATGGAAACAGTTTTAAATCTGAACTAGTCCAAGATAATGTGTATTATTTTCTTAGGAAATATTATAAATTTGTTTTTTTTTCTATTTTGCATAACTATGAATGTAACCCATGAACTGAATGTCAGGGTATGCTTGTGCAATTCTTTGTACTATTGCCATATTTATTTAAAATATTTCTATTAGCATTCTAAAAGATACTCATTTCTTTGTAGGATTGTTCTGCTTCTTATAAATATATTCTAGTTGATGTTATTTTTAATAAATAGTTTTATAAGATCTTCTAAAGTAGCTAAAGATTATTAAAGATTTACTGGGGAATCTTAAAACCCATTTAAAATAAGATGTCTGTTAAAAAAAACATTTAGATACCCAGCTTCACATAGAAAGTTAACACTTACTATGCATTTACTCATTACAAATAAACCAAAGAATGATACAATTCTACAGAACTGTCTTATAGAGCATACTAAAATTCTTTTTAAAACACACAGAATTGTAAATGAAATGTAAAAATAATATATGTATATGCATATATATATAATATATATACTATATATATATATATATATATATATATATATATGTATATGTATATGTATATGTATATGTATAAAATACTCATGAAGTAGATCTTCTGTGTAGTTAATGTATTCAGCAGTTCAAGTACTATCGAATGTAAATGATGAGGTGATATTGATGAAAGGAGGGATTGAGGTCTCGGGGGGCGCTGATGACGGATTGAACAGAAGCGCCCTTGCACTGCACGTAACTCAAGTCTGTCGTCTTCACTACTCAAAGCCATAATGGAAGGTGGCAGTCTGAAATGAGTTGCCACGGCAAAGAGTATTATTTTTGAAATGCTTTCACACAAATCACTAGGCCCTGCATACAACTTAGTTTCATGCTTTAATGTCATCAGGAGGCACAAATTGGTGTGTCTAATTGTTTGCCACCTGCCAGCAAAATGAGCTGCCAGCTAGCCAGACGCGTTTGATTGTCTGTCAGCTTTTCAATAGATTGAGAGTGACAACATCAAAAATTTCACTTCAAACTCTGAAGCTCTGAGCAGCTTTTCAGAGACCTCTTCCCCACAAGTGCTTCTGGACAACTGCATTTTTCAATCAGTTTCAATATATTCCTGCTTTCTGCCTCATCTGTCTTAAGGTAGCTGTAATTACATTAAAAACTATATAAACAGATTTCTTTGGCCCTGGAGTCTTGACTCAAAGTTATGACTCCAATATCACATGAAAAACAAAAAAATGTAGTGGCATTTGCAGCAGCACAAGCAAGTGATTATTTGCTAGAGGCTATGACAATTCTAGAGTGAATGTGACAAATTTTCATTTATACTTTATTTTATATGTGACAGATATTTTGCAGTATATTCAAACACACGCAAACGTATTCATGGATTAAATATTTTATTTTTACTCATTTAAAGCAGTGCTTATTTGCAAATAAATCTGTAGTATGTTAATACATTGACTGTAACATTCTGAAAATTTGTGAGATTTGAAATCTTCATTACACAGCGGTAGAAATCTAATAAATTACTTAATGTGAGCTATCCTAAAAAAAAGTAGAACTGCAGGTTCTGTACATATAAAAACAGGCTAAATTCACAATCTAAAAGCATGAACCCTAAATTTGGTTTTTAAAATTATGCTTTCTCCTGGCCCCCAACCACCTTTTGAAACTCTCATGAATTTAGAAAATAGATTGGTTGATTACTCTGTCCAAAGAAACATACAGAAGAAATAGTATGTGGGTTCTGAAAACAGTTTCTTTTTGGTAACTGTTGCCTAAATGATCAAAATACTGCTTCTAGCAGAACAGAAGATGGAAAAGCTGTCCATGGTGAATATACTAGCTTTTATATGAAGCAAATGTTAGAGTTAGTTTTTTTGCTTTGTTTTTTAGTATTTAAGCTCTATGGTTTGATGTATGTTGATTGAAATGTGCATTCCCATGTTAAACCAAAACTTGATATTCTGTAAATTTCATGCTATTAACATTAAAATTGTTTTAAATTACAGACAGTAATTTAACAGTCTAGTTAATTTAACAGTCTAGTTAAATGACCCTAACCGTTATTCTGCTTTAGTTTCACTTGGAACTTGCATGTGAGCCACTCGCGATCTTTTCCACTGTCAGCCACTGGCTTCCTCTTTGCTGTTAACTGTGCTTTTCTACCTCCTGGTACCAATAATACAATTTCATTTCTTTGTGGTCCATTGGGTGATGCCCATGTATATAGGCACCATTTTGCTTGTTTGAAAATTGTGTTAGCAATGAAGAAATCATTGGATCGGCAGAAACTGTTGTCTTTCGCATGCTCCCCCCCCCCCCCCCCCGTTTCCTTGACCATATAGTCCAACTAGGTTTTCTTCCTACTATTTCCAATTTTGGCTTTCTTGTTTCCAAGCACAAGCAACACACCTTGCTTGCATTTCTCTTGATTTCAGATTGAACTTGACCATAAAACCCATCAATCTCCTCTTCTTCTGCATCAATGGTTAGAGCCCAAAGTAGGATAATCATGCTATTAAATGGTTGTCCATGAAATTTAATTGATATTATTCAGTCACTGACTGCCTAAGTAGCACCTTTGCTATAACCTTCCAATGTTTATGCTTCTTATATTCTATGTCCCCACTGTAATTGTGTTTTTGCAATTTTGGATTTTCCTTTTCTTGCATGGCAACATTAGCAGCTAGACATCTGGAAGGCTTTAATCTAGCTGCATCAATAAATGCCATTAGTACTCTCAGATACTCAGCTCTTCCTCAGTACTATGTTGAGTGCCATCTGACCTAAGGGGCTCACCATGAGGTACTATATGGTCAATCGCTTAATTTTGCCTATCCATTTAAGTTTTTTGGGTAAAATACAGAAGTGGTTTGCCTTTGCCTTCTCCTGCACAATATGAAATTATGCCTTTCCCATTGTCACTAAAGTGATCATCTGCCTCCAGCATTTTCCTATATTGTTGCTGCCTGATATAGGTGCTTGCTTGCTTTAGCTGGGCAGCTGGGATGACTTTTGTACCTTGGAAAATTCTGCTGGGAGTATATACTCTTGGTGTACACTCCTGTTGTTCTTTGCTCATCCCTCCTGGAGAAACTCCCCACCCCCACCCCGATGATACAACATAGCAGGACTTGAGATGGGCGTTCTTCTAGGCTTCTCTGTTATTCCTGGAACTCTCTCATTAAATGCATGTCTCAGATCCTTTCCTTGAATCCACTATGTCTACAAAACCTTTAACTTAATAATTTAGTTCTACAGTTTGCCTAGGTTGTCTATTGAATTTTTTCTTTGTTACATCATACTCCATCAAAATGTATACTGTAATTATCTCTAGTTGTAAACCTTTCTGTATCCATTTACCACACATAATGCACAAGGCACATTAAAGATATTATAGTAATATAATACTATGGTTATGGCACTGCTGGAATGAATAATTTTAATTAACTAATTCTACATAAATGTATTATTGTTGTATTTGGAGATATGAGCAGCAACACCATAAGCAGAAGTAACAACATAAGGCTATTAGATCTGAGCCGCAAAAATCTGGACCATCCCTAAACAGCAGCAAAGAGTTATGAGCTTTTTTGTTCTTTTGCTGTCTTCTAGTGGTCATCTGGATTTTTTGCAGCCCAGATCAGGTAGCCCTAAATCAAGTTACTGATTGTTGAGATCATTTCAAAGTTAAAGAAAGTTAAAGATACATTTTCATCAAAATATCAAAATGTTTTTATCATTTTAATGGACATGAGTTGAAAGATGAAATGTGGCTAATTTCAGAAATGGTTAAAAAATTAAAGCTATTTATGCACTATATTTATAATGTTTTAAAATATATTACCTTTCTCTCTACAAATGTCCTTCGAGGTACACATTTTTAATATTGATGTTTAAAATGTTTTTAATCACTCCTTAAAATCTTATATGTATTCCCACAAGTGTTTTAATTTTTTAAAATTGCTTTTGTCCCTGTTTTCTTTCTTTTTAACATCCTATAAGTTTTATGTTTGTTTCGATGTTTTATTTCTGTAATAATAATAAATTGATTTCTTTCTCCAAGGTATGTGTAGGGGAGGGAAAAGGCATTTTTTTCTCAGTGAAATTTCCTGATTTTGCACTGATTTTTTTTCCTCTGTAGAAGTGTTGTAGTTCCAGTGAAAAAGCCTCCTCCTGGAAGTCTAGCAGTCACCACAGTTGGAACTGCCACAGCTGGAGGTGGACTACCACCAAGCAGTACACCAAATATATTTGCTGCCACAGGAGCTACCCCAAAAAGTATGATAAATACAACAGGTATTGTCTTTAGATATTTTTGTGAATTTTGTCTTTTTCTTTCTGCTTGTTTTTGTTTGCTTTTGGTATCTTTCTCACAACTGAAATCCTGATGTAATAAACACTTTTAAGCATTCTCGCTCCCTAATGAGCAGAAAACTGAAAAGATCATTTTCACCCAAAACATTTTCTTAAGAACATGTTATCTTCTAAATTAAGCAATTCAGTTAGTGGTTGGAAAAAGGGGAAAAAATTGTTGAGGAATGTAAACATTATAAACTGAATCTGCTATGTGAAACTGCCCTTAATGTATCTCAGCAGTCCTTGACATTTTTTTTTTTAAATCAGTTCATAGGTTTTCCCCGCTTGAATCCACCTGAGTAGACATTAATTTAAAATTTCTTGGAAGAGATATTTAAAAGCTTTTATGAAAAATTTCCCAGTGGAAATGCTTACTGAAATGAGTGTATTCTAAAAAAAACTGTACAGCATGGCCAAATGCTTAATAATAGGATCACTAATCAAGGGCACTGCACATCGATTTCATTATAACGGTAGATTATTGCTTTCTGAATGCCAGCTGCATTGGTGCAAATGGTATCATTTGGGTTCACATATTTTCATTTTCTCTGTATCTCCAGTATTTGCCACAAACATACACCAACATCTGTTTATAGTAATTTTGAACACATATTTTCAGAGCATCCAGTTTATAATATTTTTTATGGATTTTAACTAGATGTAACCAGAGTAGTGGCTAATTTGCTGAAGGGTATAGATGTCATCTTATTGGCTTATGGAGACCAGATACCTCCACATGTTCATTTTTATTTCCATTAGCACTAGATGATACTAAAAATGCTTATTGCTGTTTTTATGGTGGTAATTTTTAAGATGATAATATCTTAGCCTTGAGTTTTATAATTAATGTTTGTTTAAATCACTGAAATGGGTTTGACATTTTGTTCAAAAGTGGTATGTGTGTTTGTGTCTCTGTGTAATATATTTGCGAAGTATAGTTATAATACTTTTTGAACATTTGGATTATAAATGGGATATGGGCAAGATATTCTAGATGATTTTCTAGATGATAATTTAAATAATTTTGTCTCAGAGTCTTTTCCATACATAATTGTGAGAGTACTTGAAAGTACGTATCTATAATATAGAATATTAGTCTATACTTAAGAAAAAAGAATTCATGATTTAAACTGATTTTTGGAGTACCCTCTGACTGAATAAATTATTTAAATTTATCCAATTCAATTTTTAATTATTAATTGCCAGCTCTTTGTGACAGAAAAATGTTGTCTATAAATAATAGTGTTCCAGAGTTACAGTGCTTAGAAAATAGATACATTATGATTTACTGTGAAGTTGATGCACTGTTTTTCAGACTAAGTACACTCTATTTTGGTGGATAGGTGCAGTGGATTCAGGATCTTCATCATCGTCATCGTCATCTAGTTTTGTGAATGGTGCTACTAGTAAGAATCTTCCTGCTGTTCAGACTGTTGCACCAATGCCAGAGGATTCAGCTGAAAACATGAGGTATATTTTATAGATTAGTCTAGAGGTGGATAGAAGGTAGATGGTTTAGAACTTGCTAGCAATGGATATCTTTGCAAAGCCTTCTAGGTTTTTGGAATAAAATGGACTGCCTTGAGAACTCACTGAAGTACAAATGTGGGCTGTAATCATGATTCTAATTAATTAATCAACCAGTTAATTGCAGAACATTTCATGCTGTTAAAAAGTATTGGTTGTGCATTTTTCCTTGAATTAAAGTAATGGGTGGGATAGAAGGAAGGAAGGACGCAGAAGATCAAAACAATCTTCTTTCTGCTTAGGTCTTTTCTCATATAGCTAACGTTGCTCATGTAAATATATAAATTTGTAAATGTTTATATATAAAGGCCCTGCTGGCATGGGGACCAGGAAATGTGGCACAGCTGGCACAGTGGTTGTATTGAATGTTAATATTAGATGTGATTACCTCAGCTATGAATTTTATGATGATTTTTATATGCTTTTATATTATTTTTTATTGTTTTTTAAATTGTTCTGTTCTTTTTTGTTTTTTTAAATATTTGTTTTAATTGTTTGTAAGCTGCCTAGAGTCATATATATGAGATGGGCAGCTATATACATTTGATAAATTAATAAATGCAAATTTTGAAATAAAGAAGATATACTATAGAGGATACTTTAATTTTTTTTAAACAGGATTCACAAATTTCCTGAGAAAATTTTATTTCAAATGTTACTTTCCGCTTATAAGCTTTTCTTTTATCAGAAGTATTAACTTCCAAGTTTTCAACTTTAAGTTCCTTAAATTTAGCTTCAAAATTATGATAAAAATGAGTTGAATTACAGTAGCAGCAACAAAGTTAATTGTTAGAGTTCTCTCTTGATGACTTCACACTTACACAGAATCACTAATTATACCTTAGATAGTACTTACAAAAAGAAATACAGTTGATCCAGTTTTCATTTTAAATGAGTTCCAAAGATAGAGCCTTTATTTATGTTTTGTTTTCTCACAACCTGCAACATTTTCTCCTCTGCTTGTTTGTAAGGCTGCATTTTAGGGCAGAACATGGAAGGAAGGTAAAAGTCATTCTATTTAGGTTAGGAGAAAAAGTTATGGACTGAGTCACAGAAGAGGTTAGGGTACTTATGATGATAGCCCTTGATATAAACAATAGATCATATTGGCAACCAATTACAGGATTTTCTGCATTAAATAATTGTAATACGCTGGATAAATATTTTGCTAGAGTTGTTTAATGTAAGGAATAATGGCTTGATTTATAGGAGACTGAGCTAAGATAAATGTCCCTAAGTTCTACCTTTAATTGAATGATGTGATACATAGAAAAAGGGATTATTTTTTCCAACCAGTAAATTGTATCTCTATTGAGATTAAGAGACCTTGTTAATCATGTTGCAAACAGATGGAATTTGTTCTGCATCTTATATTATTTCGGCAATGTGAGAAATCTGATTGCATTTTTCCCTAAGATATAATACTGAACATAAACCTTTGCTTGTTACATGCTATTCTTGTGGGTTATAGTAGAACACCAGCTGTTACCTATCTGAGCTTCAACTCTGCAAAGAGTATGAATGGATCGCATATCCAAGTTTGTTGTTGCTTGATGCCATTTATAATAGGCCTGAGATGCATGACTGGCTTTTTTCAGTTATCTTATTTATGGGATGCCCCATTAATTTTATTTTGCAATTTTATAACTATATTTATTTAAACATTATTACAAAAGATGAAATGGTATTGTATAGTTCCTCGATGATTCACAGTGTGACCTTTATATTTCTGCTTAGAAAAAAGACCATTGAATTCAGTGTAAGATGTTAGTCTTGGAATGCTTCTTTGTGGTTGCCAGTGTTTCAGAAACTGAATTTTATATGAAGTGTTATATTTCATAAAAGGACTTCCATTTTCTTGCAGTTTCTATAATGCAGTTACATGTAGTTTAAACAGTGAAATAAGAAATTACTAATTCTCTAATGCTAATTTTTTTCCATGTTTCCAGAGATAATTTAAATCTGTTGAACAATATACTGTGGGCAGAAAACCTCTTCTCTACAAGAAGAGTTTTAGGAAAACCTTCATTTTTAAAAATGTCACATCTATATTAAGAACATACGTAACCTTCTAAAATATGTGCTATGGGATGTCAGGAGTCAGCATAATTCTTTCTACTCTCCTTCACGACTGCTTTGTGGTACTTCTTGTTAAAATGACAGAATGATTTTGCAAGAGCATTACTATGAAATAAATGCCATAACAGGAAAAATCAAATGCTAGTAATGGCCAGTGTTATATATGTGCTTTTGACCTATATAACACTGGCCATTACTAGCATTTGATTATTGGAACTCTCCCCCTGAAAGGCAAGGGGAGAGTTCCAATAATTACAAAGAGTAGAAGTTTTTCTCTATTCTTTCTTTTGGGTTGCTAATATATTTTATAGCTTTGGAGTAGGAGAATAGCATTTTTTGGGGGGGGGGGGGAATAACTGGAAAGGAAATGGTTGGTTGAACTGGACAAAATGCAACTTCTTAACAGTTTGGAACAATGATCTTGTAAGGCTGCATAGTATCATGGGGCTTTTGGAAGAGATTAAACAAGAGAAAAACAGTTTAAAGGAAGATACAGCAACTCAGTGTTTCCTCTGCCTGGTTGGCAGTGCAATAGAGTGAAAGCTTCAGTGCTTCTTTTACCACCTAGATAGCTTGCATTAGAGATTGGCTGTATCATATGAACAGGGAGGCCTGATTTTGCAGTTCATTTAGCCCTATAATTTACTGATAGAAAATCTACTGAAAGAAATAAGTCAACTCTGGGCTATAACACTGTAATCCCCTCCCTTTCCCTAGTCCGTGTTTTGAACCTCTGTATTTTTAATAGTGGTTCTAACTGTTCTAACAATTTAGAACTGCAAACTGGTGTCTGCATACAAATCTAAACAGAAACAGCAGAGTCTTGAGGCACCAAAAAGATTAACTAATGAATTATAGCATAAACATTCTTGGATTACAATTTGCTTAATCCAAATATTTTGCTAGAATGATTTATGCCAATGAAATTCCTTTCTACCAGTAATCTAATATGTTAGCCCAGAGGTTCTCAGGCTGGCACCTAGCTTGCCAAGCAGAGCAAGAAAGAAACCCTGGAGCTTAGTCTAATAAGGATCAGGCTGTGCATGTGCTTGTATACCACATGAAATTCAACTCTGGGCTCCTGGCACAAATAGGCATTTCTTTTCTGAGCTGCCAGACCCAGTTGAATACTGCATGGACAAGGCCAGGTCCTTTATACCACACCCCATCAACTCTGGGCACCACAAACTTTCACCTAGCTAGGCAGGTGTGTGACCAATCTTAGCCTGTGCCAACAGTTTGACAGAATGGGCCCTAAACTAAGCACTCTTGGTCGCAGCCTTGGATTCTGAGATGGTGTAGGGGAGGGGTTGATAGGTGTGTTATATACACAGTAGGGCATGGCAGACAGCATACTTAGGGTACCTTTGAAGACCCGAGTGGAACGTTTTTTTATCTTGCCTGCCAAAGATGGAATGAGGTAGGTACGTTTGTGGCCAATGGCAGCTAGAAAGGTTACACAAGAGATACATGTGAGTACAGAGTTGTCCCAGAACTCAGTGGTGTAGTGGTAAAGTGATAAGGAACCCATTTTATGCCATAGTGATAGCTGGTATAGTCACTACCAAAGAAGAACTCATGAATTATATTAATTTGGAGGGGAAGGGGTTAGAATAACACATTCATGCATTATTTGGGAAGGGTGAATCATAGCACTACAGAGTTTGGGAAAGTCTGTATTAGCCTATTTTATCTTTGATGAAAACATTTGGAACAGTGAGGAAACAGGACATAGCATATTTTCTGGCCATTGTCAAGTGTCAGAAAACTTAAAACTATACTTTGCAGTACAATGTTTGGGTAGTTTATTGTACCCAATTTAAGAATCATTGAATGATAGGACTGGAAAGACCATTTAGTTTAGTTTAGTTTAGTTTAGTTTAGTTTAGTTTAGTTTAGTTTAATACTTGAAATGTCAAAAGATTTAGAAATTCCTAAAAGTTGTTCAATCCAGATTAAAATATATGGTTAACTAAATGTTTATCAACAAATTATAACTGTAATAAAAATGCCTTTGCTGATTATTCAGTATTAAGTGGTGACCAATAATGTGTTTAAGCTGAGTTTCCAGTTACAGAGTATAGTTCTTTAAATATGATTATATCTTTATCACCTGGACCAATTGATTTATCTGTATGAAATGATACAGTACTCTTCCCCACTCACACAATTCAAGTTGGTTTTGGCAGATAACATGCACTCATCATGTCTTTCTGATTCTTAAATATTCAGTAGTTAAATTCTGTTTTTATGTTAGGTTTCACAAATATAATTAAATATATCTCTTTGTGCATATCTCTTATACAAGTGGTAGAAATCTATTTCCATTTCCACAAACATAAACCTTGCCCTTTACATATGAACACAGAGTTCAGAAATTTCCTGAAGGACATAGTGGACAACATCGTTCCTGATCTAAGCCAATCCTAGATAATTTTATAGTTCTTCTCCAGCAAAACTAGACAGAGGTCTATTTGCTCCAGCCATGAAACTGCCCACCCTGTGTAATATTTAAACAGACTATGCATTGCTAAATCACTATGTTTTATGGTTTATTATTTTCTGCTTCTGACCATTGTCAAATTAAAAAAAAATATTAAGCTCTATGGCCTAAAAGAGTACAACAACTCAGGCTTAGTTATGGGACAGACACTGCTTTGGTCACTTTGATGTATGATATATGCCAGGAACTAGAGAGCGCATATCCTTTATTTGTCCTTTTGACTGTCTCAGCTGCTTTTGATAACAGTAGCAACCTTATGAATTGCCTAGGTTGGATGGGATTTTGACAATCAATTAATGGTAGCTCCACTCCATAGAGGGATAGTTGAGAGAAGTGGTGGGAGTCTTCAGTATCATTGGCCTATGATGTTCCTTAGGATTTCAGCTGGTACCCATATGCTATTTTAGATACAGATGAAAATGCAGAGGAAGATTGTGTGTCATTTTAATAGTTTGAGGTTATCAGTATGAAGGTGACATTAAACTTTATCTTGCCTTTCTATCAAATCCCTGAAAGTTTATAGCATTGCTAATGGGCTAGATAAGAACATTCAAATTGCTTAATTTAGACAAGACAATTGAAATTAAAATCAGGAAATAGGCATAGGAGCAGTCTCCATTTAGGCAAACTTTTGAATTCAGAAACAAGATGTCCACATCACAGTGGTGGCAGAAACTATGTTTCCACAGCTAAGGCTTGTGTGCTAAATAATCTATTCCTGGTCTGATCAGAGATACATATTATTTGGACTACTGTACAGGTACTCCTCAACTTACAACCACAATTGGGACTGGAATTTCCATCGCTAAGTGATGCAGTCGTAAAGTGCAACGTCATGTGAGTGCATTGCTTAGCGATGGCAATCTGGGTGCATCTGGTTGCCATTGTAACCCCAAGATGCACAGGTCATTAAGTGGGAAGAGGCAGGAGTCCCAGGTAAGGAGCACAGGGGTGCCATGGGAGTGGGTGGGGGAGTCCTGGGAGGGCTGATAAAGCTGTGCCCAAGTTCGGGGAGGGGGTGCTGCGGTGTGGCATGAGCTCAGGAAGGCTAGGGAAGAAATACACTGTCTCAGGAGCTTCCTAGTGCGCTGTGGCTCTGGGGCTGCAAAAAGCCAGAGCCACAGAGAGCCAGGAAGCCTCCCTGTGCCATGAGAAGCCCAGCCACAGCCCAGCTCCAGCCCAGCCCAGCCCAGCCCAGCCCAGCAGCACTCCATGGCTGCCCCAGGAAGCCCCAGCCACCCCAGGAAGCCCCAGCAGCATCGCACAAAGCCACCACCCAGCAGTGCAGTCCAAGCCACTGCCCCAAGAAGCCCAGCACTCCACCACCCCAGCTGACCTTCTCCATCTTCTTGCTCCCACTGCTGATGAGGTGTGCCTGCCCTGGGGGTTGCGAGACAGCTGCTGGCCACATGAGGCCATCTTCCCCAGGTCTTGCAAGGAAACCACTGTGCACAGCCTGGGGAAGAAAGCCTCATGCAGCCAGCAGCTACTTTGCAAAGGACCAGGCCAGGCATGCGTGGTTAGCAGCGGGAGCAAGAAGATGATGAAGGTCAGCTTGGGCGGCAGGGGCCAAAAGGCTATAGATGGGGGGAGATAGGTAGGTAGAGGAGTTGAAGCACCCCTGCAGTCATAAGTCTGGGTGGGCTGCCAAGTACCCGAATTTTGATCAGTTGACCGCGGGGGTGCTGCAACAGCCATAACTTCAGGCACCAGTTGTAAGTCCCTTTGTTTAGCGCTGTTGTAACTTTGAACAGTCACTGAACAAATGGTTGTAAGTTGAGGACTACCTTCTATGTGGTACAGCCTTCAAAAAGTATTTGAAACTGTCTATTCATTCAGGAAGCTATAATCAGACTATTGACTAGGTTCAGTTATAAGAGGCACATACTCCGCTGACAGAATAGTTTCTCTCCCTATTTTCTGTTTCTTGGTACAGTTCACAGTATAGATTTTGGTCAGTACAGTTCTTTCTACTTTGGGTTCAGGTGATCTTAAGTATCATAATTATCTTAAAACTTTCTATACCTTCATTAGAAATTCATTTATGGACATGTGAGAAAGGGTCTTTACAGTCACTGTTACAAAGCACTGGAACCTCTCCAGTGGAATAAGGCCAAATTCTCTGTGATGTTTTTTCCAGCAGACAAAAATATTTTTATTTGGGCAGACCTTTTGTAGAAAAGCTGTATTAGTTGTAAAGTTTGTTTTTAATTAGCCAGATATGGTTTATTTTGATTATTTTGATTGTTTTGATTTCTAATGATTAGTTCTGTGTTTCAAAGAGTGTTTATAAGTTTCTTTGTTTTGTTGGTGCCTACTGGAAACTAAGAATAATGTTCTGTGTGGATAATTTGAACCATGACACAAGACATTTATAGATCAAGATACACTTGTAGGGATTAATAATTGAAGTTAATATGCAATTTAAAATTTCTGGAGTTGTTTGAAGTTTAAATGAGGGTTCTAGGTTGATTTTAAACAGTCCTGAATAATTTCATATATATAGTTGATTGCCCTAGATTTGCAGATTTTATAACAATTCACAGCAGCAATATGGTGGCAGAAAAGGTAAGGAGAAATGAGTATAGTTGCTGCCTTGTTTCATTCCTCCAGTGGGAAAACTCCACTGGATCTTAATTCACCAATGGAACAAACCCTTCCATTAATGAACAGTTGATTCTCAATCCAGTTTATTCTGTCAGATGTTTTTGCTGATTTTAGAAGTACAAGATACTAGATATATCAGGTATGTGTATCCCACTCTGTTGACTTCAACTTTAAACCTAGCTGAATCTTCATTAATCTTTCTTTCATTAGAATATGTAGCAACAGGGAATACTTTATGAAAATATAAAGCCTGCATTAAACTACATTATTAATTTGCTATAAATTTGGAGTCTGGTAACCACCATAGACTAACACAGCTTCCATTCTATAGTGGTCTGCTATGAATACATTTATTTTAAAGGTAGTTGGTTAGAAGATAGACTCTTGCTGACCTTAGCTGATTTCAGAAGGCAGGTAAGGCAGACGAGCATTAACACTTGAATGGGAGACTACAGGAAATCTCAGAGATACAGGTAGTTCTCAATTTATGACCACTTGTTCAGCAATCATTCAAAGATACGACAGCGCTGAAGGAGTGGTACTTATGCCTGGTTCTTGAAGTTCTGGCCGTTGCAGCACCCTCACAATCATGTGATCATGATTTGGATGCTTGACAATTGGCTCATACTTACAACAGTTGCAGCATCCTGTGGTCATGTGGTCGCCATTTGCAAACTTCCTTGTCAGCTTCTCAGAAGCAAAGTCAATGGGGAAGCCAGCAGGGAAGGTCGCAGATCATTCCTGTAAGTTGTTCCCGCTGCTTTTTCTCCTGAGGAGTCCTGCTATGAAGTATTATCCCGGGGTTCTCATATTCCATAGCAACCCCCACCCACCTGCCCACAGGTAGCACATGCCCACAGCACTCCCCCGCCCACCCAAGCTCCCTAGTGCCTGCCTTCAGCCCTTGCTGGCCCACCTACACTCCCTAGCACCCACCTGCAGCCCCTGCCAGCCCACCTGCACTCCCTAGCACCTGCCCACAGTCCCTACCAGCTCACCTGTGGCCCTCACCAGCCCACCTGCAGCACCCCCACACTCCACTCCTTATCCGGGTCTCCCACCTCTTTCCGCTTAACGACCCACACAGTCCTGGGGTTACGACAGTAACTGGAACTACTGAAATTGCCGTCGCTAAGTGATGCAGTCGTGCTTTATATCTGCATTACTTAGCGATGGAAATTCCGGTCCCAATTACCATTGTAACCTGAGGACTACCTCTGTAGGCTAAATAGGAACTAGGCAGTGGCAAACCCAGAGTGTGCCAAAAAAACTATATGGATATGTCCATGAGGTCACCAAGAGGCAAAATCATTTTAAAGGAGACTTTATATTTTTTTGTGAGAGATATGTTATCCTTATGAAATCTATGAAAACTGGGTATACTAGTTTCTGATTGATTCATTAAATACAAAGTATTATGACGCTGTCCTAATTTAAAATATATTACTAATTATTTTATTCACCTATTTTAAAAAAACATTAGACTGCTTTATGATTGCATTGTTTACATCACCTACTGTGCTCTACTTTCAACAGCATAACCGCAAAGCTTGAAAGAGCTTTGGAAAAAGTGGCTCCCCTTCTTCGGGAAATCTTTGTGGATTTTGCTCCATTCCTATCTCGCACATTGTTGGGCAGTCATGGACAAGAGCTTCTAATAGAAGGTAATACATATTCAATAATTATTTTGTTATTTCTTTAAATTTCAAATTAATTTTTATGACAGTCAAAGGCCAACTATATTAACTGTTTACAAACAGATTAAACGTATACATGTAACTCCATACCACTAATTAATATACTCCTATAAAAAAATTAAGGTATATTCATGTAGCATGCAGTCAACAATAACAGTTTGTATAGATGTTCTCTCTGACATTGCAAGCTATTGCATGGAATTTTGCCACATTGTGGGTGATATGGCATCTGATAAAAATACAGAATAAAATAGTGTATTTCAAATGCATTGGGGTAAAATATTTAAGCTGAGTATCTCTTTAAACTTACAATATAAAGGAATAAAGATAACATTCTCAATTGCTCTTGATCCATAGAGGAAGAGATAGTCCATATATGAAATACAGAATACTCTGTATGTGCCCTGTGGAACTGCCAGTGGTAACATAGCAAATCTTGATTTTGGAAATACCCTCCTTTGTTTAGATAATATCAAAAAAAGCTGATATGGAGCAAGTTTCCCTCTAGGGCAAATCACTTGGTCTCTGATTCAGCCAAACAGGAAAGCATTAACTTGCTTTTGCTTTGCCAATGTTACATGTTCCATCTGTGATTCATACTACCTGAGGAATGGAATAGTGTATCACCTCCTAGGTATTTGAAGCATTTAAGCTATTTACCGATGATGTCTTACTTGTGCAACTTTGGTCTTTGGGCAAATATCATTATTTTAATCTCTTGGTAATGGATGTGTAAATGTTCTTCACTACTGTAATGAGCTAACATCCCCAAAGTCCCCCTAAGGCCAATACAATTTGTAGAGAGAAGGATTGTATCATCGGCATAAATAATACTGGAATGCTTAAATCGGCTTGCTGATTAGGATGCTGCTGCACTTTATCTACTTTAATTATTTTGTATTTATTGCTGCTTTAATTTTGTAAGATACTAAGAGTCATCTGGAATGGTGTGTCCTACAAATCCAATAAATAAATAAATACCTAAATGATTTAAGTGTTGCTATAAAGATTGAAAAGTAAAGGCATAAAAATACTGTCATTGTCTTACATTTTTTTCACACATATTTGGAAGTGCCCCATTCAGATTACATCTAACTCTCACATAGGTATTGGTATATAATCTGGTGATAAGCAAAAGCAACCATTTGTTAATGTCAGTGTACCTGAGTTTATCCCAAAGTTTATCTTTAGAGATGGAATCAAAAATATTTCCATCATCCACATGTGTGGTGTGGCATATAGAGATGATTTTGACTCCAAGCAATATTTATCAATTAGGTGTTGGAGCACAACTCTGTGACCTATAGGGAACACCTATCAGCCCCACTAGGTAGACCAGACCAGGAAATCAATTCCACAGGAAAGCTAAAACTACTTTTATTGAGACTGATCATAATGACAGAATCATGCAAATCTCATTATGCTGTACATCCTCCTTCTGATAGTTCAGTGAATTAGGAAGGTATCTGTTTAAGGTGTTTCCAAATGTTATCTTCTTCTAGACTTAAAAATGCTTTAGCTCCTTTTGCCTAGGCAACAGATCCTTCGTATCTGTGTCTTCCTTACTCTCTACAATACCTGCCATAAGCCCTGTTCACTTTTCACTTAAAATTGATTCACTTTCTATCCAATCCAATAGTTTCCATTGTAAACTGCTTGGCACACAGTTTACTTATACAGGTAGTCCTTGCTTAACGACTGTTCATTTAACAATGGTTCAAAGTTATGACAGCCTCGGAAAAAGTGCTTTGCAACCTGTACTCACACTTATGACCATCACAAACCACTGCACCACCTCCCTGGTCATATGATCACGCTTGGCAACCTTTTTCATGACGGTCGTTAAGTGAATCACCGTGGTTGTTAAATGAATCAATGGTGTCATTAAGTCACATATCATTAAGCCAATTCCAGCAAAAAAAATCCATTGGAGAAGCTGGATTTGTTTAATGACCACACCATTAAGCACATTTGCTTAATGACGGTGGTAATTTGCTTAATGACCCTCGTAAAAATGGTTGTAAAATTGGGTCCAGTCACATGGTGACTCACTTAATGACCACCCCACTTAACAACCAATTTTCCAGTCCCTATTGTGGTCATTAAATGAGAACTACCTGTAATACTCAACGAATGGAATGGTCTATGACTGCTAGTCTAATTTTCAGAACTTTTATAAAAATGGGAAATATAATAGCCAATTCCCAGTTACTATGTACCACTGCTGTGTTATCAATACATCAGTTGCCTTCTGAGTGCAGTTCAAGGTACTGGTCACTACCTACATGGTATAGGGCCTAGCTATCTAAAGGACACCTATCTCTCCTAAAGGTTGCCTGTCCAGTGCATTTTGATGGGATTGGGTTGCTTTGGGCTCCTCAATTAAACAATATCATCAAATGGGACCCAGGAGGTCGGCCTTCTGTCATAGCACTTGCTCTTTGGAAAATATCCCCCCTGGACATCCGAATGGCTCTCAACTTGACAGTCTTCAAGTGCTCTTTAAAAACTTTTCAAGCAGGTTAGACATGCTCCAAGAGTTTTGAGGAATTTGAACAGGGTTTTTTGCTTCTTGAATTGACACTGTTTTATTGCTGGAGTCATTTTGTATTTATTGCTGTTTTAATTTTGTAAGATACTAAGAGTCATCTGGAATGGTGTGTCCTGTGTATCCAGTAAATAAATAAATACATCTGAAGATAGAAGCCAAAAATTGATCTACCATTCTACATTTGTCTTAATTGACTCTGGTATAATATGATCACTTCCTGCCCCTTTACCTACCTTTAGCTGTTCTATCAGTTTTTTCAAGTCAGAAATTGAAACTGGGGCCAATGGGAAAGTCTGTGAGCAAGAAAATAATGGGCAGGCTGAACTGTGTTATTGATTACTTCTATAAAGAACTTTAAACTGGTATTCTTAGCTCTCTACCTGGATATTACTAGTTATTCTAGGATGAGTGTTACTGGGCACCCAAGCTGTCAGTTATTAGAAGACAGCTGATAACATATATTTATTTTGTCCTCTCAAAGTGTTAGGGTTGAGGCCTGATAAAATGTTCAGTTGTGTCTATAGCTGTGGATCTGTAATCCATACTAAACAAGTCTCAACAATCTGCTGGGGAGATGGTGGCAGCCTTTTTTACTAAGCTAAGTGAGGCCCTAGTGAAAGCTGGGATTGTTGAGCTACAGCAATTAAGGATATACAGAGAAGAGATGCCACAATCAAGTCAGTGAAGTGGCTTGTGTAAGTTGTGAGAGTAAAAGTAAGACTGCATTTACTTTTGCTATAGCATTTTCTTTTGTTGCAGTTAATCATAGGAATCTCAAATATTAGTTTGATTGAAGCAAAAGCAGTCTAGATGGTTTTTATCAGTCATGGCACACAGTCTTATTCTTGAGTCAAATTTCCAAGTCCACATGCACTTTTGGGCCATTCTCCCTCTTTTTATAATTATGTTTATTAGTTTTATTGTCTTCCATCTTAATTGAATTGAAGACATTCTTACAAATTTCTTCTGTTTCTTCTTCTAACTGCCTAATGTATTCTTGACCTTAAATTTTAAATCATCAATTTTGTCTGTTTTGTTTTTAACTGCTCAGATTGAAATCACTCAATAGCAGGGTTCTTCAACCTTGGCAACTTTAAGACGGGTGGACTTCAACTCCCAGAATTCCCCAGCCAGCCTTGCTGGCTGGGGAATTCTGGGAGTTGAAATCCACCCGTCTTAAAGTTGTCAAGGTCGAGGAACCCTGCTCTACAGGCAGTGATAAGTTTTTTGCTATTACCTCGATATGGAGTGACTGTTGGACTCCCATTGTCCTGAGATTCTACATGAACTGTATTGGGCCCTCCCCATTATCTAAATCACTTCTCACCAAAATTTAAAGTAGCAGACTGGAGGATAGCAACTTTATTAAATATAAAATATGATTCCAAGATGTTTACCCGTTCTCTCGGCTTTCTCTACTTTCTGTGTGAAGATAATCATTCAGATGTTTACCAGAGCTTTTCCTGTGCCTCTTCTTGGTGTTTAATTCTTTCTTTCTCCTAACTACAGTAGGCTTTTTAAGTAGCTTTGATTATTTAGTTGTGTTGAATGCCTATACCCTTTTTTAAAATGGTTTTGTGTGTATGTGTTTGTGTGTATGTGTGTATAGTATTATTAACAGCCAAAAGACCCAAATAGCAAAATACAAATATAATCTAAAATTTGGCATTACATAAAACAGTTTAACAAATAAAATATATTGAAAAATATTACATAAAACATTTATAACTCAAATTTATTGATGTGTTACTTGTTTGATCTTTTTATACCAATGGTTAAAAATTTGACTGTTGCCACTGTAATTTTAGGATTATTATCTGTGAGTAAAATGTTAACATATTCAGAAATATCTCTTCCTGGTATTGATTTTAAAATAGGCCAGATAGTATCTTGCCAAAAATTCTTGTAAAATTAACAGTGCAATAAAATATGATCCACTGTTTCAAGGTCAATACCATTATAAGGACAACATCTTTGAAAGATGGGGATCTTTTGAAATCTATCATATAGAATATTTGATGGCAGCACATTTAATCTGTCTGTTGAAAAGGCTATTGTGTATTTGCCTAAATGTAAATTACTAAGATTTATAGGGAGTTAAAAAGTATCTCCTTTCTTTAAAACAATAACACAAGTAAATACATCTAATTTTTCAGTTTCATCATATTGTATGTTTGATATGTAGTATTTTATATTACAACATAGTAATCGATCTGCTAAATGAACAGATAGATATAAAGTCACTAAGCCACTACTTATAAAACCATATTAGCTTTAAACAGGATTGTAACCATTCTTCATTTATTTATTAATGATACACAGTACAGTATATCAAAATATATATCTTTTCTTCCTTCTGCCTATAAGCTTCTTGCAACATTTCTACAGAGGCCTGGATATTTTAAATAGTTTGGTAAATATATAACATATACCATGCATGTATCATATACATATAAATATTTATCTTTTGATTTTAGCTTCTAAATCATTTAAGGACACTAGTTTACACTGCTCACTCATCAGGGTGAGCGATTACTGTTACTGCCTTTAGTCTTTGTGTAAGTAAAAAGATGAAACTTTTACGACTCAAGACCTTGTGCTGTTGGCATTCTTGTCTCCCCAGGTAACATGATATACACACATATTTACACATATCCTCCTTTTCACCTCTACCAACATTCTTCCCAGTCCTCCCACTCCTCTGCTCTCCTTCTCCCCTACCCTTCCTTCATGCTCAGCCCATCCATGACAGTTCATTCAAATCTGATTCAGATTGAATAATCTCTAAATGAGATTCACAGATAAACCCTTTCCTTGATCTAACATATGAGGGCTGTGCTGCATCTCAATGTCCTTTCATCCAGCAGATCAAATTAAAATGTTTTTATAACTTCTGATAACCGTTTTCTTATCAGTGGCTAATCTTTCTTAGACTAAAGAAACAGCTGTTATGTTGTGAATAATTATACAAATATTTCAAATTTTTGGAAAAAAATTATTCTTGATCGTTTTTGTTGGCATGTTTCTCTTTTTATATTCTTGCTCCGCAGCTGCATCCCATCATCAGAAGCCTTAAGATCTTTTTTTTCTCTATTGAAAAAATCCAGAACTGTTTGCATGCCATGAAAAGCAGAAATTACTTTCATACCTATCTGATTTATAAGTGATTAATTTGAAGGGGAACACTCCTTTTGTAACAAATTCCAAGTTCAATTAATTGTTCAATTAGGTGGTTGAACGTGCTCCATTTCTGCAAAATAACCTGGCTAATCTCTTGATAGCACTGAGCTTTTTCACCTTCTGAATGTATTTCTTCCAATTTACGTGCTTTTTGAAGAACGTTATTTATAGTATGTGTATTAACAACCCTATTGATAAACTAACTCTTGATTTTTATTGCCTTGTAAGTCAGGATGGACATTCCGTATGCACATTCTGTTTTCTTAACAGATAAAGAAAAGCGAGGGAATAATTAATTCACCATATAGCAACAAATCTAAACATATCAACCTTCTAAATACTTTCTTTGGCCCCTCTTACCCGAAGATTTCTTCCTATGCTTCATTTCTCAGGATCAGTCAAACATGTTCTAGTGTCCACAAGTTCTATATATTAAAAGCCCTATATATATTCTGATAACTTAAATCATAACCTTGACTGGTGACATATTTCCTGTTCCATATATCTTTAATAAATATATGTCCCCTTTGTTTCTTAATTTCTTGCTTTAGTTGTTTTTTTAGACTTGATCAGTCAAGATCCCCACTAGAAGTTTGAGATGTTTTTGGTGCCACATTTTGCTTTTTGTCTTCCTCCTCCTCTACCACAAGAGAGAGATTGTTTGATTTGGACTGCTCATCAACACATACTTTAACCCTTTAGGGTGTATGAGAAATAGTTCCTTGAGATAGCTCTTTAAGACGTATATGGATTAATCCAATTTGTTATATTATCAGGGAAAGGAATTTGGCTTAATTAAATAATTGAGACAAGTTAAATTATTGAGCTTAAGGAAGCATGAGAGATTCAGCATGCCATCATTTCTCCTCTTCCCTACTTTGAAATACATTTTTGAAGGAATACTTCAGGAGATTAAAATGTTGCAGATTATTACCATTGCTGTTGACTTCAGTTGAGCATACTTAATTGGTCAGTACCTAATACCTAATATCGGCATGGAAGCAATTTCCCAGCTTTTAAAAAAGAATTAAGTTTATTTTAAATATAAGAACAAGACAAAAATTGGAGAATTCACTGAATATTTTTCAATGGCTCATTTTCATTTCTTTAAAAAAATACAGAATTTTACACTGAAATCAAAATAGTGTCCAGCTCATTGTATAAGTCAAGGTTCAGATTTAATTTTTTGTTACCAGAAGCCACATTTTTTAAAATCAGTTTCTATTGCTAGAGGGACTTTTCTTTCTTTTTGCACAGAAATACAGTATATTTAAAGCATTTTAAATATGTGGAATAAATTTCACTGGATATTGGCTCTTTTAATAGTCAGTATTAACAGATTGGAAAGATTGGAATTAGTTCCTTGGGTACATAACAAACAAAATAGCACACTGACATAATTGCATAGGAATATTAAAATAATAAAATATTTTGGATTGTGTTTCATTTTGAACTACATTGATGTTTCATCTTAGAATTTAATTTAAATTATTTTAAAAGGGTTTTTACACAAAAGTGGCTTTCCTATATAATTCTTTGAATTTAATAAAAATTATTTTGCATGGAAATTATGAACATTTTATATCAAAATAATTTCAACACAATTGTAAAAAAATGTGTACATATTAAAATAATTCACTTTCAATCTTCCAAATTGTTATGTGCAGCTTTATACTAAATACTTTTTACTCGCTATTTTGCAATATTTTAAAATATGGGATTGTGTGGTCTTTATATATTTGTAATGTAAGGAAGATTTTATATTAAATGGAGTTGGAGGAACACCTGGTGAGGTTTGAGGTCCCAGTTCTTCAGCTAAATAAAATTAGTGTAGATGGGTGGGAAGAAAAAGCAAGGTTTCTAATGCCAGTGCTGACTTATAAGTGGGCCTTGATTTCTGTTTTCTTCATTAGGCAGATCTTTGTGTGTGTGTGTGTGTGTGTAAATATATATATGTCAATGAGTGACTTTTTTCTTGTTTGAAATAATTTTTCTAATCATGCCAAGCCTATGAAGCTTTTTCTTTTGTTGCTGAAAGCAGGGTTCAATTTTTGGAGAGTCAGTCATTATTACCCTGTTTGATAAAGCAGTGACAGTTAGTTAGAAATGAGGAGCTTTTGGTTTCTTGCTTCTTCAGTCAAAGCTCGTTGGAAATATGTATCCTGTTGCATATATGTTTAAATATTTACATATATTGATAGATACTACATTCCATGTATGTCATCTCTCTTCCAACTACTCCCCCATTCATTCCCACTCACCCTGGAACCTGTGATGCTGATGTTTGAAAGCTTACCAAACAACTTAGCAAAGAAAAAACAATTCTAATATCCATACCTCATGTTCTAAAGTTACTATATATCCTCCATTCATTTATTCATACAGACACATACACACAAAAACATACATACGTACACAAACATATACATAGGCTTTCATGTGCAAACCGATTATAGAATGAAAGAGTTTGTTCTTGGAACAGTTTTATGTACAGTACAGTATTCAACTGTTGGCCTCACTAGGTAGACCAGACCAGGAAATCAACTCCACAGGAAGGCTAAAACCACTTTTATTGAGATTGCCTATAATAACAGAATCCAGATTATCTGGAGCCTTTTCAGTCTGGATTCAGGCCAGGGTACAGTATTGAGATAGCATTAGTTATGTTTGTAGATGACCTTTGAAGGGATTGGGATGGATGGTACAACTGTCCTGGCCATCCTGGATCTCTCAACAGCTTTCAGTACTATCAACCATGCTATCCTTCTGAACCAGGTTTGGGGACTAGGAGTGGGACTGTTTTGTGGTGTCTCCTACTTTTTTTGTGACCAGTTTCAGTTGGTGTTAGTGGGAGGAGAGAGGTTGAGCCCTAGGCACCTGCAGTGGGGGGTGCCTCAGGGCTCAGATCTCTCTCGTCTCCTCTTAACATCTACATGAAACCACTGGGTGAGGTCATTCACCAGCATGCTGATAATACCACCCTGGACTAGACAGGTGATGCTGTCATGGTGTTGATCGACTGCTTGGAGGCTGTGAGGGTCTGGATGGGGAGGAACCAACTTCAATAAAACCCTAGCAAGATAGAGCGGCTTTGGGGTTTTGGCCCCCAGGGTCTGGGGATGTGTGGTCTTTGCACTTCTCTGGGGTTGCACTTCTGCAGATGGAGCTGATAAGCAATTTGGAGGTCCTCCTGGATTCACAGCTACTGCTAAATGAGCAGGTGGTAGCTGTGGGTAGGGGGCCCTTTCCACAGATTCATCTTGTGCACCAGTTGCACCTTTTTGTGGCCTGGGAGGCCTGGCTTATGGTCACTCATGTCTTGATCACTTCCCATTTGGATTACTGCAATACATCTATGTGGGGCTGCCCTTAAAGACTACCCAGAAGTTACAGTAGGTCCAGAATGCAGCAGTGCACACAGTGTTGGGTGTCCCTAGGTTCATTTGTCTTACATCCCTATTGGGCGATCTGCACTGGCTCCCAGTTTTCTTCTGGGTGCAATTCAAGGTGCTGGTTGTTCCCTTTAAAGCCGTGGGATCGGGTTATCTACAGGACCACCTCTCCTTGAGAACATATGTCAATCCCACAAGAGCAGATAGGAATGACATGTTCCAGGTCCCTTCCCTTAAACATTGCTATCTTGTGGGTCCTCAGAAGCATGCCTTTTCCATTGTAGTCCCTGCCCTATGGAACACCCTCCTCCCTGAGATCCAACAGACCCCTACCCTTCTATCCTTCTGGAGAGTACTTAAAAAACTGGCTGGGATAGGACTAGTTCAGGGTGGGACGAGTGCATCAGAGAAGTTTGGCTGTGGCAAACTTTTTAGTTTCATGGCTATTGGTTTTATATTGTTTTACATTGTTTTATATTGTTTTATTGGTTGTAAGCTGCCCAGAGTTGTTTTAAGATGGGTGGCCATACAGATATTTTAAATAAATAAATAAATAAATCTTGCAAGTCTGATTGTGCTGTACCTCCTCCTTTTCCTCCTCCTTATAGTTTAGTGAATGAGGGAGGTACCTGCCTGAACCACTTCCATATGTTATCTCATTCTGGATTTTAAAAATGCTTCAGCCCCTTTTGCATAGGCAATGGAGCCTGCATATATCCAGCAAGGTCATATTTCTTACTCTCTACATCAACAAAGTGTGAAATTGATACTTTAACAATGGAAATTATTTGCTCAGATATCTATTCATGTTCAAAGTTATGTATGTTATTTTTTAGCTTACATATTACCCATCCATGATCCAATGGATTTTCTGTTGCTTTGAAGGGTTAGAACCAATGGGTTAGAACTATAAGGAAGGAAGTTCAGGTTACACTTAGGAGGAACTTCCTGAAAGGTCAAGCTGTCAACCAGTAGAACTGGTCATTACTTGATGTGGTGAGATCTCCTTGGCCAAGGGTCTAACAAACACAGGTTGATAGTGATCTGTCAGAGGAGTTCTAGTGAATCCTGCATTGAACAGAGTATTGGGCTAGACAACCTTTAAAATCCCTTCCAATTCCATGATTCTATAAAAATAGGTGCTTAGAATAAGTGCTGACAACTCAGTTCCAGACTTTATTGGTTCAAGCTTTTTCTGGTTCAAGATGAAACCAGAATCAGGCCTACTTTGGACATGGGCTTTATTGCCTTAGTGAATGAGCAGCAACAATTAAAAAAAATCCATAGAAATAGTGATATATTAGATCTTTTAGTGGAACTGAACCAGTTATTCCTCTAGAATGTTTAACTGATCTGTTATTTGTTTTGCAGTTTTTGTGGTCCTAAATGGCTGAGTGTTCGCAGGAAATGATACTAGTGGACTAAATTCCTAAATGAAATTATGATGTGGGGTTAGAGATTACATGGAGTTTTAGATTGGGTCCTATCACTGTTCTGAGAATATCCACTTTTATATATGTATTGTGAATGCAAAGCAGGCAAGCAAACTGAGCTGAGTTTTAAAAGATGGAAATTCTTTTCATTAGTAAAAAAGTCAGCCCTGGATTGGAGAGGAACCTTGTTCTGGATGGAATTATATTTTGTCTGAATTTCCAGTTATACTACCTGGAATGTTCCAATATTCTCTTGGAAAATCAGTTGACTGTGCCTTTTCCAACTTCTGCTGCTGTAGCTTCCTGGAGAAGACATATACAATTGTGGTCCCCCATGCCGTAAGGATTTATTGCAGTGCACTATATGCGGAAATCCTTTTTTCTGCTGTTTGTTTCTAACTGGAAAGTTGCTGTAGCCTGCCATTATATATTGCAAAACTCTGTGCTGGCAGATTCTGAACTTAGAACAACTTTAAATGAAATTGCCATTTTAATTTATCCTGTTTTCCCTGAAGAAAAAACAGTAGAGCCTTAGATGATCAAATCCTGCTATTTGTGGAGTGCAGCCAATAAGTGAACGTACTGAGAGGGCAGTGGGGCTCAGACCATTGCCTTGCTGCTCCGGTGCCCTTACTGCCAGGTTTCTGACTGAAGTTACTCTCTTGTTTTTGCTTTGCTCTCATTTAAAATGTTATAAGGCTTCAGTCTTGGATGTTAGTGCAGTTCTGTCTTGCTAGTACACAAGGGTTGCTGCGCCCTCCTTGGAGTTGCCTTGGGTGTCCTCCACATTGTCATTGTGTGATAATATATATCTATTGTGATTAGTTTAAAGCCCATAGTGCCTTGGAGACTACAGCACAGCACCTAATTCTTTGTCATAGAGAATAAAGAAAAGTACCAAGTTTGTTATAAAGTTGTTCAAGAAGCAGTTAACTCAGTAGTAATATTTTACAGCTCCTTCTCTTCTTCAACTTATCAATGGAGTCATGTCTGTATCACCCTGTAGATTTCATTGTGTTGCTTGTAATCACAAACTCTGGAGTTTCCCCGGAATGCGCTAAAAACCTCTAAAACAAGAAGTATGTTTATATGAGTAGCATGACTTTGCACAAGATAGCAGTTTTCTATGGTAAGAAGGCTGAACTGCAAGGTATCCAAGATTAGAAAAGAAGAGATGGCTATTAATATTTATAGCTGTGATCATTTTAATTATGGGAATTTGACTATGCTCCCTTCTGTTTAGCTCCTTTTTTGACAGCTAATAGTTGAAGTGGTTTGGAGATGATAAAGTGTCCCATTAATCTTTTTTATTTTCTTTTTTGAGAATGCAAAAAAACCCTGATCAACTGTACCAATTGTCTTTTTAAATAAGATTTTTACATCTATCTCTTATTTCATTAATTAATTGTCTGCTTGTAAATCTAAAAGAATGGAATTATGGTATCTTTCTGTAGCTTGTTCTGCTTACTGTACAATAATATGGGATTGCTAGCAAAAGAGTTTTTATCCATTATTTGCAGTAAATATACATATGATTGTATAGGGCTACTTTTATCTCCAGTGGCTCTTTCTTCATGTCTGTTTAAAATCAGTTTGCCTTTTCAGCATGTGTATTTGAAGCTATACATAGCTACAAGCAATGATTTTCATTGAAGGAATTTATTTAACCCTATGTATTTGTCTGACTATAATTCTAAATGACATTTTGTTTACTTTTATCTTTGAAAAGTATTCATTTAAAGATCAAATTTAACATTGCTTATACTAAATCAAACATTATTTTGAATACACATGGGGTATTAAGACTACTCTGCTTTTTATTATTACAGAAACCTAAAGAACTGAAATTGAAAAACAATTTTGGCAATTTTTATGAAGTATAATTTCATTGATGTCTGCATATTTAACAAAGGATGTTACATTTAGTATTGTTGATGAAACTCATCAAGCTTATGTCCATATATGACCCTTGAAAATTTGTAACATGCAAATTTTTCACTCTCAGATTCTACTCCATCCTCAGATTAAACTCAGATTAAATTCAGAGGAGAATTGGCTTACCCTCACATGCACCCATCCTGCCTTAACAAGCCCATATGGCAGTTTTGCTCAGCAAAGAGAAGCCCTATTGAGACATCCCCTGATTGTGCAAAACTTAATAGATTCAGCTTCCCGTAATCTCCAGCTGACTTTGGCAAAAAACATTTGTGAAAAGTATTGGTGAGCAAAATGTTTTGCCTGCCAATAACCATCTTCACTTCATCAGTTTTCTAGCAAGCAGTTGTTATTTGTGTATCAGCCTTTTTTATATGAATGTTCTCTTTACTTCAAATGTTTTGCATTTCTGTGATGTGACAGCTATCAGTTGGGGAGGTTTATAAGTCAATTCTGACTTTTTAAGAGAGGATCAAATCTGTATCGATTCAGAAATGAGCTGAAACTTCCTTTGTTCCATCTATCCATCCATCCATTGTTGAATGATTCAGCTTACTTTCAGCCTAACTGAAGCATGGTATCTCTAATTAATATATAAATCACCCTATTGGACATTTAACTATCAGAAGTATACAGGGAGAATGCTCTCTTCTACTTAATATACAGTAAATAGACATTTATATTAACTGAAGAAGGAAATATGAATGTAATTGAGAAAATATATTGGCCACTGTGTGATAATTTCTGTCAAAAAGTTTGCATGTTATTTATCTTTATATATGTTTAAAATAGGACTTGTATCTGCAAAGTAGGAAACTAAAGTATTCTTCAGAATAGCTATGTTACTTCTACAGTATCTGCCAAACTGAAAGGGGGTACACGCATAGCCTAAAGCAGGCTAATTATTAGTACAGTTTTTTTTTTTTTAATTGAAGATAGGGCATGGCATTTATATTGGTGAAATCTCCGGGACAGAATGGGGCATAACATGATTTTAAAATGTTAAAAGAGACATGTTTTAATCATCCCAAGACATGTTTGAGTACCAGGCACAAATATATCTCTGAAAATGTATGTGTGGGCATTTGAACATCTCAGAGGAGGAATGCTATTCCTATATTAGCTAGAAAGATTCATTTTTACATAGGGGTTATATCTAAATGTTTGAGGGACTTCCTTAGAATAAAAAAAGGAAGCATTTTCAAACATTCACCTCAAGACACTTGATTATTAGAAATGTTTTATAGTGTGACACTTTTAAATTTAAAAGTTAAAACTCAAGAAGTTTGCTTTGAGATTAGAGTTCAGCTGTCATTATATACCAGTTGCCTTGAATGTTCAAATTAAAGAACAAGGTGGGATATCAATCAATCAATCAATCAATCAATCAATCAAATAGATAAATAATCTTCGTTGTGTATACTGAATTGAACAAATAACATGGATTTATATTTTAAAATGCATGTTTCTTTTCTTGTGCCAGTTTGTGGCTTTTTCCACATTCCACATAATTTAAGGTAGAATTTACTATTGAGTGAAAAACATGTATAATTGGGTCACAAATGGTTTCTGATTTAAGGTAATTGGAAATTATTGCTGAGAAATGTTTGCTTTGTATAGCCCACTGAAATGTTACAGGTTCTGACTATGTAACTATTTCAAAAAACAATTTAAACATTGAGTTTTATACTTACTGCTTTGCAGAATTAATCCTTGTTTTCACTTTTTTACAGGACTGGTTTGCATGAAATCAAGCACCTCAGTGGTTGAACTTGTTATGCTTCTTTGTTCACAAGTAAGGTGATTCCTAGTTTTTACAAATACTGCTTTCGTTTGTTTTCTTTGGAGAAGCATAATTAGATGCATGCAGTTCCATCTGTATTGAAGAAGTAACTATTTGATACTGTGCTCTCTTATAGAGCTACAGAACTGATACTACAAAATAAACTTCAGTTTAGACACCTTTATTTTTCTTTGCTTATATAAACATAAATATGACTTCAAGAATAAGTTCTAATATTTAATTGATAAAGCCTTAATAAAATAATTCATAATTAACTGAATTGAATGAGTAGTAACTCTGATATCAGTAACAGATAATTCAGCACTGTGCACCGCCAAAATTTATTAGCAATTTGTTTGATTATTTGGTTTATTTAAATATATTTCTTGTTGACAATATTGCTTGTGCAAGCCAGTTAGAATAAGACATGACATCTGAAAAATATGATATTGATAAGTAGCAATGTATTACATAGTAGACAATTGGAAGCATGTGACTAAAATGCAATGCAGATATACACACGGATAAGAATGGTGTGCATGGTCGAGAGTAGTAAGGGTCAATTGCTGTAGGACAGGCATAACACATGTTCGGGATAAATGACCATCTAAAGTAGAAATCTGGATATGAGGCTTTGTTTTTATTGTAATGGATAATAAATCTAAATTTAAGAATTACTCTGAAATGTCGAAAGACCAACTATCATTTTAATCTGATAAGTATATTATGCTTTCTACAAATAATAATCTAATATCAGCTTTTGAATAAGGTTATTTCTTTCAACAGTTGTTTGTATTCCATTTAGCAAACGTGATATAAAGTAGTATTTAAGGCAATTATTCTTATAAATATGGCAAATTCCCAGTAGCTGTATGCTTGCTATTAATAGTCTTAGTAGAGCCAGGTTTTAATAATAAAATTACATTTGCAGATGTTCAAAATGTGTAATGCAGTCATAAATGAAAATTAACTCATGTAACTTACTTTAGGTATTGTACTTTACTTACCCACATTTTGATGTTCCACAAGCTGTGATTCTTCAGTGGACACCACCAAAAAAAAAAGGGGGGGGGGAGACTTTTTGTTGTAGGAATCGGAAAAGACTAAGTAAAAGATATCTGTATCTGGAATCTTCACTGTGGCTCAGCTTCAAAACCTTTCTTGCAGAAAACTTTTTAAAACTTGTTACAAAATGATTAAGTCCTTGGCTCAAGAAACTGCAAAATATGCATTTAAGTCCACTGAATTCTCTCACCAGCTGTTTATAGGCAGATTCTTAGATGGGACTAATACAATATATTCTTCCCTGCTCCTTGTTTGAACTGCAGCTCGCAGAGATAAAGTCGAATGCTGCATTACAGCTTAGTGTGTTTTGATGGTCTCATCATCTAATGATAGGTTTAACATTACTCATTTGCTGGCTCCAGGAATTCCTGCCATTAAGGACTCTAGAGATGTAATGTGCCTCAAATATTGATTGTGGGAAGAGTGAGAAATTCAAGCTTCTTTGCTTTTTCCCTTCCTTTTCAGCCTTATATAGAAGCTGTACAATAAACAAAACATTGTTTTTAAACTTGAAATATTGTCCTGGAATATATATTTAGATGAAGGTGTGGTTTATAGATACTCTAACTAAATGCATTATTTTATTTTATTTTATTTTATTTTATTTTATTTTATTTTATTTTATTTTATTTTATTTTATTTTATTTTATTTTATTTTATTTTATTTTATTTTATTTTATTTTATTTTGGGCAGTGTTAGATGGGCTTATAATAAACTTTCACTTCAGCCCCTCCCCCAAAATATCAAATCAGATATTTTGTTTGTAATTGCACAAAATAAAGGAAACATTCAACTTTTTAAATTCTAGAACTGATAAATAGTCTATTGTAGAGCTGTGCAGAGCTGACCTCCAAATGGTGCCTTGGAGTAATTTTGCAAACCTTTCTACAATACTTCAAAGCAGTTGTGTCTTTTTCCCAAGTTCACATGATTGCCCTCCGCAGCAGCCCCACAATCCTGAGAAAGGGCATGGCTGATTGAAGGTGCTGCACTTTTTGAAGAGGAAATCCAAAGAGCTGCACATTGGTGTTTCAAAAGAAATTTATGAATCCTCCTGTTAACAGGAGGAAGACCCAATTGATTTCTAATTAGCAGGACATCAAATGCTTAACTTTTATTTGCACCTTCTAGAAATAGTTAAGAACTGATGATCACCTAAGGAAGGAATTCTTAATTGATTATAAGGAAAAAAAAAAGAATATTTGAAGCTGATGCATACATGTTGCAACAATATCTTAAAAGACATGTCTTTTCTAACACATGGAATATCAGTGATAGAAGGAGTATTTACATCTAGTAGAACCCTCACATTCACATACTGTACACATATAACTCACTACATTTTTCTAATGATTTCATTGTCTTTTATGAAATATATCACCTTATTGCTGCAGTTCTAGTTAGGACATGGAGAACCATGATGGCTCTCTTCCAGCATACTGTCCTCCATGTCCTAGAGGCCAAGGGTAATTGGAACATACCTTAGAGATAATCTAATCCATTTTTTCTCAGCTGGTAGTACACAGAAGCAGTCTACGTGGGAAATAGGCTGCCTGTTTACTACAGGGGAATAAAGAATGACAGTTTTGAGCTAGTAGGCAAGAACTGCGTTATTTCATTCTGTGGAGGGGAAAGAAGGTTCTTAAAATGTTTCTCTTTTGAAGGTAAAAATAAATGCACCTGTATGTAGTAGAGCAAAAAAGTAGTTAAGCATGATCTTCGTGAGACATACATGTAAATTGGAATGCAGCTAATTGCATAAATAATGCTCAGTCTGCAATATAAACAGACTCTCCTTTGCAAGAAAGAGGCAAGAAGTCCCTATTGGAGTTGCAGATGCCAAAGAGATGCTGTCCCATGCTCCCACACTGATTATTTTGAACAGCCTGTCATATATTGTATTGTCCCAGGACAATATGGTGTGGCTGTTTGCTGTTTTCCGTAGTATTTTTAATCATATTTTTGATAATCCTGGGCACCAGCTCTTTTTCAGTTGTGAGTTCAATAACATCAAGGACTAATTCACACCCCTCCCTGGTCTGGCCAGTGCACTTCCCAGCTAACAAGGCCAAATGCTTTTCTACCCAGAAGCTGAGCACTGAGTGTGTCTTTGTCTCCTTAATAGCGATAGCTGCCAAAGAGATCAGCGTGTTTATCCCAAAGCAGAGTGCTGGATCATGACTACCAGTGTGTTCTTTGATGGCCTTTGAACGTGCAGCCACAGTTTCTGTTGGAGTGCCAACCCAATTCTCTGCGCCCATTGAAAATGACCCAGGGAGGATCAAGGCATTGTAGACTAAGCTCATCTTCCCTGTCTTCTAAATATAGCTTTTCATGGGCTTCAGATTTGTACAGCTCTCTACTTAAAGAAGGTTAGGGAGTAGGAAAAAATTGAGGGAGCAAATTAGAATGGGCAGTGGTGAATAAGAGAGTGTTTTGCTTATGCTGCAATTCGGTGTGAAATTTTCTAATGTTTTGTTAGCTGTTTGTTACCTTTATTTGATGAGATGAATGAGGCATTTGGTGTCTGGATTTTACTATATTTTTCAGTTTGGACTCAGACTGTATATATTTTTTTAAGAGTTCTAATATTTGTAATTAATAACAAGCACAAATCAGTTATGTTGATAGCGGGACAAAAATACCTATACATAATTTTTTGAATCTTGAAAAATAATGTATCATCCAAAGTAATCATAATGGGTGTTCAAACATGCCTGCATAAAATACAGGCTTAAATGAAATATGAAAAGGGCTGCAGATAAGTAGCTTGTTGGATCTACCATTTGGGATCTGGGAGACAGTACATGCTGAAAAATGGGGAAGATATGTAAATAAACAATATTTTGTGCCATACATGGTACATTATATAACCAGGTCACTATTTCTGTTCCTGACATATGGCAGGTACCTATAGAATTTTCATAAAATATCCCATTAATAATAAATATAACAGCAGATTCCTGTAAACATATACTGTTTTTCTCAGAAAAAGCGGGCTTTTGGTTCTTATCATGATGGGAAACAGATTTGTTTTGAAAGAGTGGTGGGATAAAAAGTAAGATATGAAAGATTGACAACCACTGATCAAATCCCATTTCCAGCACTGTGCAGGATTTGCAGTATAGCATTCAATTACATAATCTGACCAGAGGTGGTCAGCCAGCCCTTCTTAAAGACTTGTGAAAGAGCAGAGAATGTCATATACCTGAGAATCACCCATATTAAATTTAGTGTGGCCTGGTTTCTGAGTAAACCTGCATTGTCTTGTATTACAGTTAGTCCTCGTTTAGCAACTGCCTTGTTTAGCAACCATTCACAGTTATGACGGTGATGAAAAAATAACTTTACAACCAGTCCTCACATTTACAACTGTCTCAGGTCTATAAAGCAAAGGAAAGCTGAAGTAAGACCATAAGCATAGTTGCAGTTTCACTTAGCAACTGCTTCACTTAATGACCAAGTTCCCAGTCCCAACTGTGGTTGCTAAATGAGGACTACCTGTATGCCTTCAAAAATATTTAAAAAGATCAATCTAATCAAACTAAAAAGCAGCAGTAGGAACCAGTAATTGTTATTATTAAAATAAAAGTAAAATAAAGCTGGAGACGTCAAGAACCTGAGATTTTTCTAACATTAGATTCCAGATTAAAACATTTCATTGATGTTTTAATTTTATTTTTGACATTTTTAATTTTCTGTACTGCATTCAGTGGGTTTTTCTATGATTGAAGCCTATCCTATTGACTGAAGCCTGTTTCATCACACTTCATTCAGTAAAAGGATTGATTTTTGCCAGTTCACTCCTTTGTACCCCTTTTCCCCACAGCTGAAGTTTCCTCCAAGCATCATGGGACATTTGGAGGGAATGTGACATGTGATAAGCAAAATATCACCTCTATTTCCTTTCCATTGATGGAAGCCTCCTGTATAAGAAAAAGCCTTTTGTCAGTAGAGTAACAAAATGCCTACACTTCACAGTGTTATTTTCCCTTCACCCCAAACCTGGTAATACTGGCTATATAGTGTTTGGGATTTTGATTTTTTGTTCAAAATTAATTGCACTTTGCAGTCTGTTCTTGCAGTCTGTTTTGAAGACAAATGTATCTTCAAAAAGATAGATGATTGAGAAGGCTTTTGAAGACTTTTATTTACATAAACTAGGGTAATAGTAGACACTGAAAAAGGAAAGGGAAATGCAAAGTTTGTTTTCCTTTCATTTGCTACAGCAAATTAGATGCTTTTATGCTCTTTATTTGGAAATTCCATGTTAACGACTACAGATTAGCAAGGATGTCAATTTTTTTTTCTTATCTGAGCTCCTGAGTAAACTTAACATTGCCAGCGGCTCATGTCCAAGGTATGGTCTAAATTTACATGAAATATCACATTACAAACGTCTGAAGGTACATGTCATGGATAATTCAATTCATATGGGCAGGTTTTTAGACTCTGAAGGATATGCAATCAAGTCTGTTCCCCAGAGGAATTCCGTCTTTGTGAAAAATTTGCTTTAAGCTTTACAGGAACTCCTATAGGGATACCGCATTATTCGACACTGAGAAACCACTTTTTTTCTTTTTGTATTTTGGTTATTATTGTCCTTTTACAATAGCTTGCTTTCATGTGTGCTAACAGTTTGCGATTCCCAAATATGAGCCTGAGGTTATACTTAGATTGATTTTGGTCTACAATGTTCTTAGAAAATTTATAATAAATAACAACATATTCGATGCACTTGAACTGGGTTAATTTTCAGGGGCGGGTGAGATTAAGATGGTGATTTTGACAAGATCTGTCCTTTATTAGCTAGTCTTTGTTCACTGTATTCTAGTTTTATATGTCACAGCTGTTATACTGTTTTGTAGTAGATTTCTCAAATAAACCATGACGTTTTTCCTAAAATTTGGTTTTCCTTTTTAAAAGCATGTTTGATATTCATTAATATTTCCTCCTCCTCCTCCTCCTCCTCCTCCTCTTCCTCCTCCTCCTCCTCCTCCTCCTCCTCCTCCTCCTTCTTCTAGAACTACAATAGATTCTAAGTATTTCCAGATTGTTGTAAAATTTCCCTGTTCAGAGCAGTAATATATTCAAACATAATTATGCTATTTCAAGTGGGTCTTCACCTTTGTATTGTAAATAAAACTTTTAAAATAACACTTTCATTCCTCTGTTAGATCCATTAGTGACAGAAAGAAAAGAGATACTAAAGAAAGTACTAAATATAAATCATTACTTAATATAGCAGATATTAAACCATAGAGTGAAAATACTTCTTGACTCTGTTCCAAGATTCTAAAATACATTTATAACATTTTATACCTGTTCTTCTGATTAACCAAAATGGACTTTCTTGCTGTGGTGATGTAACTTTAGTGAGACCCATAATCTTTTATTTTGAGTGAAGATTTTAAATAAAGAGAAAGCACTTAATTTTCAGCTTGCCCATCTCATTGTGTCCAGACTTCCTCTGAAAAGAGGAGTTGGAGACCATGCAGATACATCTTCAGAACCAGAAATAGAATCACAGTCACCAGTCAGGGAAAAACTGGAGCTGAATTCTTCTCATGAGCTGGAGAAGAGAAGCTGCTAGAATCAACACCCAGTTTCCTAGTGCTAGATAGTAGAGACAACTCAGGCTGCAAGGGCAGAAATATTGTAAATGGGTAAGATTACCCCAGCTGCCTAGTTAAACAGAACATGGGGAAGATGCCATATTTGGCAGATTTAAGCAAGCTCACTGTTTGCTCTGTTGCTGGCAACTGAAGAACATGCCTAGCCCATTTTTTAATCTTCTTTGACTCCAAAACCACATGTCCCAAACCTTTGGATCATCTAAGACTACTTCTGCTCAGCTGACCCTTGGACTTGACTGCTCTTCAAAGAATTTTAACACAATCTGGCTATAGAAAACCAAGTATAGACTGCTGACGATATATCTTGTAAGCTTATTTTCTTTTCCAGACTTCTAGTCTATTGTTTTTTTGGGGGGCTTATCTCAACTCCTGACTAGCTGCTTCCCTGTAAGAGGGATTTGTAACTATTGTGGCTAAAAACAAGACAATGTGAAAGAAGTCTCTGGCATTTGACTGTAACTTGTCTTTGGACTTCCCTATTCACTTACTCTTTGGACACTGTTTGTCAATGAACTTGCATTTGGTTCTAACCTTGGACTATATTTATGACTATGAAATTAGCTTGACATATTTAGTGTGCTAATAACCCAGATAATGAGCTGCTGTTCATGAGGCCAGGACACACATAAACCTATCTGTCAGGACGAATTGCAGTGATGGAGCTGGCTCCTGATCTACTAGCATAGATCTATTACTCTGTTTTAAGTGATGTTGTGGGGAAAAAAACCAGTTTGGAGATGACATATTTGAAATGCTTTTAGGAATGCCATTGGGGGTTAGCAGGTCAGTTAAAAATATGGATCAAACAATTACTACCTCTTTTTGCATCAAATGGAATACTTTCCATCCCGTTGTACAGTAATCATTCTAACTGCAAACATAAATACTTGGAGCTGGTGTTGAGGTAACCAGCCTGAGACAGCAGGAGCTAGGATTATTCATGTGTTTTTTTAAATCCAAGATAGAAGAAAGATGTCCTATTTTGTATGTTCTGCCTTAGGAACTTGAGATAAATACTTTGCTCCCTTGTTTTTCATACTATGCCAGAATCTACTGACATACTTTTTGGAGAACTTAAAAATATGGTTAGAAGAACCCATGTTATGGCTAGTCTTCTAGATTATACCTTAGGAAGATTGGAAACACCAATTGACTAAAACAGAGTTTTTAGCTCTGACCTAAAGAAAAAGCTAGGTGAAGAGCAATTATTCTCATATCTTTACTAGAAATCTAGCAATTTAGGAGGATTCCTGTAATATGAAGTTTACTAGGTATTTATCTTAGTATTGTAGATACTGACATGACACTGAACATTATCAGCTGGTTTACACATTTTATTTATTTATCAAATTTATATGGCTGCCCATCTCACAAAAAGTGACTGTGGGTGGCGTACAACAATTAATTAAAATAATAAATATAAAAAGCAGTCATTAAAAAATATATATTTATTTATCAAATTAATATGGCAGCCCATTACATTAAACTGTAAGAAGTACTAGAAATATCTGGCTTATGTATCCCACTCTCATGTGTTTCTCTCAGGGGTTAGAATGAGAAAATCAGAACATTCCAGTTCCATTTTAGATTAACCACAATTTAGGGGTTATCTGAGTCCTAAACTGTGGTTAAATTTAAGTATGATCAGTTGGTTGGTTTGTATCAACTATACAGCAACACTTTGTTGGGATCAAATGACATGACTAGCTTGCAAACAATGTCTGCGCTAGAGGATGACTCATAGCACTAATCTATAATTCAAATAACCTTATATGTTATAGTTCTCTTGTCAAAGTGTTATAAGAGAGGAAAGCAGTTGAGGAGAAAGCTATGGTTCCTAAGCCAAAGAGAATAGATATTCAAACATTTCCCCCCTGCTTTCCAAGGACAGCAAGAAGCCAGCAAAATATCCATTGAATCAAGATGGCAGGAGGACAAAGCTTAGAGTTTAAATATTGGAGCGTGGTTATACGTGTAAGCCCTGACTTTGTCAGCATTAAAGTCTATACTCTGGATGAGTCATATTTGACAGTCTTGTGCCATGTCTAATCAAGTACTGAGGAAGAGATTACATTTTTGGAGAACCATCATTTACTGCTGAGCCTGGATATGGAAACTGACAAGAGTGTAATTTATCACTTTTAGAATTTCATCCAAAACTTAAGTATAAAAGAAATCTAATAAAATGTATTTATTTTTAAAAATATTTATAAACTGTGTGGTTTAGAAATGTATTATTATTTGCAAATTCACCGGCAAAGTTTTTAATGATAAAGGAAAACTTCACGAGTGGGTCTATTGTTTTGGACTTAAATATCTGATGCCCTCGAACAATGCACTGTACTGCATTACAGTTCAATAAACTACAATGGCCAGAAAAAATCATGCAAATCAAAGCTCAGACTATTTTTAATTAATAAAAAATAGTTATATTTTCAGAAGTAACTGCCACTTTCTAAAACCTGTGGGTTTTTTCCCCCTCTCCTTTAGGAATGGCAAAATTCTATTCAGAAGAATGCTGGACTTGCTTTTATTGAGCTCATCAATGAAGGAAGGTAATTCATTTTAAAGCTTTGGACCAGTAGTCGTTTTGTGTGTAATTCCATTAGACAATAATACTTCCACCATCTGCTATAGGAATATTAGAGAATGAAATATTTTAATTAAACAGTTTTACAGTAGAGATGTTTTACATAAAAATACTCAACTTGTTTATACATGAAATGTTGAAATGGTGAACTCTATGTTTGTTTTCTGAGAATACCTATGCAATAGTTGTAAGATTTATCTGAGAACTGAACATCATCTTCCAAGGGCAGCACAGCTTTTTTTTCAGACAGAATCTAAGAAACCCAATCTATAATCCATCTGTCACTCCATCTGCTTTGGAGCATCCTGTTCTTAGTACAATAAAGTGTTTTTATGCAGTAATGAGGAAGTGCTATTTTTATCATACTTCCCAATGCTATTTTGAGGTACTTTAACATAAAATAGAAATTTTATGTGCGCTCGGTATTATGGAAAGAGTTAAGATACTGGATGTAGTGCTGTTGTTTTTATTTGGAATATACTGTCAACTAATAGTAATTTTAATGCTGATGCTATTATTAAGGGAATAACAAGATTGGCCTTTTTTGAGCTTAGGGAGAACTATTTAAATATTAGTACTTCTATACAGCATTTTTTATGTGTATTTGTTGCACTAATACATTATTTGGATCCTTAAGGCTATATGTAGAAGTGAAAAAATGGTCACAGCTTTTTTTGAGAGTTTTTAAAAATCTCTGCTTTCAAGTTTATTCTGTTACTGTCAAAATACTATTTGCAATTATAAAATTATAAGATTCAAATTTATGTAACAATATTCTGTTCAGGAAATCTGTTAATTTACGACAGTCTTTTTGATAGTATATTTTGTAGTACGTTTGCAGAATTCACTCAGAAAGAAATACGCATTTCTTTTATTTTAATTTTGAGGAAATATGAGTAACCTTTTTGAGCAAATGTTTTTAATTTGATTTTTGTTTGAAGATGTAGTACAGCTTTCCTGTGCTAATACCTATATGAATTAAATAGTAATATTTGTGGTAGAAGTCAGCAGCCACAGCTGAGGTTAATATGATTAAGAATATTTCCATATAAGAGCAGAATCTAGATTAACTAAATAAAGAAAACTGTTTTTCTTGTTCCTAAAATTTTCTTGTTCTAACATTTGTTAGACAGACATCATTCTTTTCTGACTGTAGGAGCATATATGTTGGCAGACTTGATCACAATTTTATATGCACTGAACAAATCACAGCTTTATGTTCCTTTTTTTAAATGCTAGTAGTGCTCTTCCTCTGATCAATAAGTTTCCAGCAACAATGTTCCTTCTTTTGCTGACTTTTCTGAGGTGAATAAAAATGAACATGCTTTATCTATAGATAGATATAGAAAGATATCGATAAAAATATAGATGTATAGATATATATATACAGATCTCACATGCTTATATTCATTGTTAAAACGCATGCTTTTTTCTGTCCTAAGTTTTGATTTTACTCTGCTAATAGAAAAAGCAAATTATTATAAATATTTATTCTTCTTAATAGGTAAAGTTTGAATGCAGTTCATCAATCATAGCTAGAGAATGCAATTGTGCTGTTGTCAACAATTAACAGGACATAAACAGTTGATGAATGTGTACTTGAATTAAAGTGCTCCCTTGAACAGCCTGAAATTATAAAGCAGATCATTTATAGGAATCTAACAAAAGAGCTTTATCATTAAAACAAAACAAGCTTAATGGATTGTAAAATTGCTTATAATTACTGTGCAATTATGATTGAATTTTAAATTGTGAATTGAAGAACAGTGCAAAAGAATTTGAGAACTAGATTAAGACTACATTTTTCTTTTTAAAAAACTGAAAGAAGTTTCCGTAATTCATGACAATTATTGAAAAAAAAATAAAATTAATTTTATTAAACACAATGTCCAGAGTTGTGTTTAAGATGGGTGGTGATACAAATCTTTTAAATAAATAAATAAAATAAAATTAAAAGTCATTATAAAGAATGCTAGTTATAGATAAATAAGGGTTTAAAGCATATAATTAATATGAAATCACTCCCATGGCTAGCATTAAAAAAAAATTAACTGTCCCCAAACTTTTCAACATGCATAATGGAATTGCTTTACTGCAAGTTTCAATGCCATTTTTAAAATTGCTCTCCATCTTCAGTTTCAAAACAGGTTATGGTCATGTATCATGAGAGCCAGTTTGATATAGTATTAAGGCATCAGGCTAGAAACTGGGAGACTGTGAGTTCTAGTCCCACTTTAGCCATGAAGCCAATTGGGTCACTTTGGGCCTGTCACTCTCTCTCAGCCCTCAGTAGGAGGCAATGGTAAACCACTTCTGAAAATGTTGCCAAGAAAACTGCAGAGACTTATCCAGGCAGTCATCAACATTGACTCGAAGGCACATGCACACATGTTTCATGGGATGTTGCAGTTTGACCAAAACACATATCCAAATCTTCCTATGTGAGTGTGTGAGCAAGGTGCATAGTTTCATAACTTAAGGGTTTTATAAATGGGTAAGTATTGTTCAACCAGTATGGATGTATAGTATCTAAAGAACTATTTATAGTGCAGTCCTACACAAATGGAAATCTCTCAAAATTCAGTGATTCTTATTCCCAGCTCTGACATGTTGCAAGGTTTGGACTTCGGGAATGGGGAAGATCCTAGATGAGAGCCAGTGCTGGACTTCAGATCTCTCAGTTTTGTGAGGGTCTCTCTGTCCCTGGTGAGAGCAGGGGAAGCAGCTGGGGAGTGAGAGGCCAAGCAGGTAGTGTATGTTGTCTGGGTAATAATTTGTTGACCAGGATGCCTGAGGGACTGTTTAAGCCTGATAGCTCAGTTGAAAGTCCCTATTTCAGATGGTTCAGGTTCTTCCTAAGCAGGAGACCCTGCTTAGGAGAGCAAGGGGCATGTAGAGGAATACGATATCAGCTGTGAAGGGCAAAGGGAGGTGTGGCAGGAAATCAAGAGCAGGCCACACTTAGAGAACACGGGATTCAACATCTTCATGTGATCCCTCATTCTGGTTCTTAGTTCTTTTACCATGAACCAGGGTTTCAGATCCTTGGAAACCAACAGCTCCAACTATGACTATTTAATGCAGTAATAAGATTTTCTTGTTCCATAATTTAATAATGGATGGGTCAGCAGACCTAGCCTGTATGTGTTCAGGACTGTCCTGATAAGTATGGACTTGGCCCAACATATTGAGAACCTGACATGCATAAGAGGTAACATGTTAGATCCATTTTTTGACTCAAGATTGATGCAGTGTGATTTGAAAGTAAGGGCATCAAACTTTACTCTTTGTTATGGGTGGATCAATTTCTGATTGCCACGAAGCTCTGTAGTACAATTCCCCTCTGCGTTGGGGAAGGACATATTAGATTGGTTTATTCCTGGTGCATGATGGATCCTATTGGTTTTTTAGAGGATTCTTGGCGAGTTTCCTGAGGATCTGGTAGGCAGTTCAGCTGAGACTCTGGTCACCCAATAAATTAAGTGGACACCTGTGACACTGGACCTGATTGCTTCAAAGCTCCCTCACACTGTTCATAGATCCACTGCACCCCTTCGTTTACTGAGGAGCTCAGGAAGATGAAGTGACAGAGGAAATGCTTAAAGGTCCCTGGAAGAATACAGGAATCTATCTGGACATGGGTCCAAGTTCAAGCTTGAGTCTATACAGTGGTAAATCCAGTAGCAAAAAAGAAATATTTTGCCACCCTTATTATGTGTACCAAGAACTGCCTGTTATCCCTTTCTAAGGTGACTTGTTCACTTTAAGGAAGGATGTTCACCAAGACCATCTGAAGGAAGAATTTTTACAGCATTCAGCAGACAAAACTCCTCAGATATGAGAAAAGGTAGACTGCAGCTGAACAATACCAAAGAAGATGATGAGACCCTTGCCTTGTAAAGTGAGTTTCAAAGTGTTGGTTCTACCATCTCTCATTTGGATTCCTACCATTCATAGTTGGTTAATGCTTCCTGTGATTTACCCAAAGACCTCTATTTTTTGGAAGCCTCAAGGAACTCTTCTTTCTCTTCTGCTTTTTAACATTTACATAAAGCCAATGGGTAAGGTCATCCATCAGTGTGGTAGTCAGTATCATCAGTATGATATCCAATTATATATCTCATCCTGGGACCGAAGAATTGATATGGTACAAGTGGTAATCTGATGTCTGCATCTGAATGGAGAGGAACTGACTTCACCTGAATCCCTCCAGGATGGAGTGGCTTTGGGCTGTGGCCCCCCTGATTCCAGAGAAATTCAGGAAAACTCTGAAGACCTACCTGTTCCATCTTGCAAAAGAGAGAGTGTTCTTTGACTGAAAAGGAATCACTGATATGTGGTATTTGTATTTCTTGGTGTTTATTTTTTGTTTTTATCCTTCCATGTTAAATTGGCCATTTTCTGGCTCTGTGATGCTTTATTTGAAACTGAAACAACATAGGCAATTTCTTTTACTGTACAAGGTTGGAATTGCTCTCTATTTTCTCATTGGCAGAAACTCGTACCTTTCCCTAAGATTTAGCTCTTAGTTCAAGCAAAGCATTTCTTTTTGAGACAGTAGCTAAAAAAAGAAGCAGCAGCAGCAGCCACCTGGCACTTGTGGAAAACAAAAAAGAAAATAGAAAATATTCCTGTCAATTTCATCCCTGCTTGCTTTGTCTGAGCTATAATGTGCATGGAAAGAATCACAAGTATGTATAGTCAAAATTGTCGCTATATTTTAAAGTGGAATTTCTGGAATCTATCAGCATTGTTTGGGACTTACTTCCTTGTTCTGGTTACCAAATATGGTTAAAACCATGGTTCAGTTTTTAAACAAAATCCTAATTTATAGAGGGATCTTTAAATGCTGCCAAAGATGTGTTTGGATGAATTGAATCCATACATACAGTGGTATTTTCCAATTAAATACCAGTTAACACAGGTAAAGTACACAAAGAATTCAGATAATTTCTTTGCAGAATTAATACAACAAATCTAATTATTTTCGCTGGGAAAATTAGTAAAGTACAAAATAAAGAATAAAATACAAAGTCAAAAAGGGGCATACACATTCACTTCAAGAAGATTTAAGAATGGTGCAGCTCCAATTTCATGACAGAAATCCTCCCTGGAGACAGAAGACAGGGATCAAAAGATTGCATTTTCGAAATACCCACTTGGGTTAATCTAGAAAGTAGTTGGAGAGCATAAGTAAATTGGATTTAAGTTACAATATAATAAAAAAAGCTCAAATGGATGACCGCAGCATCACAAAATACACAGAAGGTTAGCATTTTGAAAGTATCTGGGAAACTTAGCATTTTGCCTCTGTCTGGGAAAATCAAGAAAAAAATTCTGTCTGGTCTACAAGAATCTTATCTTTCTGAAACTACCCACGCTACTATGAATACAGTGGTCTGGGACTTTTCTCTCTAAGTGTATAATGTCTCCAGGTTTCTTTGGAAAGTTTGATAGGAAGGACAGCAGTTTCATTCTATATTTCTTTCTGCTTGGCTAAGTTTATAGGACTACCCAAACAGAGTAAATGGGTGAATGTGCATTTGCTGGCCTTGGAAGATTGCGGTTACAAAATTGTAAAACTCACAAAAATGAAACAAGAACTGGATCATAAATCGATTGGCTTTAGCCCACTAGAACAAAAATACATAATGGAAGGATGATGATATTGTGGGGAAAATCAAAAAAGAAATATCATTCAAAAATAGCTTAGCTTGATTAACCTAGTACCTCAGAAATTTACTATTGCCTGAATTAGCACATGCCTAAAAATAAAGTCAGTCTTTGAGACTGACATGTTATCATACCTAGGTATTCACCAAACTTCACAAATTCAATTAAGATTTAGAAGCATTCATTCTTTCCTTTTCCAGAACATTCATTCATATATTTATCTTTAGTGAGAAATTACTTTTTAAACTCTGTGCCTCACACTTAAAATCATTTCTTTGATTTTGTTTTCTACCCGAAGATCACCTCAAACAGCTCGGCCAAGGGAGGAAGACTGTGTTGTTGGTACTAAATTTCTTTATGGGACTGGGTTTGAAACTCACAGTGATACTGTAGAGGTCTTTTCACATTTGATCATTTTAGCTGCCCAGAATCATTGGAAGTTGGATGGCATATAAATTTGAATAATAAATAAATAGTTAATTGGACTATATGGACTGTATTAGAGATACTGATGACTATCTAGTATGTTTCACATGATTCTTATATAGAACCTGTCTCCAGAATTAACCATACCCTGTTTATTATCTACTCAGGTTGAAATGCCCTGTTCTAAAGCAGTGATGGGAAATCTGTCCCTGTGGTCAAATGCAGCTTTTGAAGCTCTTTTTGTGGACTTTGAATCCCTCTCCAACTAAACTTACAGAAAATCAGGGATCCTGTTTTTGTTTGTTTTGTTTTATTTTGTTGTTTTTTTAGGTGGAAGCTCATGAAATGAAAACTATTGTATAAATCATAATGTAGGATTTCTGTAGTTTAGAAAAACAAAGAGAATCATATCTTATCCCAACCCAGGACAAAAGAAATAGAAACCCTGGTTGGTCACATATATGACATTTCATATAATCAGTACACCTACTTTGGCTCTTCATCTCCTAAACATTCATTATGGTTTCAGCCACTATGCTTTTAAAATATATATATATATATATCTTGGGTTCAGTCTGTCTGCAAAGCTGTGTCAGATCACTGAGATATAAATATTCTTCTATACCATCAACTACAATAAAAATTAGGTATTTTATTTTAAAGAATTCTGGAAAACACCTTGCAGTTTGTGTGTCATAACTAATTTGATGGTAAAATATCTGAGACCCTCTTTTGATGAAATAGCACACAACTGAGTGATTTGCCTTTCTGTCTTTGTGAAGGGAAATGGCCCATTAGGAGTTGGTATGATTCATTACGGTAGTCAATACATATTAAAAAGGAAAAGAAAAACTCGAAACAGAGAACACTTTTTTATCCACAACTAAGAAGAATTTCTAAAACTATTTGTCTTCAAAAAAATATAAAAATGACACTTCTAAAACAGTTATTTAAAATCTGCTGAAGTTGTAATAACATGTTTATTATATTCAGTTAGATCAGACTTACTCTAATATTAGCTCCTTACATTTTATCTACGTAATAGTGTTTTTTTAAAAAAAAAACACATAAAGAATAATTATTTGTTGATTAGATTATGCTTTTTATGTATGTGGACTTTTCACAAAGTTTTTACAGATCAATTTGTTGCTAATAATACTGGATGTAAGTTAGGAAACTAAAAAGTGCATAGTAGTGGTCCTAAACTTTTTTGGGTTAGTGGGACCATTTAGAAGTTTGAAAGTGTGTTTTTGGCACTCTAGCAAAATGGTTTCCGTTTGGTGGATGTGGACACTAAGCAAACATCCACCATTTTATTTTCTAAAAATGTTTCCTGGATCTCAGTGGAACCTAAGTGCATTGTTAGAAATGTAGTTTATTTTCAGGCAGAAGCTTAGCTCTGTGGCATGGTACCTTCCCATAATTTTTTTTTGAATCAATATTATCCTAAAAATAAAATTGAGGGAAGAGCTTGATCAGGGCCAAGTAATATGCTGGTGGGCCATTTTCACTATTGTGTGCTATTTTAGAAGCAAAGGGTAATTTGGTTGTTTTCTTGGGATAAAAAGATGCAAAGGAAAGTTTATAAACTTCTTAAATATGCCACTAGGATGAATATGGATGAAAAATTGCTCTTGGACATTTTTTGCTGATTTTACAAAGCTGTTAATGTATTGTATTGTAATGTAATGAGATTTAAAATGGTGATGAATACAATATATAACATTCTTTAATGAAATTGTATCATGACTGAGATCAGTTCACTTTTTCTTCTAGATTATTGTGTCATGCAATGAAGGATCATATTGTACGTGTTGCAAATGAGGCAGAGTTTATTTTGAACAGACAAAGAGCTGAAGATGTACACAAGCATGCAGAATTTGAGGTAAGCCTGGCAGTTGTTGAATCCCTGGATTTCTGTTTTCATCCATTTTGTCACCATCCTGAGAAATAGATTTTGAAAGGAAAACTTAGATTATTGGCATTCAAAATCAATACTAAAAGTTTTTATAGAAATCACATATATTATTATTTTGTTCTTTAAAACCTTGTAGAAATAAATAGAATTATATTTGGAATACTCTTTATTCACATTTTAAAAAGTCACAATATTATTCTGATATTGCTGATGTAAGTTACTAGTTCAGTTACATTTTTATATGTAAAATATGTTATCTGGATTGTCTGAAATTTCAGAGCAAGCTGATAGGTAATATAGTTTATTTTTTTCTGGTTTAGTTAAGTTAGAAACACTTTTCTAGATGGCAGAGCACACCTGGAATTTTTACTCCCCCCCACCAAGTCCTGCTGTGCTGCCTTAACATGGTGGTAGTGGGGGGGAGATGTTACTGGGAGGGATGAGCAGAGAATTTCAGGAGTGTATGCTGAGAGTATATACTCCCAGCAGAATCATCCAAGGTGTGAAGGTCATCCTAGCTGCCCACTTCAGGCAAGGAGGCCTCTATATTGGGCACCAGTCATATAGGAGGATACTAGAGGGGGAAGATATGGCAAAGGTATCATTTTAGACTACATGGGAAAGGCAATGGTAAACCGCTCCTGTATTTTACCAAGAAAACCACATGAATAGAAAATATAACAAGACTGGCATGCTACTGAGGAAAAGCTGAGGATCTTTCAGAGTATAATGGTGTTTATGATGTGGCTAGCTTAAAGCCTTCCAGATGTCTAGTTGCTGATGTTGCCATGCAGGAAAAGAAAATCCAAAGCTGCAAAGATAGAATTACAGTGGGAACACGAAACATAAGAAGCATAAACTTGAGAAAGCTCAACACAGTGAAAGGTGAAATGAATTGAATACACATTGACATCTTAGGTATTAGCAAATTGAAATGGACATTGGACACTTTCAGTATCACACTGTTTACTACTCAGGACATGAAAAACAAGGAACGGTGTTGCTTTCATAGTTAGGAGGGATACAGCAAGAACAGTACTTGGCTACAATGCAGTCAATAACTGAACAATAACAATTAGACTTCATGGACAATCTTTTGATATGTCAGTTATCCAAATTTATGCTCGAACCACTGATACAGAAGAACAGGAAGTTAATCAGTTTTATGAACAAGTTCAAGTTGAAATCGACAGAACATGCAAACAAGAATGACAAAGTTGGAAATGTTAAGGAGGAAAACATACTTGAACTGTATGGCCTAGAAACTGAAATGAAGCAAGAGAATGACTTATCAGTTTCTGCCAATCCAGTGATTTCTTCATTGCTAACACAACCTTCAAACAACTAGAATGATGCCTATATACATGGACATCACCAGATGGAGAACACAAAAATCAAGCTAAAGCAGAAGAAAGCCAACTAGTTCCATGGTATATATGATCTTGAGGATATACCCACCATTTTCAAGCAGAACCTCAGGCATCACTTTGAAGTCCTGAACCTTATTGATCATGTGCTGTGGAATTAACTTAAAGAAATAGGGATGAATGTGAACAGACACTGCTGAAAACTAAGAAACTGAAGAAAGCAAACTGGGTGTTAGAACAAACAGTGGAAATTGCCAAGAATAAAAGAGACACCAAAGCCAAGAAAGTCAAAGCTTTCAGGGAAGAGTAAATAATTTCAGAGAGCTGTTGGAAGAGATAAGAAGCAGTATTACAACAACATTTGTAATGACGCTGAAGATGAGAACAGACACAGAAAAACAAGATAAGCATCTCAAAAGATCTCTGAACTCAGAAGGAGATTCCAACCTCAAACTGGTATGCTAAAGAACGCTAATAGACAGACAGTAACCGATTCAAAGGAGATCAAAGAAAGATGGAAGGAATGTATTGAAATAGTGTACAGTAGAGTTTTCAACATCCAAGATACCTTAGAAGATATTCCCTAATTACAAGAAGATGAAGTACTAGAAGATGAAGTTAGATCAACACTCCAGTTATTACCAAGTTGTAAGGCTGCAGGAATTGATGGAGTAGCCACAGAAATATGGCAAGCAACAGAAGAAGAATTAAGGTCCTAATCAAGTTATGCCAGCAAATCAGTAGGATGACACCACGGCCAACAGATTGAAAGAGGTAAATCTGCATACCAGTACCAAAGAAAGGATACTTAACAGAGTGTGTGAACTATTATACAATATCCTTAATTTCACACACTGACCAAATAATGCTTAATGCTTATCTCCAACACTGCTTAGATCCCTATATGGAAAGGGCAATGCCAGATGTTCAAGCTGGCTTTAGGAAAGACTGAAGAACACAATGCATTATTGCTGATGCACACTGGATAATTGAGGAAGCCATAGAATACCAAAAAAAAAAAAATTAGTATGTTTTTTATTAATTACAGGAAGCTTTTGATTTTGTTGATCATGTCAAACTGTAGAATGTGCTTATTGCTTACCATTTATATGATATGAAAAGATCATGAAGGCAAAGAAATTGCTTTTCTGTCATAGTGCTTCCTGAGATGCTGAGCAATGGTCTTGAGAAACTCAAAAGGATATGTGAGAACCACACTCAGAGCTATGTGCTCTGGGAGCATGTTCTCTCCTCCACAAGATTCCTACATGGTTTCACAGAGGCACACATCACCCAGACTCTGACTGGGCAAGTCCAAGTGAGATGCCTGGAGTTGTGAGGTTATCTGGACTGAATTTGATTCTGTGACTCCTGATTCTGTGACTCCTAATCATCCAGCTCTTTTGGTTAAAGCTGTTGCCCTATATAACTGCACTGGATGATAGTTTCCCCAATTATTAAAATGTGCATACCAGTTTTTATTATGCAAATAGGGCAGAAATTTCTCTTTTCCACAACAGACAATATCAATTTTTGACCAGATCCTCAATATTTGAGAAAAACAGCAGTTGAATCCAAGCTAAGTTACAGTGGAACCTCGGTTCACGAATTTAATTCGTTCCGCGACTCTGGTCGCGACCCGAAATGGTCGTGACTGGAATCAAATTTTCCCATAAGGTTCAATGTAAATACAGTTAATCCGTTCCGACCCCAAATTTGGTTGCCAACCGATTTCTGGTCATGACCCGAGTCAAATTTCCCCATAAGGTTCAGTGTAAATACGGTTAATCCGTTCTGAACCATGTTTGTTTTTTTTAAAAACCGCAAAAATATGACACAAAGTACAGTACGAAGAGAGAGAAAGCTAACCTTGCTCGGGAGGGAAAATGGCCGCACTTCCTGCTTGGAGGGAAAGTCCCCTCCCTACAGGAAGTCGCGACCACGTGACACGGGAGGGAAAATGGCCGCGGATCCTGTTCGTCACCCGATCCTTCGTTCGAGACCGGAGGTAAATTTTTGCGGCCAGAGCTGGTCGTGACCCGAATTGTTCGTGAACAGATGCGTTCGTGAACCGAGGTTCCACTGTATTTGAAGCTGGGTCTGATTGAAATCAACAGAATAAGTTATAATTTCAATGAAAATTATGCATTTGTGTGTATATTTCTATATTTTTTCTTTGAAAGTGTTTCCTATGGATTTGCATATACAGTACACCGTTCTGTGTAATGTAACCTGGGGATGGGGGCTTAGAATGAAATCCTAGAATGAAGTCAGCAACATTCCAATATACTGCCTCTCCTATAGAATTGATTTGGGATTTTTTTTTTCCTGGAATGTTTTTCCCCGCACACCCCTGGCTTAATCTGTGTTTCAAATTGCTTTCCTAGCTTCTCCCCACCAAAACCTCAGTTTTGGTCCCATTCCATTGGTCTGGGGAAAAAATTGTATAATTTATATTTAAATGCCTCATGATGCAATCTTAACTTACATTAAGGTTGAGACAGAGAGGAACTCTATCAATGAGAGCTATGTTTGTGGAAATTATTTTACTATTGGTAAGGGTAGTAAAATAAGTAATGGGATTTTGTCTAATATCTATTATTTTTCTAATAGATATTAGAAGAGTCAGAAATGAAAGAGTTGAGGCATAGTTTTGCTAGAGTTAAAGTCTTTCCAGTCATTAGAGAATCCTTACTATTTAAGGTCCTATCTGTTCATCTTTGGGAGCTGGCACAACATATATTGTATTTTGACTTCTTTCCTCATTTGTATTGTAGATTGCCCAATAGCAATTTATTCACTTCATTATCATGGTAGGTAAGATGGAAGAATTCTGTGTGTGTGAGTGTGTGTGTGTTTTGCTATTTCTTGAACTACAATACAATCCTGCTATTTTTATTTTGCTTTGGCACAGATTAAAAACAGATATTTGACTTATATTTCAGATATACACACACACATACACACACTGTATATATAACCTTTACTTCATTCTGTCACCTGAAACAGCATTCACTTCTCTTATGGGCTTGCAACAAATTTATTACCAAACGTATTCTGGATATTTTGACTTTAAATTAAAAAATATCACATTTGCAATTAAGTGTATGTCACACTGAAGTTTCATACAGCTTCAGTGGTGAATAACATTTGATATTTATCAGAGCATTCTGCAGTAAACTTAAGATGACAGTAGAAGATTGAGTTATCTGCCCTTTGAAGAATTTATTGCAGTATAAGATCTGTCAGAATCGTAGACAAAATGAGAATATTCAATTAGATTCCAGCTTCAGTTAGCAAACACAATTTAGAATATTAAGCAAATTCCCTTAAGGGGAAACCTTAAGCCGATTTTCTAGTAAACAAATCAAGACATTTCTGAAACGTGGATTTCTTTAAAGAGGTAAGATCTTTTAAAAATATTACTTTTGCATAATAAGTAAAAAAGAGTTTTTAAAAAGATTAAAAATAGAATTTCAATATATGTATACCAGATCTTCTGAATCACTGATCACACCTTGGCCTCAAAAAAACTGCTCCAGAAAAACAGACTGGTCCTATTGGGCTTCCAAGTCTTTGATACCTTGTTTAAATATGCTGAGTGCACACTCATAACTCCATCATTAGGAACGTCCCACTGGAAAAGCTAAGATGTTTTTGGGAGATTGTCATGAACCATATTGATTTGTAATTTTCCTCAATAAGGAAAGAAGTCAAACCTGTGGGAAAGAACAGTAACTTCAACCAATGTTCTATGATACAGGTGGAGCTACCATAACTAAAAGATGAAGCAGGCACATAAGCAGAGAGAACAAAAGCCAGGAATCTTTTCTAAAAGATCCCTTCAGGGAGATAGATAAGAAGAAAACAAATTGTTAAGGAAACAAAGAAAAAATGTCACCTGAAGCAGACAAAGGAAGTTGGGCCTCAGCACTTGGAAACCTCTCCCCAATCCCATCAACAGCTACCAGGCTTGTAAATTAACAAGGCAAGAGTAGCTGCCAGCCTTGCGAATCAACAGAGCAAGGACCTTTGGGGATAAAAGGGGTCCTGAAGCCCACCCACTCCTTGAGTCATCTTTGAATTGTCTTTGGATTCAGACTTAGTGGCTTCTGTCCCTCTAACTAGTGCCTGGCAGCCTAGCTGAGAAGGACATGGGTAAGTGTGGATGAGTATGTATGCATGTGTATGGAAGAGCAAATGTTCATTGTAACCAGTAAAGTTTTGCTGTTACTTTAAATTCACTGGGTCTCCATGTATTCCAAAGAACCTGCTGTGCCTCAGTGTTCAGTTGAAAGTGATATGTGCATGTCCATAATTACTTCCCGCCTGTTGCCCGGGGCTGTGTGTCTATCTGCTCTAGCCGCACCTATCTGGAAAACCCAGCTAGAAAGCGGGGGGGGGGGGGTGTTACAAGAACCGCGTGCCTCAACAGGGTGTGAGTGAGTAACCATAAACTGAACCTGGGAGTCCCTGTAGCACAGGTCTATGCACCTGTTTCAACTTTAGATTGCCCTGCCTCCCCCCTTAGTACTACATTTGGAATGCAGGGGGCCGCCTGGAATATAGCCCTTAAGAATTCAGATTAGATTCTTTCAAGAGGAGTAAATGAAGTGTAAGGTCCTAGCTGGGCACCAAAAAGCAGTTGTGCATGAGCCTTAGCTGAGTACTGCTAGGATATGCTGTGCTCCTCTGGTGAAGTGAAAAGATTGAATTGCGGCCACTGTTTTTTGAGCATTTTGTATGACATAATTCTGGTGTGCGCTGCATTTGGTGGAGCTATGGAAAACCATGCCCAAATATTTAAAAGATTTCACTTGGTCAATAGTCTGACCATTTATCCTCCAGGCATACAGTTTAGGTCTCTTTGCAAAGATAAGACTCTTAGTTTTAGTGTAGTTTTAGTGTAGTTGATTTCAAGTGCTCCCTCAGAGCAGTAATTGGCCAGAGCATTCAGAGCTCATTTAAGCCCAGTTACGTCTTTGATAAATGTACTATGTCATCTACACACAACAAAGTTGCAATATGTCCATTTGCTAGTTTTGAGGGGGTGATGTTTTAGTTGATTTATTTTGGCCATGACTGGATTTATGTACAGATTAAACAGGGGAGATAAAAGACCTCCCTGCCTCACTCCTCTGTAGGTTGGAATATCATTAGTGTGGTGGCCTTGCATACTACATCGAACTTTGATTCTAGAATTCTTATAAAGGTTATGCATAAGCAAAAGTAGCTTATCAATGGTAGTATCAGTGGTAATATTCATAAACTTAGTCCATAGTCTTGCTCTGGCAACCAGATCAAATGTGGACCTAAAATCCATAAATGCAGTATGTAACATTGAGCCTATTTTTGATGTGTAATTTTTCGCCAGGTGTTGAAGCATAAGGGCATGTCCATAGATAGAATGTCCGGTCCTGAAACCCACTTGCTCATCTGCCAATATATGCTCTAGGTCAATCCAGTCAACTAATTCATTATATAGGTGTCTGTCATTAAGCTTACTTATTATACTTAAAAGGCTAATAGGCCTCTAATTAGGAGGCAGGTCTCAGGTACCCTTTTTGTCAATTGGCACTATGATGGCTAGGCCCCAGTCCTCTGGGGTTTGTGCAGTGTGATCAATATAAGTAAACAGGGAAGCAAGACTGGGGTCCACCATTCCAAATTATTACGTAATATTTCGGGAGTAATAAAATCATTGCCTGGAGCTTTACCAGGCTTTAGCTGATTTATAAGCATCTTCATTTCAGCACTTGAAACTGGGGCCCAATTAGGGAGCAGGTTAGCATTAAGATTTAAGTCAAATTTTAGAGACTCTTCTTGTGAATATAATCCTCTAAAGTGGTCCTCCCACAAAGATGCAGGTAAGAGGTGGGGAAATGAAAGGGGCCTATGAGTTGGGTGGGAAGCTATCAGGCACCAGAATAAAATGGGATTTCTGGCTTGATATGCTGTTATCAGTTGCTGTCAGGAAACCCTAGTGAATTCACTTTTCTTGTTTTAGATGTAAAAAAATAGATGTTTTATTGTTTTTTCAGGAGCATACAGTCCTGGATGGAGTGCTCAGCTGGGTTCTCTTTATATAATTTGAATTTCCTAAACAGTTTACTCTTAGCCTCAAAACATTCCATGTCAAACCAGGGCTGAGAGGGATAAGCCTTGTCCCCATGTTTTTTTCTCTTCTGCAATATCTGGGTAGAGAACACTGGCTGGAGTAACTGAATCAGTTGGATGAATGTCTGCAAAAGGGAATTCTCAGACCTATCTTTAACTATAGTAAAATGGAATTGCAATGCTGCTTCAGACAGAAGCAGGTGAGAAGTTTGCTCATTGAGTTGCCGAGTCCATCTGGCATGGACCAGCCCTGGCTCTAGATCTGTTTCCAAAATTGGAGTAGGTTGTTTCCAAAAAGCAATTGTTGAATGCTTTTATAACTGTGATACCTGCAAATTGGTCACTATCAGGTCAATTGTCTAAATAACATTTTTGTACAAGAGTAATCAAATTCCATGAGAATAAACTGTAATCAATCAGGGAAGGTCTTGAGCCAACTCAGTGGGAGAATTTGCCAGGGAAATCACTACTGATAGATCCATTCAATAGGTATAAATTTAGTTTGTTAATTGTTTGTAATAAACACAGCCCCTTATAACCCCCTTTTAATCTTTAGATTACCAGGTTGATGGGGGGGATTGTAACTAGTTCTGGAGAGTATTGATGGAACTGAATAAAAAGTGTCTTATCATTTGCCCCCACCCTTGCATTTAGGTCACCAGAAACTATTACATAAGCAGAGGGGTTATTAAACATAAGGGTACTTATGTATGCTTCAAATTTGGTTCATTATTTATTAAATGGGGATCTATTTTGAGAAGGTGGAACACAGACATTGATGAATAGTAATAGAGCATTGTTAAATTTTAGCAGCACGGACATTGCGTAGTGCTCCATTGGGTCTAACTGTATAATGTTTGAACATAGATTAGTTGAAATTTGTATACTTAAGCCACCACACAATCTGCCTCATCCTGCTCCAGGAACTGCTGCAAGTGAGAAAGACGTATACCCACTTATAAACAAGCTGATATCTAGCCACGTTTGTTGAAGTGGGAGTAAGTCCAATTCAGCAGCATAATTCATGAAAGTGGAATCTTTGGATTTAGCATTCCAGCCTGCAATATTCCATGAAAGAATTGTTAGGGTTTTAGAGGTATCCAAATGTCAATCTGAGTTCCCAGTAGTGGCTGTTGTGAGAGATAGATCCTCAAGAATGATGGGAACATAAGTTGGTACATACGTTTTGGTGTTAAGATCAACTGTCAGAAAAATGGGTGTATTTTGGGTATCAGAGAAAACAATATCAGTATTAGAAGAGGCAATTCCAGGGATGGCATGAGATCCAAAACCAGACTTCTGTCTCTAAATGGTTGCTAATCGCTGGGATAAGAATTCTCCTTTGTCAGTTTGATCTTCAGCATCCCCATCGAGCCCCCACAATGATTTCTAAGTATTTTCAGGAGGATACAGTTGGGGAGTTACACTATAGGAGAGTATTGGTGTTAAAAGCATGCCTGTATCCAAAGAAGGCAAGAAATTAGCCTTTTTCTCAGGGTCTGTGTACTTTAGATTCTCTAATTGATGTAGCATTTTGTCAAGCTGCACACTGTCAGGGACTGGCTTAGACATTCAAGGTTCTCCAGTGGTGGTCTGTGTGCCTGGACTTTTTGTGGCTATGGCAGCATAGGCAATTTGCTGATTGAGTTTACTGCCATAGTCCTGAGTATATGGTAGGACCAGATTAATTAATGGTTTTGCTGCGGAGCATATTGTCACCAATGTTTCTCTTAATTCATCCAATATCTGTATGGTGTCTGCTTGCTCTGAATCTGGCAGTGCACCAAATGAGTCAATCAACTTTACTTCCATTGAGTCCTCGGCAGGCTCTGTAGTTGTAGATAACGCAGTTTGTTGATTAGAGCTCCTCTTTCTCAAGGTCGTTGCTGGTGAAACATTCCTGAGGTTATCTGAATTCAAATTGTTACACTTAGATTTTAAAATGGTAATACCCTCTTGGGAAAACTGATTCAAAAGCAGGCTAGCTTTCTCTGAACAGAAGACATGTACTGGGAATATGGAGAAGGTGCTCAGGAAGGGCTTCATTTTGAAAAACATACTAGGGACTGTAGATTGCTTAAATGTTAGCAGAATTCGCATGCAGCCTCTTTTAGATGGCAGCCATTTGGCATGTAGTAGATTGTCAAAAAGCTTTCACAGCAGAGCATCTTGCTCAAGGACAGAATAACTGCCTTTTTGAAGTCCCATCGCCCTCTGTTCACTCTGTTGTTGGAAGTCTGCAGAGTGATCTGATTGGTCTGTAAGTAATAATTGCAGTTATCTTGCCTCTGTCCTTTTTCTACTTGAGAGTTAAACCCTCCACAGTTATTTCTTTCTGTCCTAGTAGATTCAGGAATGGGGTCAGCTCTAAATTCCCTGTTAGCTGCTTGTTGGTGTGAGCAGCAGGCGTCATTACAGCTTCTGCTGTTTTATTTGGGTGACTCTTCAGTATATTTTACAAAGGACTCCTTTAGTAGGTCAACCTTATTTTTGACTGAAGTCAGAAGTTTGAAGATTGAGATCACCGTTTGTGCTGTAATCAGGCATTGCCTAGTTATGAAGTCTGTTACATTCTCCCTTTTTAAGCTCATATCATCCCTGTCTTGTCAATGCAGCTGCTGAACAAACAGCAGCAGTTTGAGGAGAGGAGTATCTTCTACCAGGGAAGAAGAAAGTTCTATAAGCTGTCGACCTTCCATTTCTATCTGAGGATCCCATTCCAAAGAGTTATAAGTGTCATGTCTATCTGGAAAGTAGGGTCAGAGTTACTTACTGAAATTTCTTGTTTCTTGTACATTGTACATTGTTTATTGTATATTCATCCATTTTCTGTTGCTTCAAAAGCTTGGCTGGTATCTATGTTGTGGAGTGAGCACACTGTCTCTTCTTCCTTTTTCCCATTCTTGAATCCTGTTTTTTATTTTATTGAGATGTAGCTGGAACAGATAGATAAACTCCCAGGTATTACAATTTATAAAAAGTAAATTAAAAGTATATAAAAATGGAAGTAGCAAGTTGAAAGGTAGAATAGAATAGAATAGAATAAAATAGAGAGCATAGATTCAGAGCTGCTCACCCATCGCCATCTTGAGGCCATCCTCCCTGTAATTAAAAACAGTGAAACCATAGATAATTCTTGTTTAATACTGAATTAGATACAAATATATAAAATTTCTCTCTGTGTTTCTGCTGTATGGAAGGTTGAAGAAACTTTATTTCATCATTAGTCCAGTTACTCTAGAAAGCCTATTTCACAGTTAATATCCATTCATCTGTTAACTTCTATAATTGCTTAGAATGAAAAATGAAAATTTGATTTAACTGTCCAATAAGCTGATGAAATATTAACCTCATTACTGAAGAGTATTATTGTACTAATTGGTGTTTCTTTGTACAAGTAGCTAAATTGAAAAAATAATTAACCCCATAATGTCTATGGACTTAAAATACATTTAACTAAAACATGTACATTTCATGATGGTGAAACGTGCAATGTTTTTACATTATGCAAACATGCAGTTTTTATGCCTTTTCATATTAGAAAACCAAATAAACTACAAATTATTATGAAAACCCTCCCAAATGATATCAAACAGATGGGGAATCTTTGACATATTCTCAAAAGGTCCATATGCTGACAATAACCTCTTTCCTTTCTGTCACCTCTTCCTTTACACATACACCTTTTCCCCCTCAAATTCTTGCATGTCCACTTGAGTACGGTTTATTCTTCTATATATTTGAAATTTAATGGCACAATATCTTTTAAATTAGATCAGGAGCTACTTGTATCACCTAGAATACAATTTGCCCACCCCTATTCTCAAATCTATACATTATAATGTTAATTCATACTACGTCATCACAAAGCTGCAAGAATTGATGAAATACTAGCACAACTGTTTAAAAATGCAACAAGATGATAAAATTAAATTGCTACATATGGTTGGTAAGCAGGTACAAAAAATCACAGCTGTGGCCAAGATCAATTTATATTCCAATTCCAATAAAGGGGCAAGGCTAAAGAATGCTCCAACTACTGAATAATTGCACTTATTTTACATGTTAGTAACATAACACTTGAGATTTTGAAGTCCACACTTCAACAGTATGGGAAACAGAAACTGACAGATGTATAAGCTGGACTCAGAAGAGACATGGCATCTAAAATCACATTGTTAACATCCAAAAGACATAGAAAAGACAAGGAAGTTCCAGAAAGATATATATCTTTGCTTTATTGACCATACATTGCGTCTGACAATATAGACTATGGCAAATTGTGGTTATTTCTTAAAAACATGAATGTATTAAAAATTGTTATAAGGACCAGGAAACAATAGTTCAGATGGAATATGGAGCAACTTAATGGTTCAGAATTGGAAAAGTAGTAAGCCAAAGTTGTGTACCTAACCTTATCCATTTAACTTATACGTAACATATATCATGAGAAATGCTCAAGTAGAAGAAATAAAAACTGGAATTATAACTGTGAGAGAGACATCAACAACCTCAGATATGCTGATGATACCATGCAAGGAAGACTTTAACAGCTTTCTTGTTGAAAGTGAAAAGAAAGTGCAGAAGCTGATCTGCTGCTGCAGATTACAAAAACAGCAACAATCTAAGATTTTGTCAATAGGCAATAGCAACCCAATGTATATATGTGGTTAAGAAGTTGAAATAGTAACAGACTTCATTTTTCTATTCTCAGAGATTCACCGGGATGGTGACTGTAGCCATGTATTAAAAAGATGTTTGCTACTTTGGAGAAAGACAGTAACAGTAGCTAAATAAAATATTAAAGTGCAAAAATACATATTGCAAAAGTATGGTTATCCTAGCTGTAACATATGGTTGTGAAAACAGGACCATCTATAAAGTTGAATTAAGAAAAAACTATGCCTTTGAATTGTGGTTCTGGTGAAGACTGTTAATAATATCTTGGACCACAAATAAAACAATATTAGTTCAAGTAAACCAGACTATTCATTAAAAGTACTAATAATGATGCTAACTTTAAATATACAGTCGTGTGAAAAAGAAAGTACACCCTCTTTGATTCTATGGTTTTACATATCAGGACATAATAAAAATCATCTGGTCCATAGCAGTTCTCAAAAGTAGGTAAATACAACCTCATATGAACAACAACACATGACATATTACACCATGTCATCATTTATTTTACAAAAATAAAGCCAAATGGAGAAGCCATGTGTGAAAAAGTAAGTACACCTTATGATTCAATAGCTTGTAGAACCACCTTTAGCAGCAATAACTTGAAGTAATCGTTTTCTATATGACTTTATCAGTCTCTCACATCGTTGTGGAGGAATTTTGGCACACTCTTCTTTACAACATTGCTTCAGTTCATTGAGGTTTGCGGGCATTTGTTTATGCACAGCTCTCTTGAGGTCCCGCCACAGCATTTCAATTGGGTTGAGGTCTGGACTTTGACTGGGCCATTGCAACACCTTGATTCTTTTCTTTTTCAGCCATTCTTTTGTAGATTTGCTGGTGTGCTTGGGATCATTGTCCTGTTGCACGACCCAATGTCGGCCAGGCTTTAGCTGTCAGTCAGATGGCCTCACATTTGACTCTAGAATACTTTGGTATACAGAGGAGTTCATGGTCGACTCAATGACTGCAAGGTGCCCAGGTCCTGTGGCTGCAAAACAAGCCCAAATCATCACTCCTCCACCACTGTGCTTGACAGTTGGTATTAAATGTTTGTGCTGATATGCTGTGTTTGGGTTTCGCCAAATGTGGCACTATGCATTATGGCCAAACATTTCCACTTTGGTCTCATCTGTCCAAAGGACAGTGTTCCAGAAGTCTTGTGATTTGTTCAGATGCAACTTTGCAAACTTAAGCCGTGCTGCTATGTTCTTTTTAGAGAGAAGAGGCTTTCTCCTGGCAACCCTTCCAAACAAACCATACTTGTTCAGTCTTTTTCTAATTGTACTGTCATGAACTTTAACATTTAACATGCTAACTGAAGCCTGTAGAGTCTGAGATGTAACTCTTGGATTTTTTGCAGTTTCTCTGAGCATTGCATGGTCTGACCTTGGAGTGAATTTGCTGGGATGTCCACTCCTGGAAAGATTGGCAACTGTCTTGAATGTTTTCCACTTGTGAATAATCTTCCTTACTGTATAATGATGGACTTTAAATTGTTTGGAAACGGCCTTATAACCCTTCCCAGATTGATGGGCAGCAACAATTGTTTCTCTAAGATCATTGCTGATGTATTTACTCTTTGGCATTGTGTTAACACACAACTCAAGACTCAAGACCAGCAAACTCCTACAACTTCGGCTTTTATAGAGGTAGTCATGCTTGCTGATGATCAATTGATCAAGGGCATTTGATTATCAGCACCTGGCTGCTACTTAGCCTCTTCATACCTATGGAAGCAGTAAGGGTGAACTTAGTTTTTCACACATGGCTTCTCCATGTTGGCTTTCTTTTTGCAAAATAAATGATGACATGGTGTAATATGTCATGTGTTGTTGTTCATCTGAGGTTGTATTTACCTACTTTTGAGAACTGCTAAGGACCAGATGATTTTTATTATGTCCTGATACGTAAAACCATAGAACTCAAAGAGAATGCACTTTCTTTTTCACACGACTGTATTTGACACATAATGCAAAGGCAAGAGTCTTTGGAGGAGACCCTGATGCTTGGAAAATTGCAGGCAATCAGAAAAAAGCCAACAGAAAACAAGGGGACTAGAATCTATCACTGATGGCACAAGTAGAATAGAATAATAACTTTATTGTCATTCCACTATACACCAAGTGCATATTGTATACACCAAGTGCATAATAAAATGAAATTCCATTGCAGTTGGCTCACATTACAAACACTAAAAGTACAATCAAAATACCATAATTACTATAAAATATACATTCTATACACAATTTACATTTACTTATTAAACCCCGCCTCCTGCGCTCGCCAGCTGGGCTCTGCTCTAGGAAGGAGGCTCTGGCAAACCACTTCCGAAAAACAATTGCCTTGAAAACTGCAAGGATTCGTCCAGGCAGTCACTGCAGGGTCAGTAATGACTGAGCGCAGACAAAAAAAAAAATTAAACTTTCAAGAATCTAATAGCCTGGGGGACAAAGCTATTTCCCAATCTGGCTGTTCTACATCGGATGCAGTGGAAACTCTTCCCAGAGGGTAACAAAGAAAACAGGCCATGATGAGGATGGGAGGTGTCACTGACAATCTTTCGAGCTCTAGACAAACGGCCATATGCTAGATCTTGGATGAGAGGCAGAAAGATCCCAATTATCTTCTCTGCTGCCCTTACTACCCTCTGCACTGACTTTCTATCTGAGGCACTACAGCCTCCAAATCAGATGGAAATACAATTAGTAAGTACACTCTCTATAGTGCCTCTATAAAAAGTAAGGAGAATGGAAGATGGGAGATGTACTTTCCTCATCTGGCGCAAAAAATGTAAACATTGCTGTGCTTGTTTTACCAAAAATGCGGTGTTAAGGGACCAGGTCAGACTATTCGTTAACTGTGTCCCTAGGAATCTAATGCTACTGACTGATTCCACAGCTATGTTATTAATAAAAAGTGGAGTGTGGCTACCCCGATTCTTCCTAAAATCTATAATAATCTCCTTTTGTTTTTCCACATTTAGAACCAAGCTGTTTTTATTACACCATTCCACCAAGCCTTTCATCTCCTCCCTATAAGCCCACTCATTGTCATTCCAGATAAGACCCACCACCATTGTATCATCCACATATTTCAAAACAGAAATATTGGTGGTGAACCTGGCACAGCAGTCATGGGTCATCAGGGTGAACAACAATGGGTTCAGGACACAGCCCTGTGGGGAGCCAATGCTCAAAGAGATAGAGCTAGAGATATTATTTCCAACAAGTGTGACTCAAGGAGTTATTAATAGAAAATCCTGGCCAAATGATGTCCATTAGATCACAAAGAGTTGAAAGCAACTGAATTACTAAACAACAACATGATCAAAACACATGGACATACATAATTTCACTATATCAAAATGTTATTCCTCTGTCGTCGTGTTATAGGATGACATCCAGTTGCATTCATCTACAGTACTCTGTGTAATATGGAGTTTGATTATTTATTTAAAGATTTGTTTACTATTCTGTTTGGTGTACTTTTTGTATATTGCTGTTATTGTTTAGATTGTGTAAGTTGCTTAGAATCATGAGATTGAAGGATATGCTCTGAAAGACTAGGGGGTACAAGAGTGTAAAGAAGGAAAGTCCCATTGCACTAATAAAAATCTACTTGGAAAGATTGGATTGATTCCATAATGACTCTTTTTTTTTTTTTTTTTGTCTGCGCTCAGTCATTACTGACCCTGCAGTGACTGCCTGGACAAATCCTTGCAGTTTTCAAGGCAATTGTTTTTCGGAAGTGGTTTGCCAGAGCCTCCTTCCTAGAGCAGAGCCCAGCTGGCGAGCGCAGGAGGCGGGATTTCCGTTGCTTCACGCCCTTTTCGGGCGAGCGTGGTTTCGCGCTTACCGGCAACTGGTCCCGTCTCTCTGTGCAAGGCGCTGCCAGCATTTTTCCTCCCACCGGAGTGAGAGTACCCATTTATCTACTCACGTGAGTTTTCGACCTGTTGGGTTGACAGGAGCTGGGGAGGAAACAGGAGCTCACCCTGTTAACGCGAAGGCTGTCTCATATGAATATGCCTATTCACTGCTTTCCAATTTGAGATCTAGTTCCATATTCTTTCCATTGCTAGAAGTGAGGTTGGTGGGGACCCGAGAATTCCTTTTTTCAGTTGTGAGGTTAGTCTCCATCTTTATGATCTTTTGTTATGAAGGTAAAATGAAGCGAAATCCCCATGTAAACTACGTTGAGTTCATAGAGAAAAGATAGTATAAAAGTCTAACAAATTTAAAAAAAGAATATAAATTTTATAATAAATTATTCAGGCCTCTCTGTTTTTGCTTTTGTTTTCAATATGTCTGTTTTATTTTTTCAGATTTGTATTTTTTGTTTTCTAATGTTTATACTAATTGTATGCCTTGGAAGATCTAGTTAGGCCAAATGCAGTGAAAATTATCTTTAGAAATAATAACTGTTTGTTTAAAACAGGTTTAATAGACATTCAGGTGGAAACTAGATTAAGCCTAAGTCTCACAATCAATTGTCACAATCAAGTTTGTGAGGCTACAAGACAAGCCATTTTTAAAATTAGCCTGTGATGCTGGATGTTAGCCAAGTTTAAAACCTACTACTATGAATTGGGTTTTAGCTACAGTAGTAATTTAGACGATAATCTGTACTGTTTCCTTTGCAATATTTTTCAAGTAAACTCTGTAGTATATATGTTAATATAACATTTGCAAGGATGAGTAATGTTTTCAAAGGTGTGCTGGTTGCTTTCACAAAATAATTGCTATGAGACAGCTTACCTATTTACAGAATGATTGCCATGATAGATATGACTAGCTACAAAATACTCACAAAAGACAAACTTGATGTTTTTCTCTGCCATCCATCCTAATTTACCTTCATCTCTTTTCTCCTAGGCAGGTTCCATATACCATTTTATTTTCTAAGAATGCCTGTGGAGCCTATATAAGACCCAGAGGCATTTTTGTAAATAAAGCTAATGGTAAAGGCTGACACTCCACAACAGGTTAGCTTCTCATTAAAAATAAATATATAAATAAGGGCTCTAAAAATTAGATGGGGCAAAGAGCCTAGAAAAGTAGCAGGGAAGTAATGTCTGTACTACCACCTGTAAGCACCATATTGCTTGATGGGATTTAGAAGCAAAGGATATAATATACTGATTGCATTCCAGATTCTCGTTGAAATATTATGTACGTCAGAATTTTACCTTCATTTTGAATGTTCTAGTAGAAACTTTCTGAATTTTGATGCAAAAATATGAGAGAATGGGGTTAGCATGTAATAAAAATGAATGATCAGTTTATAAGGAAGCATGAATTTTCCATTGATGACTTCTAGGTCCCATAATATTTTTCTCTCAGATCTGTTGCTCTTCATGTGTAGCATAAGGTCTGGATTTTCATTTTCTAAGAAAATTATTATCTTCTAGTAACAAAAGGAAAAAACAAGAGGCTTGTATTTTGCTTAACTAATCAATGAGTTATAAGAATCCATGCCCTTAAGTTCACTAAAATATAATATTTTATTTAAAGTATTTAATAAAATACTTTTTGCACATGTGCTTGGAATTGTGTCTGTGTGTATATTTTAGCAACAGTGCTCCACTCTGTGTTGCTTTCTTTCTGAGTCCTCTCTATCAGGGATTGCGTGCAGTGTTGTTAGCACAGAACCTTTTTGGGCAAGCATGAATCTTTCACTTGCACCCATTTTTGGACCTATTTACAGTATATCTTCATGTTTAGGGATAAACCGATTGAGGCTTAATTGATTATTTTTTAAAAAACGAAGAAAGGTTTAGCAAAACAAAAACCAGCTTAAGATATTTGCCTTGTGAAATTATAAACGTGATTTCTCTTTTCAGTCACAGTGTGCCCAATACGCCGCTGATAGAAGAGAAGAGGAGAAGATGTGTGATCACCTTATCAGTGCAGCCAAGCATCGTGATCATGTTACAGCAAATCAGCTGAAGCAGAAAATATTGAATATTCTTACTAATAAGCATGGTGCTTGGGGAGCTGTTTCATATAGGTATGTTATTAATTACTATAACCAATTATATGCTTCTGATCAGCTATTTTGAATGGTTGTGAGCATTTATGAGACAAATAACCTGAATCCATTGTGATCATACAGTTATTATGTTGTAAGCATAATCTGGTACTCAACTGAAATTTTACAATAAAATGTACTATTACCTCATGAAAATACTGTTATTAGGTGCTAGGTTCTGCATTTAGAATCCTAGTTTTCTTTCTTTTCTTGCTTGATTTTGAAATTCATTTGTAGCACACGCTTGATAGCAGATATCTCCCAAATACTGTTTGTTAATGGCCTACCATTAATGTACATGGAATTATAAAGAAAAAAAAAAACATGTTAAAGGTTTTCATTCCAAGTCATTTACAATATTGAAAAAAATAATAAAAAGGCAGAAGAGGGACAGATAGAGGCAGGGGAAGCAAGAAAGAATCAGTCCTTTATTATCAGTCACAGTTTGGCTTAGCTATAATGCTGGATTTAGCAGGATTGAGATTAATGAGAATTTTCAAAGATTTCCTAAGAAATATTGGTGTTGAGGATGAAGTTTTAAAAAGTAATGCATTTAATGGAAACAGCTTCAGACTTGAGTAATAATAAGAGAGAAAATAATAGGGTTGTCTCAGGCAGTAGGCCTATGGACTGGAGTCGGGTGAGCAAAACTCATGGAAGAGATATATTTGAATATAAGAACAAGGAGGAAAAAACACTGAGAGGTCTGAAGCTGAGAGAAAGACATTTGTACAGAGAGTAACCTGGAAGCCTGATTAGGGACTTTGGAGAACTGTTGAACAGTTACATTGATAAAGAAAGATGTTAATGAAGACCAAACAGAAGACTGCAGCAATGAAGGCAAAAGGTGACTAGTGCATAATCAAGAGCTTTTACTCGACAAAGAAAAAGGGCTATATGTAATGCAATTTTTTAAAATTAACAATAAGCTTAATTTTGCTATTAAAAAATTGTAAAAAATAAAAACCAAACTTCATTCTGGGATGCTGGTGCCATAGTAAAGGCGTAAGGGTACAACAAAACCTCACCTGTACATGATATAAAGATCTTTGTGGGCAAAGATGGGGGTTGCCTACTTAGAAATTTCCCCACCTGGATTTCAGTTGCTCTGGCAATAATAACTCCAAAGCCAAGGTGGGATATACAGTAATGACCTTCTAGGAGACTTTGGTAGTGCCCAGATGCCCTGTTCTGCAGGTAGCTGGATGGGAATTCCTGTATTTGAGGTTGGGTTCTATGGACAAGCTGGGGGGCGGAGTCTGCTATGTACTAGCTGCCCTGCTGTCCAATAATATCCTTCCTTGGCCTTCTCAATCTTGTATCTGGGTTGTGGTTGATTCCCTGGAACTTTTAATATTGTTTGATTTCAGTCTCCATTCCTGAGTGACAGGCTCAGGAGAGGCCCAGGTGGTTATGGCCACATGGCCATCATTGGCTTGTCCCAAATCATAATCATCTTGATTCATACAGGTGACATATACTTGTTCTGGTTTTTATTTTGGAGAAATTGGTTCATGATCTGAAGGAGAGGACATTTCCATCCCTCCTTTGTCATGGTCAGATTACTTTCTGCTCACTCTGAAGTCTTATGGCATTACCAACTTCCACATGGCAATGGGATCAGTTAGGATCATCTGCTGCTCTGCACCTTATGGATCCAATGCATTTCCAGCAGGCACATGGAGAATTACCCAGTTTGACAGACAATTCAAACAATTGGATTTCAGCTAGGGCATTGGGTATGATTTCCCTTGAGTGACCTATTCTTGTCCATTGATCCAGGGGTGCTCCTTGGTTTACCAAACATCTCAGGGAGATGAAGTGGCAAAGAGGTGCCTATAATGCCAGTGATGAAAAATGAGTGAACATGACTGATCACAGGTACATACTTATGTTTGATCACAGGTACTTGCTCATTTTGATCCCATATTGACAATAAGAGTGGCAAGGGATCGGTACTTTTCTACCTTTGCCATCCAGTGACCCATTTAAGGTAACATGCTCTCTTTTGGGTATTAGCAGATAGGTCAGTCTCCCTGTGCCACTGTGATTTTTTGAGAACTGTTGTAAAAATGAAATCACTCTTTTTCACTCAATACTTTTCATGCAGAGTCAAATTTCTGAATGATTAACTGGGATTCATTTGACCATGTGGACAATGGGAAAATGGACAGCGTCCTTTGCAGTATGAACTAGGCCACTTTAGGCCCTGCCTTTCCTGGTTTATTTGATCTGCCAGGGAGGGGACTAGGAGCTGGATCAGAGAGACTGTGAATGCTACTTCGAGGGAGAGGGTAATTAAGGAGGCTATAATATACCCCTTCCTGAAGAGGCCATCCTTGGACCTGGCAATATTAGAACTTCCCATCTCCAGTCTCGCCTTTCTGAGCAAGAGTTTGGAAAAAACTAGTTGGGGCTTAGTTCAAAGGATTGTAGAAGAATCAGATTACCTGGATCCTAGCTATTCTAGCTTCAGAGTTGGTCAAGGAACAGAAGCTTTATTAATTGCTGTTGTAAATGATTTACAATAGAACATAGATGTGGGGAGTACAGGCCTACTGTTAGACTCCTCAACAGCTGTTTATTACCATTGTTCATGGTTGTGAGAGCTATTTCTCACACAGTCAAAAGTAAACAGCATGATATTAGATTTGTCTATTACCAGAACAGAAGACAAATGTAAACCAGGCCTTCTACCCAAAGGGAATTAATTGCCAAGTAGCTTGATACATCATCCATATGGAAGAAAGAGGAGCAACAATGTTGAACCTTGATTTAATTATAAATAGTGCTCATATTTAATACACAGCTAGAATTCTTTTGTAATTGTTTCATCGCTTTTCCACACTAAACCTCCTTATCTGAGTTTTTGTCTATTTGGAAATATGTTTTTGAATGTTTTTTTGGCATTGCCAGCCCAGGGAAAACTGATAATGCTATTTGGAGTCATTGTTTTACAGTAGTTTCACTTCTTCATGCATGGGCAGTTTCAGTTGGTAGTAAAGGGCAAGAGAGCTTGAAAGTCCTGACACTGCAATATGAGGCACTCCAAGATTTGGTCTTCTCACCCATCTTGTTTAACATCTATATGAAGCTCCTGGCAGAGGTCATCTACCAACAAAATAAGGAATAATCAGTATGCTGATGATATACAGCTGTATATCTCTGTTCTGGGTTAAAGGAGGTATATAGATGTCACTGAAGGATCAGCTCTATGATTTATGGATTCTGTTGGATGGCTCCTGCTGGAACTGGAGGTGAAGGCTGTGGTCAGGAGAACCTTAACTCAGTTAACTCTTGCATTAGATGCAGCCAATTTGGAATTTGATGTTCTGGCCATAGTCACTCATGCCCTCATCACCTCATATTTGGACTACTGAAGTGTGGTCTAGTTAAGGTTGATTTTCAATACACTTTGGAAAATTAGGCTTTCAAAGTGGCATATTCCAATTGATATAGTGGCCCACATGCTGAGAAATGAAAGCTGATTCAGCAAGGTAGCACTCCTCCTTTGGTTGCTACCCGGTTCCTGTAGGTTTCCTGGTACAAGTGCTGGGTATGGGTCAGGCTATCTTTAGGACTATCTCATGTAGAATCTGCTCATCATGCAACTCATGAAATCATGCTGAATATCTCCACACCCATGAAGCTAAAGCTGAGGTGGGGTTGTAGGAGTGGGACCAGAAAACTTCAATTCTTGTGACTGCCCTAGATTTTTGGAACAGTCTAGTAATCTTCTTTTACTAAGTGCTTGGATTATAATTTATAGGAGGGTTGCTGTTACCATGTATTGCTGCCTGGGATTATTTTATTTTATTTTATTTTATTTTAATATATCTATATATGTATATCCCACCTTTATTATTTTTATAAATAATTCAAGGCAGCAAACGTACATAATATTCCTGCCTCCTCCTATTTTTCCCACAACAACAACTCTGTGAGGTAAGTTGGGCTGAGAGACAATGACTGGCCCAAAGTCACCCAGCTGGCTTTCATGCCTAACGCAGGACTAGAACTTATTCTTTTAATATTGTTTTTATGGTTTGTTTTATTTTTTATAAGCTTCCTTTTGTCTTACAATAAGATAGCATATAATATTCTATAAAATATTATAGAAATATGAGAATTTAGTCTTGGCTGTAGTGATCCTGGGGTGCATGTTGGTTTACCAAGGGGCTTTTGGAAATGATACACCAGAAGAGATGCCTAGAGCATCATTGGAAGGCGGGAGTTTGACCAGACATGAGTAAAAGCCCATATTAGGGATTACCTCATGGTGATAAGGATGGCAAAACGTCAATATTTCTCCACTATTATTGCATCCACTGCTAGCTGTCCAGAGGCTCTGTTTAGGGTAACTCGGTCCCTGTTGGGTAGGGAGGGCTTCTTGGAATATCTATTGGACTGCTATGAGGATTATTCAGGCTATCTGATGGATAAAGTCACTCAGATTTGCTCTGATTGGGACTCTTGACTGAGCAGAGCAGGCTGAAGTGCCTGGGGCACGGTCTGAGGATGTGATCTGGGATGCGTTTGAGCTTGTGACTCCTGAGGAAGTGGAGAGGGACCTCTGTGCTGTCAGTTTGGCCACCTGTTTACTGGATCCAAGCCACTCCTTGATCGTAAAAGCAGCCAAGGAGGTGACCTGTGGTTGAGTCCATGCCGTGGTAGCGTGGTGCCTCCTGCCTTGAAAGAGGCACTAGTACGCCTCATCCTCAAGAGGCCATCCTTGGACCCAACAACCTTTAACATCTATCAACCAGTCTCTAACCTTCCCTTTTTCAGGAATGTTGTAGAGTAGGTGGTTGGTTTGCAGCTGACGAGAACCCTGGAGGAAATGGATTATCTAGACCCATTTCAGTTGGGTTTTAGGCTAGGAATACTGAGACAACCTTGGTCAGGCTTGTTGATGACCTGTGGCAGAGCTGGGATGGCAGTACAGTATCCATTCTTGTGCTCTTTGATCTCTCATCGGCTTTCAATACCATCAATCACGGTATCCTGAGCTGGATCCCTGAGTTGAGGATTCGGGGCTCCGTTTTATAGGGGTTCTCTTCATTTCTCTGTGGTTGCTTCCAGTGAGTATTGATTGGGGGTAGAGATCACTCCCTAGGCCCCTCCTGTGTGAGGTACCACAGGGTTCTATGCACTCTCGTCTCCTTTTCAACATCTACATGAAACTGCTGAGTGAGGTCATCCGCAGGTTTGGGATTTGGTATCATCAGTATGTTGATGATACCCAATTATATCTTTCAACCCTGAGCCAGTCAAGTGAAGCTGTCAAGGTTCTGTCTCAGTGCTGGGAGGCTGTGCAGGTTTGGATAGGGAAGAACCATCTCTGACTCAATCCTACCAAGATCGAGTGACTGTAAGTGTTTGAACCACCCAGATCAGGGGATATTCCACCTTTGACTTTGGATGGGATAGCACTTTCCTCTTCAAGGTTGGTATGCAATCTAGGGGTCTTCCTGGACTTGCAGCTCCTGCTTGAAGAGCAGGTGTCAGCTGAGGCTATGAAGGCCTTTGCACAACTCCATCTGGTGTGCCAGTTGCACCCTTTCCTAGATCAGGGGCCCTTCAGACAGTCACTCATTCCCTAGTCATCTCATGGATTGACTACTGCAATGCACTTTAACTGGTTGATTCGATCCTGCGGGATTGGTGTGCTCCAGGTTCCTTCTATTAGACAATGTCATTTCTAGGACCCCAGAAGCATTGCCTTCTCTGGAACACCTGTCCTCTGGAATGAGGTTCCCCTCAAGATCCACACAATCCCGACTCTGCTTTTGTTTAGAAGAGGCGTATTAACCTGGCTCGTCACCCAGGCCTTTGGTAAGGGAGAATAAGACACCTTGCTTCAACGTGCTTACCATCTTTTATCTTTATTTTGTATGTTTTATAGTAATTTATTTGATTGTTATGAGCCGCCCAGAGTTGGGCGGCATACAAATTTAATTTATTGTTGTTGTTATTATTATTTTGAGACACAGTGATAAGTTAAAAGTCACAACAGGATGAACAGAATATTAAAAGGCTTGGGAGAAGAAAAATGTATTTGGTACCAAAAAGATGGCACAAGGTCTACCTTAGTGGAGTGGGCATTCCAAAGTTGGTGGTATGCTGAAAAAGCCTGCTTCTAGGTGGCTACTCACTTGTCTCACCATGGGAGGTGCACTACAGAGCAGAACTTCTGTAGACAGCCTTAAGGTATAGGTATGAATGTGAGAAAGAGATGTTCCTTCAGATACTGTGCTCCCAACTAGTGAAAGGATATGTAAGGTACATGGCTTTTTCATGTATGTTTGGTTACCCAGTTATATAACTCTGTAGCATATAGCCTGTAAAGTTCCTTTATTATTTTTTTTAACATTGTTGCTAGGCTCATTTCACTATAATTAAGATAAATTAAAAGGACTAGAATTACATCAGCCTTTTTTCCCCCCAATAATAGATTTAATAATGCTTCTAAAAATTGTGAATGATGCATCTGTACTCAAAGATTTATGGAAGGTTAATGTATTATTTGGGATAGTAACCATTTACCAGGAATAGCTAGTGTGTATCTGTATACATACAATGAAAGGAACATGATTAGAAGGAAATGCTTAAAGATAACCCAGATGACAGATAAGGAAGAATATAGATAAGAAAAGTTTGAATGAGTAGTTATCCAAAATATGCAATTAAATTAAAGCAGGAGTCAAAGCCATCCTTAACATTATAATAGAGTAAATGGAACAAGGCTGTGAGATGAAACACATCCTGTCAAATAAAAAGGAAAAATAAAATCTAAGACTCTAACAAATCATAGGGTTTAAGTAAATCCCAAGTAAAATTGAAACAGAATATTGAATGGAAGATCTGAGAAATAAGTCTATAAAAAAATGACAGCAGTTTGGTATGGGATAGAGAAAAGAGGTACAAAATAATTAAGTGAAGAACCTTTGGTAGAAGTGATCCAAACAGCTCTTCTAAGTCAAAGAAAAAAAATGCTAAGATGTCAAGGACATAAAAACTGATTATAAATTTTTGATTGTTGAGATTATAAATGAATATTTAAGATAATGAAGACATAATGTGGAATGATTGGAGCAGTCTTCTAAAGCACTCTTTTGCAAATTCACTTTTTCTATTGCTATTTAAACCATTTTCAGGAATGCTTACAGAATGCATCTGGTAGATATTAAAACAAAAATTCAAGCAAATTACTTCAGCAGAAAAGCATACAGTACTTTAACTCAGCTTTTATTGATTTCAGAAGGAACTTGTATTCCTTTTGTCAATGACAAAACAAGGATATTATTAAGACAAATGATTCACAGAAGCAAAAAAAAAAAAATCAGTAAGGTCAGGTAAGTAAGGTGTTTTTAGCATTTTTTATTATATGAGTTATTACATATCCACAGATTTTAATTTTTTCAAGAAACTCAGAAAGAATTTGTACTTTCTTCCAAGCCATGTCATTGATTAAATTCAATTCTTACAATTTCAAAGGGAATACCAAAGACCAACAATACAGAGGGACAAAATATATAATATTGTATAAGTGAAGAGTTTTAGTGCTTTATGACTATGGTTTATTAAATTCAGAGAATGGTTTATACATAGGTCTGACTAGAGTAGTACGTGGGACCCTTTTGCTGCTGAGGTCAGCATTCACTCAGAGGTACTAGCACTGATGAACAGACCAGGACAAACAACACTTTTTTCTATTCCCTCTTTCACCTTTCTCCACTTCCCCTTTCTCTTTCTGCTGTCTTCTTTCTCAGTCTTTGTACCAACCCAATTAGCTCTTTTCTTCTCTCTTTCTTACTTGCCTAGTGAGTGGCCAGGATAGATCACTCTTTTGGACTTCTAAATTGATTTGCTTATAGAGAACTTTTGAAATTTGTTCCCTAAATTTCCCAGCCTTGATTTAGAACCATTGATGTTTAGTAATATTGACAAAGGAGTGTTATAATAACAACCAGTTGCATCATATCGTTGGAAATAATATAGAAGGAATGCTAACTACTAACATGTATTGCATTCTATGAAAGCAATTTAAAAAAAAGAACCTTGGGCCATGTGACCTGCTGTTGGTTGGGGCATTTTTTCCCCCTACACATGTATTTATTTATATTTATTAAGAGTTTTCATTTAATAAAAGGCAAATAAAGAGAGAGAGAGAGAAATGAAAGAAAGAAAAACAAAAAAGTGCAAGAAAAGAAAAAGAAAACTAAAGTGAAGAAATATATAAATATTTCTTAACCTCGGTAAAAGAGCTCCGATTAGCAGGGTCCAGAAGGCAGGCCTTCTCTGCTGTAGCCCCCACCCTTTGGAATATCTTGCCCCCGAAGGTGAGATTGGCCCCTTCACTCCTGGCCTTCCAGAGAGATCTGAAAACCTGGCTCTGCCACTTGGCCTGCGGTGGGGAGGGAAGACACCAAGTGTGGGGATGGCTAGTCCCTTAGAAGCCTTTCATCTGCAGCTCTGGAAACCATCAGCCTCTTGGACTTTTTCTTTTCTTTTGGTAATGTTTTGTATAATTTTCATGTTTTATGTAATTTGGATATATTTATTGTTTTACCGGATTTTGTGAGCCGCCCAGAGTCCCCCATTAGGGGGAGATGGGCAGAGATAAATCAAACAAACAAATAAATGGCTTCCAACCTTCTTTTCAACAGATAATTACAATCTTATTGTCCTTCCTCCCTCTTAAATATCTTGTAAATCTCTTCACCCCCTCATTTAATCCACACATTTTTCTTAATCTTCAAATCCATAAATCATCAATTCATTTTTTTCTTCTTTCAGCAAAAAGTCCATATAAGGTTTCCAGTCTTTCAAAAACTTTTTGTTGTTCTCTGACCAAATAAATCAGTTTCACCATTTCTGCAAATTCTGACATTTTCACAATCCATTCCTCCACTGTGAGAGTATCATTTTTCTTCCACTGTTGTGCATACAATAATCTTGCTGCAGATACCATATACAATATCAGTCTACCATGAGTTTTTTCTAATTCATTGTCCATAAGTCCCAATAAAAAGAGTTACGATTTCTTAGCAATATTAGTTCTTAAGATCCTTTGCATCATTATGTGAATTTGTATCCAAAATTTCTTAGCTTTCTCACAAACCATCATGCATGATAAAATGTCCCCTTGTGCTTTTCACATTTCCAACACCTGTTTGAAATACTTTTGTACATTTTTGATAGTTTCCTGGGTGTCATACACCAACAATTCATCATTTTATAAAAACATTTTCTTAAATTATGACACAGTATAAATTTAATACCAATTACCCACATTATCTCCCAAGTGTCCATCTCTATGTTATATCCAAAATTAGTAGCCCATTTCATCATGCAGTCTTCAATCTGTTCTTGTTCTGTTTTGAATCTTTAAAAAAGTTTATACCTTTTTGCTATTACACATTCATCATTTGTACATTTTCCTACACATGTAGCTCATGAAAGGAGCACACGTAATGCCCCATACTTTGTGAAGTATCAGACTGTTGACCTGTTGACCAAACTGTAATAGCCCTGGAGGGAAATCACCAGCAACCAGAGGGGTAGGCGATTGCTTGCAGCAACCGAAAGTGGCCAATAGGAGTTGGGCAGATTCATGTCTTGCCATCATCATGGTCACTGTTGAAGTGCCACACATTTTTGCATATAGTAAAGCTTGTGTTGGAAAAAGGTAGGAAACACAGCTTTAACAATGATCAGCAAAATAAGAAGTTATGCGACAACAATGACTCACTGCCTACATTTGAGAGAAATATCAAATTATTTTTCTTATATCTTCAGTTCTCTGAGTAAAGCAATCAGGACTACATTTTCTAATCTTTCTTATGAAGAAATAGCATCTGATCAAGGAAATTTTCATAGGATGGAAACTTTTTTCTGTCAGTTGTCTTTTCCAGAACCACTCAACTATTCCTCAAGGGTTTAAAATTAACTTCAGTTTAATTGTAGCATTTAGAACAGATTCCTGAATTTGTGATAGTAAGTTGATAAGAAAGGTTAGTGTTATTTGAAATTTTCAAGGGTCATGGCAGTACGAAGTTTGAGAACTCCTGCCTTACTGGCATTGTTGTGATTCACCATTTATTTTAGCTTTGTTGAAATAATACAGCTTTTTAAAAATATGCATTGGTATATCCTATTGTTAATTATTTTGATATTTCTCATTTTGAAGGGCTAATATTACAAATTCTTGTTGGAACTGGTTACCCAATTCAGATAAGGTCCATGAGCAGAAATATTTGTTGGTGATTATGATGATGATGCAGTCACAAGGGAATTGTGTGTTCTTTATATAAATAAAAGCAGTCCTTAAGATATCCAAGGCCAAAACTATTTATGATTGTAAGTTGAATTGAATCCTAAAATGCTTTGAACTGAACCCAAAATTGTAAAACTTAAACTTTTATGCAAAGTTTATTGAGGCTAGTCCTTTTATCTTACCCATGCATGATAAAGAATTAGTGATTGTAATTGAAATATAGTATAGAGCATATGCTGAAATAAAACTGACATAAGGTATCCTGTTATATTAAATATCCTAGCAAATGATACATATTTAAAATTCTTATACAGTGTCTATATTTTGAAGTCATTGTAAAATGTATTATGTGCCATCTGTAAAACTATAAAAATAATCCATGACTGCTTTCTCTCTGTTGTATAAAAATTACATTCATATTTTACACATTTTCGCCTCAGATATGTGCAACATCTATGCTGGATCATAGTCCATTTGTGTTATATGTGTTTGTTTTTGAAACTGTGGGATAAGAATATGAGATAAGCTTCTTTTGTAAATTTTAACAGAAGGAACCAGGATTTGCTTCAGACTTGGGGATATACAAAATCTTGTGAGCAGCTCCAATAGAACTAGTGAGCCCAAAGTCTATCAAACAGGTTGACCCTAATCAGAAAAGGACAGCCATGACCATAGTAGCATGGGTCAATCTGGAGTAAAATTGAATTCACTTTCTTTACAGATTTGGATCCACTGCCATGGAGATAGATGAGGAAAAATAATGGTAGTTCTGTAATAAAAAACTAAAGATACCCTTGAGTTGAGCTCAGTTCCTTGTGATTGCATCCATGTAGTGTCCCTGTTAGCATTCTTCCACATTGCCTTGTTTTTCCAGGATTTTTTCCCCCAACTTCCCAGGCTAGCCAATAGCCTTATAATGCTCAGGTGGTCACTTCAGACCAGTGCTGGCCTTGCTTAGTTCTCAGTCAAAATTGTCTAGGGGGTGCTACCTCCTGAGGTCCAACTCTTTAATCATATATGGAAAACTAGATTGATTATTGAAGATGTTTTGAAAAAGTGTCAGATTTCTTTAAAATGGTGATCATCCATGGACTTGGTTGAAATGTGATCTACTAATCCATTAGCTTCTTACATTGAAGCTTGCTCTTCATTGCATAAATTTGTGGAAATTTGCCCAGGGGGCAGGTGGGGAATACCTTCTTAATTATACTAACCAAATTTTGTAATTTCTTTCAAAGGGAAGCTTATCTACTCTTCATATTAAGGAGGTAAGCAACATCTGCCTTCTTTTAACAAGTTTTCAGGAACAGTTAGCTGAAATTTTATTTTGTACTTAGTTACTATTTAGCTGTTTTAAGGAACACTATTTTTATATAATTATTTTCATTAATTTAATAAAAAAGGGAAGACGAAATGCCTGGTCACACATAATTGGTGGACATGAGATTGATTGGACCAACCAGGTAATTAGCAGTTGTTTACTACAGGATATGACAAACTTCGTATGGTTTCATGTTTTCATATGAATGGACATAATTCACATTTTCTAAACTAATATCTGATGCAGTGATCTTCTATTTTTTGCACTTCTTCAAATATTGTGATGGATTCTTCAAATCACATTTCCATAAGAATAACATATAAAAATATATGTGTTAAGGGTCGAAAGCTGAGTAAATGCTTTAATGGAATGTGTTGATTTTTTAAAGAAAATTTCATCGACTTTTTAAAATACCAATGTTGAAGTTTTAGTATATCCCTCAAAAATCTTTAAATTCCTGACAATGAAATATCTTCACCCACCCCTAGTGTTAAACAAAGCTTTCTGAAATATAACTGCCTCAATGGCAGCCTTTAGGTTTTGGCAAGGACAAATCCAACTTTGATTGATTGCCTTTAAAAGATTATAGTTCTTTATTTATTGTGCTGTAGAAATAATCAGACAGCTGCAGCCTAATCAGATTCTGTGGTACTTTAGCATTTCTTAATTAGTATCATCTTTCTTCCTATAGATTTCTGAAATATTTTGTTGTGATATTTTATTTCTTTGTAAATAAACAAACAAGCAAAATAAGAAAGTTATATTAATCGTGTATAATTCTGGTGAGAGAAAGGGGGGATTAGAAAAGTGGAAAAGTTTTGATGATGATGGTAATAATAATGCCTTCAATATGCAGAAAGAAGTTATACTTTTTGTTGTAAAGCAGAACTATTCTTTTGTTATTGTTAGTTATTGTTAGTTATAATTTATAAGTGCCTGGAGAAAAAAATGTTGTATTAATACCTTCTCAATAAATTTGACATGGTCTTTGCTGACTCAGTCAGGATCATATCCCCAACAAATTTTCTCCATAAATAACAGAAGCTATAGATATAATATCATTTTCTGGGAAGTGTAAGACCTATAACAATCCAATAGAATATATACCCAGAACTCTGGAAATATGAAGCCACATCTAACCATTAACTCTGAGATAAAAGAATGGACTCATCCATTCTGTTAATCTACCAAGGAAGAGTAATCTGTTATAGTAATTGTCCCTTCTCTGTTTAATGTTTAGTATAATTGAAACAGTTATTTTTTTAACTGTCTTGATGTGATCATTCTATTGAAAGTTCTTTTCTCACTTTTATATTTGTTCATGTATTTGATAAATGAGATTTTATACAGTAAGGTGTCTTCTACACTTTTACTGACTTTTACTGTATCTGTAAATTTAATTCCTTTTGTCCATAGGTGGAACCTTTATAGCCTTAGATACTATATGTCTAGGGCAACATTTTTTCTGATTACAGACACTAACATGTGAATAAAATTTAGAGTGTCATTGCTTCTGTTGCACCGTTGCTACTCAAAAGTAATAGGTAGGATTAGAATCACAATAGTAAGATGCTATAATAAGCCGTAATAATTTTAGTGTTGAACTCCAGTATTTATTCATTAATTATTGTAAACCATATTATTGTAAATTATTGTAAACCATATTATTATTACAACAATAACAAAATGTACTTGACCAAGAAATGAATTTCAGATTGGTCAGAGAATTGAGCTTTAAAACCGGTGTTGAGCCAAGCCATACAAGAAATATATATTTCATTTCTTATATAATTTATTAAAAAATAAATAGCATATGGAAGGCAGGGCATATCAAGATCAAAGTCATTATCTGGCTATGTGACAGTGCTTGAATAAAATATTTCTCCTTATCTACTAGCAAGCTCTCATCAGTACTGATTATGGCATTCTTTCCTGAGCGAATAAAAATAGGTTGGGGATTCATTGCGGCTGAGGCAAAATGAAACTATCCTTCCCACTCATCAAGCAACTATTCTGTCATGCTTCCCCTGCCCCATTTGACATCCATGCCCTTGGTCCAGCATGTAATAGAAATGTTAATAACCTTGATTCTGTCTGACAAGTGCTTCACATCTGCATGCTGATCTCTGTTCACTGAGAACAACATGTATGGAAAATTCTCAGTCCCTACAGTTTTATGTACTCATATGTGGATGCTGTCTCCGCTCCACTTATTTTAGTGAAAAAATGTTTCTGGACGTACATCCATCTAACTCCACTGAAAGCAATTTATTATGGATAAACTTATGTAAGCTGCTGCACATCTAATATATGTTCACAGCAACATGGTAGTCTCTTTCCACATGGAGATCTTTTGAAATGTATTGAAGTGAGAAAATACAGGTAGGGTGGGAAAGGATAAGTATATAAAACAACATGTCTCTCTCTCTGTCTTTCTTATCTTTTAAAAAATTGTTATTTCTTGATAATGTTGTTATAAAGATGTACAAATACATGTTTTTGTACAATAAATGTATACTTTTGTATGGTAACTAGAGAATAGGAAATTAAATTACTTCATAGTCTTAGGACATTAATGAGAATCCTATAATTTATAAAGAAATGGGTGATTTTGTTATAGTTTTTATAATTACTTTTAAATTTTAGTATTTCTGCTTATTGGTGTCATTCTAAGGCTCTCAGGTTCAGAGGCCCCAGTTACAGGCAAAGAACAAAGAACAGTTCTGGCATCAACACCTGGAATTATTTATTTCTTATTTAAAATAGTTATATACTGCTTCCTATTTTTAAAAAACCCAAAGCAGTTTTTAAAAAATCAGCAACAAAAACTTATTTAGAAAATATATTTAAAACATACATTAAAGCATTATAGAAAACATATCATACTCACCATCTTTATGTTAGTATCTTTTTTCTTCAGCAAATTATGGTTATTTTTAAGCAAATATGTTAAAGTGATTCTCAAGCACGGAATGATGGACTGGGGGAGAGAAAAAAAGAAATATTAGATGGATGCTTCACAACTGAAGCAATATACATGTCCAATTAAAATGGGACAGATGGGGGAGAAAATAAAATCTCAAAACTCAGCATCTGGAATACACAACTATTTTTATTCACAGTTTAAAATAGCAGGTATTCTATTCTATTTTAGCAGTGATTCTTTCTCTTACACACCTTACTGTATTTCACATATCTTTTAATAACCTTTTTGAATGAAAGTTTATGAAATAAATTTCAAGATTATTTTCTGTAAGCTGATGATGTATGTTCTTTTCCTGAAGTTATATCAGAAAATCAATATTTGTAAAATTGAAACAGTATAGGTTTGTATTGATCTATGTGGCTAAATCAAAACTACAGGCTTTGTAGCAGCTTTCTCAGACAGCTACCTACCTACCAGTGGCAACTATCAATTTTAGCTTTCTACTGATAAATCAGCTTGAAAATTGGATGTCAGATTTTTTCAGTGAAGTAGTGATTTTTTGTATGCCCTTTAACCTTTTCTTATATATTAGATTGGTTTATAAGGCTAAACTTACCTTCTGTAGCCAATTTGTTATAAAGAGAGATGGGGGGGCGGGGGGAAGAGAAAGAGAGAAAAATTTTTCAGTGGAAATATTTGCAGGAATAAAGTTCTTACAAATAAATTTTATTTCCCAATTTTATATTTGCTTGTTGACTTGATATAAGTATTTTCAGATTTTCTTTCAAAAATGACTGTAATGTTTTAGATAGATTTGTATTTGATTCCTGTTGTTTAAAATAAATTCTACTTTAAGATGGCAGGAAACATTGCTTTAATAAATGAGGACATCTTGAATTGTTTTTGTGATATTTAACAATTATTCTAACTACCAGTTACAATTATGAAACAACAGATTCATTTGTTAGATTCATATGAGTTCTTTCCACTCCTTTTTTTTTAAATAAGGCAAATGACTCTGTCTGTCTGTCTGTCCATCCATCTATCTTATGACTGTTAGAAATACAGACTTCTTCTGAAAGTAGTTATACAATACTTGTTAACTCTACTCCAAATCATAAGTTAACTTAGAAGAGAATATTGATTGAGAATTCTTCTGTTGGATAATTACTTCTTGCTGGAGAAAAATGTGGCATGTATTGATCTAGATAGAAGCATTTCAGTAACAGTTTCCCTTGGTTAATAGTGAGTGTCATCTTTCAGTCGTGATAAATAGTAACACAGAGGCGCAGTGTAATTATTTTGTAATGAAATTAACCACTTGTATTCTTTTCTGAACCACCTTCACTCATGTAAAGGGGTTACCATGATTTACTACGCTAAATAGCCTTCTCTCAATAGAACAACCTTCTGTATTGCATTCCTGGTGTACACTTAAATGCCTAGCTTCTACTCTTTCTTCTGGAAAGAGGAAGGCAAGCTTTGTTTTCATTTGTGTTTGTGTTTTTTGTTTTTTTACTGCCTCTTGCAATAATAGTATATTTAGTTTTTCTTTATTAACACAAAAATAAAAACTGTGCTATTAGGTTATTTATCACTATATTCTTTTAACTTACATCCTATCTTTTTTGTGAGAGCTGAAAGCAGCATGCATAGTGTTCTGTCCTTCATGTTTTTCCCATGATAGCAACCTATGAGGTAGGTTAGGTTAAATAAAAATGACTGGCCGAAAGCCATCAGAGAACTGCCATAGGAGAGAATGGGCTTCACTTGGGATTCCATGGTCTTTATGGAAATAATACTCTCTTGTGACAGTAGCTTCAATAATACTGCATTATGAAATAATCCTTGTATTTCCTAAAGGTACATATCATGTCAGATCTAATGCTACTTTGGTAAAGTTACTGAAGGATTGAGATAGTTCCCTAGATTTCATTCTAAAAATATTGTTATATTCCTAGTTCATATACCAGTACAAATTGCATACCAAGAAAGCATATATTTTACCACCAATTAGTCTCACTGTTAATTTTTTCTTAATGCTTGAAGCTATAGGTCTTTCTTCTGTTTTTAGCTGACTGAATAATACAGATGATATATTGTTAGTAAGATATTTATAGACTGTACTGTGACCTCTTGCCTTTCTGCTTATAGTCTAAATTTAGCTAATTTAGCCACTTTCATAAATCATCCTTCATTCTGTATAGTTCTTTGATTGCTATTGGCACATTCTCCACGTTTCTACATAGTCTCTAGACTGTTTCAGATAGTGTTGTAAGAAGCCCTTCAAAGCTTAAAACGTTCTACACAATTTAATATGTACATTAAAAACAATGCGGAATTTTTTTGGTTGGCACAGAGATCATGTTACATTTCAGTTTTACTGCCTCAGAAATGTTGCAGGTACATGTAAAATAATAAAAGTAAAACAATGTCTGCTTGAGCTGACATAGGTTTTGACTGGACTGATGGCAGAAGCGTTTGCTTAATTGCTAATGTTACAATATTATTTTGCTTCTGAAAGTGTAGTGGTACCTGTCAAAGAGGTGAAGGATGTGTTACATAGAAAGGCAATAATTTAAACAATGTTGGTAGGATAAATTAAAGTCATATGAAAAATGTAATTGATGATCTTGAGTATTATTGGCCACAAGAGATATCAAAAGTAATTTTTCTGGGGATGTTGACATCAAGAGAGGTGTAACTGTCTTAAGCACAGTATTTTATCAAGTTTAATAATGCTAATGGATGATACTTAAAAACAATGACCTTTGACCTGAAATCTGTTGTACTTACCCATACATACAAAATAATTATACTATGCAGTATTTTAAGACCTAAGCTATAGCATTTGTTAACTAACATTCCAATTCTAAAAGCAACAGCAACAGTTTAATTTTAGCAGAAAAAAGATGATCTATGCTATAGTAAAAATACATTAATTGGTTTATGCTGCTAACATTGTGTAACTGTACTGTTTTCTCTGTTTTTCTGCCAAAAGACTTACTAAGCTGGTACCACGTGTTGAATATGGAAACTTATAAACTTCTCTTGTTCAGATATTCATGACAGCTACTGTAGGCTTGTTTCTTCTTTCAACACATTGTTAGATATCTTTATATAATGCACAGTAATCAACAGACAATCTATGAAAGAGTTTGATAAGGTCATTACAAAATCACTGCTTACAATAAGGTATCAAAAAGGCTGTGGAAAGAATGGAAAGATCATATCAACAGAAAATAAAAGGTAAGGTATTTTCTGAACTTCCTAGGCGTGGAGCTAGGATATTCATATATGCGCTCTTTTTAATGTTTTATTTATCTAGTTTTAATGTTTTATTTATCTAAATTCAATATTAAATTTGATGGAATTATGTAATCAATAGGTAATTATTTGAATCTATAAAAGTCTTGTTCTGATTTTAAACCATATAGCAATAATACTTCATTTTAATGCAATTGTGAGCCATAAAAAACAAAATTAGTTGAAACAAAACAAGCATATTTAGCAAGCAATGGATCCATTTGTAAAGGGGACTACTTTATCTGTTCTGTTCTCCTACAAAACCCAATAAACCGCTATTACACCCATTTTAAATGGTTCCATTACTACAATTCTAGAACAATCTCTTGATAATTATAATAAATGCCTATAATCAAAGCAGGAACCATTTAAAATAGGAAATACTGTTTTCTATCAACACTTTCTTGTTCTCTCACCTTTAGAGCATTAAACTACAACATAAGTCAGAAAAATAGCTTTACCAACATAGCTTCCTCAAATAAAAGTTAAGTGGCTGAGGTCAATGAATATATAGATTGGCATATTAAGTGGTTTTTTCCCCCCTTTCAAGCTTTATACAAAATAGGAAAACAAATAGATAATAACACTAGCTTCTCACTGGTTACAAAATCTGTGGAATGTAATTCACAACCTTGTAATTTAGTTAGAATGTTAATCCTGCTTTGAAACAAAGTGATACATTAGAAAACTTTAACTGAGCTGCACAAACGCTGCTGAGCTTTATAAAAGTTTTTGAAAACAACATAAAAACTAATATTGTATTTAGATGAACAACCAATCATTTCCAGAGATCATGTAAATAACTGTAGGCTGATAAAATTACGGGAAATGACTATATGTGATCAGAATGGCTTTCATCTGCATTTTGTTAGAACAGGCATTGATTTCACTTTTCAGCTGTGAACAGCAAGAGGCCAGCTGTGGCCAAAGAAGGAAGCAAGCAATGAACTAATGTCAGACTGAGCTGTCAGAAGATACAGCCCTGAAATCATTAGAAAGAAAGAGAGAAAGAGAGAGCTTCAAGTTACAACTGTTTAAAAATTATATCCAGTGGACTTAAATTGAGGCAAATTAAACTTTTGAACTGTGGGTAGGAAAGTAAATAGGAAAAGCAGAAACAAGTTTAGCCAAATATAACTAAAGCAGGAACAACTATATTTTATTGCAAGCTGTGGACCTTGGCTAGGTTCAAAATCTAAGCAGGGTCAGGCTTGGATAATACTTGGGTGGGAGACCTCCAGGGAATATCAAAGCTGTAAACTACACTGGAAAGTTTTTTAAAAAGTTCTGAAAAAAGGCAGGGGCAAACCACAACTGTATTTCTGCCATGAAGACTACCCAGACATGTCTACATAAGCACAACTTTAAGGGGATATTCACTATTTCTTATTAGTGCCATGTATCTTTAGTAAAATAATCCAAAAAGCCAATCTGCGTTTGAAAACTTTTCACAGGCAAATCAGTAAAATTAATCTTTATCTAAATTCTTTACAGTTGCCCTAAAATGTTTTATTGCCAGATATGTTTTTAAACAGCATTACATTAAAAAAGTCATTCTTCAGGGGCCGTGATACACTGCTGCTGAACAAACACGAGTCCATTACTGAAATACTTATAAGCCATTAATCATAGTATTTGAAATGCTATATATCAATGTATAGAATATCAGTATGGGCTAATTTTTCTTTTTAGGCATATTTGTATTATCTAGTTAAACATTAAGTAAAGAATGTTGTTGTTTTTTCTTCTTCTTCTGAATTTCCTTGGGAGGAGCCGCTGACTCTGGGGAAGGAAAGAAGGGCATCCTGCACACATATCCAAATTGTGGAGTGAAATCTTCCAGGGCACTGGAAGGAATCTAAGCCATCTAGGTTTCGTGAGGAAACAGACAAGAACTATATAATGGTGTTAGGGTTTGTTTTTATTTTACATGTGCTCAAGGCAAATGCCCAGTTTTCTTTAAAGTTACTTTTCTCTGGAGCCTAATCATTATCTTAGACAGGCCTGTCCATTGTTCCTTTGTTCACGTTTGCTCTTTGGAAGCAGACAACCTGTCCTTGTTTTATTTTGCTGTCGCATTTCCTTATATAACTACTGTATCCACGTGGTTTCCTTCTAGATCGGCAGAACCCAGAAATGCACAGTACACAAAAGGAGTAAGAAGGAATAAGCTAAAGAATTTGGTGATAGATTTGCTTTCTTTTTCTCTGATCTTCTAACTAAACCTAGTTAAGACCAATACTAGTCACTGTACATTTACAAACCATCCTTGCTTCCACTGAGCCATACATTGATTCATTCCTTACTTTTCTTTCAGTTTTTCTCCTCTCTTTAGCTCCATCCAACCACAGCTCTCATGGTCTTCCCCTTCCTTTTAACCAACTTACTTTTCCTTCGTATATTTATTTTGTGATCCAGTCCTCATTAAGTCTCTCTATATAACACCTTGACATACTTCTTTCATATTGGTTATTCATATTTGCATTCAATCCATTTTCACTCATTTTTATCCTATCTCTTATTTTTTTACCACACCCTTTTCTTAAGTGCCACATTCCCACAGCAGTCAACTTTTATTTTTCTCCTAAAATAACCAACTCTCACTTCCACATAACAAAGTTCATAGACCTACAGTCCTATACACAATCATTTTTGCTTTTTTCAAGACCAGTTTATTCCTTGAAAGTACCTCCCTACTATCTATTACCTTTCTGCCAGCATTTGCATTCTTAAAAACTACCTATCCTATTCTTGTCTCAGTAAATATTTTCCTGAGATACACAAATTCATTTGCTTACTGTATGAATTTTTTTTTGGGTGGGGGGAGGCACATAGTTCTGTTCTAACTTACTGTTCACACCATTTCTCCTATCAAGCAAAAGTATCTTAGTTTTATATATTAGTTTTCAGATCTGTATGTCTTGTTGTATCATATATAGTCTATCTAACATTTCCTGAAAATTATTTAGATTGTCAGCTAGCAATACAGCATCTCTGCATAAAAAAGTGCATTAATGGCTCAGATTAATAAACGTTATGTAGTCTTACCCAAGGAAATATCACACATCTTTGTCTTACTCCATACTCAGTATTTTGTCGTTTGTTTGCCTATTTATTTATATATAGCACTAAGTGGCTCCTGAAAACACCATTCACCAATAGCGTAGGCTTGATTACTCTTCTGGCTCCCATGCAATGAGGAGAATTTTATTCAGCTTGCATTTCCAAAGCAGAGAGCCAGTTTGGTGTAGTGGTTAAGGCATTGGGATAGAAACCAAGAGACTGAGTTCTAGTCCTGCCTTAGGTACAAAGTCACCCAAGGGTGACTTTGGCCCAGTCACTCTCTCAGCTCTAGGAAGCAGGCAGTGGCAAACTACTTTCAAAGTCTTGCCAAGAAAGGTTCAGGGGCTTGTCCAGGCAGCAATCAGGAATCGACACTGACTCAAAGGGATTAAAAAAAAAATAATCAAAGCAGTACGCTAACTAAACATGCTTATACTTTATAACCTCAGTTTTTGCATTCGCCGTACAATTCTCCTATTATACAATGTAAGCAAGAATATGTATTTTAGGGGAAAGTGTAGTAGAGATAATAGCAGACAAAATATATCATATGAGAATATTTAAATATTAGGTGAAGTTGCATATAAAATAATTGGGGAAAATACGAATTTTATATAGACTTATGACAATTGAACTGATAGTTGGAAAAATGAGAAATTAAGAAAGTTTGTTCCCTTTAAACAATTTGTCTAACCTGTTTAGAAACGCCAAATATATATTACTTCAAATTACAAAGAGCTTTAAAATACTAAAATTGTATTTTAGGGTGTGGATTTGAGTTCTGGCATTTTCATCCCTCCTTCTTTTTTCTTTTTGCAGTAGGCTGACCGTTTCATGATCTTCTATGAAATTTCTAATCATGGCAAAATTGTGGATAATTCCAGTGTGTTTTTATTTCATGTTCATCAAAATCTATAGTTGTGTCCAGTATTAATCCTGATTCTTCTCACCAAGTAAAAACATTTTGAGTTCAATCATTTCCATATACATCTGTTAGCAATATTTTCTTTTCTTATGTTTCCTTTCTATAGGAGAAGATTTATTTGTGCTCAAGGTTTTTTTTTTTTTCCTTATGGCAAAGTTCAGTGTTCATCTTTTGAACAGTGGCAGTTTCAGCAGTGTTGCCTCTTTAAATTTCCTTAATGTTTACATTTAAAGTAATTTTAACAGCTTCCAGTAGTTATATCTCCTTAGAGAATAAACTGTTAAAACAATCACCTTACAGTGGCACTGACTATCAACTTCATTACTTACTTAGAAAATTCTAATTTTAATGGCATTTTTCTATTATGCAATTAATTACAGTGATTCCAAACAGTTTAATCTTTAAACTGTGTTAGGCAGGGACCTTTTTTCTCATATAATTAACTTCAGTAGTACCATTCCTAATGTATTGATTTTTCTGATTCTCCACTTCAAGATTTTAAAGTACCATTATCTACTATTTTATAGGGCATTGGTGTTATGGAATATGGAGATTGAAATTGCTGAGTGTTGTTCTAATAGAAAGATTGGAAATTTTTAACTTCCTGATTCGATTTCTTCTGAAATCAATGGATCACTTTGTTTCATAGAATTCACAATGGTTTAGATTCTCTCTTGAGAGTCCAGAGGCTTAATCATTCTTAGAAATATGAGATGATATCATTTATCAGGATAGCAGATTTTTACCCAAGGTTTCATAGATAAGTATGGTTGCAATAACATTTAATAAGAAAGATTGTTGACATTACAGTAATTATGATGATTTTTTTCTGCACCATGACTCCACAATGTCATTACTATATTGCAGCCTGGTGTAGAATAAGGCAATTTTGTGTGCAAAGTAATTTTGTTTTGGGGAAGGTGGAGTGAAGAAGATTAAGAAGACCCTCAAGATTCACTAGTTTTTTTAAAGCTTTGAAGGCTAGACAGTTTTTTAGTGCCAGGAAAGTAGGAGGTGGAAACTGCAGAAATGGCAGAAGGAAATGAGAAGAAACAGAAGAGTGGAGAAGAGTGTGGAAGCTAGAAGATAAGTTTTTCATGAAGAATCTGAAAGGAAAATGAGTAGGCAGACATGAATGTGGGTAAATGGAACAGAAGGGAAGAGAGGAGGAAAGAACAGAAAAGAAGGTACAATGTGAATGTGGTAGAAGAGGGGGGAGAAGGAGAAAAAAATGGTGACTTAGAATTGCCAGAAAATGCAACATATTTGAAAACTACAGAGAGATATTCATTTATTTTTGTACCCCACATTCTTCTTCTTGGAGTTTTTATTGGTACTGTGGGTAACAAGGAAGAAAAGATATGGCAGTTCGTCACCACTGCTGATTGGGGAAGAGATGCCATTATTGCCATTGCTGTTTGGAAACAGGATGGTTTTACAAAAGAAGAAGATGAAGAATTGGTTCTGAATATGATCAAACAAGCTCTAATTGAGATCTACTCTTTCCTAAGTGGCGAGTTCCAGTTTGTAGGAATGGGAGATAACTGATTAAGGCCATATCCACTCAATTGAGGGATGCCACAGAGTTCAGCTCTCCTGCAATGTTAATTATAATCTATATTAAACTGTTGGAAGTTGTCATTCATTGATTCAGTGTGAGCTTATCACAAGTACATATTATATCCAGGTGTATATCTCTATAACAGGCTGAGCTAGAGATGCAATGGGAGTCTTCACCCAGTAAGGTTATGAGGGACTGAAGATGATGAAACAAGCTAAAACTGTATCCTAATAAGGTGAAGTTACTGTTCATTTAGAAACCATCTGGCCTCTGATTGTCTCTATATTTGCTCTGGATGGGTTGTAGGTCCCCTGAAGGAACAGGTCTTCTCCTAGATCAGAACTTCTGCTTGATTGACAAATGGGGGGTCAGGGCCAGGGAATCTTTGCCCAACTTGCTTTGTGGCCCTTTTTGGGGCAAGAAGCCTTAGTGACAATCACTTATCTCTTCATCACTTGAAAACTATACTTTTGCAATGCGCTTTACCTGGGGCTGCCTTTGAAGACACTTAGTACATTGGTGCAGTACCAAGTGTCTTCAAAGGTAGCCCCAGATAAGGTAACCCCAGTACTGCTTCAAAGTACTATACTGTGCTATATACAGTATAGTATATAATAACCCTCATGCTGACAGGTGTCACTTCGGCAGTGTAACAGCTATATTGTAGATATATTGTAGATGTTGCCTTGATTTCCAGTATGTTTCGAAGTATACTTGGTGAAGGAGTACTTATCAGATTTTCACATGACTCAAAAACTGAGAGGGCAGCTAATCCTGTAGATAAGAGAAATAAAAGTGATGTTAAAGAAATGGGTTGAAATAAAATATAATACAGACTGTCAGGGTTGAAACTGGTGAGGCAGAGAATCAACAATGGTCAGGCCAGACAGGGCGATCATATATTGTGTTCAGTAGGTGCCTCCCAATTTCAAGACTAGGAAAATAATAATCCAAAGTCCACTGACTCAAAGGAGTGTATGGAAAAGGCTTAAGTTTAAACCTTGAGGCTGACATATAGGGCTTCATTTTTGTGTTTTGCAGCAGAGTTTTACTTTTTGGCTGTTATTAAGTAACTTTTAAAAGTTGTGTGAGTCAGTGCAGCTTTTATAATTAACTAGGTACTGAATGCAAGGTTGAGTTCTGAAGAGCCGAGATTTATTGTTGTGTCTAATGTGAAGTCTAACGCCAATACAAAGTTCTTCATATGAGGAACAAAAACCAAACAGATAAAAGATGAGGGATACCAGGCTTGGTAACAGTATTTATGACAAAGCAAAAAAGTTGGAATAGTTGCTGATTGTAAACTTAAGATTGCAAATGCAATTTTAAGATGCATCAAATTAATGGACATAATTGTTCCACTTTATTTTTCTTTGATAAACCCCATCTCAAGTACTGTTCCAAGTTTTAGGCACCATAGTATATTGAAGATTCTGTGGGAGATCAAGGCTATCAGGAGGGAGGGGGTGCATTCCAGGAGGGGAAAGGAGACAAGAGACAATACAGTCCACAGGGGGAGCGTGGGAAGTGAAAGAGGTTCAGGATAGCCACTCCCTAGAATCTCACAGGGTATATCCACTAGTTGCTGTAGTATCGATTTAGTTTGGCAAGATTCTGTCTATAAGATGTAAGCAAGTAAAGGAACTGGACTAGACTGGACTGTTTCATCATTGTTCTTGGGCTGGGCCTGACAGATTCAGAGAATTAGAACTGGTTCAAAAAAGATGATCAATGGACTAGAAACTAAACCCTATAAAAGAAAGACTGAAGGAGCTGAGTATGTTTAGCTTTGAAAAAATATGGTAGGACAGGACAGATGGTGGAATATGATAGCACTCTTCAGATACTTAAAGGATGTCACATAGAAGAATGATAAGACTTGTTCATCTTGTTCTAGAGTACAGGATATGAAATAATGGATTTAAATTTTGGGGAGGCAGATTCTGACTGAATGTTAACAACTTTCTAAGAGTAAGAGTTAGGGTTATGGTAGTGTGCTCTCCTTTGTTAGATGGTTCAAGCTGAGGCAGACAGTCACTTTGTCTGGAATGTTTTACAAGTAGTCCTCACTTACTAGCCACTCATTCAGCAACCGTTTGAAGTTATAACAGTGCTGAAAAAGGAGATTTATGACTGGTCCTCAAAGTTGCAGCCATTGCAGGTCCCCACAATCATATGATCACAATTCAGGCGCTTAGTAACCGGCACGTATTTACAATGGTCACAGCATCCCATGGTCATCTGATTGCCCTTTGTGACCTTCACAGTCAGCTTCCAACAAGCAAAGTCAATGGGAAAGCCAGCAGGAAGTCACAAGTTGTGATCATGTGACATTGCGCTTAATGACTACAGGTGATTTGCTTAACGACCACAGCCAGAATTTATGTCCTAAGTCGGCACTATCACGTGATATTTCACTTTGTGATCACATTGCTTAGTGGTGGAGTTGCCAGTCCCAATTGTGGTCAGTAAGTGTGGACTACCTGTATTTGAATTGCTGCACTGAGACTCAATGGCCCAAGTAGCCTCTCCTAATTATATGATTCTACACTAATTACTAACAATTTAACTTAACATATAATTAAATAAAAACAGTTAAAATTATTACGAGTGCAACTTAAAAGATTTGGCTGAATCAAAAAAATTTTAACTCTTTTCCTGAAAGTAGAAAAAGTGAAGGCCAACTCCAACTGTTGCGGGACTATCAGGAGCAATGTGGGAGAAGCCAGTTTCTCATAGGCAGGTAGAGTTACTTATAAAATTATTAACTTTCCACATTCATGATTATGTTTATGAAGAACATTAAATTGAAAGACTTTCATAGAGCAGAATTAACCTGTTAAGGTTCTCCATTTATTGTTGAAGCAAAAAGAATGGTAAGAATTAAAGAATTGTAAGTGTGATATTAGCTGATAAGACTGTATAGGTTTTCTAAAGGAATATTAAACCCTCATGCTTCAGTGCATAAGACGACTGCTAACTGATGGAGGTTAAGTGCAGCCCTATCCCTGGTGTGACATTTATTGCATAAATGTCAACTATAAAGTTTTTTGCACCTTCCTTGGAAACATTTAGGCCTTGCTGTTCTCAGGTTTACCCAGCTGAAACAGTTGTCTCTCTCGCACTTAGGGAAATCGTTCCTTTATAAGGTACTAGGTCCAATATTTCATTATTGGAAGAAACAGACATTATTTTTTGTAATTTGATATAATGCTGATATTTGCACAAAGGAAAACATCTGAACTAGGTTTTCTTCAAATGGGACTTCCAAATTTTCTAACTTCCACATCAATACCTCTAAAATCTCTGCCAACAACATAAAGTTTCCTGTTCTTTTGCTTACAAGTATATGTCATGTAATAAATAATTAAGGAAAAAGTTATTCTTTATTATTGTTTCACAATCTGAGACCAGACCAACATACAGTAAAACATACACAACAATTAAAATGCATGCTTAAAATTACATGAAGCCAAGACAGTAGAAACTGTGAGGAAGACATCAGTCAATTTATATAGGCTACAGCTACAGAGAAAAATTTTGCCACTGTCCTTAATAATCTAAAAATTGGTCACTTAAAAGAAAAGCAATGATCTCTTCATGATGAGGCAGGTTAAAATTCATAAGGGCGGTAAATGTAAAAAAGTGTCAGTACTTCTCTGCTCTTGCACATAGCCATCCAGTGACCCTGTTTAAGGTGACCCAAGGCCTCCTGGGTAAGGGGGACTCAGAGGTTTACTTACAAGCTCATGCAGAGGAGTATGCAGGGCATCTGGCAGATAAAGGCAGTCAGATTCATCTCAGTTGGATGCCAGCCTTAGTACAGGTCCTTTAGAGGTGCCCAGGATGCAGTCTTCCTTTGTTATCTGGGATGAGTTTGATCCTCTTGGGCCTGAGGAAGTGGACAGGGTCCTCAGGACTGTAAGCTCAGCCCCTCCTGGTTGGTGAAAGCCTCCTAGGAGGTGACACGTGGCTGGGTTCTAACAGTGGTCGATTCTTTCTTGAGAGAAGGGGTTGTCCCTTCACCTCTTAAAGAGGCATTGGTTCATCCCCTTCTCAAGAAACCATCGCTAGGCCCAACCGTACTGGACAACTTGCATACAGTTTCCAACCTTCTTTTTCTAGGTAAGGTTGTTGAGAAGGTGGTCACACAACAGCTTCAGAGGACCTTGGATGAATCAGTTTATCTGTACCCCTTTCAGTCAGGTTTCATACCTGGGCATGGGACCGAAACAGCATTGGTCTCATTTTTGGACAACCTCTGGCATGAGTGGGATGGGAGTACTGCATCCATCCTTGCTCTTGACTTCTCAGTGGCATTTGATACCATCAACCATGGTATCCTTCTGGACTGGCTCTGGGAGTTGGGGGTGGGTGGCACTGTTGGTTCTCCTTCTTCTGGGCTTGGTTTCAGTTGGTGTAATCGGGAGCGAGAGGTCCCACCCTCAACCCCTGTTTTGTGGGGCTCCACAGGGTTTAGTTCTCTCTCCTGTTTAATATCCACATTAAATCTTTGGGTGAGGTCATCCATCATCATGGGATAAGGTATCATTATACACTGATGATACCCACCTTTATATCTCCACCCCTGGCAAATTAAGCAATGGTGTTCAAATCCTGTCCCGGTGTCTGGAGGCTGTAGGGGTCTGGTGGGGATCAACAGGCTTTGGATCAACCATAGCAAGATTGAGTGGCTTTGGGTTTTGGGGCCTGCTGGTTCCAGGGACTTACCACCTTTGGTTCTGGATGAGGTAGCACTTGCACCAAACAGACCCAGTGTACAATCTAGAGGTTCTCCTGGACTCATGGCTCCTGCATGAAGAACAGGTGGTAGCCATGGCTGGGGGAGCCTTTGCACCTGTTCCTGGGCTGGGAGGCTCTGCTCATAGTCACTCATGCTCTGGTCACCTCTCAAATGGATTATTGTAATGTGCTATACATGGAGCTGCCCTTGAAGAGCATCCAGAAGCTGAAACTGGTACAGAATGTGGTGGTATGGACAGTTATATGCACTCCTCAGTCAGCACATCTGTGAGTTGCATTGGTTGCCAGTATGCTTCCTGGTTCAATTCAAGTTGCTGGTTATGACCTATAAAGCCCCATATGGCATGGGACCTCTCCCTGGTTACATCTGCCCGTCCCATCAGGACAGAAGAAGCATGCTATGGGTCCAGTCCACTTCCTGTCATCTGGTGGGACCCAGAAAGTCTTTTCTGCTGTGGTGCCTGCCCTGTGGAATATCATCCCCCTGGACCTTAGATTGGCCGCAACCCTCCCACCCTTTAGGAGGGTCCTGAAGACATGGCCCTGCTGCTCTGCCTGGGGGTCTAGCAATGACAGGGAGCTTTTACAATGTCTCTGTTAAGCTGATGTAAGGATGGATTCCACTGCTGATCATGATGCTTTGTTTTAAATTGATTATGGATGGTTTTTATATGTTTGTATATTGGTTTTTAACTCGTTTGTATTGGATTGTTTTTTATTTGTTGTCAGCTGCCCAGAGTCACTTAGATGAGATGGGTGGCCATACGAATGAATGAATGAATGATAATTTGGGTTATGAATTCTGATTGTCAGTGTATATAGAGTAGACATTTTAATAAGACATGAGATACAGATTCAGTCTCTGTGCTTGGACGCATACAATTTTCATATGCAAGACTGAATATTTTCTGTTGTTGACCTGATGGGTAATGCATTGACTTGGGACAGAGAAAAAAGTTCCTATGTAGAGCATGCATGATCTTGAAAAAAACATTAGAAAGAGTCCAAGGAGGGGGTGATTTTAATATAAGAAAGATGGAAAATTTTAGCCATATCCACCTGGATATCTAAGGCCCAGACCCTCTGCTTAAATTCTGCTAGGATTTTATCAGGCACAGCATACATAAGGCTGGTTAAATCAAACCACAATATACAGTATCTGATCTTGGTCAATTTGTCTTTGCAGTATGGATTCAAATCTATTTTCAGGGTAAGATGAACCACGAATGTCCCCTAAAGGATTTTATGAAATACAGGGTTGAGATCTTCTTGTAGATACACAGTTGAGTTGCATAAGGCAACATACCTGCAACTTTAGCTTTAAATAATTTTATACAGGTATGACAAAATTTCCCAGATCTAGTAAAATGGGCAGGTTCCATCTTTAAAATTATGTCATTTTGAGGGACTTCAGAGACAAAGTATCTCTGTTGTCCTTGTTGTGTGGAATAGATCCCCCCTGAAGTCTGCATGGGCCTGATCCTGTTGTCATCTAGGTAAGTCCTAAAAATATGGGTTTTTCAAAAGGCCCTGGGGCAGGGTGATTTGTTGACCCCATATTGTTATGGGAATATTTTTCCTTGGTGTTCTTGGTGTTTCCTTCCCCAATATAATAACATAGTACTCTATACAATTTTGGACAGCTTTTAATCTAAATAAGCAAATAAATTAACATTATTATTACTATATTTTTATTATACATATTTGTAAACTACCTAGAGTCTGACTGGAGAACTGGTTTATAAATTTCATAAATAAATAAATACAGTGATTTGATTAAATTAAAAAGAAAATATTAGGATCACTAGTTTTTATTTCAGGATTTTAAAAACTTTAATAATTTTGAATTATTATTTAACTTTTATTTATTTATATGATTTATATGTATAATCTCACACAAATGACTCTGGGCAGCTTACAAGGATTAAAAGAGAAAAACCCACAACATATTTTTCATAAAATAGTTTTAGTACCTGGAAATATGTAAGTTTTGTTTTCTATCTCTTGTCTTGTGTTAGTATACTAATATTTCCATCATGCTGGGTATCAATTTACATTAATTATCACTTTTAGAAATATAGCAAATAATCATATGGGACAGAAGGTGCACACAGGGACAGAGATGCAGGAGGGAAGGGGATTACTCTGTTCCATCTGCCATTGTCAATCATGAAATATTTGAGCTTGATCTGGCTTTATACTCAGGAATTGGCATTGTCTTGTCTCCAGCATATATGATATTTAATATGAACTTGTGCCTATATTTTAAATGCCAATATAATCTACCTACCAGAAAACAAAACAAATAAAAAACAAAAAAACTGACAGATTCTGTAAGTGCAATATACTCATATAAGCAGCTATGCACATGACACCCAGTTCATTTTAAAGGATGGTGGGGGCAGTATTTCTGTATCTACGTATCAAGCCATTACACTTAATACTACATTGTCGCAATCAAAGTAGTTTAGCATAAAAGGAGGACAACAGAATTTTAACTTGCCCTACAAGCTGACCAAATTCCTCCATAAAAATATGTTCCTGGAAGTCTTCACTGAAAGAACCAAATAATACACAAAACAGTTGCAATGGAGTTTTGGACAATAGTATGTACTTGTTAGGTGCCTGTGAAAATTTATCTCTTCACACAGGTCTTTCCTGTGTGACTGTTACAGATGAATGTGTGAAGGGAACATTCTCCTTTTCTCTCATCATCTTAATAACTGTTACTAATTTATTGTAAGTTTACTGTTCTATTTAGTAATTATTGTTCTGCTATTTGAATATTGCTTTGAGATGATATATAGAAGCATGATATAAAATGTATTAAGTAAAAATATAATAAAATATAAGTGTGTTTGTATGGTACCTGTTTCAAAGGTAAATAAAACTTAGGTCACAGCAAGAATACATTCTGGAGTAACAAAGAAGAAGCCTTTCCCTGTATGCCCACTAATTAAACCTCTGAAAATAGGAGCACCTTTGAAAGGGCTGATCTTAGTTTTAGATACAAAGTGAGAAGGGTGGTCTCCCAGTCCAACCCCAAAAGGCATATTTTTCCCCCAAAGGGTCATATACAGTTTGAAGTAATATGCTAGAGCCAGCAGTTCAAAAAATTAGATAGGAAAGACTAAATGAGATGTAATTTAATTTATATTTAAATTAAATTAAAATTTGATTAATAGTCTCTTTCTGTCAAATTACAAATTACAGTTTGATGGCAACTTTGGGGTGGGGGGCTTTATGGATAGTATCTAAACTTCTAGGGTCCATATCAGCCATACAGCCTCATGTTCTTCATTCCTTATTTAGGACTTTCAAGGAAGATGTCAGTCATAAAGTTTTATTGATACAGTTTTTGTTCAAAAGTTATTTATCCTGTGCTTCCAAAATGCTAAATGAGTTGTTAGACAAAGGATTTGGAACAAGGACCATCAAAGAAATAGAGGCCAAATTCCTAATCATTTATATGCTGAGTTTTTAACAGCTGAATCCCCACCTACTCTTTCTTCTTATTAATGCAGAAAATTCAGATGGTCCTATTATTTACAGGACTTTCATTCCTGCCTAGAACCATACATAACAAAAATGGAAATGAGAAGACCTTGTGTTTATGGGAATTGGGAAGGTAGTTTTCAGAGCCACAGAAAATAACTGAAAACTCTTTGTGAAAATTGACATGTGATGGAACGATTGGAGCTAGGAAGGCTGATGAGAAGAATGGAGGGAAGAGCTGTTAAGATCAGGTGTATGGGTGGAAGATGGGGTGATGGGATCAACAGCGAATCACTGGAAAAAGGTAGCCAGGCAGAGATTCTACATTTTATACATCTTACATTTTATAAGACCAAAAACTAAGCATTTTCGGTAATGTAACTAAGGTTTGTGCTACCATCTATTCCAAAGATAATATATGGTCAAAGACAAATTAATGCTTAAGAAAGGGTGATATACCAACAAGAATTTAACTATCATTTTATTTTTAAATGTGTTTTGAAATGTATGTAACTGCAAAATTATGTTCATAGATGTATATTCCAGCATTCTTCACTCATCCCTCCCAGGAACACACACACCACCACCATAATGAGGCAACACAGAAGACTTTAGGAGGAATTAAAAAGACTACTAATCTCTTAGGGTTAGCATCTTATAGTTCAGTCAGAAAATCATATTGTATACTTCTTAGGACATGAAAACAAATAAGGAATGGCATTGCTTTCATAGTCAGAAGGATATAGCAAGGATAATATGTGGGTACAATGCAATAATAACCAAATATAAATTTAAACTTCACAGATAACCTTTTAATATGACAATTATCCAAGTTTATGCTTCAACCACTAATGCAGAAGAAGAGGAAGTTGGTGAATTTTATTGTAAAGTTCAATTTGAAGTTGACAGAACGAGCAAGCAAGATGTGCTGCTTGTGGTTGGAGATTTGAATGCTATACTTGGAAATATTAAGGAGGAAAACATACTTGGACTATATGGCCTAGGAAATAGAAATCAATCAGAACAACTTACAAATTTCTGCCAATCCAATTATTTTTCATTGCTAATAGTAATAATTAGCAATATAATTATTATAATAATAATTCCAACAACCAAAACAATGCCTATATACATGGACATCACTAGATGGAGTACATAGAAATCAAATTCACTGTATTATTGGGCTATAAATGTAGAAGAGCTCAGTTATAACAACAGACATGTGGCCAGGGTCTGACTGTGAAACAGACTCTGAACTGTTCATATGCAAACTGTTCCAAATCAAGCTAAGCAATAGAAGAAAGCCAACCAGCTTCCACAATATATCTTGAACATATACCTACTGTTTTCAAAGAGAACATCAGGAATGGCTTTGAAATCCTAAGCCTCCTTGATAAGGAAGCAGAGGAACTGTGGAATGAAATCAAGAAGTTGCTGAGGATGCATGTGAAAAGAGACTGCCAAAGACCAAGAATCAGAACAAAGCAAACTAGATGTCAGAACAAACAGCGAAAATTGCCAAGAAGAGAAGAGAAGCCAGAACCAAAAAAGACAAAGCACTCAGGAAGAAACTAAAAAAGAACTTCAGAGAGCTGTTAGAAAACACAAGAATCAGTATTACAACACTGTAAAGACATTGAAGATGAAAACAAACACAGACAAGAAAAGTCTTCCAAAGTCCCTCCAAACTCAGGAGGTTCCAACCTCAAATGGGTATGCTAAAGGAAGCCAGTGAATACATAATATGGTAGCTAATTCAAAGAAGATCAAGCAAAGATGGAAAGAATATACTAAAATTATGTACAGTAGAGTTGTAAACATCCAATATACCTTAGGAGATATGGGAATCCAAAAGCACCTCATTCTCTTCATGTGAAATCTATATGCAAGTCAGGAAGCCACAGACCAGGCAGAACATGACAAAACAGATTGGCTCCCAGTTGGCAAAAGAGTGAGACAAGGTTATTTTCATTCATTCATTCATTCATCAACCAATGTACTGTGAATATACATTGAGGGAAGCTGGACTGGAAGAAGAAGGTTTTAAAAATGGAGAAAGAAACATCAGTAAACTGTGCTATATTGATGAGACTGAGCTGAAATGCTATAGTAAGGGAAGTCACGGAGCACAGTGAAAAAAATAAATATAAAGACCAAACTAATAACAACAGGTATAACAACCAGCCTTAGAAATGGCAAGATATTGCAGTAGTAGATATTTTCTGCCTTTTAGGATCAATCGTCAACAGTAATGCCACAAGCAGTCAAGGAATATGCTGCAGACCAGCCCTTGGTATAGTAGCAATGAAGTCCTTGGAAAAGTTAATCAGATGCTGGGATATGTCTACGTCTACAAAGATCAGAATCAAGCAGGCAGTGATCTCCCTGTGACATTCTATGGAAGGAAAAGTTGAACTTTGATGAAGCACAATAGAAACAATATTGATGCTTTTGAACTTTGGGGTTGGAGAAGACTCCTGAGAATGTCATGGATAACCAAGAAAACAAACAAATGGATCATTGAACAAATCAGTTTAGAGTTCTCATTCAAGGCACAAATAACCAGGCCCAAATTATCATCTTTTAGACACATTATGTGAAGACCTAACTCTTTTCAGAAGTCTATAATGTTGGAAAAGATGGAAGGAAAGAGAGAAAGAGGACAATCATCCTTGGATGAGCCAGTGTAACCATGCCAGGGTAAGGCAGATTCAAACTGCACAACATTCTAGTGACTCACATCATTACAGCCCAGTGCATATGGGATCAGCCAGTTCTTTAAGCAATTCCAAAAGACCACCAGGGTTGATGGGAATTACTTATATTGACCCAATATTATGTATTGATTAAAAATCTAGCTACTGATTTTTTACCAGCTTAAAGTTCTACATGCTCCACAGATTAAATTGTCTAATTTTTATGTAAGATCTATTACCAGATCCAACTAGCTCAGAAACAGTCAGGACTGACTCATTAGAGATAAGTTTTGCAAATAGTTTGAATTAGGTAATCTTAGATTCTGAAAATAAAGGCTTTATGGGGAGCCATTTAATCAGCTATATGTCTGTCTTGGCAAAATGGACAATTTTATTGCAGAAAGTAATCTGTATTTCAAGTAAACATAATAAAGTACACATCTATAACTATGTATATATAGTTGATTTGTTACTCTGAACATAATTAAAAGAAATAAATGGAGAGATTATTGTGACGCTTAATCTCATAGGATTTCAACAATCATGCTACAGGCTATGCAGTGCACTCCCTCCAGAATTGTGTTCAACGCAGTTCTTGCTTAAAAAAAAAAAAAAAGTAGCTAAGCAGAAGATAATCTTGCAGGACAGAAAATCCCAGATAGAGGGTGCCAATAATAAGAAAACTCTTGCCTGTTATTATCAAACATATTCCTAAAGACAGTGGGATATTCAAGTAGGTTGTAACAGGTCATCTTAAATGGTGGTCCGGTTCATATGGAAGTGGATGGTCCACTATTTCTCACTTCATAATCATTGGGGAGACATGAAGGAACTGTCAGTTGGAAGTATACTTAACCTTGTGGCCCTGTGCCAGTTTCTCCTAACAAAAGTCTTCTCTGAATGTGGTCAAACATTTTCTTCAGCCTAGTTCTAAAAATAGAAGCTATTGGGTAAAAGGTCATTTGTATAAGAGGCAAAAGAGAGAGATAGGCACCCTTCCATCCCCCAATTACCAATTATTCCCTACAATTATGTGCATAAACTTGTTTTCTTTATCACAGCAAATTAATTTCCCTTAATAATTTCTAGTGCCTGAGAAAAATACATATACCCTGTTCAAAGAAGAATATTTATTTAAAGGTTTTATATGGCCACCCAACAAGAGTACACTCTTGTCTTGATCATCCATCAACATCATAGTGTTATTATGTAAAACAATAATTGTTTGCATTTTTGGTTAGTGTTGCAATGTTAATTTTTTGATTCTTGAAAGTCTCATGTATAGTAAAGAAAATTTAATTTTCTGTCAAATGAATACATGCATTTGCATTTTCAGTAGGATACAGAATAACAATGGTTTCTGAATCATTATGTGGAAGTTTAATATAGATTCTGAATGTAAAACAGGCAATGTAACATGAACGTGGCCATGGTTGTTAATGGCTTGTTTTAGCTGGAAGCTATAAAATCATCCAAGGACTCTGTTGGTGTTGGAATAATAATTTACCTAGACAATTACCACATGGTGGATTTTTTGCAGCTCTAATTCTGTGTTATTAATAATGAATAAAATTGCAATTTTCTCAGGTTGCTGGGGGCAATGGGGAATTACTTCAATGAATATTTCAGTGCATTATTTTAATCATAGCTCCACAGAATTCAAGTGGCCAGCGTTTTATACTTTTAAGTTTACTCTTCTAAAGGACTGTAGTAATTAAAGTGAAAAATATTTGCTCTTAGGTCCAGTCTATGATTTACAGTTCTTTTTAAAAACACTGTAAAAGAAAGCAAGCTGTGTCATTAATACTTGTAATTTGATGCTGCATTTGTTAATGGGCTTCCTCTGATTAATGGCTCTTTTTTTCAGTAGACAGAATATTCTGAGACAGGGAGGCAGAATCTGTGAATATTTAAATGAAAGTAAAGAAGTTATTGAATAGTACTCATTTTAATAATTCATATATTTGTTATAGTTTTGTTTCTTTGTAATCACTGGAACAAACATATGCTTTATAGAGTTTCCTTTCTAACAAATGGTACAGAAGGAATCTACTTGTATGGTAGATGATGATTACTTTCTTTTATGCTTTAATTCCTTAGCCAACTACATGATTTCTGGCGCTTAGATTACTGGGAAGATGATCTTCGTCGGCGGAGGCGGTTTGTTCGTAATGCTTTCGGCTCCACCCATTCTGATGCATTGCTCAAAGCTGCTGGGGAATATGGTCAGTATCACTGTAACATTCCTACAGTCTTAAATGCGGTTAGAATTGTTACTGGGCTTCTTTTGAATGAAATCTGCCCATTTTTATTGTATTGTTTTCTCTTTTTTACATTTAGCACTTTATTTGTCTTGCAGATCTTAACACATTTCAATGTAGTTAACAACAGTTTTCAAGCTTGACCAGTTTATATCTTACCTAAATACAAACAGGGTTGGGGACATAGGAATAATGTACAGTATATGTGTAAAGGAGAAACTGTAAATAAAGTAACACTCCACTTAGTTTTATAAAAACTATGGTTCATTGAGTTCAGAGAAGGAGTTTCTTTTTTGACCGAAGGTTAATATAAAAGAAGTTTCACGTTGCTCAATTTTATAATTCTCTTTTATTTAAGAGAATACTGAGACAAGTCCATTCTTGGAGGCTGAAAAATGAGAATATGATAAACCTTTCTGAAGAGTACTGTGCTCTTAAAGTATTTCTTATTGTATTGTATGATTATGGAGAGAGACTTATTGCACTGCTTAAAGCTGGCAGTGTGTATGGAGTGTGTATGTGTGTGTGTGAACACATTCCTTCTCAGGGTGGGGCAATAAATTTGCAAGAAGCTAAGAACTGCTCCTCTTAGAGGTGTAATTAGTCAAATTTAAATGGAAGAATTTACAATCTCACTGAATTTATTGGGAATGTAAATCAGTCAAAAAAATTATCTGACAGAAGTAACCTCTGTAGTTTGGTTGAATTATGTAAATTCAGTAAATTTGGGTGCACTCTCTCTGTCTCTGATTAGACAGTTACTTGATTTCCTTCGACAAGATATGATTTAACTTTAAAAAATAACTAAAAAGGGGAAACTATGGAGAAAAGAGAAAAGACTTACAATAGAACAGAATTATAAAGAAAGAACCTAGGAAATATTTGGTTCCTATATACATAGTAATAGAAATCCTAGTTTGTGCGCCACAGGTCAGCCCATTTTAATTCTCATCTCTTCAGCTTCCTAACAATTTTTTTTTTTTTAATGAAAACTGATCCTACTGAGAAGTAAGACAGACTGAATTTCATGGAACTCATATTTGAAGAGCATATAGGATTGCACTATTATAATTCTTGGAAGCTGCTATATTCAAAGCCTTTCTCCATACTCCATAGTATAGTTCATGCTGTTTTCAGACCCCTTTGTTTCAATTGAATTGGTGTATGTTTTTCTTTCTGGAAGTATAATTGAACAGTATAAATGCTGTTTCAACCTAGTTTAGACTAGTAAAACAAATATTTTAAAGGTTTTGTATGGTATGTTCTTAGATTTTATGTTACTGCTTCTCTAGAACATTGAAAAGTGCCTTGTATTAGGTCAGATTGGTCTGCGTACTTCAATAATGCATCATTAACTGGCAGCATCTCTCCATGCTTTCAAACAGGAATTTTTGTTAGTCTTGATGATAGTAGAATATGAACCTTATATCTTCTGACCTGCAAAACTGTACTTCTCGCTAATCTTGATAGGTTTGCAACCAAGAAATCAAAAAGCAAAATTGGATTACAGGTCATCTTAAGACACAACCACTATTTTATTTCATGTCTTTGTTATTTGTCTAATTTATTTAAAGAACAAGAGGAAATAGATAGCACAGGGAAAAAAAATAGGACATTTTAAAAATAGGGGCATAGTAAAATATAAAGAGAAAAATAATCCCTGATTAGTTTTAAGTATTGATATAGACAAGATAGGTGCATCCTGCTGCTCTTAGCCCCTCTTTCCTTGGCCCTTGCAGCTCTACTCAACTACCCTATTGTACAGCTAATTAAGTAGTGATGTGGTAGTTGGAGGATCTTCTGGCACTTTTATTAGCAGAGCTGTGAACAATGGTTTTAATAGGGATTGCTACGTGGGAGAGATTTTAACTTCCCTCCTCCAGTGAACTGAACCCTGTGTTTGCTGAGATGTGTGTGTGTGCGCGCACATGCACGCATATGTGTATATGCCTGCTTGTATGCATAGCCAGCTCTGATCCATCAGGCCATCACAATTAAAAAGGCTTCCCATAATACAGACTACTATAAGACACCATGTCTATGTTACTACATTCAGTCTTGCTTTATTTGTAGTCTGAAACTAACAGAGGGCAAGAGCAACAAGTCATGCTTATGTAGATGCACAGTCAAGTATATTCACTGAGTGCCAAGGACCCTAAATGAGAGAGATGCGCTATTGGGTTTAAAAGATTTTTTTAAAAGACCATTATCTAGCTTAATCATGAGAACTTCATATAGTTGGTCATTGACATTTCTCCTTATACATGTCACATTTATTTCCCATGATATCATGTATGAGGAGAAATGTAGATTGTGTTATCACTGTTTATGTTACAAATCATGGTGGAAAGATGTTATCTTTTGCAATTTTAAAGTGCTTTTTTCTAAAGCTTTCAGTATGAAAATTAAGAACAGCCTTCTAGAAGAATTTAAAACAGCTTTCACTGAGATTAAGTCCAGAGAATTTTTACCTGATTTGGGGGGGGGGGGGGGGGTGTAGTTTGGAAGCTTGTACTTATGGATTTTAATATTAAAACTTTTACTTGACCCTACTGTATAAGAAAACATCCTTAACACTGATGTTATTTTTATACTTCCCAGTGATACTAATTAGTTGAATAATTTATGAGGTTGTCATGTAAAAAGGATTTGGTACAGTTTGATGTATTTTCAACCTCTGGTGCAGGAATGTGATTAATAAAGAGCTGGAGGCACAGCATTTTTTTTTTTTCCATGGGGGCTTAACTTTCCATTAGGGATTTTTCATCAGTTTTATTTTGATCATTTTATATCTCTCTTCTTTAATACCAGAACCACACATAAGAACTACTTTAGAGAAAGCCAATGATTTTTGTTATATAAAGAAGTTGCAAGTTACATAAGATAATTCACAGATATCTTCATAGTGGAAATGACAAAAGAAAAAATGGATTACATGGATGAGTGTTTTTTTTTTAAATCTTATTTCCAAAATAGTACCATAAATACTACTTTGGGTTTCTATAGAGAATGTACTGACAGTTGTCATTGAAGGGGGTTGTGATTAAATATTGCAGCACAGAAATGTTTAGTCAGAGCCCAAGTCAGCAAGCTCATCTGTGTCTGTGATCAAAGGCATCAGCTTAAATAGGTCTGATCAGGCATTGCAGACGAGGGCAGGCAGCCTCAGCTGAGCAAAAATCACAGAGCAAAGATGACAAAATTAATCAGTCAATTCTTTGGCAATAAATAACAAGATATGCTGAGGTCTGCAGATGAGAGAATTTCTAGGTTCTGTGGAGATGCATCTACTTAATGCCTGATTTATCTAAGCTTGCATAGCCATCAAGACATGACCTTGATGAATAAAAGAGCACTCTGTAACTAATCCAGACTTAAATCAGTATTGATAGTGAATGCATGGTATATAGTAGCAATATGATGCTAACTGATCAAGGAATACAGAAGTTTATGAAAATGACAGGTCTCTCTATGGATTTTGTACCTGCTCAAGGGAGGAATGGCAGGTATTACCTAAAGAGGTAAAAAATAAAGATATAGTGAAAATTATTCAGATAATTTGAGAGCCTGAGAACTATAGGTTTATTCATTTTCATTCGACCACTTGATGTTTCAGTTGTTTGTACAACATATTTTGTACAGAAAATATTTAAAGCAGCATTCCCCATTAAATTCTCTTTTCATTGTATAGTATTTCGTATTACAGTTTCCATAGTAGTTTTGTTAATTATATGAGTCTGTTATTGCCATAGGCAGTTTACAAAAGCACCCTGATCCATGTGGGGAACTGTTTATATAACTGACTGTGTGATTGCTTGACTCAGCCTGACATAAAACCTATCCAATTCACAAGGCTTGCAACTCAGAATCACAAGCTTCTTTAAAACTCAAACATTTGGAAAGAAAATTTGCAGTGTTGGCTTTCTGATACGTATACATGCTACTAGAGCTACTTTATGCATTGGGATAGAGGAATTAGATGGAACACCTGAATTAAGGAATGGTTTAGAAACCTGAATACTCAATACTCCAACCCTGATTCTGACTCTGCATGTTCATCCTCACATCTTTTTGTAAACTAATGGAGTAAGTTTACATCTCCATTAACTAGCATGGGAATGAAAAAATGCTCCAAGGATGAAAGTAGAGGGCAGTCCCCCACTGATCCTTAGCACTTTTATCCATAGAGGATTTTGGATTTTGGCCTGAATTCTCCTTTTTACCATGCTTTGTCTCCAAAGGCTTCCAGGTTTCATCAAACAATTTCGTCTATTCTTCAGTCTAATAACAATGGTCTTAGAAGAAGCAATGAAAGAAAAGCATGCAAACCACTCTGTTTCACTTAAAAACATGGCTCCCCCCTTCCTAGTTCTTGTTTTTGTTTGCATGTTTGTTTGGGTTTCAGGTTTTGTATTGTTTTGGTGCCACTTAATACCAAAGTGATAAATAGAAAAGTGATAAATGGGAAAAAATGGGCATGAGAAGGTATAAAAGTATTTTCCTTCCCGTATATTTAAATTAAACATTTTAAAGTTAACATTTTTCTTAAAATAAATTTTAGCATTATTTTCCAAAGAATTTACTTTCTTGTAGTATATTTTGATTGCATAATATGCAATCGCATTGTAATTGGTAATTACATATTCAGTAACATATTTTGGAAATAATTCTCTTAGTATAAACATTTTACAAGCTTTTTACCTTTAAAAATAAACTAGATTTCTGTTAAAATATTTTGAACTTGCATTGGAGGAAATGCTGTGAAAATTAAATAGTGAAAATACTGCATGGCTTTGAAAGCCAGTACACTCTATTAGCAAAACTGTCAATATAAAAAGTGCATTCCATTTCCACCTCCTCCTCTAATAACCTTTTCTATGTTACTCACAGACAGTTCACATAATCAGAGTATATTGTCAGCTTACTGGAGTTGGGGAAGCATGAAATGAAAATCACGTTAATATTGATCCAATTCTTTCTTGCAAGTGTCCTTGATGTCCTTTTCTACTGAGCAGTAACTATTTGTTTTAGTTAGGGAAATAACTTAGTTATGACTGCTCTTTGCAAAATGTATGTCAGGGCAATTACTATTAAAATAGTTTTTTGCAGCTTATTATTTTCCCATATAATTTTTTATAATAGAGTGGCACCAAATCACAAGTAGTCACTGTCTACTTGTGAAAGATATGTATAATATGGGTCAAATTATCTGAACATACCACTAATAAGACTTTCATTGACAAATGCAGCATATAAGGTCAAATGTCATTGTTCTGTCCAACCATTACGATGCTCAATTTCCTTATGTGACTAACCCATGGGAAAGAAGATAACATCTAATGTTTTAGATGTTGTCTTTTTTTTTACAATAGCCTCCAAATTAAATTGTTTTTAAAATAAGTTGAATCCAGTATTTATTCTTAAATTTGGAATGCCACCTATATTTATCTGTTTGTTTTTATCTTTAGATTCTATAACAGGATCTTCCTTCCTTCCTTCCTTCCTTCCTTCCTTCCTTCCTTCCTTCCTTCCTTCCTTCCTTCCTTCCTTCCTTCTTTCCTTCCTCTCTCTCCCTCTCTCTCTCTCTCTCACACACACATACACACACTCACACACACACATTAATGCAATTTACGCAATTTAGCATATAAGAAAATAGACTTCTTCTATTAAAGTTAATTTCAGATATTTACTTTGGATAGTCCTAGCTCCACCCTAACTTATTTTCTTTAAAAATCTCTTTAAAAATAAATCAATTTCTTTTTGGTAATGCAGCAAATGATAGGATTTATAGAGCTTTGTTTTGCTGAGCTCTCAGCAAAAAAAAGTTAAATGAACCTGAACATTTTTAGAGGCTATATTTATTTATTTAAATCTATATTTAGAGGCTATATTTATTTATTGCAATTTATTTATTGCAATAAATTTATTTATTGCAATAAAACTTATATGGTTAAGTGATTTCTACTGATTATATTTGAAGCTTTATATACCCAAAATGTTTCTAAATACGTGGAAATAAATATGTTGAAACTTTTAGAAAGGGTTGCATTGGATGTTAATAGATAGCTTAAAATTCCTTTAAGCCTGTGGGGCAAAGTTAATGTTATTAAAATTATTATTGTCCCTTGTTTTATTTAGAGGTATTCCTATGTTAACATTAAATAAATATTTCCTTTTCATTGATAAGTTATTTAAGAAATTTATTTGGGGTAGTGGACCACCAAGGTTTTCCTTAGCTAAATTGAGGAAGGTGGTTTTAATTTATCTGATGTGCATAAGTACCATTGGGCTAATATTTTATCAGCCACCTGTTGGCGGAATACAAATATAATGGAATATTATCCCTTATGGACTAAGTTGGAAAGTTATTATCAATTTCTTTTGTGATGACAACAAGTGCTTGGAACAACATATAGTGTAAGAGCTTTTATTTCCAGGAGCACAAGTGGTGAGAAATCTGTGGGCCATATTGAGTTTTGTTAATGAGCTGAACTCTTTGGAAAAATTCTACTTTGAAAATTGGTAGTAAATCATGAGTCATGACTTTAAATCAACTACTATGTAATGATTATTTTAAGGATTTTTCCCAACTTTGAATTGAATTTGGTCTTCCCAGTTCACAACTGTGGAGGTATCTTCAGCTTAAGCATGTTCTAACACATCAAAATGGATCAGATGCTTTGGCTGCCTCAAAGACACCTGAGTTGTTTTCTTGCAATAAAACTTATAACATATCTCTATCAAAAGCTCAAGAATATTTTTAAAGTGGACATATCTGGGATATTTCAAACATGGATTAAAGAACTGGAATTTCCAATAAAGCCACAGCAATGACTTCAGGTTCTTAAAAATGTTAAAATAGTATATACAGATTTGAGATTCATTAAAAATTTGTTTAGAATGTATTGGACTGTCCAAAGAATGTATTTGTTTTGATTTTTTCATTCTGGAGGTGTAAGAAATTTGAGGGCTCACTGACCCATATGATATGGTCATGCAATCATTTAGTATCCTTTTGGGATGGTGTATTAATATATATTAGTAGATTTATGTGGAAATCTTTAAATGTTAAAGATGTTAATGTAATGTTGAATTATATACCAGAGCTTTAGAATGTGACTGTTTTTAGGGAATTATGGTTGCATCAAGAATAAGGAGTTAAAAATATTATATTAAGAAATTGAAAAAGTGATATTCCAGATGTCAAGGAATGTTTGTTGGAAATATGTGATCTATCTGTTTTGGAAAAGCACTGTTTTCCACTAATCAAAGGGTGTAGCAATATGTGTTACTATGACAGAGATTCTGTGATATCTTACAATAATATCTTGCATTGTTCGTATTATAGTGGTGAATTCATTGGTAAACCAGTGACTATTGCTAAGTATGAAATATAAGATTTTTTTTCTTTTCCTTTTTCTTTTGTACTTTTTTTTTAAATCTTTTTTTTTTATTAAAGATTGTTTTGTTACAAAAAATAAAGGTATAAAAAAGGGAGGGATATGAAATTTTGTTGAGGAACAAGGCTTGCAGTAATACTCATAGATAAGTGATAATCAGTAATAAGTGATAATAATAGTGCAGAGCTAAACTGAGTATCACTATCTCAAGCCTGAAAATTGGCAGGTTTTTAAAAACTACCTTAAATTCATGGAAAATAAGGCGATCAAAGGTAGTTTAGTAGTTATGACGGTTACATAATTGCTTCCACTTCAGGAGAGTCATGCCTCTTAATACCTCTTACTGGGAAATACAAATGAGAAACTGTCCTTCTTTTGCATGTCCTATTGGCACCAGGTTATAATGGGAACAAAATACTGGATTGCATAGGGTTTGGGAATCCCAAAACCTAGTCACCTAGAACAGGAAAAAAATCTAATTATTTTGCCACCTAGTTTACCACTGTTTCCTTTAACTGACAATGGTTGATAGGCAGATATTTTTCATATCACCTTCTACATTTAATACAGAAGGAGAAACACTCAAGAAGTGAGAAATAATAATATGCTTTTATCTCCACATCTGAACAAGACTGTTGCATTAAATGTTTTGTAAAGTTCTTCTATGTGTTGATTCCTCTTCAGAAAGGAGTTTTTATTTTCTGCCAGTTTACCAAATGGAATTGTAATGCTCCATTTCCTCATCGTCTAATACAGAGGTAAAAATCTGCAACATCTTACATTCTTTGTTAGAAGAACAGCAATTTTATATAAAGTTATTTAAAGTCAGAAGACATTAAAAGATAGAAACTGTAGGAGTCCAATCACATTCAATTCATTCTGTCAAGTATTTATGGAGAATTATGACTTCAGGATGGTTTTGAGTAAAGAATAAGCTAGGTATATTAATAAACATATAACTTAAAAATCATTAAATAGAATTTCACCATGGCCTACATGAGCTACTTTGAGTACTGATGACAGAAACTTGTGAAAAGTAAAGGGTTTTGTGCTAAAGCCTTTACCTCCTTGATGTTTTAACTGTTTCTGATCACAGTAATATAGTACTGGTAAACTGGCAGAAAGGCTTAGAATGGATTTAGGTTTGCAGTTCAATAACTATGCAGTTACAACTTTCAAATCTTAGAGCAAGACCCATGGAATTTCAGGTGGAATGGAGCAAAGCAGAACTTAAGGGTTTCTTGAGAATTTGTAAAAGAACTTTGGTGGCTAGTGACGAGCATCACACTGGGATCTTAGAGCCTGATATAGTTATGTAAGTTCATTACAGCTTCTGTTGTATTCTTAGATCATCTGACTCAGTTGACAAGGTACCCTTTGCATTTTTGCTAATACCAGAATGATGATGTGGATGGTAAGAATAGGCCAGAAGATTTTTGGCTTATGACACACCCAGCTGTAAAGTAATTAAAGTGCCTTCTTGCCATATCCCTCAGTTTGAGCCTGATAGTGTGTTGTAATCATATGATTATATTTTGAATGTCTTTATTTTATACTTATCTTACAATAATTTGAACAAAAAAAAATTCTGCTTAGGAAAAATATACCTTATCGCTTTTTTAGTTTCTTTTCAAATTTCAGTTAATAAAATACTGGTATTTTTTTAAAAACTACTAATGACTATGAAGAACTTATGATGGTATAGTAAAAGTTGTACACTGGCTAAGGTACTTTCAGAAAGAAGTAACAGGAGAGTAAAGTTTCACAAAAAACATCTTTATTGTGTAAAGTATTTTTTTTTTTTTTACTTGAATGCAATGTTTTATTGTGAATGGTACAGACTTTAGTTATGTTGAAACACTTTTAGAAGCAACATAAATCTGTAAAATATGGTATAAGAAAAGGCATTCTTTAAGAAAAGAAATCACCCCATGAAGCTGATTTCCAGATGTTTGGAAACATTAGAATTTCCTGTCAGTACATTTAGGTAACACTAAAATGAGTTAACTTTCCATTCTGCCAGCCCTCTTCAAAGATGAAAGAAAAATCACTGCATAAATTGCCTTATCTATAATTCACTGAAGTAAGCTGTGGAATGAATTCTGAAAGAAGCAGAATTCTCTTTTGGCTTGTATCACAGCTTCTAAACCAGCTGTACTTTTATTTCCACTCTACCTTTAAAATGAAATTAGTAACTTTAAAGTCAAATAGATGTTAATGAGTTATGATGTTGAGTAGTTTGTTTGAACCGAGTTGTGTGTTTGGTTTAGATTTGGATGTTTTGTTTTGTTTTTTTGTTTTTACTCTTCAGTCTACTCATGTCTAAAATCAGCCACATTCTGTCTGTGCATTTATTCAAGTAGCCTTGAACTGACTTCTTATAGTCATGGACACAGCAGGTAATCTTTGATGTTTAGCTTGCATACCTAGAACCAGCTGTGACCTGAAGAATCTAAATGAGAATTTACAAGTTTAAGTGACATTTGAGAGGAAAATATGGATGTTACCAAAATCAATGTTGATGTGTCAAATGCCTTTTTAAAAAGTTTCACTATCTTTCTATTTTATGGTTCTTGCTGTTTTTTCATGCTTTATGAAATGTGCTCATGGAAAGAAAAAGAGGAAGGGAGGAATATGAATGAATATATATGTGTGTGTGTGTGTGTGTGTGTGTGTGTGTGTGTGAAAGGCTCCTTATTGTATTGAATAAATGGCTAGGTTTTTCTGGTTTCATAAGAGCTTTGGTTTACTACTCATTCATACTTTGCTCTATCTACTAATAATACCTATTATTTCAGTGCATCTGAATTATTCAGTATTTCTTTTTTCTTACTGTTACTTCATTTTTTAAAAATAATAATAATAAGTGATCGTCTGTGGATGTAATGTACCCTTCCCCTTTGCCTGATTAATTATATAAAAGGCCATACTTTGTTGTTGTTGTTGTTGTTGGGGGAGGTAGATGGTGTCTATAACCAGCCAAACTTCATCATTGACAAATATGTCCCTAAAGTGAATGGTTATATGGGATCGTATCTCATACATGGTAGTTTTATCTTGGACTAAAAAATTCTGAAAAGAGATCCTGGCTTGTATCAATAGAATTACTTAGTGTACACTTTCTTTTGATCCAGGGGAGTGTCTTTAGTGTCTTCGATTCATAAGCCAAGGTATGGAAATATATCAGTATCCCTAAGGTTAGAAACTGGAATGAACAAGTATGAGATAATGTTTCTTAAGGCTTTAAAAAAAGTAAATCCAAGTCAATCACATTTTTCAGGAGACCATTAGGGTTAATTCTGTTAATATAGCTAGTATAAGATATGCAGTTGTTTGAAGAGTGCCTTGTATATCTTATTATTTCTCTATATTATGATTTTCTCAGAAGTTTCATTTTGATCCACACTATGGTATATTTTCCATCCATTATTTTTATTACCTGTACTGTAATCATTATTTAGAATATATACATTTCTGGGTATTTATGTTTATGCTGAATTAATTCAGTTGTAGTCTGTAAGCAAATAAAATAATAAAGTCTGATAAAATTCAGCTGTATCAACATGTCTTAAATCTTAATTGTTAATTGTAATAGGAGTGTAGTATTGTGTTCCATTATATCAGGTACAAAAACATTAGAAAATCATATATTGTTATTTTAAAAATGTAAAATGTTCAGAAGATGGGAGGGAGGGGGGAGAGAGGGGATATAAATATATCTAAAATTGCATACAACTTTCCACAAGACCAAGAGATTTCTTTGTGGCTACACAAGAAAAAGAGATTTGTGAATTTCCCTTAAATTCATTTATTTAAAAGGAAATTTGAATGTTGTTCCCTGAGTTTCTAAAAAAGTATATAGGCCAGATTTTAAGGCTAGAGTAAAATAAGATGAACCAGCTTCTGCAGTCATTTAAGTGTACCAAATTTGTAATGAAAATGTAAGTGATTTTTTTTTTGTCTATGACTCTAAACTTTTTTTATTTAGAATTGTCTCTCAATTCTAAAAACACAAAGAGAGATAAATATTTTTATCTCACACTTTGATGAATTGCTTGGCTGTGGCCTGAAATAAAAAATAACTAAAATACTGCCATTAATATTAAAATTCAGTCAAGGCACACCCATAGGTGCTATACTACAAAATATAATGCTTGTTGAAAGAATATTTTTGATTAAATATTGAATGTGGAACACAACAACTACATTCTAAATGAAATATATAAAAGAAAATGTATTACTTTTAGTGAGGTGTTTATGCAATGTGTTAAAATAAAGTTATAAAATATTGAAAATATTTTATTAAACCGAGGGCTTTTTAATATCTTAATACTAATGCTGACTACCTTATACCAATTAAGTAACATTGCTTATTATTTGGTATACTTTTACAACACTTAAAATAACCTTATTAAAAGAGTGGTTTTATTTTAAACTGTGCTATTTCTGTTGGTAATTGTAATAGAGAAGTTCCAAGAGGTTATCCAGTTTGAATATTCAATAGAGGAGATTCTTGGGATGTTTAAATACTATTTAAAAAAAAAAAAACCAGTATATAAGTCCAGTCCCACTTTTGATTCCAAAATGCACTTTGGACCCTGGCCAATGTTTTATGAAATAAAAATAAGGGTCCAAAAACTTGCAACACTGGTAGAATTCATCGTAATCAAGGAACTTTATTATTAGCAGTATTCCTTCATAAAATGCTAATGGTAAAAAAAATATATTTTTCCTGGTTGCCTCATCACGTAGAGATCATCTTTGTCAAAGTTATTTTCAATTTTTAATCTGAATGCTTAGATATAAAAATGTAAAATAGTCATAGTAATGTTGGCCTTTCTATCTTGTTCAATGTTAGGATTATTAGCTATAAGTAATTGAAAGCAAATGCATCTTCAAACTGTATCTGTGCCCTTCTGTTTCAAAAGACAAAAACATTGATCTGTCTTTTGAGAACCTTTATATACCTCTTTAGAAATATCTAACTAGAGCATCTGTAACAAATCTCCTCAGAACAAATTGTGTATTTCAGAATACAAGGTGATCTGGTGGTTTATAGAACCTGCTTGTTAATTTCTTGATGAATGTGTAGTGAGGCCAAAAAGTCCATTCAGTGTAGCATGTTTTGAAGATAGATAATCTCAAATAAATTCAATGCCCAATCAATATTTGATTTGTTAGGTGTTAAACCATTTCTTTGCAAGGACAGTGTTTATAAGCCTTGTAATGAGAGAGCCCCCTGTGACATTACAGTTCTTTCTGTAATTTTGATAAATGGAATTCTAATTCATAAATGATACATTGATTGAAGGGCAAACCTATGCTTTCATTTAGATAAATGTTTATTTCATTGTGGCAAACTGAATGATAAATTTAGAGAATGGTAAAAAAGCTGCAGATTCAATCATACTAAAGAAGCCAAGCCCACTCTTTAAAAAAATGTATATTTCGTATTGTAAAACAAAATTAATTTCAAAAAGATTTATATAAATTGTTAAACTGCACATTGGCCAAATTCATCTAAATCTAGTGTATTTCTAGTGCATATGCTTCATCAGGTTGCGATAACAGAGTAACTGCCATCAGTGTGACACTTTAGTTTTTTAAGGCGGGATTCTATCTTCTATTTTGAAGTTTACTCCAATATTTACATAATAATCCTAACCCATCTTGTCTAAAACATACAGTCTCTTTTTTGTAAAGTTTTGAAAGCATATTTTGAAGTATGAATTGATGCCATTAATTTTACATTTACAACAGTTAATGGATGTTCAGACTGAACCAAAATGAAGATAATTTTTGTTTGTTTTTAGGCACTGAGGAAGATGTAGTGAAGTCCAAGAAAACCTTCCGAAGTCAAGCTGTAGTCAACCAGAATGCTGAAACTGAACTCATGCTAGAAGGAGATGATGATGCTGTCAGTCTGCTGCAAGAGAAAGAGATTGATAATCTTGCAGGTATCAAAAACTTGTTGTTATATATCTAATTAGAATACTTGACCTAAAAAGTCAACTTTTGGGGGGGGAAGTTGTCATCTGTCTCCTGTATTTGCATTCATTTGTGATAAGGAGTTCTGTGATTTTGGAAAGATTTTGCAGCCTATAGAATTTGTGACAGTTGCTATTTAAGATACTGGCTAGTGTAATGTTTTCTGTTGAATCTGGATCACTCATCGCTACATTCATCATACCATATATTGCATTGAACTATTATCTAGCACAAAAATAAAATTGCTACATATTATAAATAAATATGGATAGATCAGTCTGACTAGTAACAAAAACCTAGTGTGAATGTTTTGTTTCATTTCAAGCAACTATTGCTAGATAGATTCCACAGCTATAATTACATGTTAATTCTAGCAGCGCAATTGGCGGTAAGACAATAACAATATTAAAAATTGATTCCTTATATTTTATTTAAATACAGAATTCTATAACCATGGTATTTAACCCTGTCATTATCCTTTTAACTTAAAAATAGGTTGCTTCCACATGTGTACCCAAAATGCTATGAGAAACTGAGCTGATTTACCTTATGGTTCAGTTCCTTCTCCAAAGGACAATTTTGTAGTATTTTTTTTTTAATTGCAGCGTGAACAGCTTCCCATTGGTGGGAATACTCACCATATCCTACCTCCCATGAGCAGTTGGAGAGATAACCTTGTTCTTCTCCCTTTCCACAGTCATTGGTTTCCTTGTTTTCTCACTCACTGCAAAAATAAACTCGGCAAGAAAATGGGAAAGATAAAAGTGAGGTCCAGGTTCAGGCTGGAGGACTGATTTTTATGCTCCTCTATTTTTTTCTCACCCCTCTTCATCTGCCAAAACCCCAAGGATGTGAACACTTATGTGGGAATATAAAAATGGAATAGGAATAGAGTGGAAGAAGCATAAGGCTAATGGCTGTATGGAAATGGCCAGAGTTTATTTAGGGCATTAGTTATGATTTCCTAATAACATAATTAGAATATGGTTGACTAGATGTCTTTTTCTTCTTAGCCATTCTCTTCCTTTCAGTAACTTGTTATATAATTATAATTTTCTATAGTTTTCTATCAGTTAATTTATAAGAAATAATAGTAACAACAATAATTTATTAAATTTATATGCCGCCTGACTCCCAAATTGTTTACAAATTGTTAAAAACATTTTAAAACAAATAACAATACAAGAAACACAAGCCAAAGAAACAAAGATGACAGAGAAAACAAACTGGAATGGAAACAAGGAAAAGGTAGAAAAGGGGCATCAGTTGTCCTCACCAAAGACCTGGGCAAAGAGCTACATCTTCAGGGCCCTTTGAAATACCAGTAGAGTGGAGACTGTCTGAACCTTGGGGGAACTTCATTCCAGAGGGCGGGTGCTCCTACAGAGAAGGCACCCTTCTGGGGTTCTGAAAGATGGCATTGTTTAATCAATGGAACCCGGAGCACACCAACCCTGCCAGATCAAACTGATTGGACAGATAGTATGGGAGAAAGTAACCAGGCCCCACATGCCATGTAGAATTTTACGGCCAGTTTGACTTTCTCAAAGATTTCACCAAAATAATACCAGAGACATCTAACACTTCAACGTGTGACTGAATAGCAAAGTAGCACATCAGACTGAACTAGAAAAAAAAAAGTGTTCTGCTGTCTCATTTTGTATAAATATAGATAATTAATTGTACATTATAAGAATTTGAACTGAAAATAAATCTTGTACAACTTCTGTGCTATCAGCATATCATACTTGGTTAGCCTAAAAATATTACCTAATATTATTTATTCCCTTTATCCCTTTTGATAATCTAAAGGGATGAATCTATATAGTATAACCATTGGCATGTATGTCTCTATAGAAAGACATGTTCTTTAAAAGTATTTTTGTTAAAGAACATCACACAACAAGGAAGTCTTTATAGTTAATGCAAAAGGTCTTATAATGTCATATAACTCATGACATTATACCAAGGGCCAATTCTAAATAGCTACATCTAAGAAATCTTCAGCTGACTAAATACCACAAAACACACAGCTGGTACTGTTACTCAATCTCTAATTTTTTCCCATATAGGCTTTACTCCTTCTTTTACCAATATTTCCTCTGTGGTCCTGGGATTCCCCACCCCACTCCTATCCACTGTTTTCGCAAGCCCCCATTACCATCCCTCGTACCACAACTATGGCAGCTACTACTTCCTGCCTCATCTTTCAACAGTTATTAATTTGATAAGTATTAATTTTCTATGTCTCTTGTCCGGGATTTCTATTGGAGACCTACTACACAGTTTTCTAGTTGCTATTGTTACTTCATAGGTTCACATTTTTTCTGCTTTGCATCTGGGAAGAACTGGGAAACACTGTGGAGATTTTCTGGACTCTTGCAAGGATCTCAACTTCCTACTTTTTTGATATAATTGAAGTGCATATAAATTACTTTAAAGAACTTAAAAGTGTTAGAATTTCAATTGCACTTAATCCTATCACAGTTAAATGATCTTTAACTGGTAAATGGTTTTAAGATTTTAAGAACCACAATAATGTAGCTGGCTAAGAAAGTATGGCCAATTTAAAGCAGAAATCAATTTCAGTGTCTTATTTTAATATTAACAAATGTTTCACAATTTTCCATTCCAGTTTTAGCTCCTGAGCTTCTTCCCAGACTGTTCATTTCAAGAGGCAAGATTTTATTGATAAATTACAGACAGAAAGATCAATACCTAGTAGCAGTTTCTGATAGCTAACTCTGTAAATCAGCAGTATCTCATTTGCACAAGTGTACTGAATTGATCATCATTAACCCTCTTTTTTATTTTCTAATCCATCAATTTTTAGACATGATTTTCAGTAATTTTTCTGACCATTAATTATACTAACTTGCAAGTGTAAGATGTAAGTTTTCTATGATAAAAGAATTGTATTATGTAACAATCATTTAGTAATAATATTAGAATAACCCACTTTTTATATTAATATTGGGCTGAATGTTAATTAAATGATGAGTAAAATGTATTTTTAATACAGCAACATACTACTTCAAAATGTATTTCTGAAGAACAGAGATATGGGCAGGATAAATAGCAACCATGGTAACTTAAAGAACACATACGAGTGTATAAAACTGTTATGCAATCAAGCCGTAGACCTGTTTCATCTGCCTATTTCAACTGGCAATGGCAATCCCAGCTCTCATGTATTCTTTTGAATGGCTTCATGCCCATTCAATGGATTTATCCCCTATCACTCCTCTTCTTGGCTCCACGTATTCTGAGGCAGATTTTCCTAAATTAGGGTTAGGGTTAGGGTTCAGCTTCCTTGAAGTCAGTGACCAGGTTCAACCGGATGCTCATCTCTGTACCCACTCTTTATTCATAGGAACAGCAAAACCTAAACTTTCTGACTTAATTTTGGAGCTGGGCCGAATGCATGGGAAAACCCTATTCTGAGGCAGATTTTCCTAAATTAGGGTTAGGGTTAGGGTTCAGCCTAACCCTGACACACACACACACACACACACACACACTGTGTCTTTTCTGTGTACGTTCCTCACATCAGTTATGCAATGAAACCTTCATATTGTTTGGAAAGATGCCTCTGAGTTCTTTGGACTGGAAACAAGCCACAGGAGATACTGTTAGGCATGTGCTGTGCTTGTACAAAAAAGAAGAAAGAGAGAAAGTGATTAATAATGCCCAAGGAGTTAAATTAAACACAAATCAGAAGCCCCAAGTAGTAAACACAAACTGTCTGCAAACTATTTTCTTTTTCAAAAATTATCATTCTTCATATAGGGAAAAGGCTGCCCCTCAAGTATGCTCCATACAAAATTTTTCACATTCATTAATTCAACTTTTGAATTTATTGCTGCAGATGTGATGATTGACAGTTTAAGAACGAGTTCCAATCCCAAGGTCTGTCCTTAAGTCGAATTTGTATGTAAGCCAGAACAGTATTATTGTATAATACTGTTAAGTAGTATTGTATAATTAACTCAAACCATTCAAAATTGAATTTTGCTACAATAGGCTCCATTCTTAACTATGGGTCATCTGTAAACCAGGTGTTTTTAACCCAGGGACTACCTGTGTGTGTATGCGCATAATTATTTAAAGATTAAATCAAGTTAGTTGCCAACAGTTACTAACAGTGATAGCTAAATGTATCTTCTCTATGTTCAGAAGAATATACTTCCAAAGAGCAAGTGCAGGAGACAAGTGACTGTCTTCTTATAGTATCATTGAACTTCCATGGCTGATCCATATTTACCTAAACTCTTTGCAAAATTCATTTCTGCAAATGTCCACACAGTGGCCCCAATTCATTTTTCAGTCTGCTGCCTCTCACAGAATGATTTTTTAAAGAATTATCAAATCATACTTGCTTTAATTTTCAACTTTCTGCAACATAATCTGGTCCCCATTTTTCTCACTCTCTTCAAAATCAGTCAGCAAGAGAATTTCTTTTGTTCAATTTTATTCCTGAGAAAACAGCCCAGTCCCCATCTGGCTGTGGCTGATAGGCAATAATAAATTATTGATCTTTAACAGTTATCTCCTTTCGTAATACTACTGTGCCTGGAATAAGTTAGAGATCTTTATTTTGGAATTAACTTTACTATATCCAGATGGAGGCACTTTAAGGGCAGAGATTTAATGTTAGATTAGATTACCGGATCCAACAATTTCCCTCCAGGCAACTCTTTATCCCTACTCCTTCCCTGATGTTCCAGAGACAGAGTTAGTTCCAACTGGCCATGAAATTTCTCATTGGCATCCTAAATGGATCTATCAAAGGGGACTGAGAAGGAGAGCTCACATATTTTTATTTCAATATTTGGGACAGGATTTTCCCCTAGTTTTGACTAGTATATTTTTCAGTATTACCTCCTTCTTAGTCACTACACTACCTGATAGTAATCACTTCCAAGCTACTGTGAAACTAGAAGCCAGTGCCCAAACTTGCAGGTGGGAACTAAACTACCACATTTTCCCCAAAGAACAAGCTCAGATATTTGGTGGACTAAGAGTTGTACTGCACTATTTTATACTTTCTAAACTCAGTCAGTGCCCTTCAACTTTGACAAGTTGTCTATGATGAAGATTCCATTTGAAATGTCTTGAGTAATGTCCATATGCTAAAAAGTAACATGCAGGAAGTCCTAAGACCTTGCATAAGACCCAGGAACCAAGTCCTCCTATAAGCCATGGTTTGAATGTGTTAAAGATAGGCCTAGGAAATAAACACATGGCAAATTATATTCAGCAATAAAAAAAATTTCCTTAAATGGAACACTCCTTCCTCAAATGGAATTGAGCTAAGCTATCATATAGCTTGTGGAACGAGTGGGGCTATCACCAAAATGTCAAGGCTGAGAATGTTCTAAATTATACTTTGCAGAAGCAAAGAAAGAATTCTTACACGTGTAGACCATAGAGTACGTATAGAACTTAGTGACCTGTACACACACACACACACACACACATACACACACACTGTGTCTTTGAGTCAGTGTTGACTCCTGGCAATGGCCTGGACAAGTCTCTGCAGCTTTTTTGGCAAGATTTCAGAAGTGGTTTGTCATTACCTCCTTCCTAGGGCTGAGAGAGAGTGACTGGCCCAAAAGCACCCAGCTGGCTTTGTGTCCTAGGTGGGAATAGAACTCACTGTCTCCTGGTTTCTAGCCTGGTGCCTTAACCACTACCCCAAACTGGTTCTCGGTTGATTTGTATGGATGTCTGTACACTAAAATCTGTGTCACTACCATTGAGATCTGTTAGGCTAGCATGGATCTTCTCAACAGTAGCCAAAATACTTTGGAACCCTATTCCTGTTGAGACACAGTTTATACATGTGGTGCACATATTTAGGAGACCTGACTTCAGTTTAATTACAATTTACTTTCATGTGTAAAGAAGTGATGTATTAAGCTTCTACATGATTCCTAGTGCTGTTTTGTATGCTGCTTTTTATCTTCTAAATACACTCTTGTATGGAAGAACACAATTTCGTGAACTTTCTAAAAATGCTATTTATCTGACTAAACAACAATAGTAGCAGCAACAAAGCAGAGGTAATCCAATATTAATATGCAAAGACCTCCCCAAAGGCATTCTCCGTTAAAGCTTGAGGTTGCCTCCAGTGGGTAGGTTTTAAAAAAGTTCCTACATTTCTTGGGAAGGATGATGTTGAATTTAATGATAAAGTTCAGCAAGGAAGGATCTTTTCTTTTTGATTGCAATCTGTCTATATTCCAGGAGAAACTTTATCTTTCTAATGGGCACTGGTGAATTCTTGTTTCTATTGGCAAGAGCCCTGTTCTTCCTACTTAAGAGGCATTTGGTAGGTGCTCAAGGCATCTAATACAGTCACTTCAGATAAATCTTCCATGAAATCAGCTATGTCAGGATTTGGGAGCAAAACAAGAATTTAGTAATATGCTGATTGCTTGGACCAGACTCTGTCCCAATTGCCATTCTGTTAGTACCCTCTTTCCAAGAATAATAATTAGATGGAGGGTTTGGCTATACAGTGGTACCTCGGTTCACGAACTTAATTCGTTCCGCGACTCTGGTCGCAAACTGAATTGGTCGTGAACCGAATCAAATTTTCCCATAAGGTTCAATGTAAATACGGTTAATCCGTTCTGACCCCTACGAATTTGGTCGCCAACCGATTTTTGGTCGCGACCCGAGTCAAATTTCCCCATAAGGTTCAATGTAAATACGGTTAATCCGTTCTGAACCATATGTATTTTTTTTTTAAAACCACAAAAATATGACACAAGGTACAGTACGAAGAGAGACAACGCTAACCTTGCTCGAGGCGACTTCTGGCGTGGAGGACAGGAAGGCGGGTGGGGAGGTGGTTATTGCTTGGAGGGAGAGTCCCCCTCCCTACAGGAAGCCACGATCACGTGTCATGGCAGGAAAAATGGCCACGGATCCTGTTTGTAACCCGATGCAGAGTTCGCGAACGGAGGCAAAATTTTGCGACCGGAGCTGTTCGTGAACCGAATTGTTCGTGAACCGAGGTACCACTGTACTATTCTATTCTTGTGAATAGGATTGTTGTTTCTATCATTGTCCTTGATACCAACTACAAAAAGCACATTGTGAATGACTGCTGCCATTTCCAGACTTCTTTTGACTGTTGTAACTACTGTGGTACATTGCATCTTCTTTACGAACTAAAATCTCTTCATATGATTTCTACTGCTACCACAGTGTTGAGTTCACTCTGATGGTGACTGGGGTCATTGTTTATCGGGCACAGAAGGTTATGTGTGGTTGTTGTTGTTGTTCAGTCGTTAAGTCGTGTCCGACTCTTCATGACCCCATGAACCATATTGCGCCAGGCCTTCCTGTCCTTATGTGTGGTAGGTTTGTGTGTTTTAATCCTGTAAGCCCCCCCCAGAGTCACATGTGTGTGTTTATATATGGCAAAGCTGATCAGAATGTTAATTATAAGCCAGTTATTTTTCAAACACATTATTTATTATGGACAATACATAGGTGATATTTTATATTTAAAGATGATACTATAATATTAACAAGATTTTTATTACGTTAATCATTACGACACATACTTCTAATGTGAATCCACATAGATTTGAAGAACATTCCATTTCTATATATTAAAGTAAAAAAAAATACCACCCATACATTTTAAACATTATAAGTCATTAGGTATTATGTCTTTATAGATTCTTTCCTAATGATGTTACAAAATACATTTGGAACCAGGGCATTTCAGAGGGAAGTGAGATATTTTTAGTTTACTACCAACACAAGCAGAAGTGTCTTCTCACTGATAAGGGAGATTTTTATTAATGCAATATGCTGAGCTTACATTTTATACACTGGAATAAGTTTAATATCACACAGTTGTTTGCTTCTTGTATACTGTCGTAAAACATTTCCAAACTTACCTTGGCTGTATCAGTTGTAATCTCTCCTGTGCTGTGGCACTCTGTTCATGTTTTCTGTAAAGAGGAATTGTTTCTAACAAAGGAGCTACTTAACATACTTGCCAGCTCCATCTTTTATTCCCCTCATCATAATGAATCATCATTATATCAACAGCCTCAATATCCTTGGTAAGAGCATCATACTGACTTTTTATACCATATAAACTAGCTCAAAGAATTGACCATATCACTTCTCTGGAATGATAAATATGATATAGATTTGATTGGGGGATCATCTGTTCTCCATCAGTTGCTTCAATTTGTAGAATCATAGAGTTGGAAACAACCTGAGACGTTATAAGTACTTCCTTCACATAACATGCTTGCCTGCCTGCCTGCCTGCCTGCCTACCTACTTTTTTTTTTTTTTGGTAGCTTAATGTGTTGGGTGAACCGTAACCTGTTTGACTAGATTGTAGTTTGCAATATTGTGCCATCCTTGAAAAAAAGTTGAGAATGATATGTGTATATGCATATGTATATGTGTGTGTATTCTGTATATGTGTGCGTTTGTGTGTGCGCATGTGTGTAGTTTTGAGAATGGCAAATGATATTTGGAAATGAGGTACTCTTCTTTAGATTGTGTACTCTGCTACAAATTCTGGCATCTATACTTCAAGGTGTACTATGAGTCATAAATCATTTATGGCAAAAGCCATTACTTACACTTCTAACTTTCAAACGTATTGAAAAGTATATGAGGAAGTCTGAGAATCCCTTGCTGGATGTGGTCAGATAGACTGTAATGCTGCAGCTCAAAAAAGTACTAGAAAAGAAGATTGAAAGACTGATGTTATAGCATAAGAGCTCTGTGCTACCAATACCTTATATATAAAAGGAGCAAGTTGTCAGATATGTATGGCTTAATATTTCCTATGACAGAAGATTGCACCTAAGTTGATTAACTTATCTAATGACCAGCATGCAAAGACTACATTTTTCAGGAAGAGGCCTGTTGGCATACCAGAACTCAGTAGTGCCCATCATTCTGCAGATGTACTTTCAAATTTTAACAAGAACAATCACATAATGTAGATATGTATGACTGAGATCTAAAGACATCAAGAACTGTATTTAGGATTTTCAGTTTGGTAGTGAGAGACTTTTCCACATTGAATCAGATGATGAGATAGAGTAATTTAAAAGTTGTACCAAACAGGTATGTCTACTGCCTGAACCTTTTTATCTTGAGCACATCAGTGAAAAAAAATTTTTTCCCCCTCAACAAATTCTGAGGTCTCTTTCCCTTCATAGTTAAAGCAAACCTCCAGAGTGCACCCTGACCCATACTTTTTTTTTTTCCCACACATGCCCAGTGGATTCATGCCCAGTGGATTCAAGTAGGTCTTCACAATAATCAAGGCATTATTTTTTGTACATGCAGACAACTTTTCTGTAGATACCAAACTTTGGGAAATCAATTATTCCATTTCATAGGTGTTTAGACAGTTGGTCTGCTGAATCCAACTTTTGTTTGTTGGAGATATGCTATTGTGTCCAGTCATGTACTACCACCTCTGCACTTTATACCTATAGCTCTTCTATTCTTTTACTAGAGAAGGTCAATTTTCTACTTCCTCAGGGATCAACTAAGTAGATATCCATCTTGAAGCAAAGAAGATGTTATTTCCATTCTTTTACTACCATGAAAAAGCATGGATGACTTTATGCAGTGGTAGGCTTAACACAACTCAACAGTTTGTTAACTTGTGATACCTTTGAATGGTAGGCTGACATTGATCCTCCTTTTCTTATCTGCGGAAAAGAAGAATGAACATTTCACATCTCGATCTGAACGTATCATCAGTTTCTAATAGAAGAACAGATTCAATTTCACATCTTTGCTTTTGGCTTCTTTGCAGTTCTCAGCATCTTCACTAAGTAGTAGTTACAGTATCCCTCTTACATATAAGGGATGTGCTGTTTTTTTCTCATATCTATAAAATTAATTCCTAGTGGCCCCATAAAAGAAGACTTTGAAAAACTGTGTTTCTTCTAAACATTCTGGTTTTATGCATCAATATAGTACATTTTAATTCTTCATTCTGAACCTTACAGTTTATTGGGTTGAAGCTGGTCTATTATGCTTTTCTGTCTCTGGACTCATGCCAACTATTATCAATTTTGTCTACTGGCTTTCAGAAATAAAGGTAGTCAGCCATGAATATGTAATCATTTGTGGGTTTTGTTATTTAAATTTATAATATTGTATGCAAGTCTTCAAGAACTAGTTCCTCTGCAAATTCCCATCCCTTTGTCTTCGTCAGTGAGCCCTTCAGAAATCCAAACCTCCCTTGCTTGCTGGTATATGATCAGCAACTTATACAGTGGCATCTCCTTTTGTGCCCAAACTCTAGATTAGATTCTAGCAACAGATGCATCCAAGTCAAGCTGTGTGTTGCAGTGTATAGTATACACAGGGAATGTGTTGCAGTATATACTGTACACAGGCCTGATGGCAAAACAAGAAGCAGAGTCTTCATGGCAGCTTGTTAGAGATTTTAGCCACATTTAAGATGCTTTGGGCATCCAAGGAAATCTTCTCAGGTCATGTGATCCAATTCCAAATTCTGACTTTCAGATGACCACCAATTTTTTATAAAAACAAACAGGTATTTGCAGTAAATCTTCAATCTCAAAGCACCAATATTTATGTGTAATTGTATGTGTCTAGAAGTTCTCTACTGTGTATGAAATGTCTGCCGCCCAGTAAAGCCTGCACCTTCTTAAGTATTCTCTTGGCTTATTCCATCTCTTTTTCTCATAGTTGTTCTTAAATGCTGATGGCAGTTATATAGAATTACTGCAACCAGATCCAGCTTTTGTGTGAAAGGTGTGTCTTCTCTTTCTCACGCCTGTTGTCCAACTAACTTGCCCCAAGTTTGACAGATCTTTCTGTGTCTGTTACATCAGTAACTGAACTCTTTGTTCTAAATGGGGCATACCACCTATGCTGAGAACATTGTACTACATAGTTGAGGGGTATGTCTGTGTGTGTGCGAGAGAGAGGGAGAGGGAGAACTCCGTAATGTGACTGATTTTATCTGAGATTTCTTGTGCAAGGATAACAAAAAGGAAAATGAAAAATAGGGAGAACATGGGGATTTCACCCAATTGCAGTTTACTATTACTTTTTTTTAATTTTTATAAGTATGTATGTGTGTATGTATATGTAAGTACATATATTTTCAGCTAGAAGCAGAATGAAACTGTAGGAACTGTAGTTGCATTGCATGGTGCAGTGGTATTGTCTTTCCTGGAAGCAGATGGAAGAAGGAAGACCTAATATACTTTAATTATTTAAAATGAAAGTGTATTCATTTATCCACACGTGTAGCTCTAACATGTGGACCAGAAAAACTAGTCACAATTTATTGATATTGAGGAAGTTAGCATTTTTAAATAAGGTATTCAAGAGTTATTATGGAAATGGCAAGAAGAGTTGTGATAGGCCAGGAAATCCTGAATGTATATAAAAATAACGAATCATAAAAATGTATTGAGAAGATTTAAAGAAGCTTCTACTAACCTTCTGTGCTAATTGACTACAAAAATAAAATATTTGCTTTGCAGCGATATAAACCCATAAGCATCAAGCTTTTATATAATTGCACTAACCATATTAAATACGTTGTTAGGAATATCAAAATGCAATTATGCTTAGAGCTGCCTTCCATTTTAAATAATTGTGATTAGGAGAGAATTAAGTGCCTCCATAAGGAGCTAACTATATATGAAATAAATGCTGTTTATATCTTTATATCTCCAAAGTGAATTCAGTATCACACTTTGCTTTTTGTAGCATTAAATTTTTGTGGTATTAAATTAGGCACTAGATTCTTAATTTAAATATAAACATTTTAATTTTATATAAAAAAGGGATCAGCTTATTACTTATTTCTTTTCAGATGTTATGTTATAGTGGGACCGTTAAAGGTAAAGTCTCCTTGGTGTTGATTTGGAAGATGTTTTCCATACAACAGCATGGGAGGAATTTATCACTGTCTTCTCCCAGGATGTCTTAGTCTTCAGCCCTGAGATTTCCTGGTAGGGTTAAGTCCAAGTACTTGTCAGGTCCTGCTTAGCTTCGCAGCCAAGACAAAAACAGCCAGGTGCTGCTTCCTGCTGAAGTATTACAGTGGAACATTACAAAGTGTTAATTTTAAAAACTGGCAACCTGGACTGCTGAATTAACTGTTATCAGTGATTTGTGCAGTTTATCTGCATAAATACCAAAGGGCCAAATACTTCAGTTTAATTCTTTTACTAGTCTGTCTTCCAGATACTTTCACTTAAATTAGTGCTTTTCTAGCAGCCACAAAAACCTGATTAATAACCCAGCACAGAAGGCTAGTGACCTAACAAAGTGTAATTTGCATTCTCTACTCCCACTTGTTCTGGATGGGGCACATGTGATTGTACCCCAAATGCTGTGGTACAGTTCACCCAGAAACAGATTTCAAAAGAAAGTTGTCCTGAATATGCACCCACTATTTCAGTTTTTTAAAAAAAATCTGAGGAGAGTTAATAGTGTTTAATGATGATCCAAGTAGGGAATTTGTTTGAAAAGCAAGCCATCCGACCTGTAATGTCATCCTGCAGATGTTTCTTTTTGCATATCTGCTGATAATTCCTAGGCTACAGTCATTTCTTGAGAAGTAATTCCCAACGGGTTCAGCAGGATGTGTCCCCCCATTTGAAAGACTTGGGCTACAGAGCCACCGAGGATTGGTGCTCGGAAATTGGATGGGACAGAAGCAGTGGAAAAGCTGCTTCTGGATTTTATTATTAACTTCCATACTTGCTCCAAAGCTAATTTGCATCGACGGACTTTTGGTATACTTTAAACTATCCAAACAAAATCCATCTTTTTTTTTCTTTTTTCCTTCCACTACCTGCACCCTTTTCACCATTCGTTCGAGCACTAATCTTGCAGCTCCTTTTCGAAATGTATTACACGTGTTCCGCAGAGGCAACTCAGCTCGATCAATGATCCACCTCGGAGCCTTTTCGTTATTATCTGATTCTGCTTGTAAGTGAGGGCAGGCCGCCACTCTGTCGCGTTCCCGCGTTCTTCCTTGTGCGAGAGGCTGGCGACGCCCACGAGGGAGACCTGCTTACAGACCCACGGCTGCTGGCCGCCTCCTTTGCCTTTTGTTAGCAGGCAGGCGAGGGACAACAAAGGGGGTGTCCTCTGGACAAGTGGAGGCGAGCGCAGGTGGGAGCATCTTGGGCGCCTCCTGAGCCAAACAGCGAGATTTCGCACAGTCCCGATTTCAGTGGGAAGAGGCTCCTGGCTCCCCCGTGCCTGTGAGATGGGCTTTGTTCGACTTTCACTCGTTTAACGAACTCCAACATTTCTTGCCCAACTCTTAACATCTCAGGGGCTCCTAGGAATCGAGGTGTCTCTTCCGCGCTCTTCTTTGGGGTGTCAGGTGCGTGATCCGGGGGGGGGGCGGGGAGCAGGATGCTGGCTGGCTGGCTGGCCGCCTGTTTCGGGGCCATATGGAAAAGCTGCACTATTTTGATTATGCCTTGTGTAAACAGTTTAATGTCGGATCCTTAAAACCCAGAGCCTGTCCCAAAGGGGATTAAATCATAATCCTCCTGCTCTATAGCTGTAGTGGATTAATTTGGTATTCTCCCAGTGGCTGCTTCGCTCCCTGAAGGCTGTAACAAAAAGACTCAGCGCTCCTTAAATGTGCCGTGGTATTGGAAGTTGTAATTGGAGATTTCCAAAGGAAAAGTGTTAAAAATGACATACCATTAAGAGTGCATGTTTCATTTGCGCCTTTTCTAGGGTTTGGGAGAGGGGGGAGATGTTCAACGACAGGAACTCCGAGTGAGACAGAAGGTAAACAGGTTATGGAGAGGTGGCATTCCGCCGGTAGACCCGATCCTAGAGGGACTGAGTCGCTCCTTCCCTACTGTCCGCAGAGAGAGTCCCTGCAGCCCCTCTGAGTAGCGCAGTGGTGAGGCTCGGGCATCGAAGCGGGACGGGCGGAGCTAAGCAGCAGGTACTTTGCGCCTTGTTCTCACTACGGATGAAGCCAGTTCGCTGAGCTCACCAGGGAGGACGAGAGGCTGGAGTCAATGTTTCTTCTGGCCCTGGTTTCAGGGGTAGGAATGCTCTCTAGAAATTGGAACATTGTTTCGCTGGTATGTGTGATAAACATGTTAATGGAAACATCATGTGATACTATAAAAACGCCGGGTTTAGTAATACCGTGGCTGTTTTTGTTTGGTTCAGGCCTGTACTGGGTTTCACAAGGTTCAGTCTTTTTTAAGGGTGCCATTACTTGCCTGCCTTGTGCATGGCAATCTTCCTGATTAATTTATTTCCAGCAGCAGTTTCAGAAATTATATCCTCTTAAACACTGAACCGTTCATTCATGGTTCCTTTCCCCCTGTGGTGCTCACGAGTCGCCCACAAAAGACTTAAACCTTCTCTCGGAAAAGATTTCGTGTTATAGGCTTTGGCCTTCTGACCACCAACTACCAACCGCTTCGTTTTTATTTGGTTCATATAACAAGCGGAGAACTGGGAGGTAATTGGGTTAAGTACCCGATCTTTCTTCTGGGAACGAGAGAGGCCCACTAAACGCCTTCTTATAATGATGGACTATCAGGCGGCTCCCGAACTGTATCATCTTTAGCGCCCTTTTATTTTAGCGCCGTGGCCTGAAAAGCCGGAGCTCTGGGAGAGGCAGCCGGGCAGGAAGGGTTAAAGAGCCCCGGGAAGAGGAACCGGCGCGGCTGCCGGAGAAGGGCAGCGAATCGCCGCGGGAGAGCAGGGCAGGGCAGGGCGCTGCTGTCTGGAGAGCTCCTCTTACCGTTAAACACAAAGGAAGGAGCCCAGGGAATCGAAACCCAAATCCACTTGTAATCGCACGAGAGAATCGCGCATAATTACTTGAGCAACCTAGATTAAGATTGATGAGCCTTTAAAGCGCCGTTTCGGATCGATCCCCTGCCCCTAGCAGGAGCCCGGCCGTTACGCCAGCCTGCCCAGCGGCGCGCCAGGACAGCGCTTCGCCGAGCGCGGGGAGGGGAAAGCAGGAGGCGGCGCGGGGGGAGAGCGAGCTGAGCCTGGCGCATGTGATCCGGATCAGCTGACTGGGGTCAAGAGGCCAGGGTGGCCTATTAGGAGAGAGAAAAACAAGAAAATGAAAGAAAATAGAGTTTGTATCAATATTATCCAGCCCCTGGTGGGCTTGCCTGAAAGCTGTCATAGGCGACAAACCGAGCGTTGCTTTGGACTCTGAAAAGGGACGCGGGGGGAGAGGCGATGCCTGCCGCAGGGAGGGAAGTTAGCACGGAAATCAGGGCTGAGCCACGCACGTCTAGCAGCTAGAGGGTACATGCGAGTTAAGTGGGTGGTGGGAAGTGGGCCTCCAGAAATTCGTGGGTGCGTGGAGAGGGAGCGCTGCATTGCGGCTCCGAGCCCGGGTCACCATCTTTCGCCAGAAAAGAAGGGCAAAGGGGTGGCTGGCAACTTACCCTGGCGGCTGGCAGAGGGACCCAGATTTGAAGGGAGCCCTTTAGAGAATTGATTTTCCGCACTCCTCAGACTCAGCAATACTTAGTTCCTCTAGCTTCTAGAAGGTGCCAACTAGGTATTATATTTCACATTTCTTGAATGGGCATCTCGATTTATTTCATCTTAGGACTACATCTTGATTTCTATCTTGATTTTAAACCTCCCATTTTTTAAATATGGTCCGCATGGATGGAACTTACCATAAAATATGTTTAGATTCCGAAATCCACGGGGCTTGATTCTCTCTTGCTGTCATCCTAAATTCACATCTTATTGGTAGCAATAACCATTGCTACCTTATCTCAGAATAATTCTGTAATCTGTTTCCCTATTCTTACCTTTGTTAGAAATATACCATTACTGTAGTTTCAGGATTCACTTGCCAAGATGAAAACTTGATTGCATTTTGCTCACATATACTTGGAAACAAGACTAAGCAAAATCCATACATATTTATGTCAAAATCATCTTTTATGTTCAGGAAATCAAAATAATTCTGTTTAAATTACTCAATTACGTTTCTGTGGTGTACTGTAAAAACATTGCTGCCAGAAACCAGGTTTTAATGCTCAGCTTTCCTTTTTACTCAGTTGTAAGTCCTGTTAGGTTCATTAGGACTTACTCCCAGGAAAGGTTGCAGCCTAAGACAGTCTGATTAGAGATCAAATGGCGGTAGGCAAGAGAATATTTCTGGCATCAATTTCTGACATTTTTTTCACAATGCATTATAACAGCTACTTTCTTACAAATATGCGTGCACACGAACACAAACAAAACAGCATCAGGGGCCTTGCAGACGGTTTTATAGTGTGGAAAATAAGCCTTGACTAATGTCATGGATAATAATAATAAAGATTAAATTAAAATGTCTCATTGCTCATTCGATATTGTAAAGAACTGATTTTAGAACTAAAAGTACTTGGAGGGAAAGAAGCATCATTAAAGGCAGTCCTGGTTCCACTGTAGTTATCTTCAATGGGACATTCCCAATTCATGTTGATAGGATTCCTACGTATCCACGATAGATAAATATTTTCAGTTATGATTTTCTTCCCCTGATGATCAACCACAGTTCCAACCAGATCCCTCTGTCTTGGAGAGCTCAGGGTCTTGGGTTGAGCTGCAGTTAGAAGACCCAGGCAATCTTGTTTCTCCTGCCGCCGTCCCTGAGCGACCACCCTTTGGCGGGTCCTTTGGTGCAGCGCAGGGTCCTGCTTTAGGAAACATGCAGCACCAGCCTCCTGGCGCCTTGTCCTTCAGAGTGCAAAGGCTTTGCTTTCATTCTTGGCAAAGAAAGGGAAGCAGGGCACATCTGCCTCCAAATTGCCGCATCCTGACGTCGCCGCTCTTATCTTGCAGGGCCCGTGGTCCTCAGCACACCGGCTCAGCTTATCGCCCCAGTGGTAGTGGCCAAGGGGACGCTCTCCATCACCACGACTGAAATCTACTTCGAGGTGGACGAGGATGATTCAGCCTTCAAGAAAATCGACGCAAAAGTGAGTAAACTGCCAGGAAGGGAGAGCGGTGAGTGGTTTGCTGCAACTCTTATTTGAAGAAGGCTCAACGTCTGCTCCTTCTCTTTCCCATTCCCTCCCCCTGGCTCCATTACAGCTTTAATTATATAAAATCAGCTATTACTCCGGCCTCTTCTTTTATCAATCTCCCCCCCACCCGCTGTCCTGCCAGCCCGAGGGTCTTTGTGTGAACGTGGACAGATTTGGCTGTTAAGCCAATTGTTTGGAAATCCCTGGAGGTAACGGCGGGCCCACATTGCAGACCCAATCCTTGGGCATACAACTGCAGGCCAGGCGCCTCCTTTGGAACTAAGTGAAAATAAACCGCCCCATTTCATGGACTTGATTTTCAGGGGTGGGTGCTCTGGAGGGAGGGGAGGGGTTGTTGGATGGTGCTTAGTCTGAAAGTGGAGCCAGGAACACGCTCCATTTTCCAAGTGCGGAAGCGGAGGCACCTCTCCCTTATGCCGACCAGCAGCATTGATGCCGTAAAGCACGATCCTTGTTCGTCCCCCTCCCCTCCCCCTCCCTCCCCATACATGCGCACGAACAGTGTGAAAGGAGGAATTATGTGTCTGGAAGTCAGATCCCTAAAATGCTGCCTAAAATTAATACTGATTTAAAAGAAAAAAGGTGCTTGACTCTGATAGTACCATAGTAGGCAGTGTTTCTGATGAGATTTGTTGTCCATCTTTGATTCTTGAAAGCAGAATCAGGTTTAAAAGATGCATTCCGGTTCACTTCGCAGCCAGTTGCGCCCTCTAATTTTGGCCCTTGGGCTTAAGCATGGTCTACCTCCAGAGGGAAGGCCAGTCTCCCTGTCTGTCAGCCAACAAGGGCAGCACTGAAGCACTGGTGGACATGTCCTGTGCACTTCTTCTTGATGGACATCCGGAGAAGCCGGCGCTTGTTTTGCAACTGGCTGATGGCCAGAGTGATGACCTCTAAGTCCAATGGAACACAAACCCTAACCTAAGTACCGTTAGCTCGATCTTTGCCATCGATAAATTTCAGATTTCCCTCCCTTTTCCTGAAGTGTTAATTTTGTGGCCAACTAGGCCTCCAGAGCTACAGATTCTGACAAAAACAGGCAGCCAAGTTAACACAATTTAGTAAATCCTTGATGGGTAGATTTATTTCCTAGAGGTTGTAAAAATGTTACTCAGTTAATTAAGGCACCGTCCTGTGTGGCAGATGTTGACAGGGTCTGAGACCCGTTTGGGGGGCTGTTATCCCTTTTAAAAAATCCTTAAGTAAACCGGCCGCCAATGATTTAACTGATGTAGGTTGTAAAATGCAGCACCAGCCCAAATTGAATCCAGCACTGAAACCTTTGACCATATTTCTTTTACTTGTATTTATTAGTTTGTAATTAAATAAAATCAACAACAGAAATTTAAATCACAAAAAGTAATTATCCAGTGTATCTCAAGTGCATTTTTCCAATATATAATTCCAATATTCACAATTATATAGACAAATTCAATTTCTTCTGAATATATTTAAATAACATTTCAAGTATATTTATGGAATGTTAGAAATAGAACAAGCAATATATTTGAAACAAAAATGTAAACTTTTAAGTTTAGACACTTCAAAAGACAAGAAACATAAGTACCATGATAAAATCTACCTTTTGAAAGGGTATCTTCTTGAGCAGAAAATGTCTTGAAGTATCCAACAATGGCAATTTAACTTTTTCACCAAATCACAAAACACTAACATCCACAATTTCAAAGACAATGTGAGATCACAATATTCCATACAATGTTTTAAAATGTACATGCGTGGGAGGGGAGGGGAGAAAACCGCGGTAGGCTTCTTTGCTTTTCTTTGTTCGGGTGGCCTCTCCAGATCAGCATTTCCTCACGCAAAAATACTGGCCTGGTTAATATAATCCCCTGGTCTGGTTTCTGTTCCGCGGTGGTCGCAGGCAGGCTGCAGGACAGCCGCTATTGCCTCTCCCCAGGTGATAATCACGCTCTTTGTTTTGTTTTTCCGAGCGGGAGGTGGACGCCGGGTTGGTGACAAGTCGTAATCCTTGCGGTGCGGTTCGCCTGCGGGGACGGCCTCTTCCTTCTGTGCAGGCTGGCGTTTGCGTGGTCGGCTGGCAGCACCTGAGTTTTCCCCACAGAATCCTCGGAAGAGAAGGAGGCTGCGTGAATAGTTGACGGCAGCGTCGCCTCGGCCTCCTAAAGTTTTTCCAAACTTTTGGGGTTGGTGAGTATTTCCCTCGCCAGCCGCCACGTTTGTTTGGCTGCGTTTTCCAGGGCGGAGTGAGGTTTGCCTTGGAAGAGGTCTAAGTTGGGCAAGAAGTAATGCGGGCACCGCCTGCACTGAAGGCAGGAGATGAGCTGCAGTAAAATCCCGTTCAGGCGATCGCCCAGGCAGGACTCGTCCCAGTCCGATTCCCGCGGGTGCTTTTCGCACTCGTAGGAAACCAGCGTCTTCATGTGGTAGTTGTTCAGGGGCTGCCCGGGTAGCTCCAGGTGGCGATCCCTCAGCGTTTTCAGGATCGAGAGGCATTTCTTTCGGCAACCGCCCATTTGTAGTCTGTTCTCGGCCTCGGCAAACTGCAGGACCCAGGCATCGCTCTCGGCCGAGCTCTGCTTGCCTGCCAGCGAGTGGCATTCCTTGGACAGGAGGTTGAAGCCTTCGGCTTTGACCTCGGCCACGCGGTTCGGCCCCGGCCAGGGAATGTGGGGCAGGGGCCAGTGGGCAGCGCTTCTGGGCCAGATCCCGGTGCATTTAAACGCCGGCGTGATCTGCACCACGTATCTATCCCGGATCCGCAGCTTCACCTCGCTGGTGTCCGCCACCATTTTCACGACGTCTCGGTAGCTGCATTTGTCCACGGCTTGGGCTACCAGCGTCTGGAACCGGGAGCGAATTTTGCGGGCTGAGAGGTAACCCGAGGCCGTGATGAACTCCACCCAGAGGGACATGCTCCTCTTGCGCCCATCGCTCAACTTGAGCACCGCGCAGCCGGGCAGCGAGCCGTCGTCCACGAAATTGAAAACGCCCATCTGGTTCAGGTAAAGGACCACTTCGAACTCGGTGGGCGAAATGACTTCCAGGCCCTCGTAGCGGTTGTCCATTTCGTTCAAGGAGCTGATGAAGCGGGGCTCCTGCACTTCCACTTCCTTCAGCACGTCCGAGACCACTTTGCAGACTTCGCGGATAGTTTTCGCGATGGCCGCTTTCCTGGCTTGGCATTTCTCATTGTAGTATTTATTGAGATGGTAAACCAGCTTGGCCTGGGCTGCGATCATGTTGGGGCAGAGATCCGGATTGTAGACCGGAGTCTCGCAGTATGCTGTGGGATCCAATGCGGCTGCTAAGGCTGGAGCCAACTTAAGAGGAGAATCAGACTGCCTTACGCTCGGAAACGTAACCAGAAGCTTATAAAAAGCGCTAGGCGGCGGCGGCGGCGGCGGCGACGTTTCTGCTCCTTTCCAGCCCAGATGCTTTCTCTTGCTGCTGCTGGATGGACCGTTTAGCTCTGGACAGATTTCGGGTCCTTATCAAACACACACCCTGTTTCGATGTGCTCAAATGGGTGCCGTTAGAGGATCTTTGAGTGAGCAGCGGAACGCATGGAGATCTGCTGTTAAAAAAAAAGTTGAAAAAAGTTTGAACCGATTTAGCAAGGCTCCCAACAGTCTGAATTACACCTCTGGCTATATATATTTATTTGAGCTTCTCTCGGAGTAGCAAGCATGTGTGTTGGGTGGCTAGACTGCAAGGGAAGTGCCGGTGTTTCTCTCTCTCAGTGTGTGTATGTATCAGAAGAAGCTGGCTGTTGGTTTGTATAAGAACCCAGATGCACTCGTGTGGAAATTATAAAGGCAGGGCCAGGCAGGCGGGCGGCCAATCGCCACTGGGCTCGTCACGGCAGCCTCTTTCAGCTCCAGCCCGGTTAATTAATCCCTCTCTTGGCGGTAGAGAGAGAAACACACAAAGTAAAGGTAGGGGGCTGATGGCACACAACGACCAGCCAGGCCGCCTATCCATGGGGAATGATGGAGAGGGCACTTAAAAGCGATGCCACTAGGAAGAGACTTCGCGGAACTCGAGAGGCGCAGTCAGAGCCGCTTTCTGGCGCAAACGGGACTGCAGGTGTCACAAGCCCGCCATCCTTCGACCAGCAGACTGGAGAAGAGGTTCGCTGACGGAGAAAGGAAACGGGGACCCTCTGTCTTTCTGAACGGGACTTCAACTGGCGCTGCCTCATAGCCATTGGAAACCGCCAGGACAGTTTTCCACTGGTCAGCTGGCCAGCCTAGTGTTAGGAAGTCTCCGATCCTTGACCGTAAATGCCAGGAGAAGGCTCCCCTCCTCCTCCGGCACAGTTAAATAGCATGAAGGGCGATCTGACGGGTCTTAATCGATCGGATGCAAATGTTGTCTTCACAGATTGCTAGCAGACGAACGAGGTATCCCGTTGACGACCGGGTTTGTCAGTTTTCCGGACTCGGTTTCCGAAGCCATGCAGCTGGTGGTCAGCATCAATTGTGTTTGTTAGTGATTAGGTGCATTGTTGCCTTCTTTGCGTCACATCCGTGTAACAGAGGTATCTGTGGGAAACGCTGAGTGTTCTGGACATACTTGCAAAAATAAATGTCTGTTAACGATCCGAAGTGGGCAGTCTACCCTCGTGTGAATTCCGTTCGCAGTCTATTCGGGATTAAATAAAAGGGCACGTGTGGCAGAGGGGGCGGGCCGGATCAGCGGAGCTCATACTGGCGCTGGCCGGCAGCATTTTTCTCCGCATGGAGCACCCCAGGAAGGGCTGAAGTGGGCGCAGATTTTGTGGGGCGCCTCCCGGCAGAGCTGCTCATTGCGGGGCGCTGGCCCCAGAAAACCGGTTCCCGAGGAGGGGGAAGTGACCTGCGGGAGCGCCCCGTTCTTGGAGGGGCCTTCCGAAGCCCCGAGCGGCCTCTTAAGGTTAACATTACTTGAGTGCCATCCGGAAAGCGCGAGGCGTGCATCAGCGAGATTTAAGCCCTCGAAATCAGTGGTACCTTCTTCCACATTGTAAAGTGGGGGCTCCCCCAGGCAAACGGGTGTTGCCTTTAGCCTTCAGGTTCCATTTAATTCTCATGGATGTTGGTGGTTTTAAACAGGCGGGTTTACTATGCGCTGAGACTGTTTCAGGGACTTTTTTCCCTCCCTAAAATTTCATCCATTTCCCTGCTAGTGTAATTATGTAGGATCTGGGGATCAGGATTCACCCCTCAGACGCACTGCTTAAGCCCTCTCCTTGAGCAATATTCTCCCCCTTTCCCAAGCGCCCCGCGTTCGAAATCAGGCGCCCCTGAACGTGGAACTCGCCTGAGGCCAGTCGGCGTCGAGCTCCCCGAACGGACCGAGGCGAGTCCGTGTGGGCAGGCGTTTAATGGGACAGCGGTGAAGATGCAGCCCCTCTAACCGCTGCGGAGAGGGCGCCGGTCTGAAAGTGCCTCCGGCGGCCGCCTCGGCGGGTTCGATGATCGCCGGGCGGGAGCTGAGGGAGTCGCGTTTTCCGCGAGTCGGCGCTTCTGATCTGTCAGCGCCCTTCCCCGCTGGTAGCGGGCGGCTGCATAGGAAATGGTAACGGGGCACTTCCAGACCAAGCCGGAGCTTTGAGAACGACTTTCCACCAGGGCCGGAGATCTGCACAGGCAGGCGTTTCGATTGGCGATGCATCGCCCCCGTGGTTCTTTCCCCCCAAAGTTGGGGCTTCGGGGAAGAAAGGGAGTGGGCCAGGAGCCGCTTCAGCGCTTGACTTTTTCGGCTGCCCCAGAGACTCCCAGGCGGCAGGGACTGCCAACGGGTGAAGGCGCGCCCCGGGAGACGTTTCTCGCCCAAGAATTGAGCGCCCTACGTTTGCCCCGTTGGTCTAGCGCGACAGGCCTCCCATTTCCCTCACCCAGGAAGATGCCTTTGCCCTCCGACTGGCCGGGGCGGGGCTGAGCTGGCCGACGGACACAGCCCTCTCCTCTGGGGGCCACCGTGAAGGGCGATTCGCGCTGGAACGCCGTGCAGAGCCGGCGCTGGCCCTGCGGGAGAAGGGACCCGGCCTGCGGAACCCGAGGGAGGTGTCTGGAGCGCGCTTCTGCAGTTGCCTCCGCTGTCTGACGTATCAGAGCTTTCCGATTGTCTTCTCCAATCGCCAGCTTTTAGCTGAAAACATAAACTGAGCTATGAATTACCTGGTACATGGCACCAGCCGGCCATTTAGATTCTCTTCTCAGAGGAGATGCAGCACTAAGCTACAACTGAAAGCATAAGACAACAGGAATCCTCTTCCCTTCCTCACTGCCTACTAAGAGAAGACGCATACTGTGAAGCATTTAGTTACATTGACCTTGTTTCTATGATAGCAAGATGCAGACCTAAACAACGGAGTATAATTAAGTCCCACTAAAATCGGAGGGTTTTGATTTGGACTAAAATGATTGTCGGGATGGGGCTTAAGAATGTCCTGTTATACTTCCTGGAGGTAAATATTTCTTGCAGAATATATTCTGTAAATACATTACTATTACTTAACATAGAAAAAGCTAACAATAATTTGTAGGCCTGGACAGTCAAACTGGATTGCTAAGACCTTGATAGTTTAGACCGCAGTCTTTACATGCTGAACAGCATTATGTCTTCAGTGGGCCTTACTTCTGGCTAAATACACACATCCCATGGCTGTTGCTATATCCTCCTGAGATCACTAAGACAAGTTGTGTAGATCAGGTTTATCTTCTCTTAGGATATTATTATTATTATTATTATTATTATTATTATTATTATTACTACTATTATTATTATTTTCAGCAGTTGCCACTACTGATTCAAATGGCTTTGGCATATTGAAGTGTGCTATAGGAGCCATGCAGTTAATAAAATAAATATGAGTTATAAAATACACTAGTTTATTTCAATTTATATGAAATGGAAATTAGCATATTAGTTTTAAACTAAATTTCAAACATTTTAAAAGACATACAAATGAATTGTATAATGTTCAGAAAAAAAGAGAGTATACTTGAAATTGGTAGAGTTGCTAAGCTCAATGTGAACTCAGTCATTTATTATTTAAAAATCAGTCTAACCAACCAGTCAAACTTCATTGACTTTACCTTGATCTTAATTTCATGCAATCAAAACAGAAACATACTGACAAGAATCCCAGTACTTTTCTAAGTAGGTGGTGGATTGGACTGAATATTAGTAAATGCCTTCCCAAATACGTTGTCATAAAATAATGGTGCATTAGATAAAAGATTGAGATGATTGTTTGGGGTTGATATGCTCACAAATTTAAAGCATTGCACTTTCTACTTTTCTTTGTTCCAGATACCAACTTGACACTAGTTTCAGTTTTAGTTTTAGTGTCATGTTTTGTTGGGGAGCAAAACAAAAATAATTTGATCAAATTTATTATTGTGCAAAGAACAAAAGGGATAGGAAGTACAGTGAAATGTTATATCCTTTATTTTTTCCTCTCCAGTTGCTTAGATCTGCCCACTTTTACATTATTTGTTGCAGTTAGAATTTCCAGACATCCATATAAAATATTATGTCAAAAATCATTCCTGTATTATTTTAGAAGCCAAGTTTATTTAAAGATACATGTTGATGAAAATATTTTGTGTTCCAATAAATGACTGCATGACTTCAGTTTTAACATTTCATTAAGCAGTCCTTATAAGCATATTGATAACGGGTTAGATTGCATATATTAGCAAAAGTGCTTATATTTATAACACATTTTGCATATTGTGTAGTTGTGATTCTACACACCCCTACTCATGAAGTTTTATTTTTTAATAACTGTCTATAGCACTGAGGAGACAGCACATGAAGTGAGTTTTTATTAAATTATTTATCCCAGTTGGTGCAGTGGATTTGAAAGCTCATTGAATATATCTGATATTTAACTATGTTTTCTTCTTTTCATAATACATTCTCCTGCCACCCCAATAAATTTATTTTTGCACTAAATTAAACAAACACGCACATCTATAGACCATTCATTTTATTGACTTTTTTCCCAAAATAAAATAAACAGAAGTCTATTTTCCAAGCACATCTTGCGATACTTGTGATTTTTTAAAAAAATATTTTAATTACGGTGGCTTTTTCAAACAGAGCCCAGATCAATGGGTGAAAAAGCAGTTTTAAAAGGCTATTTTTTTCCTCAATGCTTTTTGGTTTATAATATTAAAAGATGTATACCCTATATGCAATGAATATGCATAATTATATTACAGATGGCTTCTTCATACATATATGCATTTGGTGTCTAAAACAGTTCAGGTTGGGTTATTTAAACAGGAGCACTTCAGTGTTCTGGTATAGATTAAGATACTGTATAATTATACTTGTTCTGCTTCAGGACTTTGCTACATATACAGCCTAGAAAGAAACCTTCTCCCATTCCCCAAAGATTAAGGCATAGCAAATCTTTCAGGCATGCCATTCATCTTTGGAAATAAGGATTACTCAGCTTTCTACATTGTGACTCTGTTTAAGTTAAGTGATGGAAAGGGTGCTCCAGTCCCATGCCTGCCTTGCTGCCCATTCACTCTGGCTGAGAAGAATCCTCAACCTTCTGCACCCCAGTTGCAATATGGTAATGAATCTCAGGACTAGCTGTTGCTTTTTGTCTCCCTCCTTTACCTCATGTTGTGATGACTCTTACAGTGTAGCCAAGAAGAGAAAAATAATCATAGACCCCACCTTGCACACATTTAGAAAGAACCAGTCTCAGGTAATCTGAATTCCTATATACATATTAATAGGAATCTATCAGAGGAAACACCATTGAAAGCAATGATAAGAGTAGACACATGCAAAATTACGTTGTCAGTCTGTAGTTCTGAAGCAACTATAGAGCTGTTTTTATGGGCTATAGCAATATCCTCTCCTGTATTTTTGAAAAGCAGGTGTTTTTTTCCCCAACCACCAAAATCCTGATTCTAACTGTCTTTTCTCGGATGATCCTTGAAAAAAACAAATACTACATTTCTTTTGTGGACCATGTGTAGTCAAAAACTCACATCACTTAAATCCAATATGTATAGATAGTCCAAAGTAATTGTGCTGCTTCAATTCTTACAAGTTAGCTATGGCCCAGTACCAAAATTCATAAAATTATCTCATTATTATTCCAAGATGGCATTTATATTAGATTTATATCATGCTAGGTGTACATTGGGAACAACCACTAGAGTTCCTCTTATATACATTCTTATTCTTATTTGAAATAAAAAATTAGTATGCATTGTTTGAAGAATTTTTAACATAAACACTTTTTTGCACAAAGTTACACTCAAAATAAATGATAAAAAGGATGAAAAGAAAATGTATCAGAGAAAAATATGGCATATCTACATGTCAGATTTTAGTGAAGCAGTCCAACAGCAACATTTTAAGAATCCTACTTTGAGAATGTTCTTTCTTTCTGAAGCTCAAATGGTCAGTTAGGGATTAGTTCTCTTTAATCTACTACATCTGCAGTGGGTCACTCAATAAAACTCTCACTACTATTTTATATTATATATGATTAATCAACTAAAATACACTCTGTTGACCTTGAAAATATAGCAATGTGTATTGGATGAACAGCTTTGAAAGCTTAAAGTAATCTCTTTCGTAAAGAAGATTTCTAAAATGTATTCTTTAATGCAGGGAATAGAATTCCTAGAAATGCTTTCTGTCATACCTGAAACTAGAAGTTTCTAATAATTCTATTCTGTCCATTAGGCAGAAGTAGACAGAAGTAACAGTTAACCCAGAGTTAATATATAAGAGCACATTACTAACTGATGTCATTTAATTATTGCAAAGACTAGATATTTGATACCAGAGGATTCTTTTCCTTCAGTAGCCTGTATTCTTCAGGGGCCACTGCTGGTATTCAAAGACATAAATTGTGAACAGGATTTGTAGGTGTAACATTAGTTATTTTGCATTTGACCACCATCTCCAATACTTGTCTTTTGAATTAAGAGTATGTGACAAAGCTACAAGATTAACTGATGAAAAATAAACTCATTGCTTTTGAAATCACTAACATCTGGGCATAATCTGAAAGCAGTTAGGTGTACGTGAAGCCCCACTGAAACCTGTTATATTCATTTAGGTGTTGCCCATTTTAAATCTTTAATAGATGGAATATCCATCTTTGAAGAATTCTCCACTTATAAATCATCTACAGAGGTTTGACCATAATTCTATTGTAATCTGTGGAATTATCCCCCCCCCAAATAAATATAAATATAAATACACACACACACACACACACACACACGTATTCTGGTAGTCTTTCACATTCAAATACAGATACTTAATAACTCTATGACTATTTAATTTTATATATTATAAGCAATCTCGATTTTATTACATAAAATGCAAGATAGAAGGAAGGACAAGCAATAAAGCACTGCTATTAAAGTTATCTGTATCATTTTTTATTCAGTATTTATAGCAAGGTAATAGTTTTATTTTCTTAAACAGAAATTCCCCTCCTATTTTCAGTTTGTTACTACATGGTAACTATTTTTTAAATGTAGGAACATTCCTAATGTATGTGAGATAATAGAAATATATTTACTTGTTAAAGTACAGACTGAAATTCCACAAGACTAGTGAAATCAACTTGTGTGTACCTTTGCAGCTCTAAGGCATATATAATTCTTATGGCTGAGTGCAGAGAACAGCAGCAAGGATGATAGGGGGCTTGGAGGCTAAATCCTATGAAAAGTGGTTAAAGGAACTTGGTGTGTTTAGCTGAAAGAAAAAAAGGCTAAGGGGAGACATAACAGCAGTTTTCCAATACATGAAGGGATGTCACAGGTCAGAGCGTGTGAATGTATTCTCTATAGCACCCAAGGCTAAGACAAGAACCAACTGGTGGTATCTTAACGGAGACAGATCCAAATCTGAGATAAGGAGGAATTTCCTGTGAGACTTATTAAACAGTGGAACAGCCTGCCCCCTGAAGTTGTGGGTGCTCCATCATTAGAGATTTTCAAGAAACTATGGGTAGCCACTTGTCTGTGGTATGAGGATGGTATGAGAATTCCTGCACTACACAGGGTGTTGGGCTAGATAATATCCAAGGTCCCTTCCAACCCTATGATTCTATAACTCTTGTATCCTAGCCCGGGTTGTTAACAAAAATAAATTGAATGATTGCCATTCATTCTAAAACAAAATCCCCCATAATTGCCTATTTTTTTAATCTCAGATATTTTAATTCAAAAGCCCATACAATTGTTTCATATCACAAAGCATTTGGTTTCAAGTGAAAAGCTATTTTGACTCCTGTTGAAAATGTTGAGTTGTATAATGAAATGTAAGGTTTCCAGCATGAAATCTACAAAAGCTTTTTCAAGATTTATCCCACACATGTTATATTTCCATTGAACTCAGTAACACTTATTCCTGAGTGTATAGGATTATGCCATAGATCTCTAAAATTCACCAGTTCTGAAAAGTTGCGAGGTAGGAAAACCTTATTTAAATTATTTTAGAAGTCTTCAGTATTAATGGATTTAGTGTACATTTCAAAGAAAATTCAAAAGCAGTTCATCATTAGATATCTTCATACTGCTGCTCCATATAGATATAACTCACAAAACTGTTGTGTTGACAAACCAAGCTAAATAACAGGGGTTGTCAACCATATGTGCTCTGGAATTATAAACCCTGAAGCATACTTTTTTAAACTGAAAGTTGTTGCATCTTCCAAATCTCAATAGCACTAGTAGACATTTATTGGACACTAGTAGACATTTATTGGAAGAGATGCTATTGGCTGCCTTTAAAATACTGGCAAGAGAAAGTGCCAATGGGTCACGCCCTATGCTGACACTATATATGTTATTTATTAGGAATTAATATAAAAACAAACACTTTCTTTTAACTGATTTTAATATACTATGATGTAGTCTTGGTTAAATACAGAGAACAAAGGGACTGAGATTATTTTAATGATCTTTTTTTTCATCTTTGAAGGTGGATTGTCACCAACCATAACAAATCTTGCTTAGTAGACAGTTCTAGTATATCAACTGTAAAGGATGATATACTTCTTCTCCAAAATACATTTTCTTCTTCTTGTTTACTCAGGAGTGAGTCTTGCTGGGATCCAGAGGAAATTATTCCCAGATAAATGAGTATAGGATTGCAGCCTTAATGCCTTTTAAAAATACCCTAGATTTTTGTAAGTACTTCTGGATTTAAATTTATTGCAGTATTGACAATGTGATGAAGAACCTCAACAGCTAAAAGAAAGTTTATTAAAATTCTGGGAGGCAGTCTTGTGCCAGAACAGTTCTCATGCTTCAAATATCATGCTTGGATTTCAGGAACATTTTTTTTAGAAAATATCATTTAATCTTTTTATTAAGATCATTTCCTCAAAAACAAACATGCCAAATTACAACCAGAAAGACATGTTTTTTGATAATACATATAGCAAATGTACCACACAAACTCTTTCCAAACAGCTTTTAAAGTAGGTCAATAAGCAGTTAAAATAAGGAATGTCATCTCCTTAACCCCTCTTTTACTAACTGGATGAACTAGTAGTCAACCCTGAATTTCATGGTGTCAGAGTAACATAGCAAGTGGATTGGAGGCTGCTCGTTTCCTGTTTATTATCTCTAGGAATTTGATACATGAGCTTAGAATGTCATCTAAACAATTATGCTTAAAATCTAAAGTATTTATTTAAAGTATAAGCAGGTATAATTCTTCCTCTCAGGTAAGTTGGAAAGGGATGTAGGATGCAATCCTTTTTCTCGAGATGTGGGAAAACGATGCAGTTTGCAAAGAATGCTTTAAAACTTTCTCAAGACAGGTGCTGTTTTTGACCTTTAAAGCCCTGCATGGCATGGGGCTGGGTTATCTGAGGGACTTGCATTTGGTGGGTCCCAGGAGGTGGACCTTCTCTGGTGTTGCTCCTCCTTGTGGAACATTCTCCCTCCTGAAGTTAGGCTCGCCCCTTCCCTGCTATTGTTTAGGAAGTCCCTAAAGACCTGGTTATGCCATCAGACCTGGGGGGGGGGGTGGACCCGGAGATATTCTTAGATGGCTCCACTGTAATTGATATTCTGCTCTCTCTGTGGGGTTTGTATATTTTAAAATTTAAAATGTTTTAGATTTTTGATGTTTTCATTTTAATAATCACTTTTTATATTTTTATGATTGTTTTTATCTATTTGCTATTTTATTTAATTGTTGTACGCATCCCAGAGTCACTTTGTGTGAGATGGGTGGCTACATAAATGTGATGAATCAATCAATCAATCAGTCAATAAGGCAGTGTGAAGAAGTTGCCTTTCCTTATCCAGAGATAATGCAATCTTGAACTGCTTTAAATAACCACTAATTTTCACAATAAAATATAGTGGGCACGTCTTGTTTGGTAAGTACCTTACCAAAACTTTGTCTAGGAATTGTGTTCAGTTGGTATTGTTTATTTTTATTGATATCTTAGCTTTTCTGGTTATATAAGTAATAAAAAAATACAACTGTGAATGTATGCTTTGCTTTCTTAGTTGTATTTTTAAAGTATGAAAAATTAAATTGAGGAAACCATGATAGACCTGCATGTATTATGAATATAAAGAAAGAATTTAAATATTTTTTTCAAGACTTTAAAACTTGGAGTCATCCAATACATTCCTGGTTAAAAGCATAGGACAGATAACATAACATAATAATCAGTTAAATAACTGCTATAACACTAAGCTTCCCAATGCAGTAGCTGGTCTAGCTAGACTTTGGCTTCCTCCAGAATGACTATTTGAGAGCAAGTTTCTGTTTCTTTGATACTCCAGATAAAGTTACCGTTAGTGTCAATGTTAGGAAGAGAGGCTGAGTTCTCATTCTTTGCATCATATAAAAATAGATTTGCAGTTTTAGAATCAACACTGTATTTATCCCTCAGGACAACACTGAATTTAAGATATATCACAAAGTACAAACAGAGAAAAAAACTTATAAACACAGACAAATATTCTGTGCAGTGCCCACCTTTCCCATGTTGTTATCCTAGAGTAGCTAACTGAAATCCATTCTGGAGATTCTCCCTCCCCAATACATGTACATGACACACCAGTGTATGCAAGTACGTGTATGTATGTAAGTAGATATTCCTGCCAGACTGAAGCCACCGTCTAAAAAAGTCAGGACCAGGATAAAAAATATATTACTTGAATTAATTGCTAATTAAAATTAATTGCCTGTAACATTTAACAAAATTAACTGATGAGCATCTGCATTATCATTCATACATAAGCCATTTTCAACAATAGAAACATATTGGTAAATACACAGTATTCCCTCTCTCCTTCCAGCTGAAACATCACAGGAAGGAAGGAGGGGGATGAGGAAGGGAAACAAAACAGGTTGAAGATGAGGTAATGAACAAGTAGTCAGACAGGAAAGAAAAGGGAGAAGTACTGCTTGGGGATTACAAAAAAGGGTTAAATTCACCAGGCAAACAGCTCCTCCAAAAAGCAGTTAATTTTCATAGTATTCTTAAACACATGAATCTTTTTTTATCAGCAAAGCAGCTGGAGGCTGCAAGCATTTACACCTTATGTAACTTCCTTTGTTTTCAAAACCTATCTTATTCTTTTAAACAAATGCCAAACAATCCCAATTACAATATCCAGGAAATTATTTGGAGAAAAATATTTTCCTATTAAATAAACATGGTATTACTCCCTTTTGATACAGTGTTAAATTCTGGACATCCTTAAAACTTCAAAATGGTCAATGAACCTACCCCTTAATCTTGCCACAAGATTATTTATCTTGCAAACTGCTGTTGGCTTTGGTTTTGGGGGGACAAAGAACACCTGTAGTAGTTTCTCTCCTCCCACTCCCCAGATAAAATGTTCTTTATACTTTAAAATATTTCTTAATGCCATCATTGACATATTTAGCTCTGGGCTGGGTCAATTTCTTACACTTTCAATCTTCCTGCCAAATTTGAACTCTGATGTGTACTAAATCCCATATATTTAATAAATTGTTAAGTACTAAGAGACAAGAACCTGGTACAGATGAAATGAATACATGACATCTTATTGGTGTCCATAGCAGTTAAGAAATTGCATGGCACCATTAAGTGGAAAGATTTTGAACAATTGGAATGACCATTTTTCCATTACCAAGTAATGTTCAAGCAGTGAACTTATAAATAGCTGCCCAGAACCCAATATGGTGTATCACATGCAAACCTACCATCATAGCACACTGTGTTACATCATTCCTGGCAAAAATAGACATAGATATTATCACATTTACTATTTTTCTATGATGGGATAATTTTTGAAATTACGTACTTGATAGTAAATACCTAAATGAGGTATTACTAGGTTCACTAGACTGAACCTCACTCAAATCATGTTAATAGCACGTTGAACTTCTAGCCAAACATATGTTACACATTGACCTTGGACAAAAAACAGTTGACTTTTATCCTTTATACAATAAAATTGCTTAGTTTAATTTTAATGAGTGGAGTCATCTGTTCTATTAAGAGGGTAAAAATAATTGCAGGAACTAACATTTCAAATGAGAATATATTTTAGAAATGTTTACAATGTCTCTGTGTAACAATTGCAGAATCAGATCTATAATAAGAATAAATGTATCATATCTGATAATGCATAACAAAGCACAGAAATATGTTTCAGTTTTGGAAATCAAACACTGTTCAGTGTTGATTATTCATAGAGCTATTCTGCATGGTCCTAGTTCTGGAAGCAATCTCTTCTATGAAAAAGAAGTTTTCATCATATGCAAAACAAATAATTATGTGAGTGTGGAAAGAATTTCCTTTATTTAAAAGAATAGGGAACTTAAAATGACATTTAAAGCACATTTGGGGTTTAATACTCTATCAAAAAATAGATTAATTTCAAGTGAAGACACAAATATTCCAAAAATTTTCAGGGTTGGAAAGGCCAGGTGTGGACGGGGTTCCCTGTTTCTGAAAGTGGGCTTAAGACAGGAAATAGACTTGAAATCTGAAATATAAAGACAATTCATTTATACAGTCAATTGGACCTTCTCCTCAAAGAGTTGTTTTGATTATTAATATTTTCTATCTCCTTTGTTTATACTTCTAAATAAAAAATGTGATAATGATTGTTCCTGCTTTAACGTTATATGCTACTTACTTAATGTATAATTTGCACTCTTAGAATTAATATACACTTCTTTGGAAGAAATATATATTTCTACATGAAAACATATATCTTTATGTGGTGTGCATATACAATGTTTTGTTTATCTATTGTTTATAAATTGTTTGTAAAGTTAAAGCAGAACTTCTTAGATGTTTTTGGAATATAATGTGTGACATCACAAAATATTTTGTATCAGTTTTGCTTGCATAATGTGGTCTAGAAATACTAGAATTCTGCCAGCAGAGTGCAAGCAATAAATTAAATGTATAATTTATTTTAGTCTTAATACAATAATTGAAAGACATATTGCAAGTCATTTTTTTTGCCTGTTTACAGAACTTTTAAAAGAAAAGTTAGTTTGATAAACAATACTGAATAATTTTTAACAAATATTCTACTAAAGGCACATTTTCTTTCCTGCAAATCATTTCTCAAATATATCAAAGGCTAACTTACGCCCTTACATGTTGTTTTAATAACTCTGTAAAACAAAACAGTTAATAAATATAGGCTTCTCATTGGCAGTAGGAAGTATATGTAAGTAATATCACATTTACTAGATTGTCCCTTAATGCTTGTAATTTTTAGCTGCACCTCAAGAGATTTCCCTTTAGTAAGGTAAAATAACAGAACATGCGAAGAACACAGTTGCCTCATTGTACTCATTAAACATGTTCATTGTTTGTGAGAATAAAGCTGTGTTGGTAATTTATTTTGGCAAAGCAGCTCTATGTCCCTTACAGTTGTTGCTTGTAATTCTACATTTTGATTTGTTTTTGCACAACATTTCTTGCCTTTATTTTTAAGGAAATAACATGGAATATTTATTGTATACAACTTACTACTAGCCTAATTTGCACTTCATGAACAAATGGCATACTTTAATAGATGGGAAGATTCCCCCCGCCCTACCAAAATTCAGTTCTTCATTTGTTTTGCTCACCATGCCGCATTAGCACAGTTTTCCCTTGTGTCCATCTGCCCGTGTACAATTTAGCCATGGGCATCTGTAGACCTTGTGGTGATCAGTATTGCAGCAAAAAGCCATATGTGTTTAAATAAAAAAACCTCCTTATTTCATTTGCTGTTTTAACTGGATGGATAACTTTTGTGCCTTAAGTCAGAGGAAGAGAAAATACAAAAATAATTGCTTCTATTCTTTAGGCAGTTTCATTTTCCCTTTCCAATATGGAATGCTTGTCAGCTTTCCTGATAAATGACGGCATGTATTTGCATAGATTTTACATTAGCAGAAAAATTAGTTTATTTGTGAAAAAGTAGTTTACATAATAATGCAAAGAATGGTATAAATCATGTTTATTAAGCTAAGGAAAGAAACTGTAGAAGCCTTTGCAGTAAAGGAAATATTGCCCCCTCCCCCACCTTCGCTTATTTTAAACTTTATTTTAAATGCATGTGTTAGAGAACTTTGTAGTCCACTGACCAGATATTTCTAAAAGCAACCTTTTTTTTAGAACAGGAATTCCACTTCTATTATTTAAATATGGAAATCCATTTACTAAAAGCTCTCAATAAACTTAATTTATACTTTATGAATTTTATTTACAAGCTTAATAGAAAATTGTTGTTGCTTATAGATTATGCATAAAAGACACATTTAACATTTCTGATTCCTCTATTGATGTATTGTTGTCTGAAGTGTTTCTTTGAACGATTTCAGTTGCTGTATCATCATTTAGCAGAACCATGAAAATAAGTGGTGTGGGATTTTTCCTCATAGTTTGAATATATTCTTTTAAATCTGAACATTACTAGTTTCAAAACACATTTTAAACACTGGAATTTAGTCACGCTTTGAATTATTACAGCATTCTTCATACAGAAGCTCAATGCCTTTCTTTGGGTGAAAAATGTCCAGAAATCTTTCAGGGAAAAATGTCCAGTTGTATCTTGTGGCCTAGGGGCAAACATTGTGTGCAAAGTATTGGGCATTTTTATGCTGTGGAAAACGCAGCTGTATTCAGAGCTGTTGTCTCATCCAGTTTTGCAAAATATCCTGTTGCTGATGAAACTTGCCATGCTACCAAAGTGCTTTAAAAAGTGTGCCTTTGCCACTTCTCAAATCTGGGACGCCCTGGGTACTAGCTGTCATAGCTCAACTAATGATGACAAATATCCTTCTTCATGCAGATTGCGAGTTTGCTGGCTGCTATGATCAGGCAGCCAGATTACCTTTCTCAGACACTAACTTAACCTTTTAAACTCAAGTTCAGAATGGGATTATTATCTAAATGATTTTCTTTCTCTTTTAAGTGAATACATAAATATATTCCAAAACAGTTTTCATTCCTGTTGCACTAAAAGAATGGGGAACTGATCTGATCATGCCCATAAGCAGTAAATACACTTTGCAGGTTAAAACAACCTATCTGTACTGGTTGAAATCAGGGCTGATTTCCCCACCGGCATCAGAGAGCCTCATAACATCTATTCGTTAACAATGTGATTGTGTAAGGTTTGCCTGAAGTTTTAGAATAATATTCAAGTTTTATTGGATATTAATACTATGACCATGTCTGGGAGCCTTCAGTCTAATTCATATTTCATTTACTGGTTTGAACCAAGCCTTAGGCCTCAGCTCAACGTGATCTCTAAAATTTCCCTATTGTTATATGTACGAATGTTTGCAGTTAATTCGTGGGGATTTGAGTAAGCATTACAGGAGTAATTGTTTTTTCAATGTTTCGTTCTTAATAGAAGCTTTCAAATATGAACCATTTTGTGCAGTTTATGTTGCTGTGCATTGCTCTCTTGTATACTAATACTGAATTCATTCTCTGAATGTGAATCATTCTGAACCCATACAAAGCCTACCTGCACACAAGAAGATGACTTGGCTTTGAAAAAGTAACATAACAATCTTTATGGCTTTTTTTTTTACAGAGAAAAGCCACAAATAGCCCAATGAAGACTAAACATAGATCAGAATATGCTGATAAAATCTTGGGAGGGAGAACTGGAGGTGGAGAGTAGAATGGAGTAATCTGAAACCTTCAGTAAGAGCACTCCACAGTGTAACTCCATGTTGCAGTTCCTATTTTTCCTATTATTATTTATCACAAGGCATGATTGCGTAGAAAGATTTAAAAATAAAGGGAAAGGATGCAAATTGAAATCCAGTTATTTATTTTTACTCTAGTACTTCTTTTTTGCCAAGAAGCTGCCAAGGCAGTGTTCAATAAATAAAATTTTAAAAATGTAACAATATATTTAAACAGCAATTATTCTTATTATTTAATATAGACTGAGATGTAGCTGAAGACGCAGAGTGCTTTTTCAATAGAGGATGAAGAAGTCCTAAGAGGTCTATGTTGTGCTTATATGCTTTAACCTGAAATAATGAGCTATTTCAGTACTTAATTAATGTTGGGGGATTCAGTCTAATCAGAAGCTTCATGAAGAAAGCCATTCACTACCTCAGATCACTAACAGCTAAAGGAGAATTTGCACAGTTCCTCTCAGCAGTCCATTTATAAGCCCAGAAAAATTGTTCTAATAAAAATTTTTCTATCTAGAAGTGGTTTTGCTAACTTGAATGTATGGGATGTTCCGGTAGTTCTAGAGAGATCACAGCCAGAGAATTCTGTGTCAGCTCTGATATGAGAAGGATGCTCCAAGATTATATGCTAAATAATCCTTACTGGACAAAAATTTCCTAACTGATTTCACTATTTGGAAAACTTGCTATTCTTAATGATTTCTGACCCTGTGCACCTTCACATAACTTTAACCAAAAACTTTCTATAGATAAGCAAGATTTTAATGGGAAACCCACTCCTCAAATGTACAAGGTTTTCCCCCACTTTTTTTTTTTTTTTTTTTTACCATTGCAGCAGTAGCAACAATAAATTTATCTAATTTTATGCTTTATGTTTGGGAATGCAAGATCCAGGAAACACTTAATTAAATCAAAATACTGTTAAAACTGTAATTATTCCAATGCATGGCTTCATGTAAAGGGTAGGGAAACATAAAGCCGTATCAAGGATGCTGGCTTTCCAAGGACTGCCTTTCAGTTTGAAAAAGGAAGAGGCAGACTTGGTCTTGATGGTGGTGTATCTGCATGTTGATATGAGAGCAGGTCAGGGAGATTAAATTTCCTCTCTTGTCTATCCCACATGTGATGTTGAATATTGCAGCTGTCAAATTCTCTACTCACCCTTCCCAATGTTATATATGATTGGCTATAGACAATTGCTGGTTGCTGTGATTGCCTGAAGAAAAAAATGTATTCTCCTGTGTGATTGGCCTAAACATGATGTCTTCCCCATACCTCTTGGGTGGCATTTTAGTAGGCTTATATTTTATTATTTTTTCACAACCTGGTGATGATGGAGGCATTGACTGGTCCATTGCACAGATAAGCAGAGGATTGTTCTGCTCAAATTCCTAAAAAGGAGATATCTAAGGTCCAGCACAAAGGCTAGCATATAGCAATAGTCCTCACACACATGCAGTTACTCCAAGCTGCACACCGAGTGATGAATTGCCAGCAATTAGGTTACCAAATTATCCCTGTCCTGTCCTGTGTGAAACATATGTAAATTGCATCAAATAAAACCTGGTTCTTGGTGTATGTTGTTATACTTTCTAAGGTCTGGATGGAATAGAATAAATCATACTTAAGGTCAAAACAGAAAAAAAAATCTGGCTATAGAGTAAAAGTATATTAAAGACAGTATACATATCACAAATAAGGAAATAAGAGGAATTATCTGTAATTTGTCTTAAAAATTAATAGTAATATAATACTTGTAATAACCAAAGCAGAGTCAAGAAATTGGAGTATCACTTCAAACTGAATCGACAAGAATCAGTGGATTTTACCACTTAGCAGGGTTGTATACTAGAAATAAAACTGTTATGAAAGCTGTCCAGTTTGTAGGGTAAATGTTGTAGATGCAAATAGAAATTTCTAGCCAGTCAAGGAAAAAGTACAAATAGCCATTTAAAAATGGAACATGACACCGAAAAGCTGTTAGTCTGTAGTTTGACCCAAGTAATTCTGTAGCCTCATAGCTAAACATGCAGCCATTTTTTTTCTAGGCTTGCATAGCTGTTTTATAAACTGCTCCTGACTGTCTCATACCACAAAGTGGTATGAAGTGAAATGGCTGTGCCTGCACACACTGAGACAACAGGTTCCAAGGTAGCTGCATGAGCTGCTTTAATGATTGGAAATAGGTGTTCTGTACAAGATCTCACACATTCTGAACCACTTCTTTCAAAGTAGTTATACAGCCCTAATAACTAATATTGCATCTACCAAGAAGCAAAGCTGGGGGCAATTGCTAACACTCCAGAAGACAGGCTGAATATTCAAAAGGATCCTGATATATCCATTGGGTCCTATTCAACAAAATGTTGTTCAATGGTGAGAACGCATTTAGGCAGAAAACAACAGATGCACAGGTACAAGACAGTCAGTACCTGGCTTCGCAGTAGTCCTTGTGAGAAGGATCTGGGTGTCTTGGTAGACCACAGATTAAGCATGAGCCAGCAATGTGCTGCAACTGCTAAAAGAATCTATGCAATTTTGGGCTGCATCAACAGAAGTACTAAATGATAGTGCCATTCTATGCTGCACTGGTCAGACCACACCTGCAATACTGTGTCCAGTTTTGGTCATCATAATACAAAAAGGATGCTGAGGAACTTGAAAGAATGCAGAGAGGAGGGACAAAGATAGTAAGGGGCTTGGAGGCTAAATCTTACAAAGAGCAGTTAAAGGAACTCGGTATAAAGAAAAGAAGATTAAGGGGATACGTGATAGTGGTCTTCCAATACATGAAGGGATGTCACAGGGCAGATAGTGTGGATTTATTCTCCAAACCATTTGAAGGTAAGACAAGAATCAATGGGTGGAAGCTTAACAAAGAGAGATCCAAACTTGAAAAAAGGAGGAATTACCTGTCTATGAGAGCTAGCCTCATAGCCTGCCTCCTGAAGTCATGAGTGATCCATCACTGGAGGTTTCAAGAAAAGATTGGATAGCCCAGGATGGTATGAGGATTACTGCATTGAGCACGGGGTTGGACAAGAAGATCTCCAAGATCCTTTCCAACCCTATGATTCTATCTTAGTGAATGTTTTTTATTGTCAAGCATATGCAATTTTAGTATGTTATTTTAATTAAATTAATTAAACTTAAATATTTGAAATGGCAGCTTGTGCACACTTTTAAGTGCTTCAGAACCATGTCCAAAATCATTAATTTTTATAAGATTAAGGCATTCTACTCTAATACCTTTGTAATACATAAACTTTGGCAATTACACTTTGTTTAAAAGCTTCACAAGCACCAAGGGTAGTGCAACACATTATTTTATGCAACAGTTATACTGTCTGAGAAGTAAAAAGAGCAAAAATGCAACACTTGGTCCACAGTATTCTGCAGTTTGTTGCTTGAATAGATATCAGTGCTGAAACAAAAGAAGCTTTTTCATGTTTGAATTTGTCCCATCTGTGTGATCTGGTGGCTGTGTGGGAGGAGGTGTTATCACATGAATCCAAATGCACAAAGTCAGTTGTTTTATAGACTCTTTTCTGTGCTTGAAGGAGTTTATAGGTTGCCTGCTCTATTGTGTGTTACTTGCAGCTGACATGTGTGCATTGTCCTGAGCATATTTGAGGTGTAATTACAACTAATGAAGCCTGGAACACAGCTCCTTCACTGAGTAATTTATTCATTTTTCTCTGATTTTTCAAAAGTTGCTATATAATTTTTATATGATGTACAATATTTGAACCTGCCTGGAGGTATTTGACACTATTCCATTTCCTTATGCATGTGGAAGTCAGCTTCATTTTTAGAACTCTGACAATTATGCATTCCATCTGCTAGGTATGTGCCTTAAATATTTACCCAAATGAGTTGAGATGTGGATCCTTCAGAAGTAAAACAAAATAATAAGAGTGTATAAAAGCTCAATTTCTTATTAAATTAGATGTACAAAAGAATATGTAGACATTAATTTTTAAATCAAACAACAGATATGCAGTATAAGTTATAATTAAAGACGATATATCAGCCCCCCCCCCAAAAAAAAAATCACAAAATTTTTCCCTTCTAAAATTCATGGCTCAGTAAGAGTCTCTAAGAGCTGTACATTATCAGTGTACAGAATGTTAAAAAAAATCAAAACCAATAAAATTTTATATTTTATTAAATTTTGGTTTGTGATCAGGGGAATATTATCTTGTGTCTGGTTTGAAATCTGAAAGTTTTGCTTCACCTTAGTGAAACAGATATGATAGATTTTCATTTTTGGAGGATAAGATTCAAGTTACAGGGAGTTACACCTGTTATACAGGTGTCTAAGAACAGGGAAGTCTTCAGAAGGTGAAGTAGTTTGTATTACAAAGTGAATCAGTAAATTAGTAGTATATGAATACCTATATTATATTAACTATACTATTTAGATTTTAAAAGTTTAAAATTTTAACTTTCTGAGGAACTATACTAAAGTTTTATAATCACTTTCACCAGTTTACTCTTTAAGATTTGCTCTTGTTCAATTTTTCTGTTGAGAATCTCAGCTTAACCCTTCCATTCAGTTGCTAGATAAAGATAGTTGATATTTAATATGTCATAATAATCCAGTTGAGAGAGAGAGAGAGGTCAACCCAAATTAATCCACTGTAAAATGAAGGCCTCTTCTTGAAGGTAATGGACATTTAACTAACTCACTGGTCCATTGTGCCTCACTGGTCCATTGTGAGCTGGTAGCTGTATGTTTCTGACTTCCCAATTTAGGACTGAGAGTAACTAGGTTTTCAAGAGTTTAATATTTAGATCTAAATATTAAAAACTTGTTTAAAGCTGAACAATTTCCATAGGTCTGTGAAATCTGAATTTCAATTAGGAAATCAGATTTACCTAAATACAATAAATTATAGTATGCAATTCAATACAAAAAGATTGTCTACCAGGTTTAGAATGTTATCTAGATACTAATCTGAGCCTGGAAATAAACCAGATTCATAAATAATCATTCAAAAAAGCATATTTTAAAATGTGAATATTAACTCAGTTTATAATATTCAGATGACATGAGAAGCCATGGTTAATTAAAATGAACTCAAAGGCTATTTTTGTGACGGTGCTGGAAGAGAAAGAGGGAAACAACCAAGAAATTGTGATGTAGCAAAACTCATTCTTTGATGTCTTTATTATGAAACTAAGATAGTACATTAAAAATATTAAAACAGCAACAGATTTAGGGTAGAATTTCAACACAAAAGATGCTGAATTCCTCCAAAATAATAATCTAAATGGCTGTACTATACAAGTCTATAGTAGGTTGCATTAGGGATCACAGAGTAAATATAGCTCTGGGTAGGAGGTGTGTAATGAGTTAAGAAGAAGAGAGGAATATATTCACGTAGAAGCAATTTAATCCTGAAGTATTAAGGATTAAAATCCCTAAATCTTGTTTTTCTTTTCCCTCTCTACTCCATTTTGCTTACATGCCTTGTCTATTTATAGTATAAACCTTATGATAGCGTTTTTTATTTATTTATTGAAACTCTGAGATTCTGGGTTTTTTAACATATTTTTGCTAATACAAATATTTATAATATAAAGAATATTTTGTTAATGAGAGGGTTTTTTAAATTAAATCTTCCTTGGAGATTTTAAAATAAGAAATGGACAATATGCAAGAAATATAACTCAAACATATAAACTCTTAGCACAGCCTACTACTGTGATTTTTGCATAGCAATCTGTGATCAAAAATGTAGATTTTGAGATGTCTTTCAGGTTTTCTTTTAAACTCTAAATCCTGTTTAGTGATTCTGCTTTTGAGTTTAATTCAAGCAGTCTGTTCTGGATTTAGCACATACTAAAGTAGGAGAGATCAAAGGTGAGTGTGGTACTTTGCCTCTCTTCCATTCATTTCATCCCCCTCCTTGGGTGAGGTCAGCTTCTGAAGCAGGTTCCCCACACAATTCAGAAGCTAGATTTTCAAGAGTCCTAGACATCTAAATATCAAGCGCTTGTTTTCAGCAAACAAGCTCCATAGCTCTATGAAATCTGCATCTTAATTAATTTAACTGTTACCCAGGGTAATTAATAACTGTTTACTGAATCCTAAGATTTTTATGCAATACTACTGTAGTGTTATGCACTGGGGTGTATATGCTTACAAAATGAAGCACTTCATATCTTATGCAAACAAGCACATCTCTGCTATTCCTTAAAGCAGCTGATTTTTTTTCTCACTCTGTATGATATGAACTTGAAAATTTTACAGCAGCTTTAAGTAGTCAAATCATTAACATTAATGTGACTTTTAAAGTAGATGCCATCTAGAAGCCAGTAGAAAAGTTTTATGAACTATGTATATTGCTGTCTCATTTAATAAATGTATTGCTGATTTTGCATGAACAGTTTCCAAAGATTTATCAAAGATAGCTTTGTATATTGTTCATTGCAATGCAACTGAGACTTATTAGATGACAAATAATTGTATCCAGAAGCCTCCTTTCAGGAGGGTTTGCTGATAAAGTACCAACCTACATTTCTGGCAAATCAAGATCTGCAGATAACTAAATTATTGTTTTATCTATCGATAGTTGTAGAGTCTTTTTGTTGCCATTTAGTGGTCATCTAGGTTTTTGCTGCCTGGATGTGGTAGCTCCATGGAGTACTATCATTTTTGTGCAGATTCAAAGAAATATGAGCAGCATTCTATTCATAGTTCTAACAGTTTTCCTTGGTTTTCTTTCCCACTGAAGACACTGCATGTATCAAAAAATGATGTTGAATTCCATCCAGAAAGCCAGTCCCGAAAGCTGTGAGGTCCTTTAGAGAAGTAATGAAAATAAAGTATATGATTCCACCTAGAACTAGTAATAGAAACAGGAGACATTTCCTTCTGCAAATGTATATGCCTTCTGTTCATGAAGGTTTTCCAGATTCTGTGCTTTATGTCTTCTCTAAAGTTAGTGGTCATTTCAACAATTTTACCTACTCAATTGGAAAAAAAGATTGGATTACCAAATAAATGAATAAGGTCTGATGATACAGCAATTAAAAGGCTTATTCATTCTCTTGTCAGCATGACTTACATCAACCACATGTCCTATAAAAATCAGCTTTTGAACCGCTTGTTTCAGCTTTTCCTGAAACAATCTTTTTCTTGCCTAGATACTTTTTAAAATTGTATATTCCATTTAAATATACGATGGACATATATTGTGTTGAGCAGTTACCTCATTAATCCTGACGTTAGATCTTGTTTATTGTAAATCATATTAACCATTATATTTTCTAATAGTCTTACACTGTGAAAAATAGAACTCTTGTAGTTCAAATCAGAGAAAATGGATGTGTTATGGTACATTGTCCTTTATTTTTTTTTTTAACAGAAAGTCTAGTATTTACCTGGTTGAAATTCAAATTGTTTTATTATGGTGTCAATTCTTTGGTTTTGGCAGCACTTCTAAAAGTGCCTATCCACAAAAGGACTACCACAAGGAATGAATGCAAGTGTTGACACCACCTAACAAGCAGGGATTATATGTTTACAGAAGGAGTAATATGATAGGTCAAGTCTAAGAGGCACTTCTCAAGAGCACTTCGCCACATAATGAGTGACTGACTAGCAAGCGCACCGCTGCCACTCTTTGGCTTCATTTCAGTGCTGATGCCTGCCTCTCTCCTCCAAAGCCCTCTTGATCATGTTCAGCTGCTCTGTTCTCATGTGGGGAATAATAGTAGAGTAAAGCTGCTTTTCTGTCTCATTTTTCTTGCTAATTTACACATTCAAGCCATTTTTTCTTTGCTATCCTTATTTGCTATTCCCTTTTGTCAAGGCACTGTTCTCTTTTTTGCCTCAGGCCTAGGAACTAATTTGAGCTTCTATAATTACTTCATGTTTTACACCTGTCTGCATATCATGCACCCCTTGTCTCTGCACTTAAGCTGTATATTTCCTTGCAAATAATAAGGAAAAAAGGCTAGTTTTCACAGGAGAAGAATCCTCAGGTTTTTCTCCCCTCCCTCTCCACTTCCAGAAGACACAATCAAACTGCTGAGATGTTTTCAGCAGTGCAGCTGACCTTTGGGGTTCATGAAGGAACGAATGAATGCTGCCTGTTCAGACAGTTTGTGTTAAGACATTGCTGAGGAAAGAGCTCTAAGCATTATGCCTCTTGAATGAAGTACTGGTTGTAATCATTTTAAAATAATTAAGACACTGAACACACTAGTATCATTCCATGAGGCTGCTGTTCAGCTGTTCTTCTGCTTTAATAATAGCTTATTAAATCTGGGTCAAACACACTCCAAAGACTTCCACAATGAATGAGCTATTCAAAAAGTTATGTTTCTTTTTTTTTAAGCAGCTGATTAGATTTTTAACTTAAGTGACAGCTGCAGTTCATTGCTTGCTCTATAGTGTCCTGCAGCCAAAGTAGAAGCCTTTTGTAAATTGTTCTTCGGTTGGCAAAAGCATTCTTAAATAAAGCTGGCCTGCTTTCCTCTTAGAGCTTGCCCCAATCCAATTAGGAGTTTAACAAGGGTCAAATTAAGGAGACTTTGCACTTCATGTTTGCATCATTAGCCATAAGACTGTTTTCTGAGTGTATGACCGTCAAGGGGTGGGCCGGCAGATTGGATGGGGGGAGGGAAGGCAGCAAGGCAGAATGGACACAAAGCTGTCATCCACCATGTGGTGCATCTCCTGAATGAATGGAGGCCCAGCAGGCTAGGAACAACACTTCCAGTTGTCTTTGGGGGTTTGTTGTCTTGTAAGTTTCAGCTGGTAGATAGTTGTTTGAAGGCTACAGGTGTGAGTCAGAGCTGATGAAGAAGCGTGTGCTCTGTGCCAACTCATTTCTTTCCTAGTAGCCTATTGTTATTGGACAAATGACTGGGAAGACATGAAGTTAGAAATCTCTTGAGAATTCATTATTTTTGATGAGATGACAACTATCCAGCTTCATTGTACTCATTGCTCATGCTGTTTCTTGGCATTAATTTTTTCTGCACATTAAGGATATCATAAAATCCAAATTTTTTAAAATAACAGTAGTTGAGAGAAGGGGGAGGGGGGGGAAGAGACAAGAACCAGACTGATAGAGACTATGTATTTAATTAGCCAACTTTGTTGGTAGCAGAATGGGATAATGCAGGAAATCAGAATATCTATCTGATACTTCCACTCTGTAACATCTTTGTCTTGAAATAAATATTTACATTGTCTTACTTTATTTATGTCTTGCCTAAAAACATAACTGAAATTCTTAAAATTTTCATTGGAGGAAGAAAGGGGAAGAATAGGTAAGACCCTATTTCACACATAACTTTTAACAGCAAGAAAAAGCCTCCTGCTAATTAGTGTTAAGATGTGTGGGATATTGCCAGAAAACTGTTGCGGTATCTCCTTAGCAAATTCTTTGTGCTTCCACACAGAATAATTATTTATCTAAAAATAGCACTTTCATTGTTCCTCCCCCACCACAAACCCATTAAAAGGTGCTTTAATATCATGTGAGTTTTTATAGCTTAATCCCTTTTCAAAAAGCTTTTCAGAATAAAAGCTCTGAATGGTCCTCAGTATTAATTTGATGTGACTTCTGTACAATATGATTTGAAATTCTTAGAAGTGTGAGTGTGTTTTGCAGCTTATTCTTTGAGCTGTATGTAGACAATACCAGCTAAATGTTCAATAGAATCTGGGTTACAAGCCTTTATTCAAAGTCCATTTTTGCTGCTTTTTTCCTATTTTTATATAATTTACTTGATTCCAGAATGAATTAAACATGCACTAATCACTGATTTCTAGATATATGCATTGCTATATGAAACTTTATTTCTTAAGTTTCATACAAATGTGAGAAATTTAAAATAGGGTTTCAAAAACTGAGATAATGTTGAATATATTTAAATATATTTCACATATCTTGAAATAATGTTCACTTATTGATATGATTTGATAATGATTTGAATCTACAAATATTTTTACACTTGAAATTTAATCATTTTCTATCATCCTAGACTTTAAAAAACCATTACTTTGTCTTTTGCTTTTGCTTTAACAAGGTTGGAGTGAATTTATCTTTGTGGTTTCTCTAAAAATATCATGTCCTGACTAATGTGGCTCAACACATTTTGTCCAGTGAATGCAGATAGAGAATTTAGTGAGTTTGAATAAATAAAATAATATTTAATTACAGGCTCAAAATACTATTACTGCTCACCCAACAGTAATCATTCAAAACAATGGTATATTCAAATTTACATTTACTCTGCAGTTCCCATTAAAATCTTCAATGGATATTTTTATGCTATGATAGATCTGTAATCTGGAAGGTATAAGCATTTGACTAATAATGACAGTAAATCCTGTGAAATTTATTAAAAGCGACATGTTTTCCTGAACAAAGCATCGCAGAGTCTATCATAGTCATAATCAGAAAATATTTTAGAAATGTTTAGAAATAATATATTTTACAAATGCTGCCTTTTTACTATTGAACTGAATACAGACAAGGTCTGTCAGTCAAGTGCCATTAATAAAAGAATAGGTTATAAAAATGAATGGTTCTTACTAATTAAAAATACCACACTTTTCTATTTGCTATTAGTGGTTCTGATAAAATCAGAAATATCCAGGGGCTAGTTTATTTATTAAATAAATATAGGCATACCTTTTTACAGGCACTGTTGTTGGAAGCATAGGCATCAGCAGTGGGAAGCAAAGGAGGGCAAGGAATGAAACATGCATAACAACGTTGCAGTGCAAACTCCACTCCTTAAGCATACGTGTGACATGGCAACACAAGTCGGAAATAATTGAGGTTACATTGTGAGTCACAATGCACGTTTCATCATTTTAGCATCATTGTGGTCAGGAACAGACATCTGTGGCTAGAAGATGAATGACACACTACTATACAGGAATAATCCCTTCAGTTAAACTTGAAACTTAATCCCCTTGTGCTTCTCTCTTGATAAAGAAATTGAGAAAGAGAACCCAACATCCACAGTGATGTGTTTAGTATCCTGTGTCTAAATCCAGACATTTGCCTTCCATAGACTGCATTGGCACCCATGTTCTATTTGCATAAGCAGAATATCTTTAAATGTATTTACTTTTTCTTGTATTTTTTCCTCATATATATTTTTTTTCACATAGATATTGATGCCTAGTATAGAGTGTTAAAGATCTGTTTTGAAGCAAAGAACTTTTTCCAGGCTCGTTGCATAGTGCTAAGTAAATGTAAATGTATAATAAAAAAAAACTGACTGGCATTACAATAGAGATGGGCAGACTTCAAATGCTGCTGAACCTCAACAAGCCACAATCCCAGCCAAGATAGTCAATGAGTGACTGGAGTTGTACTTCAGCAATAATTGGAAGGCCACACATTGCCCATTCCTGTGACAAAATTACTGAAACAGTTACCATTAGATAATGCAGTGTTGACTTGACAATGTCATACAGATGTTGCTTAGCGTTTATTATCTTTAATGCATTATAATCTGTCTATATAAATTGTGAATTTGGCTTATTTAGGCTTATCTAAGATGATCCAATATAGATTTTTAAATAACTGAATACAATTTTGGGGAAAATATTTATTTGTTTAAATTAATATTTTTTGCATCCATCTCATAGCAATGATTCATGTAAAATGAAGGATACTCTTTAGTTAGTTTGGATAATATTCTCTTGCTAGAATCTCTACACAATTTTTAAATGTATGATTGAAGCTCCATCATTTTCATTGGAAAACAGTTCTTAATATATATTATATGTGTAATCAGTATTATCTTGTAAAAGGAATGTTGTGCAAAAAGTAGGAAGATTATGCAATTTGTAGAATTGCTGTCAGTATTCTGTGCTGCTAACAACTATTGTATATCTTTCTGTTCAGTATATTTTTATAGGTAAATAAGATATTAAAAATAGATCCTATAACTTCTGTGGAAATAGAATAAATAGATAGCATTTATTTTATTACTTTTACAGAACTTTTTCATTAGTTTTAGGGTTATCCCCCTTCCCCCCATTTGTAGTAATGGCATTCCTTTTTTTATGCTTTATGTGTGTGGAAAAGAGACAGAGATAGGAATAATTTAGATCTGGATTGACAGCCCTGAAAACTAAAGGCCTTTATTTATGCATGAGCACTAGCAAGGCAGGCTTTCTAACCCTACCTCACCCTTCCTTGACCCGAAGAACCAAAGTCTGCTCTAGGGATAAAAGCCAAGTTGCAGTCTTGAACCCAGACAAGAATAAGTCCCACTGCAATTAAGTTTAATTTAAGGGTGCATCCAGAAGAGCAGTCTTAACATATTTCATTTCAATGTACTTTTACCTTTTTGTTTACTTGAAAAAGTGAGTCCATATTTTCTACACAAGTGTTTCTTCCAGTTGCAATTCTGAGCCCTGCATATTTTTGTCTTACAAATGTGAGTTTTGCTAAATTGCATCCATTTGGTACAATTGTATCAATAAAGCTATCTCAAAACAAAGCATTTAGCCTTTCCAGCAGATTAAAGAAGGAGATCTTGATTAATGGATACATAGTAAAAATGGCTTATAGTCATTGATAAAACCATAAATATGTATAGTAACACTTGGAAGCATACAGCCTGTGTTGAATTAATAGGAAAATGTAAGTGAATTAAAATTAGCAGCAGCAGTATTTACTTAAGAGATTTGTATGGCCACCCATCTTAAAGCACAACTCTGGGCAGCTCACAACAACAATAAAACCACAGAACCATAAAAACATAAAACAAAAACCTGGCACTTCAGTCAGCTCCCTGGGATGCCACAATAACCAACCCTAGACACCCTACCTCAGCACCTAGGTAAAAAGCCAGGTCTTGATGGCCTTCCAGAAGGCTAAAAAGGTGGAGGCCTGCCAGATCACCAGGAGGAGGGTATTCTACAAGGTAGGGGCAGCCATGAAAAAGGCATGCTTCCAAGGTCCCACTAGATGGCAGCATTTCAAGGAACAGACCTGGAGCATACCTGCCCTATCTAACCTGGTGGACCAGGCAGATATACTCAGGGAGAGGGTCCTGGTCCTGTGTCATGTAGGGCTTTAAATGTGATACCCAGCACCTTGAATTGCACCCAGAAGGGAACTTTGAGCCAGTGCAGCTTGCACAACAGCGGTGTAAACCTAGAAGCACCCAACACTGTGCGAGCCACTACATTCTGGACCAGTTATAGCTGGTCTTGAAGAGTGGTCTTTAAGGGTAGCCCAATGTAGAGCACATTGCAGTATTCCAAACAGGAAGTGATCAAGCCATGAGTGACCGTAAGTGACCATGAGTAAGGCCTCTCAGCCCAGGAAAGGGCGTAATTGGCACACAACATGAATCTGTGCAAAGCCCCCACACCCCCAGGCACAGCTTCTACCTGTTCCTTGAGCAGGAACTATGAATCCAGCAGGAGCATCAGCTCAGTCAGGGAAAGTGCAACTCCATCCAGAGTCAAAGATATCACCAGACCGTGCAGGGCCAAAAACCCAAAGCCACTCCATCTTACCAGGGTTGAATCAAAGTCAATTCCTCCCTGTCCAGACCCTCACAGCCTCCAGGCACTCAGCACTGCAACAGTATCACTTGCCCGGCCAGGGTTGGAGATGTATAGCTGCGTATCACCAGCGTACTGATGACACCAAGCCCCTTCCATCGAATGACCTCGCCCAGTGGTTTCATGTTATAAGTAATAAATTCCCATCTCTGCTATTAAAGGGAACAGAATATTTTTAAAGGAATAATTTCAAAATTACACTAAATATATTTACATTTGCTTTTGTATTATAGCATTTCAGGAGCAACTTTAAACAAATACACTTACCTTGGTAATGTAAACCAAATTAATTTCAGAGTCTGCAATTCCAGAATCTCTATCAATCTTACGAGCTCTTACTTCTATTGTAGAAGTTCCAGTCAAGATAGTTCAAACTCAGGAGAAATACTGTAGTGCCTCTTATTTTCATTTTGTCTGTCTTATTTTGGGTTCAGGAAGTATTAGGGTAGGAAATTCATGGAAAGAACGTAGAGGGCATAGAGGAGATAAACAGGAAGGCCTGAGTTGTAATTTAACTCAAATGGACATAAGGAATGCCCACTTACCTTCTTTCATGCTATTGCTTATGTCTGTTTCTCATTTCCCATGGCTCAATTTTCTGTTAGCTTCAGTAATATCCCTAGGGAGGTGCCTCCATGAGTTATACAAAATATAACAAACATAAAATATTAAAAAAATATATTTGGAATGCTTTATAGGATCAAAAGGATGGAGCAGGTATATTATACTTTTCCTTAAAACAGTATCCACTTTTAGCAGATGTTTGCTGTGTCTTTCCTGGAAATCACTACAGAAAGAGATGGTTCAACTTCCTTGGGCACTGATAAATGACCATCATTTATTCTGAATAATTAGCCAGACATAAGTTCCATTGTGTAATTTTGTATAATTAGCCAAATATGAATCCCATTGTTTTCCATAATGCATTGATAGTTTGAACATAAGAACATAGGCTGCCTTGTGCCATGTCAGACTATTTCTTCATCTAGCTGAATATTGTCTGCTAGAGCAAGCAGAATTCTCCTAGGTCTCAGGCAAAGTTCTTACATTGCTTGCTACTTGATCCTGTATATTCAGAGTGGGGAATTTATTTTGGTCTGGGAGATGAAGAAACTGGAATCAAGTAATTAAGAAATTATGTGGAAGTAGTAAATTGGATGACAGCCATAAGTAGGCAAGGATGGAAACTAAATGGGTCACCTCACTGGGCCATGCAAACTCCATCCAAACCTGCTGGCATTTAGAAAAGCTGTTAAGACCTGGCTATTTCCAAAATTATTTGGGACTGGTAAAATGGGGGTTTCTGCCTTGTACTAGGTGATTGGCTGTTATTGAGGTCATCATTCCTTGGTGCGATGATGAATAGGAAGATTGTTGTTGTTGTTAGTAGTAGTATTGTCTGGTTTGTTTGTTTGTTTGTTTGTTTGTATTTATTTATTTATTTATTTATTTATTTTTCAGGCTTGTATGCCGCCCATCTCCCCCAACGGGTGACTCTGGGCAGCTCACAATAATAAAAAAGAAGCAAAAACACAGAAAACACAAGTCTCTCCAAACATGGCTAAAATCTATAAATAATTAAAAAATATATATTAAAAATACCCTAAAAACCTCCTCTGATTTTAGCCCTAAAAAACCTGTAAGATGCTGGGGGGGGGACAACCCATCACCCCACCAGCCATCTCCACAGGTGCGGGCCCCCCTCTGGCCCCCAGGCCTTCTGGCAGAGCCAGGATTTGAGCCCTTTCCTGAAGACCATGAGGGAGGGGGCACACCGCACCTCAGGAGGCAGGATGTTCCTTAGGGCGGGCGCTGCAGCAGAAAAGGCTCTCTGCCTAGACCCCACCAATCGAAATTCCTTGACTGGTGGGGTCTGCAACCTGCCCCTTCTGCTGGACCGAGTGGGACGGGCTGAAATGATCGGGGCGAGGCGGTTCCTCAGATAACCTGGTCCCGTGCCATGAAGGGCTTTATGTTATATGTACAGTATATTGCTGTTTTTATTCTATTGTTTGTACTGTTTGGTAAACAGCTGACAGCCTTTAGTTGCATATCAATTGTAATTTAAAAAATGTAAACGCATACTCCTATTTGCATGGGACAATATGACCCATCACTGTTTTTCAGTGAGAATCACAGCTTCATGAAGGGAAAGGCTAGCCTGTCCCCAAAAATATCTCATCCCCAAAATATACACATAGACAATGAAGTACTAAAATGCCACTGGAAGCTGTTTTAAAAATTTACAGATAGGAAATCTACTTCTCTTTGATCAGCTTTTTTCCCATTCTGGAAGAGAGGCAGACCTGGCAGGAAGAGAGAGCTTGTGAGCTACAACACATTCTTTATGTCTGTTTTAATTGGAAGTGCCAAGAATCTGGAATGCTGTGGAAGGAAATAGATATTCTATAACTGAGATACAAACTTCTCCAAAGTGAATCTTTCTCATAAAGCTGAATTTTTTTATCCTGGATTTCAACATTTCCTCATATGATTTGCCTTTTAGCTACACAGCTTTGATGTGAATCCTATCTAACTTGTTAGGCTTCAAGTATTTTATAGAGTAAGGATTGTACATTGAATAAGGCCTGGAAAATAAAAGGAAGGCATGGTGTACTTAGATTAATAACGAAATATCTTAGTTCTATCCAGGTCATGAAATGATTCATTTTTTTGAGGAAGTGGGCAATGAGAAATAATAACTCTATATGTTAGCAGCCAAGAATTAAGGTTGCAAGCTTTTCAACAGAAGAAGTCAACAAAAGTACCCATAATCACTCTAAAATTTAGATTTAGTGATTATTTTAGGAGTATATGAATGCTGTATCATTGAACTATGTATCAGTTATATTATTCAGTATTACCAGGGACCACCCCATATGCCACCACTATTTGAGTTTACTTCTTTAGCCCTGCAGAGATATTTTCTTGAATGTTCTAAGATAGAAAAAGGAAGAAGATACATTGTTTCTTCCCCCTGTATTACTTAATAAATATGGAAAGCAAAGATAATTTTAATTTTCCATGTTTTTCTCCTCTCTAACCAGTATGATTAATGTGTCTGTGATAGAATAAATGCTTGGCTGCATCTTTTTATGAAGCATTTATTAAAATGATCAATAAATATACAAATGCACAAATACAAAGCAATTAATATCAAAAAAGTAGTATTTCTTTATTGTATAATTTTTCACTTTGGAACTAAATAACATGCAACCTTGGAAAGCCCTTAAAAGGAGGTACACTATTGATTTTAAAAGTTTAAAAGAGTATTTATATTTTAAAAAATGTGTTTATAGTAATACTCAATGTATTTGTATGGTTAAATGGATAAGAAAACAACAAAGATAGGAAAATCTACCACTAGTGGCAAGTTAGAACAAAATGTTTGAATGGAAAACAGGCAAATTATAAACAGGCATCATACATCCTTGTAGGTATACACTTTATCTTTGAGATCCTTACAAAAGTTTTATTGCACAGTCTTCTTTTTTCTTTTTTTTTAGTAAATGTAAACCTATGCAAGTTGTGGCCACAGGTGTATGTCAGCTCTCCAGGACAATTTCCCAGGAAAGTGCCAAAACTAGAAGAAAACTAGTAAAATGTGGTAGCGTGTGTGTCTGTGTGTGTGTATGTATATGTGTGTGTGTGTATGCATGTGTATATGTGTGTGTGTATATATGCGCGCGTGTGTGTGTGTATGCTGCCCATCTCCCCAGAGGGTGACTTTGGGCAGCTTACAATTAAAAACCAAGACAATAAAATGTTAAAAATATAAATATCCCCCCGATTAAGACACAAACAACAAATCTATAAAAAACATAAAATACATAGCTAGTGAGCAGCACTTAATTTTATGGGTCTCAAATATTGCAAACCTGCCTTAATATCTAGCAGCCACAACATAATTTGTCTCTAATGGTATTAAGATTTAACAGTGCAGACCACTCCTTTTGAACAATTGAATCCACCTTTTCTCTTTCCCACAGGTGATCAGTACTCTTAAAGCTAGCCAGATAACCAAGGTTTTAATGAAGATACATCTGCATAATTTAATGTGTACAGGATTAATTTTAATCAGTAAAACAGTTATTTAAATATCAAGAGATGGGGTTAGCACCAAGTATGTTTTTAATAATTAAAGTCAGATATGCTGAAGCAGCCTATAAGCTGAGTAATAAATAAATACATTTATCTCCTTTTCATTTAAATTATTTCTGTCATTCTGTCATTCTAAAATCTTAGAAATATTTAACAATAAATACACTAGTATAGAGGACCACAGAGATGTCCTTGGAAAAACTATGTGGTGAACATTAGTAAAAAGAAGAAAGCATGAGAAAGAAACTAAAGATTGCCATGCTTTGACTGTCTTTAGTATAAGAGGGAGAGAAGAGGAAACAATGTCAGGCTTTCAAGATTATGTTGTTATGCCCTACATCATAAAGTATAGTTCTAACATTTCTTAGGGTGTTTGTTTCTTGACTTGTCCTACCTTGAAGGTCTGATAGCATGAACATTCCTAGCATTGTGCTATTGAGTATATTATAAATTATCAACAGGCTACAAAGAGTTCACCTCAAAGCCAAGAAAAATCACAACTAGAAATAATACATTAAAAAGGAACAATAAGAAACTAAATTGATACGATAATTGAAAAGGCCATTTCTTTGCTAAGTGATATATCTAGGTAACAGATTCATACTGTGTTTTATGATTACTGTGTAAATGAAAAGTATAGATCAAGGCTAATCACACAGATGTTTAATACTGCCCTCTAGTTATTTTCTGTCTACATTCAAAATACTTCTCTGTTTGTTTAACTGGAAACAAAATTCTAGAAAGAAGTTTCTTCCTGCTTCTGGACAGTGTTTATCAAGCCTATGGAAAGCAGATTTTAATTCTACATCAAAGAACCCCTTGAGGTGGAAAGTTAGGGGAGGATACATGAGTATGTAGCAGACAAAATGTCACTTGCATTTTGCTGCTCAGTAGTTTGATATAGTCATTTGCTGATGTGAAATGACGAGGGCTTAGAAAGCAAGGTTTTGTTTTTTATCTGTCTGTAGACCTAGTGGGGCCTTACAGAACCCAGTCAGCAGGTCATTAACTTTGTAGAAAACAGCTTGCATTAATATGCTCTAATCCAGTATAATTAGTCAAATTACTGCATGCCGACCAGCTTGTCATGTTTGTCAGATTTGGCATGCATGCTGGATAGTCTTGGTCCCTCTGGAATGCCACCCTGGACCTAGGCAAACTGCTTGCTTGTAGTATGGAGAAGCCTGTAGTAGTTATGTGCTGAGAAAAGGAAGGCATATGAGGGGGAAAAAGTGTATCTCTCTCCTGCTTATTTTAGAAAGGAAAACTGAATTAGTGCAACAATTTCTCCTTAACTGCAGCAAGAACTTTAGGTACAGGAGATACAAGCTAGTTGTTCTTTATCACTTCCCCATATCTAATAGAATTAGCAATCTGTTATAAGAGATTAGCGTTCATAAAAAGATTTGCAATAAATAATTACAAGAGGATCATCTACGAATTACCTATTGTGCTATGACACAGATTATCAAACAACCAATGTCTGTGTGAAACAAACATACACACACACTTATGCATATCCAGCAATACTTTTTTCCACTAGGGGAGGAGGTTATTAAACTGTAAAAGGGCCATATTAGCATAAATTCGCAAGAGCTCTTGTTCTGGCGGCATGATAAAAACCTGTGTTACCTTTGCATTAACACTGAATTGCTTGTTGTGCTTTTGGCAATGACAGATAAGTCAGTGTAATTCCCCATCGCGACGGAAATGATGCTCCAGATTCCAAACGCATCCTCAAGATGTCACTGACAATAATCTTCAAAGAACGGCCAGTGAAAGTGGGCTGTATGTTTGTAGGATGATATACTGCAAATGACAGGAAGAATTATGTGAGTGAAGACGAATCTGTAACATATTATTAAGCAATTTCACGAGAATAACAGGGATAAAAGGATAATGGATGAGGGTGTCATTATTACCTTCATGTAGAGGGAAAGCAAAAGCAAAGGTAGAAAGACAAGATTAATTGAGGAAGGGTGAAGCATTCATTGCTCATCAGCTCTTTTGTACTCTGTGTTCTTGAAATTTCAGACAAAAAAAATTGCCCAGAGCCGCATTTTAATGCAGCTGGCAAAAGGGAGCATAAAACTGACAGGGCAGTTTTTAGACACCACTCAGTTTCTATCAATCCACTCTCTAGCATCCTCATAAAGCTATTTGTAGGTTTGCTCTTTGTTGTAAATAGGCTATTGTATGAAACTCCTCTACTTATATTTTCTAAAAGATGAAGAAATGCCCTTTTGCTGGACTCTTGTGAATGTTGTTCCAAAGTCTATGCCAGCTACTGCTTAAACTTACTTTCAGAATAGTATTGCTAATGATATTTGAAAGAATTGAAGAACAATAATATTCCTTATCTGTTTTCAGGTTAATAACCATGATATGAAATAGCCACTGAAGAATTACAAGGAATGTAGGTATAAATGTAGGTATCAACTAAACTCATCAAAGTAGAAGGTTCCAGGATCAATTCTTTCCATCTCTAGAAAGAATTGAAAAAAGCTGTCTCGAAATTTGTAGAACAGCTACTAGATAATATAGACAAGAGTCGTTCAGAGTCAGGCAGCATACAAGTTTAAATTATTATTATTATTATTATGGTTGGTCTCACAGTCAACCAGATGTTTACACTGGCTTTGTTATTTTTGTCCACCTATCAAGTCCTTCCCAAGCACCTGGGATAGGCAGATGTTGTTGTTTAATAATATTAAAGGTATTGCCACAGGATGTAAGCTGTTCCAAGTTAAGATGCCTTTTGCAATTGACTGATGGTGATTTTGTCAATGCTGATGGTGCTCAAGTGGTGCCCCAGATGTTTTGGGATTGCACCTAAGGCGCTTATAACTAATGGCAGTATCTTTGCTTTCTTTTCCCACAGTCATTCTATTTCTATTTGCAGGTCTTTGTATTTTGTGATTTTTCTCTCATTCTTTCTCTTCTGTTCTGCTGTCTCCAGGTATTGCAATGTCCACTATCCAGACTGTTTTGTCTTTGTAATCAACAGTTGTTAAGTCTGGGGTGTTGTGTGGCAGGTGCTTGTCTGTTTGAATTCTAAAGTCCTGGAGCACTTTAGCTTCTTCATTTTCCATTACTTTGTCTGTTTTGTGGTCCAACCAGTTCTTCCTTGAAGGCAAATGGTATTTCTTGCAGATATTCCAATGCACCATTGTTGCTGCTTTGTCATGTAGTTGTTTGTAGTCAGTCTGTGCAATCCTCTCGCAGCAGCTGACTCGGTGGTCGACTGTTTCTTCAGCTTCTTCGCAGAGGCAGCATTTGCTGTTGCTGTCTTCTCAATTCTGGCTTTGTATGCATTTGTTCTTAATTCTTGGTCTTGTGCAGCCATAATTAACCCCTCTGTCTCTTTCTTCAGTTTCCTGCTCTTAACCATTGCCAGGTTTTGCCACAGGATCTGCTTTGCCTGCTAGGTTTTTTGTGTACTGGCCATATAATACTTTGCCTTGCCATGTCTCTTTTCTATTCTTCATTTGGTCTTTCTTGTAGGCCAGTTTGATCTCTTCAGTATTCAGTAAGCCTTCATGATGTACTACAGTGCATTTTCTTCACTGTCCTTCAGAGATTCTTCCAATGCCCTTTTTTCTTCTTCAACAGTCTGGTGTACTTGCAATATTCCATGACCACCTATGCTCCTTGGTAAGTAGAGTCTGTCAATGTCTCTGCGTAGATGAAGGCATGATTCATTGTCATTATTTTTCTGGTCTTCCTGTCCAGGGCTTCTAGTTCTGCTTGAGTCCAGTCCACTATTCCAGCTGTGCATCTAATGACTGGAATTGCCCAGGGGTTAATTGCCTTGATTGTATTTCCTCCACTGTGTTTGGACTTTAAAATCTTCTTCACTCTCATGATATATTCACTACTAACCTTCTTCTTGACTTCAGTGTGCTTAATGTTGTCAACTTGAAGGATGCACAAGTATTTGTAGTGATCTTCTTCATCCAGACTCTTGATGTTATTTCCATAGGGTATCTTGATTCCTTCAGTTTTCATATTTTTCCCCTGTCAATGGTAAGGGTGGCACATTTGTCCAGTCCAAACTCCATTGCAATATCTTGGCTGTATATTCAGACAGTGTTGAGCAGCAATTCTATTTCAGATGGTGTTTTTCCATACAGCTTCAGATTGTCCATGTAAAAGAGGTGGGATAGCCTGGCAGATGTTTTTGATGTTTGGTAGCCATGGACTGACTTATTCAGTATTGTTGACAGAGGAATCAATGCAATGACAAACAGTAGTGGTGATAGTGAGTGTTAGACTCCTGTTATTTCTAGGCACTTGATTATCCAATCATGTGGCAGAGAATCGAATGCCTTCTTGTAATCAATCCAAGCTACATTCAAGTTGGTCTTCCTTCTCTTGCAGTTTGCAGTTTTCCAAAATCATCTTGTCAATTAAGAGCTGATCTTTTGTTCCTTTGCTGTTTGGGCAGTTTCCTTTATGTTCAGGTGGAAAGAGCTTGTTTTCAACTAGAAGCTGTTGGACTGCATTAGCTACAATACCAGTTAGCAGTTTGAAAGTTGTTGGTAAGCAGGTAATTGGCCTGTAGTTGCCTTGTGCTGTCCCTTTTGTTGGATTTTTCATTATCACTATAGGTTTTGCCAGATGTTAACCAATCTGTAATTTCATCTTCTTGCAGTATGTTGTTAAACTGCTTGACAGTGAGTGGGTGCAAAGTAGTCAGATGTTTCAACCAAAAACCATGCAGTTCATCTTCACCTGATGCTGACCAATTCTTGATCTTCCTCACTCTTTTCTCTACCATTTCTGGTGTTATTATTACACAGTCTTTCATTTCAGTGTCTTTTTTTATTCTTATCCACCTCCTTTATCCAAGCTGCATTCTTGTTGTATTTGGGTTGTCCCATAAGAACGTTATTCTGTTCTTTTTGTGCTAGATGTTCAGTTATTCTTTCTTTCAGTTCCTCTTGTTTTTTAGTTAAAGGGCTTTGTTCTTTCTGAGGAGAAGGCAGAGGAGAGGGTGCCTGGTTTGGGAATGAAAACTATTCAGTAGCTATGCTGGCTTCCTCTACTGCTAACTCCCCCTAGTTTGCCTCTACAGGTACTTCTGGCATGGCTTCGATTTCTTTGCCCCGGGTAGACCTTTGTAGTTCTTCCAATTCTGCTTCTGTGAATACTTTATTTTGTATTATAAATTGACATTGATCTGCTAGTCTCTGTTCTGTTATTTCTGATTCTGGATGTTGTTCTTTCCAGAACTGGTGCATTCTTTTCAGATATCCTCTTCTCATTGGACTTAATTTGTAATAGCAGATCATTATTTCTTTGTTTTCAGTCTTCTTTTATATGCAGTGGATAAACAACTTTTCTTCCACTAGTCCTGCAGCTGCTGGCCCTGGTTGCTCACCCAATAGTCCTGAATCCTGTAGCCCACTTGTCCACTATGGTTGAACCTCTGGCATAGCTTTCATTCTCCTTGGAGCACTCAAGACCCACAACCACATCAAGGTAGTGCCTCACTGGGGATGATCATCATGATCATCATGATCATCATGATCATGATGATTTTTGTATGGATCAAGGATCTGATGTAAAAAAGCAACCCCCTAAATCCATATATAGAGTTAATAAAAAACAGTAAAAATTAATAATTATTAGAAAGTATAAAGCTGAGAATTTATTAGTATTGTTTAACCCTGGAGTTTAACTTGGCAGTGAACTTCAAATCCAATTTAGGGGATTTCATTTTCAGTGAACTAGAACTGAACTCAAGGATCCCTGAAATAAAAAGATTATAGAAGTGATTCCAAATAAAAGGCCAATTATCAGAGATTTCATAATTGGGTACTATCAGTTAATTATTTTGAGGTGGTAGAAAAAGGCCTTTTTTTCCCTCTAAAGAGACAACTATGCTATATTTCCAATAAAGGCTGTGAAGAAGAAAAAGGCAATAAGATAGAATGTTCTGAGACTAGTCAATCTCCTGTATCCTATATTTACCTTGATGTAGGAACGGAGTATCTATAGATCTATTTGCTAAAATGCTGTAAAAAGTTGTAACCTTCTGTCAATTTACCTGGGATTAAGCCCTGTTGAACTCACCAGGAATTACTTCTAAGAATACACTATAAGATTGGACTGTTAGTTGTATAGTTTGTGGATTGTTGTATAGATTGTGGTCACAGGGTTGAAAAAGGCTTTTTATTAGAAAGACATAAAAATAAAGTTATACCTTCACAATGAGATTTATATTGTTGCAAGGAACACTAGGTTACTGAAATGTTTCTAAGTTCTGATGAAATACTTTTGTTGTATAGTAATTGCTAAATAAAATGAGAGTAATTTTTTCAACAGATTATTAAGTAGAGATTAATGCTAAATTTGTGCAGTAGAAACCTGATTGCTTACTATAATGGGGGAAAAGTTAATATTTTAAAGCAAGGCTAAAGGTTGACAGGAGATAAATTGAATTTGTTTGCAAAAAGAAATTTGTTTCTTTAAGTGAAAATTGGGGTCAGCAGGTCAGAGCTTTCTTTGCTTCTAGATGAACGAAATGAATTGAATAATGCCACTGTTAGATAGCAATATGTAAGCTAATGACAAAACAGTACAAGTTTGAATATGTCAAAATTATACAATTATATTATAATACCTTATGCTGGTTATTCTATACCCTGGTTCATCTTTGAAAAACAATATATAAAATAAATTATCTTATTATTTTTGGTTCCTTATACTCCTTGTTTCCATTTTGTTTTACACAACTGAATTTTATTATTCATTGGGGATGAAAAAACACTGAGGGCTAGTTTCAGTGGGTCATATATATCAAAACTGAGATAAGGGCAGACTATACAATCCTGCAATCCAAAACGAAGAGGGGTATAAAACAAACGAATAAAAACCGCAATCCAAGAACCAGTTAAGCATTCTTAACCTAATTGGTTTTGGTGCACACTTCATTCTGTGTTGGACTGTGATCTAAGAGAGGACCAGTGGTGTCCTAAATGAGCACAGTGATGTCAGTAGAGAGGTTCTGCAATAGTGTGAAAAAGCTTTCTAAATTTGTCAGTGGACCACAACAACATCTCATGTATACTCTCTGTGCCAAAAAACATTTGTGCTACATTTACAATGCACTCCTATAAATCTTACATCCAGCTAGCAATTTTCCATTGACCTTAGTTTCAACAAAGCAGCTGTATCATGTACCTTCAGGTCACGCTATGGCCTCTTTTACAAAATTCTTCTCTCCATTACCCAGCTTGATTACTGCTGTTATTTTTCAGAGGTTGGCTAAGCAGAAATTGCCTGAGAGACCTGCACTATAGTGATATGGCCTGGGCATACACGCCTGCTCATTCTACTTTCTACTCTTGATGAAATATATACCCACATTGCATTTTAGATTATGGTATATGCATTTTTCCTATATAAATGTTATTTTTCTGCAGGGCACCAATGTTACATATTCACCAATCAATCTTACCATTGAATCAATCTTAATCAGTTTTTCAATCACATTCATTGATTTTACAACTATAGACAGATATCATGAGTAGTTTTGGAATATAAAAAATAATATGTTTCTAATTTGTCCAGAAGACAAATGTCTTATGCTTTGTGCCTCAGTAAGTACAGTCTATTTTGTACTTCTTTGTTTCCTTTCTCCTATTAATTCTCACTTTTAAATTAATTTAAACATAAATCACAGGCATATATCTGATAGAAGTAGGCTATTGCCTGTGCAAATATGCGTCATGTTTAGTAAGACGCAGCAATGATACTTTTGCTGCTGTAGACTAACAGTAATTTTTTTTTCAAACTGTTCCTTCACTTGTTGTTTTCATAGTTTATAGCTTTGAATCTCAGAAATGGATTGGGTGGAATTTTCTAAATTAGTTGTAAATCATCTGCCAGCAGCAAGAATTTTATCATGCCAACTTTGTTAAGAGTTTATGCATTATTTCCATCGTTGAAATCCTTAGGATATACAGGTAAAACTCGAAAAATTAGAATATCGTGCAAATGTTCATTTATGTCAGTATGGCAACTCAAAAGGTGAAACCAATATATGAGATAGACGCATTACATGCAAAGCGAGATATGTCAAGCCTTACTTTGGTATAATTGTGATGATTATGGCGTACAGCTTATGAAAACCCCAAATTCACAATCTCAGAAAATTAGAATAGTGTGAAAAGGTTCAATATTCTAGGCTCAAAGTGTCCCACTCTAATTAGCTAATGAATCCATAACACCTGCAAAGGGTTCCTGAGCCTTTCAATTGTCTCTCAGGCTGGTTCAGTAGGAATCACAAGCATGGGAAAGACTGCTGACCTGACAGTTGTGCAGAAAACCATCATTGACACCCTCCATAAGGAGGGAAAGCCCCAAAAGGTAATTGCAAAAGAAGTTGGATGTTCCCAAAGTGCTGTATCAAAGCACATCAATAGAAGGTTATGTGGAAGGGAAAAGTGTGGTAGAAAAAGGTGCACAAGCAGCAGGGATGACCGCAGCCTGGATAGGATTGTCAGGAAAAGGCCATTCAAAAGTGTTGGGGACTTTCACAAAGAGTGGACTGAGGCTGGAGTTAGTGCATCAAGAGCCACCACACGCAGACAGATCCTGGACATGGGCTTCAAATGTCGTATTCCTCTTGTCAAGCCGCTCCTGAACAACAAACAACGTCAGAAGCGTCTTACCTGGGCTACATAAAAAAAGAACTGGTCTGTTGCCCAGTGGTCCAAAGTCCTCTTTTCTGATGAGAGCAACTTTTGCATCTCATTTGGGAACCAAGGACCCAGAGTCTGGAGGAAGAATTGAGAGGCACACAATGCACGATGCTTGAAATCCAGTGTGAAGTTTCTGTGTTGATCTGGGGAGCCATGTCATCTGCTGGTGTTGGTCCACTGTGCTTCATTAAGTCCAGGGTCAACGCAGCCGTCTACCAGGAGATTTTGGAGCACTTCATGCTTCCTTCCGCAGACGAGCTTTATGGGGATGCTGACTTCATTTTCCAGCAGGACTTGGCACCTGCCCACACTGCCAAAAGTACCAAAACCTGGTTCAATGACCATGGGATTACTGTGCTTGACTGGCCAGCAAACTCGCCTGACCTGAACCCCATAGAGAATCTATGGGGCATTGCCAAAAGATGAGGGACATGAGACCGAACAATGCAGCGGAGCTGAAGGCCGCTATTGAAGCATCCTGGTCTTCCATAACACCTCAGCAGTGCCACAGGCTGATAGCATCCAGGCCACGCCGCATTGCGGCAGTCATTGCTGCAAAAGGGGCCCAAACCAAGTACTGAGTACATATGCATGCTTATACTTTCCAGAGGTCTGATATTGTTCTATTTCCAATCCTTGTGTTATTGATGTCATGTAATATTCTAATTTTCTGAGATTGTGAATTTGGGGTTTTCATAAGCTGTATGCCATAATCATCACAATTATACCAAAGTAAGGCTTGACATATCTTGCTTTGCATGTAATGCGTCTATCTCATATATTGGTTTCACCTTTTGAGTTGCCATACTGACATAAATGAACATTTGCACGATATTCTAATTTTTCGAGTTTCACCTGTATGATTGAGAATGACCTGGAAATAGTACTTTATCCTTCTAGACTGAATCTACCAATGCTTATCCACTTATAATTACTGCAGCTAAATCTGCAGGGGACATTTTTAAATTGTTATCATTGCTATTATAGCAGTACATAGCAAGGTGAAAAAAGTCTGAATATTTCATCAGCACTACCCCCTCCAAGCTGTGATGGGCTCTTCTTTTGGGAAAAACATATATAGCAATAGCATAGCATAGTCCCCTCCTCTCATTAGCAGGGCTCATAGCAGTATGGGAAAAGAGTGAATTCAGTTAGGAAAAATAGTGTGAAGGAATGTGTTAACAAATATCTCCTCAAGGGTCAGTTCTCCATTCCCTTTTCCTCATAGCTGCTTTAGAAAAAACAAAGCTGGAAGAGCCAATCACAGATTGCATCTGTTTGGTCTCAACAAACTCATTAAAACTGATATACCTAAATCATGTACAGACATACACAAAGCTAAAGTTGGGCATTTTGGTGAATCTGCCTCAGTATTTGATAGGGCAGGATCAAAATTCTTGAAAGATAATTCCTTAATTACATTGGAAACATTTGTAAGGATGTGGCTTGCTAACTGCTTCATGCTTATGTATGGTATAATTATCATCATAGAACATTGTGCTAGGAGTGTAATTTGGGTTGTACTTTGTAAAAAAAGGTAAATACTCATTTAAGTTCAGCTTATATCCTGGTGACTTCATGGACATATCCATGAAGTTTTCTTGTCAACAGTGTATTTTGTCATTGCTTTCCTCCCATTTAGCCTATAACCCTGGTATTTCTTGATGCTCTCAAATATCATTCAAATATTAACCAGCTCCGACCATGCTTAGTTTTTTGGGATTAGCCAAGTGTTCATACATTAAGAGTTTACAGTTTACTACTAATATTTGGGTATGTAATTCTGCAGATTATGCAGGCTTTTTGGGGGGGGGGGGCTTTTTGTTCTAAACTAAACTATTCTTTGTCCTTAAGCCATCTTTCTGGAAATGTACTAGAGGTAGTACATTCTACCATAATATATAGTCTTAATCCAATTAAAAGCAAGACAGAGTAAAACGCTTTGTGAATACATAATGCAATTTAATAATTAACATTTATTTTGTCGAGATAATTTTTAAAATAAAGTACAATGTAACAGACATTTTCATGCCATTTTCATTGATTTTCAATAAATCAATTCCCACTTATTACTATTTTATTAAATAGGGTAGCTATAATCTGTAATACTCTCCAGATGTATTGAACTATAAATTCCATGAGTACCAGTTTGGGAATAATGTGAATTGTCATCTAAGAATCAGTTTGGTGGGAAGCTTTTTTGTTGTTTTGGTCAACCTTTACAACTATCCTAGAAAAATCTACAACTATCTTAGTTCGAAATTCGATTAATCTCGAATAGCATGGAATATATTCAGCTATGCTTCCTTTTAACATTTCTCGCCAGAGAACAATTTGTAATTAAATGACATAGCATTGTTTCAGCTTCTGACACTATTTCTTTTTTCATTGAGCCCATCTTTTCAGGTTGAAAGCATAGAAAGTTATTTTCTGGTGGTGTGATTAGATTGGGGTTGAACTCTCCAGCTGGCAGGCCTGTCTATGACTGGCGGCGGACTGTCCCCAGTGCTTGTCATTTCCTGACATGCCTGACAGGATGGGGACAGCAGCCCCAGACAGGTTCATTAGATGGTGTTTTCTACAGCTGGGCTTAAAATAAAATAAATAAAAAGCTGCTGGGGCCTTTCTTGTTGGTTTAAACCTAGTCCTTGTTTTGACAAATTTTGATCTGTGCACTTTTTAGATTTTGTGACACATTTTTGTTTCTTTCCCCTTTGGCCTGCACTTTGTGCTGTTTGCCTTGTTGCTGCTTCAAAATCCTAACATAGCTTCCCCCATGAGAGCATGGAACATGCTTATCAGAACCATAAAGAAAAATAGAGCCGTACAGTAAGCTAGGAATAACTGTTCATTTCCATGGTGATCAGCACAATGACCAGGGTTCTCAATAAGCCAATTAAAAAAAAAAGTTGGAAATTTTTTTGATGCCAAAAACATGCCATTTATCAGAGAACATTATATCATTACTAGCAAGCTGCATTGAGAAATGTATAGCTCTATGGTATTGCCAGAAGTTTAAACTGACTTCATAAGGGTACTTTACTTTTCTGGAAAGAGCCATAATTTTTCTATTAATTATAAGCTTTGAGACAATATGAAATTAGTCAAAAGCATGAGTTTACTATTATTTAGAAATGATAATTTATATAGAGATGATCAGCATTGTCTTATCTGAATAACATGGTAATTGAATTGAGTTTAAGGAATAGGCCAGACATAATCTCAAATATATAAAATAAGCTACTGTAAAAGCTTCTTAATTCTCATGCACAGATTATTAATAAAATTATTAAAACGGATCTAGGTATTGTTGTATCGAATTTCCATGCAATTCTACAAAGACATTTCCATTTTATGCATTCATACCCCTGCAAATTTTTCCTCTATTTATTAAATAATAATCCCTTATTGAAATGCTGGATCCAGTAATTATAGAAATCATATTAAGCTGGTAATTAAAAAATAATTATTGACTTTTTTAATTTACTGGTGGCTGATTATATATATCCTAGTCGCTATACTAGGTTTGGTACTGATCCATAAGGAGAGTTTATTAATTCTGAATAATTTAGATAGTGGAAAAATGGTCACATGCAAAACACTTGTCAGGTATGGGTGTCTATCAAGATACAAATGAAATTCCTTGCTGGAATCATTTACTTTGCTTGTTTCCACTGAGCTGCTTGGCATATTACAGCCTTTTATGCTGGCTGGGTTTAATGGCTTGTATATATCTAGTGCAGCTGAAAACCAACCCCTCCATTCATAGAAATCTGAGCACTTACCTTTCCTTTGTATTGTTAGTTACTGCTGCTTTAGTTTGTGGTCTCTATGACAACTGTTTAAATTGGGATGGCCAACTGTCATCTGGAGTATTACGGAAAGAAAAGTGTTAGTGAGCCCGTAGTCCCACAGATAGAGCATTTCAATATAATCCAATTTTAATTGAGCTCCAGAGACTTTGATGTGCTGCAGAAGGTTGGGAGAGAGCTATTCCAGGGAGAAATTAAAGCAGCACAGCAAGGCTTCACTACTCCAGACTGTCACCATTTTAAAGAAGCATTAGCATCAAACTTAACCTTCCCCTATGGAACATCTCTTTCAGCCTTTCCTGCTTTTTTTTTTTTCCATGCCATATGTTACAAAGGCAAAGGTACTTTCATCTTTCTATATACATTTTTACACCCTCTTGATTAGGTTTGAAAGGCATGTACTGGACTTGAGACGCATCAGAGGCTGCCTCTTGGACCTTGCTTTGCAATTCATAGAAAGAAATAAAAAGCAGGAAAGGGATTAGTTTACAATTGTCATCTGGCATGTGCTGGATTTTTCTCTGAAAGATTGCTGAGAAAGCAATCCAGCCTGGTGTTAGAAAGTTAAAGATTAGATATCACAATTATTTTTAGCTTGGTTTTAGCATTTCCCATGAGTGTGTGAATCCTACTTTATTTGAGGATGTGTACATCAGGTAAGAAACCCCTCTTTAGCCATTTCCACAAAATACTTATTTTACCAACAGCTGAAAATACTCACAGGGGAATGAAAATCAGCAATGAAACTGATATTGACTAATAATAATTGGAGAGGAGGGAATGCAGACTCTTTAACTGATCATAAATATGAAATAATTCTAGTTTTATTTCATTGTTAGGTGCTAAGTGATTTCAGTGGTTCCATAAACTTGCAGCAGTGCATGCAGATTTAGATAAAATCAGAAAAGCAGTTTCTTTACTTTTGGGGCCTTAACTTTCAAGTCTGCTATTGATACATAAAATGTAGTCATTAAAACATTGAAAGCACAATGTGTCAGAAGTCTTAAGAAAGAAATGAACAAAGCAATGGTTAGGACTGATGCTTCCTCTTTATCAGAAGTGATAAATAGATACTAATCTTAAGTGGAAATATCAGTCTTAAAGCCATACTATTTAAGAATACATTTATTCATATGTGCACACCATTCTATCCCTTAAAAGGCTTAGAATGGTTAATAGTGATAATATTTTATCTGTTATTTGATGACAATAGATGTACCAACTGGATCTGCAATCAAAAGTTGCAGGAATAGTCCTGCACTATGTTCTAGATAGCCGGTCTAGCCTCCTTAATGATACTCCATTCTATTTTCCCTCTCATCAATTGTTTACTCACCAATTTCTACAGAATTAACTATCATTTCATTCTGTTTAAGTACTATTAGTAATATATTAATAATGAACGAGCCTTGTAGAACCAGCAGATCATTCTGTGAGCTGTCTTGATAGACACGATTGAGAAAAATGCCTGGCAGATGCCATCCAAACACAAACCAAATAGTGATTAAATGCTGTTTCCTCTTTTAGCTGTTTCCGGCAGATAGCGTGCAGAGACCAAATGTTGGGCTTTGAAATGGTTAAAAGAGCTGTTACACAAAGGATTGTAGACATTGATCTTCAAGGGTGGTATCTTTACCAGCTGTACCCTACTACCTGTTTCCTCCATATTAGCACCTGGACATATTGTCATGCCCTTATACTGGCTTAGTTCAGTGCATGACCATTTGCATTATTGTTGGGCATTATGTTACCATCTATTTCACACGTAGTATAGGGTCAAAGATGAATTAATGCTCAAGAAAAGGTGATGTCAAAGCAGGTTTTTAGACTAGCATATTATTTGGATATATACTTTCTGTTGCATCTACATAACTGGGAAACTGTGAATACATATCAGTCCCCGTCGCTAGTCTTTTTGACATAATAAAATTGCTTGCTTACTTAGTAGAGACTTAGGTAAAGGGGGTAAAAAGTAATGATGATACAACTAAACTTTTCTTCTGTTCACTCATTCCTTAATCTGCCATTGTTTTATGGACTCTTGCTTGTCATTCTTAGTTCAATTGTACTATTCAAATGCAATTTAAATTCAAACAGCAGGAAAGTACATCAATACCAGTTAATGTATAAAGATGTATATTACAATATCATGGAAGCTACTTTCCTGGGTTGTACAAACAAGATCAAGATTCCAGGCCAAGGGGAAACCCCTTACTTACCATGAATAGTGGTTTTCAGTGGCAATGTCTTTCTTAATAATGCAAAGTGAAGAGGGCAGCATTCAGCTGAAGGAAGAAGCATGTGTATTTCTCCATCAGACTCCTCCCAACTTGAGAACTATACTCAGAGAAATAAAACCTAAGCTGGTAAATTTGACTTGATAAATACAAGTGGAAAACTCCCGTAACTGGAAAGTAGTACTTGCTCCAAACAACATGTTCCAAAATGTATACTGTACTGTACATTCAAGAGAGTGAAAAGAATATCCCTGTGGAGATTAGAAATAAATGGAGGAAGAAATAAAAACATTTTTCAGTTTACATCTCCTACAGATTGTCCAAACAAATAAAGAATGTTGATGCTATTTTCCTGATAAAAATTACAGAGATTTCAGAAAGCAATGATTAGTAGTCATGGAGCACATCAACTATTCTAATATTTCCTGGGAGGAAACTACACTCAGCATGGAATCTTCAAGTAATTACTGTCAAGTATTGCTACAACTTTCTCTTAGAAGATGAGGTTATCAGCTATCCTTGATTTGATTTAATCAGTAGGAAATAATTGGTCACTGAGATTGAAACAGTAGCAAGTTGAGGGAAATGATAGGGTAAGGCTGGAATTCATGATATTAAAGAAAGCTAACAGTGAATGTAGCCCTATGCATCTTAAATTTTAGGCAAGGCATTTTAATAACTTCAGGTAAAATTAGATAGGAATATAAAACTGATTGTACAGTTATGAAAAAGAATCCAAGATATGTATAAACCCTGAACGAAAAGAGTTATTTAACAGCATAACAACAAAAAATCCAGTAAAAGTAAAATTGTGAGAAATCTAAAATGCTGAGAGGTAGGTATTTTCCAAGCAACACCATTATGATAAGGCATAACACCTTGCTAGCAGAAAAGTTTTGTAGATTGTTATATAGAAAAATTAGTTAGCTGGCTTCTGAGAATAGTTAATTCTATCCAAGTTAATATTTGGATCAGTGACCAATTCAGAGATATACTTTGTATCTTTCTGTTTGATGTGGATCTGGCAATCCCTAATCAAATGCCTAGAGTGTTCTTGGAGAAAAGCCATACAATTGAAACCTAGCCCCCAATCAGCAAATCCAAGGAGTTCGATAGGATTCTGGAAGTATATAAAGGCAATAATTCAATTAATTAATTTTAACCTATAATAACTAAATCTTTGTCACCACTTTCATAAGTCTAACCTCAAATTGCAAAATGCTGTTGGGGAGCAGAGGCACTTGAAAGATTGAAAATATACTGATATTTTTGCTAATAAGATCTTCCATATACTCCATACCATACACTCTTAGATTCATGTTATTATCATTTGCAATCCATTAATATATATTTTTTCTAAAAAGGTTAATTACATAGAATCTACAAAAATACCTTTTACAGAAATTGGTACAAGCCCAAGAATACTTATTTTGGGTTAACTCAACTTTTGTGTTAAAGATATTTGATATTAAGTTACTATATATTAAAGGGGAAACTAAAGCTCTGTTAAGGAATACTATGAGGTGCCTTTGTCAGTATATAATTATGTTCATGGGAGAAGTTACTTGATTCTAGAAAGCTCTTTAATACAATAAAGGCCTTCTACAATGAAGATCTAGTAATTATATGTTCAGTTGGGCAAGTTTGTTTAAAAATAGCTTAAAGTCATCAGAGTATCATGGAAATATTGGTTATTGAAATACGTCTAGCATTTTTTGTTCTATGAAGGCTTTAGCACAAGGAATATTACATATAATGCACAGTAAGTGAAAATGTTGCCCGGCAATCTTCATTTACACATAAATACAAACTCCCATCTGGGCATGTGTGGCCAAATGTGAAAATGAGGGATCTTTTCACAGAATTGCAACAGATCTATGCACTGTTTTACTAATTAAGGAAATGGTTACTTCTAAATTGTAAATGGGAAACTTACTCAGAAATAATAAGGAATGTGTAGCTCAAACAGACTCTCAGTCTGAATGATTAGCTTAAAAAAACATGTCAAGTTAAAAGGCACATAAATTCATTTTACACCCCCCTCCATACACTCAGAGTGGCAAGAAATGGCAATCATTTATATTACAGGAAAGAAGAATGGGTTAATTCAGGGCTGGGCAACTTTTTTCTCCCAGCAGATCCACTTTCTTTAAATTTTTGTCTTCAAAAGATTACAGGGGGAGGGAGTGATGATGCTGTGTCATTTGCGGAGTTGGCTAAAAGCAATTTGTTGTTGGTTCTGAAAGAGTTGGTGAATTTGTGTCTATTTTAGAACATCACTGAGTCTCCCCCCAAAGTCAACATGATACTACAAAATATTGCAATATTGCTTATGAAATTCACCAGCAGGATCCTAAAGAGCTTTGGGAGCCACAAAAATGGGTCATGCTGTTTTTCGGTTGTAGGGTACCTATCCCTGGGTTAACTGTTTTGCTCATATCCATGTAATAGTTTTAATCATATTAATTGCATGATAGCACAGTTGAGAGACTTTGTGAAGTCAGAAGAAAATACAATGGAAATGGATTTGGATTATCATATGGCTCAATGGAACTTGGGTGTCACAGCAAGCCATTTCCTTAGAAAATTAAAATGTTGTTCGTATTATTATACACAAAACAGCAGTCAATATGTGTCCTTTTTATTGTAAAGGTTCTTGCTTATACAGAAGGCCTTCATGGAAAATGGATGTTCAGTGAAATTCGAGCTGTTTTCTCAAGACGTTACCTTCTTCAGAATACAGCCTTGGAAGTATTCATGGCAAACAGAAGTATGTTTATTACATCTTTAATATAAAGCAAGATTTTTAAAACATTAAAAATAGTACCAACTGAAAATGCGCATCTAGATTAAGCATTTCTCTTTTAATATATTCACATTTCCTATATGGAAGTAATTTGTGGAGGGACTTGAAGAATAATTAGTACTGGCTTCTATTCTGAGAGGGGTAGATATTCAAGGCCTAACAAAGGTGGGATAAAGAGACTACCGAGTGAAGTGCAGTGGGATGGATCATATTTTAATTATGGATCCTTATTAAGTAATGATGGTCCTGAATTTGCTATGCTGTATTATCCTCATAGCGGCATAAGAATTGACAATTATACATTCCAGACCAAAACACAATGAGAGGGAAATGGAGAGAGAGATCTAATTCTTCTCTAGTTTAAGAAAACTTCCTCCATACTTCCATGAACCTCCATTTTTTCTCCTCATCTAATGATGAAGCCCAAATGTTGGGAAGGGAAGGATTGTAAATATATTATCAGGGAGATCTAAGTGAAATCACATTTTCCTCTTCAAAATTAAAGCTGTCTTTTTTATCTGGGAAAGGACATTTCAGTCTGCAAACATGACTGAAATTAATGGAATTACTGTTATATAAAATAAATTCATTTAGCCTCCAATCCTGTGACCCTAAAACTGTTTCACTGATGCAACTCCATATCAGAAGGTCTTGGGGTTTTTTTCTCCCATTGAATAGTCCCCATTGTTTATAGGTAACATGCATATTGTGGCTTTTGTAGGCATCAGATTCCCACAGAACCTTTAAGATGACTATATATGTCTCTGTGTGCAAAATATGAGAATCCCTTGCCTTTTAATTTCCTAGAAAAATAAAAATATAGTTGGATTATATCTCAGTTATGCTCTTGTTTTGTTTTGTTTGTTTTTGAGCACATATTCTGAGTGTTATACATAAAACACTTTCTCTAGCAATTTTCTAACCTTTCAATTCTCTTTATACTGCAGCTTCTGTAATGTTTAATTTTCCTGATCAAGCAACAGTGAAAAAAGTTGTATACAGCTTACCTCGTGTTGGAGTGGGAACCAGCTATGGCTTACCACAAGCAAGGTATCTTTCAGTATTTGATTTTCTGTTTGGAAATTTATGGAACAGTGCAATGTGATAGTAATACATAAAAGGGCAATTATGTTGAACATCTGTTATGTAAATTATCTTTATATTACTTTAAAGTGGATTTGAATTCATCCTCACATGACTTCCTTTTCAGAATTGTTTCATTGTGATTGCTAAGTAGGAATGCATACTTGTTTATAGTTATTCCTAGACACCCACACACCAAAGGACTCAAGGCAGTTTACAATCTAACCTAACTAATTAGGTTAATTAACTATCATCAGCACCCTGAGGAATGCTGGGGAGGTGTCAGGATTAGCCCAGGAAACTCCAGGAGACAGTACAGATTCAATCCAGCAAGATTTATTGGCTTCAGTCCCGTTACAGAAATCTTCTCAGAGTGAGAGTAATTTCACCCTCCCAACCTCCCTTGCATTCTTTAGGGAGGGGCCAGTCTCATCCTCTTATCTCTTCCTCGTTGTTCTGGTGATGAGAGCACGTTCTTAACCCCTCTCGTTCTGACTCTCACAGGAGGAAGGGTTATGATTTTTAGGATCCTAACATCTCCCATAATGCCCCTTCCAACCTAACTCCAATATCGCTGTTTTTGGTCTTTCTGAAAATGGAATTTCCTGAGCTCAGAAAAACTCTGCCAAGAAACTGGTGGAGAGGCAGGAGAGGATCCCTTATCAGACCATTTTTTCTCCTGGAACAGGGCCTTATACATGTCTCCTTTTTTTAGTTTATTTAGAAAATTCCTAAGCAAAGATAATCAATATTGTTACGTACCTTTATGGCAGTTACATGAGTCATGCATTTAGGGATACAGAGTGGATTATATAGATAAATATTTTCCTTCTGAATTTAATTGGGGTAGAAAAACACCATAAACTTTATTATCAGTAAATATGCTTATAGCAATAGAGAACTCTGCTGGAAGATTTTCTGAATGCCACACCTTCATAAGACATGGTTCACCCATTAGTGCTTTCCTAGTGAAATATATATGGAGTCATTGGTGCTCTCTGAGCTTGGTTGTTTGTTTGCAGCCATTTCATGATGATATTACCTAATTGGGTAATGAAACATCTGCAAAAAACCAGTTGGGCTCAGAGAGCACCAAGGACTGCACAGATCAACCCAGATCTACATATATTCTCTCTCTCATATATATGTATGTGTATATGTGTATGTGTATGCACGTATGTGTATAAACACACACACACACACGCACATATACACACCAGATCCATAGAAGCAGGGGTCTACCACACTAGACAGGATCCAAGGTGCAGACTGTGCAAAGAGACCTCAGAGACAGTCCAACACATAGTGGCAGGGTGTAAGATGCAGGCAGGAACAGCATACACTGAATGGCACAACCAAGTAGCTGGCATTGTATACAGGAACATCTGCACAGTGTATGGGCTAGACCTTCCCACGTCCAGATGGGAGATTCTACAGTAGGTTGTGGAGAATAACAGAGCTAAGATCCTGTGGGACTTCCAGATCCAGACAGACAGGCAGGTACTGGCCAATCAACCAGACATTGTGGTAGTAGACAAAGACCAGAAGACAGCGGTAGTAATAGATGTAGCAGTGCCAAGTGACAGCAACATCAGGAAGGAGCATGAGAAGCTGAAGAAGTACCAGGGCCCGAAGGAGGAAATAGAGAGGATGTGGAAAGTCAAGGCCAAAGTGGTCCCAGTGGTGGTAGGAGCACTCGGGGCTGTGACTCCTAAGCTGGGAGAGTGGCTCCAACAGATCCCAGGAACAACATCAGAGCTCTCTGTGCAGAAGAGTGCAGTGCTAGGAACAGCTAAGGTACTGCACAGAACCCTCAAACTCCCAGGCCTCTGGTAGAGGACCCGAGATTGAGGAAGACACAGACCACCCATAGGGGTGAGAGGGGATTTTATATGTACGTATGTATGTATGCATGCATGTATGTATAAAAGCTGTGATACCAAATGAGTGTAGGGAATTTCTTGCTTCTTTGGTCTGTTAAAATGTTGCCACTCTCCAATTATTAAAGAGATTATTCCATATATACCTTTAGGTTAATACATTCAAAAAATAATCTTGATCAAAGCTGGGCAGATTTAGCAAAACACTACAGTGATATGTCCTTCCACCATTACCTGAACCGTACGTGCATCATTTATTTAATTCTGCTACAGTAATATTTCTATTAATCTCTTTAGTTACTCCCTTAAAGAAAGCAAGTTATGCCTAAAAATAAGATTACTCTAATACCTTTATGTTGTGAATAAAACAACATTCACTGTTTTCTACATTACAGCTGTCAAGTTGTGTACAATTAAATATTTTTGTGGTACAGTTCTTCTGAATAAAATATAATTATTTTAACAATTAATTAATATAAAGTAATTTGGATTCCATTGGTAATGATAGCATGGCATGCAAGCAGTTGCAAATGCTGGACACATCAAAAGAATAAGGAGTTTGATTCGATGTATTCACACCTGCCCCTTTAAGCTCTCAGGGACAGGGCTTTGAAACAAATACAGTCTCCTTTGAAGCTTCAGTCTGTCAAACTATTAAATCAAATCAAAATGTCCAATTAAAAAGATAAGCCAGCTTAGAGTAGCAATTTATGTCCTTTTACCTTTCTCTCCCCAACAGGTAAGTCTGGAATACCAGTCTCAGCTGAGGAAGTGTAGGCAGCCCTTTTTCTGGACAGCTCCCTTTCTTCCCATCTGGCATTATTCTTTGATGGAACATCTCAGTTCTCTGCCAGGGAAGTGAGCTATGTCACAACCAGGCCTCTTTGAAGTCCAGCAGCACTTTCTTTTGACAGTCAGTTTTCTGTCTGCCTTCTCTTTCCTTTTTCTCCCTCCTCAAAAGCTCTGTTCTCTCACAACTTTTAAGATCATCAAGCACTGAGTCTAAAAATACTCACACCCTGATGATGAGGCTTACTGTCAAAGAGGCTGGTTTTTTTCCCTTCAGAGAAACATTAGCAATTCTTTTCCATTGCAATTGCTTCATGGAGTTTGTTAGTGTTTGGATTTACCCACCATGCTCGTTACAACTGTATGTTAACTGTGGAACTTATTAGTGGATGTGGCTGAACTGTCCTCAGTGTTCAGATGATGTCCAGCATTATTTCTCCTTTTCATCTTTCTTTAAACTGAAGGTTGAATAGGCTAATAATTTGAATGAGGGCCAATCAATTGAAGCTCAATCCAGAACAGATAGAGTTATTGTCCAGGGAGTAGTTCTTAACCTGTTCTTGAGGAGGTTTGGGAATGTTCTTGGATCCATCACTGTCAGTAATTGCACATCTGGCCTTAGAGGATAGGATCATATTACTCAGGCAGATATACCAGCTGAAACCCTGTTTGTTCAGAGTTAACCATCAGACACTCTGGACTAAGACTCAGCTATAAATCTCCATCCCCAACTGCTAGGCTCAAACTTGGTAAAAATCTATCAGTAAATAAACAAACTATTCTGAAGCTGTATTAGAGTTGTATGTGCTCTATTAGCGCAAGGATGCAGTTCCCTCCTGTACCCACAGTAGTTTAGACCTTGCTGTTTTTTCCTGTCTTTCCCACATTCCAAAGAATTGGAATGAGCTTGACAGCATAAAAACTGAGCAGTTGTTTGTTGTTGGCATAATTGACATCTCTGCCCTGAAAATCCTGGTTTTCTGAAATCTGATTTCAATTATCTATACTGTAGTAACCAATTCAGTTGGATTTCTACAATGCATTGTGCGTAGGGCTGTCTCTGAATTGCTGTTTTGCCTGGCTGATGTGTTCATGTAATTCAGTGCCTTTCCTATGGAAGCTTTCCAGATTGCATCCTGTTGTCTTTATAGTTGTAGGCAAATATGTTTCCCATCTCTACTGCATTTCATATTATGCAGTCTCTTAGCCCACGACTGCATCACCTCAAGACTAATGTTTCTTTCCTTTCTTTTGATGTACCGACTATACATCAAAGACACTTCAATAAATTTTTGAAGGTTTAAAGTGCATACTATCTAAATATACTTTTAGTAGCATTGTAACAAAATAAAAAGAAAATTAAATATAAAATATAAACTTGTTCAGTTGTAGCATACCAATTGATACTTTACTAATCAGTTAATTATTGGTGTAATATTCTTAAATTTTCTGTAATACAGAAAGAAACTAGATGTAGAATTAATTGACAAATGGGTCCCAAAAAAGTGAGTCAATTTATTGGCTGAAAAATACTGCTCTGCAAGAAATCCATATATAAATGGGGACATTTAACATTATATAAGTAAAATAAATGTGAATTAGAAGAATACTAGCAGATCTCTCAGCTATAAATCTCCATCCCCAACTGCTAGGCTCAAACTTGGCAAAAATCTATCAGTTAATAAACAGACTATACTGAAGCTGTATGTATGTGCTCTATTAGTCTATTTTCCCCTGCATTCCAAAAAAACCCCAAACAAACCAACCTCTCTACATGGGAATAGCATGCAATAAAAGAATGTTAAGAGTGGGTGTTTAGGATGTAGAAATCAAAATACAATTTTCTTGCCATATTTTGTTACAACAAGGTGCCTTTAAAGCCCTACATGGCATGGGGGTAGGATAGGGTAGGCACATTCTAGATCCCTTCCCTGAAAAGCTGCCATCCAGTGGGACCTAGAAAGCATGCCTTTTCCATGGCTGCCCCTATCTTGTGGAACACCCTCCCCCCAGTGATTTGGCAGACCCCCACCCTTTTAGCCTTCTGGAAGGCCATCAAGACCCAGCTCTTTACCCAGGCTCTGGTGTACAGTGATGGGAGCCTGTGGGTGGTTGTTCGGACATCTTAGGAGGATGACTGAGGCACCGGGTTTTTAGTTTTTGTTTTATGATATTATGGTATTTATAGTTTTGTAGTTATATTGATGTGAGCCACCCAAAGTTGTGCTCTATGATAGGAAGCCATACAAATCTTTTAAATAAATAAATAAAATATACCTGTCGGGAATTCTTGTTTTGTAGCATAATGTGTCTAAGAGTGATTAGGTGCTTATAGAAAATCACAAAACAATTGTTATGGTTTAAGATTTCCCCTCATTGTCCATATAAGATTACCATATATTTGCCCATCTTAGCTTTTCATAGCAATTTATTCATGTCTGAGCTGTGCATGTTGGCAGGTGAAAACTCCTTCTCTTAACTAATTACTCTTTATTTTGTTTTAGTTGTCCAAGTAACTAAAAAGAATATGATCTAAGATGAATAGAGAGGCTCTTAACATTCTCAATGTCAGTCATCTTTTGTAAGATACAACACTTGTGAGATATCTTACAAATATTTATAATATTCTACTAACCTTACTATAGAGAAAGCTAGAACAATAAAAATTAGAAACAGAAGGTGTTATAAGTTAACCTTTATAATATTGTCTCTGGAGAATTATATATATATATATATGTGTGTGTGTGTGTGTGTGTGTGTGTGTGTATGTATATATGTATATGTATTTTCTTTCTTTCTTTCTTTCTTTCTTTCTTTCTTTCTTTCTTTCTTTCTTTCTTTCTTTCTTTCTTTCTTTCTTTCTTTAACTTAGTTTATATGCCACACAAGTTGTTGACCAACTCTGGGTAGCTTTCAATCCCACTACACCTAAATAGGATTAAAACAACACAAGTGCAACACAAATAATTAAGAAAACTTAACATTAACAAATTAATAGTGAGCAGCTGGATAGCGTAGTGGTTAGAACACCGCCTTTGATGCAGGAGACCAGGGTTCAAATCCTGGCTGGCACCTACCTTACCAGTAGGGGTCCTTGGGCAAAGACCCCCTAACGCTTCACCTGCCTACCTCAAATATGAGAGTGACACGAACTAAGAGAGTCATGCCGGCTCGGACGTCGCCCAGATTAACAAGGTCCGCGTCAGATGTTGTGGAACCAGGACAATCTGATGTTAAGTGGGCTACTGGAACAAACCATACATGGATGAGACAAGAAAACTTGGAATTGATGGAATGCTACTACAACAGCAGACCTAATGAGAGGGGATATATGAAACGTATGAGGGAACTATGGATAGACAGAAGGCCTACATCCACACTAACTGAGAAACAACTAGTTACCCAGCGCTTCAACATAGTAAAGAAGAAGCTGCTCTCACAACTCGAGATAGACCAATTCTGCATTACAACCCGGACTCAAGCAGACCTGGAAGAACAAGCAGTTGTGCAGCCAACACCTGAAGCTGGAATGTCACTGCCACCCCTTCCATTACAGAGCACAGCAGCTGATATGAGGCATAAGATCATGGATAAACTAGCTATAGTCAACCCTCGAGTCCGATTACCAAGGCTCAGTGGAGAAGTACCATCAGATAGTATGCTAGAAGATGCCAACAGAGCCCTCCAGACAATCCCTACTACCACCATAAGTGAAACCAATGAATTGGTATATGCTACAGCCACTGTAATCCTGGAACTGCTTGGCTACACGATCAAGAAGAACAGCAGTACATACCCACCCTGGAAAATGAGATTGGAGGCTAAGATCAAGGCAACTCGGAGAGAAGTCAGTCAGCTGGTGGAACTACAGAAGCGTGTAGAGATTAAGGATAAGACTCGGCTACTGAAAAAATACATGGGCCTGACTCCATCTGAAGCCCTAGAGACTGCTAAACAAAGGCTCACAGCACTGGCTACCAGGCTAAGGAGATACACTAGAGAAGCAGAGGCCAAGAAGATAAATGCCCTGTTCTCCAAAGAACCATCCAAAGTGTACTCCCAACTGCAGTGCAACCACAGAATATCAGCTGAGCCACCAGCAGCGGAAACTGAACAGTACTGGAAGAACATATGGGAGAAAGAGAAGACACATAACACCAGTGCAAAGTGGCTGCAGGACCTGAAAGCAGACCACAGCAATCTCCCAGAACAGGAACCAGTCACCATCACAGTAGCAGACATCCAACAGTGGGTCAAGAACATGAAAAGCTGGACAGCACCTGGCCCGGACATGATCCACACCTACTGGCTAAAGAAACTAACAGCAGTGCATGTACGTCTAGCAGCACAGATGAACCAACTGCTAGCAGCAGGTTCCCACCCAGACTGGCTAACACAAGGAAGGACAGTGCTGATCATGAAAGACCCTCACAAAGGAACAGCACCATCCAACTACCAGCCAATAACCTGCCTCCCCACAACATGGAAAGTTCTATCAGGCATCCTAGCTGCCAAGCTACAAGACCATATGGGCCAGTACATGAGCACAGCTCAGAAGGGCATTGGGAACAACACCAGAGGCTCAAAACACCAGTTACTCATAGATAGAGCAGTCACCCGAGATTCAAGGTCTAGGCAGACCAATCTGAGCACAGCCTGGATTGACTACAGGAAAGCCTATGACTCAATGCCGCACACATGGATCTGTGAATGCCTGGCACTATACAAAGTCAACAGGACACTAAGGACCTTCCTCAAGAACTCAATGGGACTGTGGAAGACAACACTGGAAGTGAACTCAAGACAGCTCGCACAAGTGGCCATCAAGTGCGGCATATACCAAGGTGATGCACTGTCCCACTGCTGTTCTGCATAGGCTTAAAACCCCTCAGCCAGATAATCACAAGGTCTGGATATGGGTACAAGTTCAAGAGTGGAATCACCATCAGCCACCTCCTCTACATGGATGACATCAAGCTGTATGCTAAGAGTGAACGAGACATCGACTCACTGATCCGCCTGACACGGATCTACAGTGAGGACATTGGGATGTCATTCGGACTAGAGAAGTGTGGCAGGATGATATAAAGAGAGGGAAGGTAGTTAAGACCGATGGAGTGGAATTACCAGTGGGCCACATAGCAGACATAGAGACCAGCTATAAATACCTTGGTGTCCCACAGTCACACGGGAACCATGAGGAGGAGGCAAGGAAGACAGCAACATCCAAGTACCACCAAAGGATAAAACAGGTCCTGAAGAGCCAGCTCAATGGGAAGAACAAGATCCATGCCATCAACATGTATGCCCTGCCAGTCATCAGATACCCTGCCGGTATAGTGAGCTGGCCAAAGGAAGACATGGAGGCTGCCGATGTGAAGACCCGGAAGCTCCTCACAATGTACGGAGGTTTCCACCCCAAGTCCAACACCCAGAGACTGTACACCAGCTGCAAAGAGGGCGGGCGGGGTCTGATGAGTGTCAAAGCCACTGTCCTGGATGAAACCCGGAGTATCCAGGAGTACATCAGTAAGATGGCACCCAAAGATGAGCTGCTGAGAGAATGCTTCAGGCAGCAGCAGACATGGGGGGAAGTTCAAGCAGAGGAAATACCATGGCAAGACAAGCCCCTGCATGGGATGTACCATCAACAGATAGCTGAGGTGGCTGACACTGGGAAATCCTATCAGTGGCTGGAAAGGGCCGGACTAAAAGACAGCATGAGGCACTGATCATAGCAGCACAAGAACAGGCACTAACCATCAGATCCATAGAAGCAGGGGTCTACCACACTAGACAGGACCCAAGGTGCAGATTGTGCAAAGAGGCCTCAGAGACAGTCCAACACATGGTAGCAGGGTGTAAGATGCAGGCAGGAACAGCATACACTGAACGGCACAACCAAGTAGCTGGCATGGTGTACAGGAACATCTGCACAGTGTATGGGCTAGACCTTCCCAAGTCCAGATGGGAGATTCCACAGAAGGTCGTGGAGAATAACAGGGCTAAGATCCTGTGGGACTTCCAGATCCAGACGGACAGGCAGGTACTGGCTAATCAACCAGACATCGTGGTAGTAGACAAAGACCAGAAGACAGTGGTAGTGATAGTTGTAGCAGTGCCAAGTGACAGCAAAATCAGGAAGAAGGAGCATGAGAAGCTGGAGAAGTACCAGGGCCTGAAGGAGGAAATCGAGAGGATGTAGAAAGTCAAGGCCAAAGTGGTCCCAGTGGTGGTAGGACCAGTCGGGGCCGTGACTCCTAAGCTGGGAGAGTGGCTCCAACAGATCCCAGGAACAACATCAGAGCTCTCTGTGCAGAAGAGTGCAGTGCTAGGAACAGCTAAGATACTGCGCAGAACCCTCAAACTCCCAGGCTTCTGGTAGAGGACCAAGATTGAGGAAGACACAAACCGCCCATAGGGGTGAGAGGGAATTTTTTTTATATATATATTTTCTTTCTTTCTTTCTTTCTTTCTTTCTTTCTTTCTTTCTTTCTTTCTTTCTTTCTTTCTTTCTTTCTTTCTTTCTTTCTTTCTTTCTTTCTTTCTTTCAGTTTATATGCCACACAAGTTGTTGACCAACTCTGGGCAGCTTTCAATCCCACTACACCTAAATAGGATTAAAACAACACAAGTGCAACACAAATAATTAAGAGAACTTAACATTAACAAATTAATAGTGAAATATTATGTGCCAAGGAAGCATTTTTTTTTTTTTTTGGTCTGCTCTCAGTCATTACTGACCCTGCAGTGACTGCCTGGACGAATCCTTGCAGTTTTCAAGGCAATTGTTTTTCGGAAGTGGTTTGCCAGAGCCTCCTTCCTAGAACAGAGCCCAGCTGGCGAGCGCAGGAGGCGGGGTTTCCGTTGCTTCGCGCCCTTTTCGGGCGAGCGCGGTTTCGCGCTTACCGGCAACTGGTCCCGTCTCTCTGTGCAAGGCGCTGCCAGCATTTTTCCTCCCACCGGAGTGAGAGTACCCATTTATCTACTCACGTGAGTTTTCGACCTGTTGGGTTGACAGGAGCTGGTGGGGGGGGGGAAACAGGAGCTCACCCTGTTAACGCGAAATAAATGTATATAATCAATATGCTTACACAGGAGGAATTTGTCCCTATTTATCTTCTGAACAAAGGCGTGCTGAAATAATCAGGTTCTGATTAATTTCCCAAACCTCAGCAAAGTTGGGCCAAGTTGAATTTCTAGGTGGGTGTTGTCCCAGGAAAGGGGGATAGCAGTCAAGAAAGTCTACTTCCATGAACACTTTAAGAGAAAAAAAACAGGGGGAGTCCGCTCTTCATGATCTAATTGGGTGGGCAGAAACTGTTGGAAGCAGGTGGTACTCTAGATATCCAGGTCCTAGGCCTTGAAGGCAGCCCACCTTGAACTGCACCCAGAAACTGAGAATGCAGCTCTCTAAGTAAATGTTTATATGGGCAAACCAGGACACATCCATAACTACTCAAGTTGCTGCATTCTGGACCAGCTATAGCTTCCAAGTGCTATTCAAGGGCAGCCCCATGTTGAGCTCACTGCAAGTCTAAATAGGAGGTAACTAAGGTTGTAATTGGCACACCAAATGAAATTGCGTGAAGGCCATCTTGGACACAGCTCCTGCCTATCCCAGATATGCCTCATTTCATATACATAATCGTGTATAATACCCATATAATTATACTGATTTTTATTTTTGATGCTTCATGATTTATTCTGTCAAAATCATGAAAATCTGTATTGTGAAGTGCATAGAGAAGTATTTAAATATTTTGCCTCAGGAAGTGAAAGCCTTGTACTGCCCATAGTTCACATGACTAGACCACTTCTGTGAAAAATTAATTAATATGGTAGCCAGAGTCAGGGCATTATGGTGTTCAACCTCCATACCCTTGGACAGCAATGAAGATAATAGGGAAAGATAGGTTAGCTTATTATCAAATCAGTTTTGATTTTCCTTGATCACCTTCTCAGAACCCAATTCTGCACAAACTCTGTCCAGTTAAATTATCCATGAATTGAAAAGCTTTAAATGTATTACTCTGTATTGGATAGATGATCTATTATTTAATTTTAGTTTTCCTATAAATGTGATTTTATCTTTATAGATATGTTCATAATTTTACATAGGTATGTTCTTAAGTTTAATTGTCTCTGATAATTTGCTAATAATGGTAAGTTTCTTTCAATAAGACTGTTACTTTTCAACAAAGGATAGATTATTTTGAGATTGAAAACATGAATAATTGTCAGTAGAGAAGCAGATCTTTGACTAAGATTTTTAATTATAATTTCTAGACGAATATCTCTGGCTACTCCCCGTCAACTTTATAAATCTTCCAACATGACTCAGCGGTGGCAGCGAAGGGAGATTTCAAATTTTGAATACCTGATGTTTCTCAATACTATAGCTGGTGAGTCTTCTGTATTTTAATTCTTCATAATATGTTTTAATTTGTCAAAGGTTTTAGTACTATGAATGGATGAATGGAACATCACAATATTCTTCTGTGATGTAAATGCAACTTTATGATTAGTTCTGAAAAAGTGTATAATTTATTATTTATTAAATATATTGGAAAAATAATTTATCACTCTTCAGATTTATTTTTTGTGGTAGTAAGTTTTTTCTTTCTACCATTTACTCTAGGGACAGCATGAAGCTTTGCTGAAGCTTTATTAGAGTCAACAAACCATTGTTAATGTGAGACTGGATATAATTATGGAAAAATGTAATTTTGCTGTGTTGTAATTCTTAGCAGTAACAACAAGATAGTAAAATAACAGTATTCTGCTTAGTTCAGAAGGTACTTCAGTGGTGTTATAATTAAATTACAGCATATTTTAAGTCCTGTGGACGATATGTGATCATAATTAGCCTAAAATTAAAAACCTTTTATCTATATTAATTAAAACAATGTTATTCATGCATATCTAATTAACATATTATACTACGTTGATATTTATATTGATATGGTATCTGATTATTCCTCTGATTATTCCTTTGATTGATATGGTAACAGATTATTCTCTGATATTGAGACTAAACATATTCAAGTCTTCAGTATTTTATAGAAATCCTTTTGTGCAACCATTTTACTACAAGTAATTTTTTTTTCCTGATGGAACTGAAATTCAGTTGATTTACCAGAAAGCTTTACTTGTTTTGTCTCACATCCAATAAATGTGTGGCTTGTAAGTCATGTAGAGGCTTCAGCAAACGGAAATCTTGGAGATGAAATGATTGGTTTGTTGAATGGTAGTGAAGGATTTACAAGTGCTTGTCCAGTATTAATTTATTTCTATATTTTTTAATTAGATTTCTATCTTGCCTTTCATTCTGGATCTCAATACTATTATATATGATATATAACCATAAATCTCATTTAATGTATTTTTGATATTAGTATCTTCTGATATAATTGTGTATTATTATATGACATAAACTTTCTTTATTCTCTTACAATTCTCTTACATTACAATGATAATGGCCAGCATCCCTCTCAATAGTCCCAGGCTAAATGACTCAGTATAAAGCAGATTACTACATAATTTAGATTACACACCCGTTTTGGTAACTTATTATTATTGCAGATTTCTCTTTCCTTAACCTCTTTCTATTACCTCCACTAATTTCCTTTCTGTCCTTTTATCAGTAGCAATAATTTCTTTCTTTTTCTTTTCTTTTTTTCTTTTTTACTTTTCCCTAATCTAAATAGGGAAATACCCCTTGGTTTTCATCATAGTTTCTGTATAACATACATATGTGGAGTCCTTGGTGCTCTCTGAGCTTGATTGTTTGCTTGCAGATGTTTCATAGTCCAACTAGTTAACATCATCAGTCGTATTAGTGTGGGGTTTGCTCCTTGTTTATATACAATAGCTTTCCCCAGGCCCCACACTCACTAGCATTGATGATGTTACCTAGTTGGGTAATAAAACATCTGCAAGCAAACAGCCAAGCTCAGAGAGCACCAAGGACACCACAGTTCAACCCTGAGCTACATATATTCTCTTCTATTGGAACATACATATGGTTTTTACACCTGCATAGAAACCCTCATCAAAAACTACCATGGTTGTGTTTTTGATCAGTTGGCCTACAACTTTGCATACACCTAGAGATACAGTCCCTCTGTTTCTTTGAATGCCTGGAAAAGTATATAACTTCAGGATGTACCATTGAAACGTTGTAAGTTGCTTCCTGAACAATACCATTGCATCTCCAAGTTACCTCCAGTTCTCAGAGAAGACAGCCAAGTTCTTAGTGAAGGGCACATTAAACTCATACTATCAGCAGAAGATCTTATCCTGGACCATTAGGTCTTCAAAAAATGCATCTAATCAGAAAGGTTCAGGACAGTAGTACTTTGGAATAACTTACTACTATTGAGGCAGGGATACTTACTGGGTCTAAGAGGGGGTAAAAAATATACAACCACATCATAGTATATCCTCAGTTTAAAAAGTTTGTAAATTTGCAGTAGAGGTAGAAGCATTCTAGTTCAGCATCCTCCCTGGGACTGTCAACCAACCTAGGGATTTTAAGAAATAAATGTATGGCAGTAGTAGTAGTAGTTCATTTAAAGCTACAGGGTGCCCAGATAATTGGCTAGTGGTTATTGATTCTAATTTTTACCTCCTCAGCCATTTAATCATAACCTCTTAAAAATGCCTGCTGTTCAGCTCCATAACAGAAAATCCTCTCTGTATTTGTATTATATATAAGCCTAACTAGTTTTCCTTGATCTCTTTCAGTACCCTCAAACGTGGTATTCTTATGCACCATCTCTGGACATTTAGAGATCTCTGGGAGTAACTGTTCTGCAGTGATTCTGAGTGGGTAGTTCCATTCTGTGGTGGTAGGAGAGGAGAGTTCTACTCAGAGATTTCTGCTCAGTGGAGTGCCTCAGGAATCTCTCCTCTCTCAACTCCATTTTAGCATCCACATGAAACCACTGCAGGAAGCCATCTGTCAGCATGAAATTCAGTATCATTAATATCCTGATGACATCCAATTATGCATCTCATTCCCAGAATGAACAGGTGATGCTGGAAGTGCTGACCCAGCGCCTAGAGGTTGTCAGGGTTTGTATGTAGAGGAACACACTTCAGTTGGATCCCTCCAAGAGACAAGGATTCTTTGATTCCAGGGAAATTCCATCCCTGACTCTGATCAGGGTTGTTATCCCCCAATTAGAATAATAAAACTCCCAAAATGAAGATCACCTCTAACAGCTTGTGTTTGAAGAGCAGATGGCAGCTGTGGCTAGGAAGGCTTTATGCAGCTATATTTTGTGTGCCAGTTATGACCATTCCTGGACCAGGAAACTCATTCACAGTCACTGATAGCCTAGTCACCTCCCACTTGGACTATAACATGCTTTACATGGAACTGCCATTGAAGAACATTCAGGAACAACAGCTGGTACAGAATGTCACAGCCCAGGAAGTGATGGGCATATCCCAACATACTTGGATAATCTGTCTGCTTCAGGAGCTGCATTAATTGCTAGCTGGCTTTGGAGTGTGATGCAGGGTGCTGGTTGTCACTTTTAAGGCCCTATATGGCTCCTGATTATCTGAGGTCCCACCTTTTCCTGTATTCATCTGCCTGTCCAAACAGATCAAATAGCTCAGTTCCGTCCAGCTCCCATCCCTAAGGGATGATCACCTGCTGGAATCTCAGAAGCAGGTATTTTCAGTAGCTGCTTCCATTCTTTGAAATTCCCTTCCAGCAGATATTTGGTCAGCTTTATCCTTTTTTGCTTTAGGGTAATTGTGAAGACCTACCTGTTCTGTCTTGCATAGGAGAATAATGTGTTGTAACAAGATTGGTTTTGCAGGCACATGGGATTGGTATTTATCTTTTTTCCTTTTTAAAATTTTATATGTATTTGAGGTCATTATATGTTGGCATTGTCAACTGCCCAATGCCTTCAGGATTGGGCAACATACAAACAAATGAATGAGTAAATAAATAAATAAGAATCAAGGGCTCAGTTGGTAGACCTAGAAGTACAGTTGCAAGAAAAAGTATGTGAACCTTTTGGAATTTCATGGTGTTCTGCATTAATTTGTCATAAAATGTGATCTGACCGTCATCTAGGTCAAGAGTATTGACAAATATAATGTGCCTAAAATAATAACACAAAAACAATTCTGATCCTTCATGTCTTTATTGAACACACTCATTCAACATTCAAAATGCTAGTGGAAAAAGTAAGTGAACCCTTGGAACCAATAACTGGTTGACACCCCCTTGGCAGCAATAACCTCAACCAGGCACTTCCTGTAGCTGTGGATCAGACCTGCACATCATTCAGGAGGGATTTTAGCCCATTCTTCCTGGCAGAACTGCTTTAGCTCTGTCATATTCTTTGGACGTCTCATGTGTATGGCTCTCTTCAAGTCATTCCATAGCATCTCTATTGGGTTGCGGTCTGGGCTCTGACTTGGCCACTCCAAAAGGCGGATTTTGTTTTCTGAAGCCATTCTGTTGTGGACTTGCTCCAGTGTTTTGGGTCATTGTCCTGTTGCATCACCCAACTTCTACAGAGTTTCAGCTGACATACAAACATTCTCACATTATCCTGAAGAATTTTTTGATACATTTGGGAATTCGTCTTCACCTCAATGACTGCAAATTGGCCAGGCCCTAATGCAGCAAAGCAGGCCCAAATCATGATGTTTCCTCCACCATACTTTATGGTTGGGATGATGTTTTCATGATGATATGCAGTGCCCTTTTTACGCCAGATGTAGTGCTGCGTGTTCTTTCCAAATAGTTCAATCTTTGTTTCATCAGTCCACAAAACATTTTGCCAATACCGCTGTGGAGTGTCAATGTGCTCGTTCGTAAACTTCAGGCATGCAGCAATGTTCTTTGTAGTAAGCAGCGGCTTCCTTCGTGGTGTCCTGCCATAGACACGCTGCTTGTTCAATGTTTTACGTACTGTAGACTCATGAACACAGATGTTAGCCAAGTCCAATGATGCCTTCAAATCTTTGGCTGTCACTCGGGGTTGTTTCTTTACCTCATTGATGAGTCTTCGTTGTGCTCTTGGGGTCATTTTGACTGGGCGCCCACTTCTTGGTAGAGTAGCCACAGTCCCAAGTGTCTCCATTTGTAGATCATTTGCCTAACGGTAGACTGGTGAATTTCTAAGGTCTTTGAAATCACTTTGTAACCCTTTCCAGCTTTATGTAAATCAACAATTCTTGATCGTAGATCCTCTGAAAGCTTTTTTTGGTGAGGCATGGCTCACATAAGCGTATTCTTCTTGTGCAGAGCAAACTCAAAAAGTTTGAGTGGTTTTTATCAGTCAGTGTAGCTCTAGTCCACACCTCCAAGGCTTAACAAGACTCCAGGTATGCTAACACCTGACTCCAATTAGCTTTTTTGAGATCAACTCAAGGGTTCACATACTGTTTCCACTAGCACTATGAGGTTTTTATGGTTGTTCTCAATAAAGACATGAAAGATCAGAATTGTTTTTGTGTTATTATTTTAGGCACATTATATTTGTCAATACTCATGACTTAGATGACGGTCAGATCAAATTTTATGACAAATTAATGCAGAACACCATGAAATTCCAAAAGGTTCACATACTTTTTCTTGCAACTGTAGCTGCAAACAGACATAAATTGGAGTGTGGCAGAATAATTCCAAATAAATAAATAAAATAAAAAGTCCAACGGAAATAGTGAAAGAAGTTGTTCTGGAGCAATTCCTTCAAGTTGTTCCTGCTCTGGTGAGATTTTGGTATGAAAACATCATGCAGAAACAGGATGGATTGGCAAATTAACAAATTTACCCTCATGGAGTTACGCATTCACTCTTGTTACTGTGCTCTATGCATGGAACAGTATTTTAACAACATTCTTCCAGACATCAGGCACAGATGCAGTCTGCAAAATTACATGTTAGACAAGTAATTCAGCTATTCCATAAGCAAGCCACTTCCATATTTTAACATTTTTCCATTTACGCCATCTATACTTGTAGCCTTACTGCTTTTAAACATTCACACAAGTTTATGTCTTCCTTTTCATCAACTTTTTCTTTGATATTCATAGCATTCATTTCAATTTCATTCTTGATTTATATCATTATTCCCTCTCATATACTTCTCTCATATACTTCTCCCCGCATTCCCTCCATTCAATTTCATTTCAGGTCATTTCATCACATTTACTTTTAATTACATTCACTTAACTGGAGCTCCCTTGTTTAGGACAGCACCCATCAACAAGCCGCATTAACAAAGAAACTTTGCTGAATTATAATCAAGTCTAATCCTGATTCTTTGTACACTTTCTTTGGTTATGTACAGTACATTACTAATATTTCTTATTTAAGTGTTTGTTATCTTCTGTTTTAACCATGTTGGCATGGTTGCACAGATAAGAGAAAGAGTTGGGGCCCAGAGTCCCTGCAAATGATGGGGTCTTTGATTTTCCTACTGTTGGCCTCTATCTTGCTCTGTGATATTGGCAACCAAATAATTGTTTCTTTAGAGGATAGCAACAGGACTTCCAACATGACTCATTCCCAAGTTCCATAAATCTTTATATTAAAGAGTAATAAGTTAGGGAGAATCTGCTTTAAATTTGCTGAATGGAAATTATTGATGAATAAATTTTCATTGCAAAATAACTTCTAATAGATGGACAATATAGAGCAGAAATAGTGCATTTATAGATTATATTAAATATTAATTAGAAAACTAATTTACATTTCTGTCTTGTTTAGTAGTGTTATGAGTTCTTCCATAGTGGTCCTGTTCTCATATCTCTTTTCCACTTTTGGGGAAAATAGAATTTCTTGCTGAGTTGTCAACTTCAAAATTTCGGAAACATGTTTGCAATATTTCTTACTGTCCTGGACTTGCAAATATTCCTCTGAAGTTACTTTCATCTGCACTTTTTAAGAAAGCCCAAATCAAAGACTGTCAATGTTCTATTCAGTAATAAAATTATAGTTATCAATCAGAGATGGGTTGTTAATGCGAAATTCTCTTCGTTTGCCTAACTAGATCTGAAGCTTAGAATCTGTTTAGACTTCTGAATCTGAGAACTCTCATTCTGACAAGCAGTTGCCTTCTCACTTCATTCTGCTTCTGAGGCTTTGCCTCTTTCCTACCATTCTTGTCACTGAACATATTTCATCATGTTTACAGCTCTGTGTGTTTTTTTCCAAAGGTAAACACAGCACTCTGTTACTTATCAATCATGCTAAGTTTTATACTCTGCCTGCCCTGGTTTTTGTCTTTATTTTGTAGACTTAAGACTTCCTGACTGGATTATATTATGCTATGGTCAGTTCCCAGAGATCCTTTGATTTATATAGTGCAGAAGGAAAGATCGCTATTTTACTTTTCTCACTGAGTAGTAAAATATAATATATAGAACAGAAACTCTGCTTTTCAAACAGTAAGCATTCGCTACTTACTATTTTTCTGAACTCAGGAACAATATAGAAGAGCATAATATTTGAAGTAAATTGTCCATTACAGTACTGGTCACTACAATATTTATAGTTAGCAGGCTTATTGCATTACATACCAGAATGCATTTAATGTTAAGTTTAAAATCAATATACCTAGTATATCTTAAGTGAAAATACTGAAGACAGAAAAGCAATCTAAATACTTTGTTAGAAAGTATTCCCTAGAAAAGATGGAAAGTATTGCTTAAGTAGAGCATATAACATGAGAAAGCTTTAATAAATAAAAGAGACTATTTGTATTAAAAAGGATGAGGAATATTCCACCCTTATTTAGGACGGAAAGTATCTTTACATTTTAGTCTAAAACTGACATGTTCAGGTAATGAATTCAGCCTCATTTCTCCCCCTTGTTCCCCCCTCCCTTCCTTTTTAGCATTTTCCACATTTTTACTCTGTAATGTACAAGCCCTCACTGGTTAATTATGTATATATTTAGGTACTGCATGTGTTGGGCTTATTATTGTCATCTAATTAGATGTAACTTGAACTGCTTGCTTCGAGAAAAACCATTAAAAATTCTTTCCTAATGACCTAGAGATGACAAAATGTCTGTAAAGTGTGAAGAAGCAGACAAGCACAGGAACATCACTTTTAAAGAGTGTTAATCCAGATGCTGCAATCATCTAATTAAACAATATTTTGCTGTCATTAACATTTTCACCAAGGAATTGCAGTTATAATTTCTTTGTCAGCTGTCTCTGTATCACTTTCCTTCAAAACTAAAGTGCCATATAAAAACATCAAATTGGATGGTTTAATTAAAAAGTTACTTCAATGAAGAAACATTGAAGATATTTCTGAAATTTCATTTTTTCTGTGCCTTAGGTTTTATTGTTCAAGTAGTTTAGTGTTATAGGCTTGCAGTATTTAATATTCAGGGTTTAATCTTAATCTGTATAAACCTAGCTGGGAGAAATTCTGATCCTTCAGGATGAGTAAATCATATGCCAATAAAAGCATGTCTTTCTGTAGTTCATTCTGTAGCTAACAAAGTAGCAGAAATCTTTGTGTGTCAGTTATCAGGGACAGTGTAACACATAAAATAGGCCTCAGCCTTTTTGGCCTCCTGACTACCATTGTGCTGCTAACTATAACTGGAAATGTAAGATATCTCCTGGGGGAAAGCAAGTATCTGTTATACGCAGAGGTGTAAATATCCAAGCAGGCACACAGAGGAATGTGAGAAGTAACCTGTGCAGATTACACTGTGCCTTCCAGTGGCAGACACCATTGGAAGTTAAAACAGCATGCATTGGGTCAAGCATTCTAAAATAGCTATAATCATTTGCTTAGAACATGAATTAAAGTTATGAGATGTTGCTTAAGTTAGAAAAAGTTTATGTATGGCGGTGCCTTTTTAACAAACCTGGACACATTTTGTTATAGATAAAATGTGTGATCTGTCTGTTTTGGAAAAGGCAATATTTTCTACTAATCAAAGGATGCAGCAATATGTGCTACTGTGGCAGAGATTCAGTGATGTTTTACAACAATATTTTATACTGGTTATATTATTGTACTGTATTTATTAGTAAATGTGTGTCTATTAAGTATATAACATAAGTTAGATTTTTTTTCTTTGTATTTTTTATTTGTATGGAGTTGTCTCTTTTCTAATTTTTTAATGTTCTTTTTTAAGTTTAAAGATTGTTTTGTTAACTGCGTATATATAATTTTTTTTTTTTAAGCTAGACACTTCATATATGGTAGTCCGCCCAATGCAAAAAGCATAGGTGGGGGAGAGTAGAGTTAACGAACCTGACAGGCTGCAGTTAATTCATTCTGAAGCAAGGCATATGCCTAGAATTTACATTTCAGCCCTTTGTGTATGATCAAGTATAATAGATTTGATGCATATTAAAGGAAAATAAAATCATAGGTAGGTGCCACCATGATGTATATGTATTAATTGCTTATTCTGTTGTACACATACAGACTCTTTCATTATCAGTTAACCTTGCATACCTAGATAATCCCAGTATGCTCCTTACATAATAGAAGTTTGGGGTTGAATCTGCCACTTCCTATCTTTTTGGCCATAGGAGAAGGGTTTGAATACAAACAGACATCATGTTGTTGGCAGTTTGCTCAAACTTATAGTTTGATATAGTTGTTTAATCCATCAGATGAAATGTAGTATGTGTCATAGTGATATAAGGAACGTTATATCTTGATTGGTGTTTTGGTAAAGCTATTAGTTTAAACAAACATTCCATAATTTTTGTAATATTTTATCAGGACGTACCTATAATGATCTCAATCAGTATCCTGTGTTTCCATGGGTATTAACAAATTATGAATCAGAGGAACTGGATCTAACCTTGCCAGGAAACTTCAGAGATCTTTCAAAGGTATGTTTCAGTTGTTTATTTATTGAAATAATTAAGCTTATTTCTGTTCTATGAAAGAAAACATGCATTCTGGCTGTTGCAAAAGCAATTTTAATTATTGTAGCATAAGGCAGGATCTCTATTATTAGTGATCTTTTTGAAAGTACTACTATACTGCATAAGAATATTGCACCCATGTGCATATAGTGTAATGGTACAAATTCTAGCAAAGATCCTCAGTATAAAGCAAGTGTTCAGAGAGACTTTCTGAGTTTTTCAGAATTACCACTTTTTGTTCACTACTATAGATTTAGTTCTATTTAATTTGCAGGGTAAAAAGGAAATCAGATTTTATATTCATTTCTTCTTATAAATTGTAATGTTGTTGTTAACAACAACAACAATTGTGTGCCACCAACACCTGTCTGGCTCAGTGAGGCTCATAACACAACATACAACATCACGCATTACAATACAATATATAATAGTTCCATGGTACAAAATTCATTATGTACCAAAATAGCAACAATTAAATTACAATAGCAATAATACTAAATAATAATGTAACAACATGTTTAAAAGAGCAGAGCATATCTAATAATTACTTTTAAACTTGAATCTCAAACAGGTTTGCTTGGACAGCAGATATTTAGTTGCAATAAAACTTGTAATTAAGTTAATGTAATCTATTGTTAATGTAATCTATAAGTATCATGCTCCAGTGTGGCCCAAAATATTCCATTCAATTCTTTGAAGAGAAATGAGAGATTTCTGAATGCTTAAGGCCATACTGAGTTAGACTGAACACTGAGATACTCAGCGCTTATGCTATATTGAGGTCAAAAACTGTGACTGTATGGCATACAAAAATAAAGTAATTTCTCATTACACATTCATCTCACATGTTTCCAGATTTTGAGACACTGATGTCTTCAAATCATATGGCTAAAAACTGGCATATGCCAAGAATCCACTTTATTTGTTGCAGTTTATTTAGTATACCACCCAACTCTTAGAAGAAAACATGAGAACTATAAAACTTTATTGCTACATTGTTTTACTTTCTATTTTGCTTTATTAAGGAAATATACAAGGCTGTCTTACATGTAGATCATCAGTCTTGTCTATTCTGACTGGCAGCTGCTTAACTAGAGGCACTATGGATTTTACCACAGATGCATCTACACATAAAGCAACTACAAAATCCTCCATAAAAATACAGGCTTAGCTTCTTTGGTATAGCCAGCCACAAGTTCTTCTGCCTTTAGCTACCAAAATGGAGGGCCCAATACTTGCTTCTACCTGGTTCTCTCCATAAAGTCATGAGAGTTGGATGGAGCTCCACTATCTTCCTTTGCATTATTAGCACCACAATCTGATAAGCAAGATTTCTGACTTCTTTGTACTGAATACGACTTGAAATATTAATAACTGTACAAAAGAAAAAAGAAAAACTACTGCCCAAAGAGGACCCACCAAATAACTATATGAATTATATTTAATTTAAACTATTGCTCAGAAATACTCTTTGTATTCATAGAAGGGATTTTTGGATTAGATAATGTCACTTTATATTAACAGTTGAGCTGGTCTTATACATTTATAATTTGTATTTCACTTGTCAGACACCTGTTTGATCCTTAAATGAAAGATAATTAAATATCTGAGAAGAATTATGCAATAGCAGTGTATAGGGAACTATTTATAGCAGAACCTTCTGTACCTCAAGACATGTTGTCATTATCTACATCTCAAGCTTTTCCTTCCATTGGAAAACGGTATTTAACTTCTGTCTGATTGTAATATTGTCAACCCATTTACCATTCTTTTCTAATATATTGAATTAATTCTGTGGCCATATTAGAATTGTATAATACCTTTCAAACTTTTGCCATATAAAATAAATCAGTTCGATTGACTAAAACCCTAATTTCAATTCAATTTACTTGAAAACAAATAGTCATACACTACATAACAATTTTTACATCTATCAGTGCAGCACATCAGGTTTGTTTTGTTATGTTTAAGGTAGATTTTAGAATATAGAAAAAACTTCTCAGAAAATTTTAAACATCTACTCTTTGATATATTCAACTACTTTTATAAGCTGAAAAAGACACTATATTAAATGATGTATTTTAAAAGTATCCTTTTTCATACTTTTTAATCTATTGCAATGTTATCAACACAAACCACAACACATTTAAATTAAGCAAAGTAATGTATGCATTTGTACATATCTAGCACTAGTTTCATTGTTGCAAAATCTTATCTCTGTTACTACGTATTAAGCCTTACTGACTTCAGTTGACATATTTCCAAGGAAGTAGGAATAAGACTATAGCTTTATTAGAAATAATATAGTGCAAAAAATTATGAAGGATCCACTCCAATATTTCTCATTAAAATGTCTTTTAACTAAATCTTCAGGGATAGGAGGGTGGGTGGATATATGGATGGATGGATAGATATAGTACTGTACACATACAAACAATATTATTAAAAACCAATAGTAATAGAATGTCTAACCAAAGCTAAGGGATCAGTTTCTCCTAGAACCAGTAGTACACTGACTAAATGGTGCTTTTGCTTGTGCTGCTAATATTCTACATTATCCTAAGTCCAGAAAGCCCACTTTTCTATTCCACGATCTGTTGAATCCTCTTACTATCAAAATTAATTTGCAGGGTAACAAAATGTATGGTTATTCAAAAAGTACAAGTACAAGCTGAGGTATCCCTGAGTACATGGAATTGGACACAATTCTTCTTCATGTTTCTGGAAAGTATTTGTATATATATAATCAATTAATAGTTAATTAATTGTCCTTTTTGCTTGTCTGTTTCAATGAACAACTAGAATCATAAATCAAGATTTTACAAAATGTTTTAATTATATCTAAGTGTTTTAGGAGTTTTCTGTAAATGAATTATTGTTTAAACTCAATAAGTAACTTTAAAAGCGGCAAATATTTAATAATTAAATTGTCAATTGAAAATGTGGTCAGATTAAAATATAGTTTGGTCTGTGATTCAAATAGGTTGCACACATTCATCTTTGCCCATACATAAATATTCTATTTCTGCTCTTTTGCCCTTAAATAAGGCATTTCCTTTCCTTTTTCTAGGAAATGACCTACAAAGGTACTTTTAAAGTACATAATTAGTTCTGTAATTATTCAAAATAGCCCCAGGAACAGTTCTTGGAAGTCTGGTCTTGGAAATCAGGATAATTTTGTGTGTCATTGTAAAGATACAGCTTTATATTACCAGTTTTAAAGCTTGGTTTCTGCTTTTGTTCATTGCCCAGTTGAACAGGAAATGTTATGAGTGGGCAACTCTTTCAGTGTTGTTTTTTTTAAATGTAGCATTTGTCTTCATATTTCATTATATATTTTAATTGGAAGTTTGAAAAACAAGGTAAAGTATTTGTCAAGGTGTTTTATCAGTTAGACATTTGAAACTTCAAGTTATATTCAAGACATACAAAAGGTCAGAGGTTACATTTATTGTTTGACAAGTTGAAAAGCTAATGAAAGAGACTGTCATAGATCCATAGATTATCTTGGCATGAACAAGCCATCAGGAGATCTGCTTATTTTCAACTTGATTGGATCTTCCTGTAAGAATACCACTAAACATTCATATAAGAAATATTTTTGCAATTTTTATTTCATGCTGGATTTCCTCTAAGAAAAACCATAGTTTAATATGGTTTTCCTATATAAAATTGTATAATACTTATTACTAAGGTGTTATGAGTATATGACTTTGGCATCCTATAAGGTCTCTGCTCATTAAATTGTAAATAGGCTTTTCCCTCATTACTTCCAATCATGCAACCTACTATAGGATATAGCTCCATCACTGACAAATTCTTCTAGTATTAACCAATGTGAAACACATCACACATGCCCATCTGCCAAAAGGATTTTTTTATTATTATTAACCACAAAGTTCTTTACTGGCAGGTGATAAGCATAATCAGTTACTGTTTCAATTTACAGAAAAGGAAGTAATAATGCCTTGAGGTTTATAAATGCATTAATGAATACATGGAAGTGTGATTTTTTTTCAAGCAAGAAATTCTTCATATAACCAAGTGTTTTGGTTAAGCAGTTATCTGACTAAAGCAATGCTAAAGTCTTTCCATTTCCATTATGTGTAACTTTTTATTTAATTGGGAGCTAAACAAAACTAATTTATTTCCCATCCAAAATCAATTCCTTTTTTACTTAATCAGTTTATGTTAACTTGCTAGCTATAAAGTTATTGGAATTCTCCTGCTACCATATCTGTTTGTAATTGTGCTGAAAGAAACAATAATCAGTTAGATGCTAGGAACATTTAAGTCATTAAACAAATATTTGGCAAACCTGTATGAGAGAACTATATATTTATCAAAGAAAGTGTATGTTTAAATATCAGATTCTTGGATCAAACAATATATGAAAAGAATTATTTGGCTGCTTTGCTTATGAACATCTAGAAAGATGGTACTTTAGTACAATATGGATTAGATGGGCTATAGCTGGATCCTGCTATTAATATGTGAACTTGTAAATATTCCAATAGAAGAGAATATATGTAGCTCAGGATTGAACTGTGGAGTCCTTGGTGCTCTTTGAACTCGGTTGTTTCCTTGCAGCCGTTTCATTACCCGCCTAGGTAATGTCATCAGTGTTGCAAACCCCACACTTATTAGTGCTAGTGATGTTACCTAGGCGGGTAATGAAACGTCTGCAAACAAAAACTAAGCTCAGAGAGCACCAAGAACTCCACTTGTAAATATGTTAATAAAGCAAATCTCCAAGATGATGTTTATTTCAGAGAACATTAGCAAGTGAAATGTCAACTAATAAAAAATATTTTTCTTCAGATGTCATATCAACTGTTTTTCTTCCAGAAAAAAGTTAACCATCATTTCAACAATAATATTTAATAACAACATTTTGTGTTCATATAAACTGACTCTATATTGCATAGAACCTCAAATTTTGGGGAAGAAATAAGTATCTTAATATGGTAATAGTATATTTTAGAAAGCTTTTTCCAAAACTGAATAAATAGTTAATAAGTTCCATGTTGCCGCTACATTATCCAGCTGTGGCATTCTTGGAGTTCTTCAGGGCAATGCTATTCTACAGTAAACTCACAAGCACAACATAAAGACAATAGCAGCCTCCCATTTATGTTCCTCAACAACTAATATTGGGAGGCATACTGAGTATTAGGGTGCAGACGTCACTTTACTACAGATAATCTCAAAGATATCTTCAGATTAGAAGACAAAACAGAAAACTCATGAGATCTGCAAAAAGACTACCGTATGTTCACAGGCATCTGAGGAGAGACAAGGCAGGCAAATACTAATCTGAATTTCATAACATCTTTATTCCAGTGATGCAGTTTACTTGCATCAGATATTATGGTTTCATCACACAATCAATTTGCATGATGCTTGTGTCATTTTGACATTGTGGGTTGTTAAGATGCCACTAGTTTTTATGGATATGAGCTGGCATTTATGGATTTGATCAGCTTGGCCAATGATTCTACTCAGAATAAACATTACGTTATGTCCTCCTACTACTGCTTAGTTCTGGGAATCCTTTGTCAGCAGAATTCATTTCTAATTCTCATATAGAACTAGAGCTAGTATCACTTTCTGATTCTGTAAACTGTAGCATATTATAAACATACAAAATGTTTGGTTAAAATAAATACATGTACCTAGCCTTTTATGTGCGTACATTCAGCTTCTTCTGCAATTGTTTCGTTTGAATGTACAAAAGTTCTTGTAATGACAATATTTTGTGGCACTTTAAAATTACACCAAGCATCCGTGCTGTTTTAGAACAGGTTACCTGTGAAGGGAACCACACATTTCCCTTATTGATTGACTGTGTAGAGTTATAGTTTAAAAGAACTGGGTGGTTGTGTTTTCAAAAAAGTAATATTTAGGAGCAGGATTCAAATGTAAAATTATTTGAAATCTTGCTGAAATCAGAAGCTCTTGCTCTTTGGTTTAAATGAAAATAGGTGAATGTGTTATGGATGAACATAACTAGGATCTGTCCTGTTGGCATCAGATATTGAACAGAAGCATTTAAATCAGTTATTCATACATCTCCCTTACAGTATTCCTCCACATGCCTAATGAGAAATAATTTCCATTGAGTTCAGTGAGGTTTACTCCTATGTAATTTGCTATAGGCTTGCAGTCTCAATCTTCTGTTATAAACCTCAGTGATTTATGGAGAAACTACCATTTATTTGAATGGCTTTGTTTTGGAACAATTATGTTGTGCTTTTCAGGCAAAACAATTCCCAGAATAGTTTTCAAATAATATATAAAATAGTCATGCCAAGAAAATGCATCACAATAAAAGCAGCAATTAAAATCAGCAGGCAAAACCATAAGTACTTATTTCTATTTTAGAAGTCATGAAAGAGAAAGAGAAATACATTATTCTTTTAATGAAGGATTATGTGCCATTAACAACTGAAGTAAAACTCCCAATTTCAGTCCCTGCTGTGATTACTATACAACATTCCTTTCCTTTCAAGTCTGATCACAAACATACTTAAAATAAAACGATTTTTTCAAGCCCTATTATTGTAACCTCAACAGCTATTCTGGCAGTTGTATCAAATGTTGCATCAATCTTTGCAGTATGAAAATTACCAAATCCTCTCACATCAGTTCAAGGCTATGCTGTATCTTGTTGAATAATCAAGAAGGCAAAGCAGTAAAGAAATAATTATTTAACTGTTAAGTAATACTAAAAGTATAATTTATATTCGAAGGACTGCTTTTGTTGTACAGAATGGTGAACCAGAAAAGGTTAAAAAGGGTTGAGTACCCTGTGAAACCTGAATAAAATGAAAAATCTAAATATTTATTTTATTGTTCTTCCAGTAGTTGGAAGATGCCTGGAAAATATTAAGAAATGGGTCATGCTTTCCTTTCAAGAATGTTTAGTGAGGTCTTGCAGTGCAATCTGCATCAGATAAGCTTGATCCTAAGGGATTACTAAAATATTTTGCACACATGAGAAAGCTATTAGCATACCCTTGACACAGCAAAGTATTAAACAATCAGGATGTTTAAGGAAACCAAAATTCTGGTTTAACATTAACTTAAACTGTAATTATCTGCAAGATAGAACCTGTGAAAAACATTTGTTTTGTTTGTTTGTTTATTTGTTTTAAATCTGAAATAATTTAAGTAAAGCTTGCTTCATATTTACCAAACATTTATTGACAACCTAGAACTAATTCTGTAAGAATCTGCAATGTATAGTCAATATATTCCATGCTTTATTTTGATTATGTTTATAACAAGTTGGTAGTATACTGTGTTTACTTGAAAGTTGTAGTAAATATGTTTATAATTTCTGGACTTATTCTTTCTAAATATATAGTACTGTGCAAAAGTTTTAGGCAGGTGTGAAAAATGCTGTAAAATAAGAATGCTTTCAAAAATATATATTGTAATTGTTTATGTTTATCAGTTTACAAAATGCAAAGTGAGCGAACAGAAGAAAAACCCAAATCAAATCAATATTTGGTGTGACCACCCTTTGCCTTTAAAACAGCATCAATTCTTCTAGGTACACTTGCACAGTTTTTGAAGGAACTTGGCAGGTAGGTTCCAAACATCTTGGAGAACTAACCACAGATCTTCTGTGGATGTAGGCTGCCTCAGATCCTTCTGTCTCTTCATGTAATCCCAGACAGACTCGATGATGTTGAGATCAGGGCTCTGTGGGGGCCATCACTTCCAGGACTCCTTGTTCTTCTTTATACTGAAGATAATTCTTAATGACATTGGCTGTATGTTTGGGGTCATTGTCCTGCTGCAGAATAAAGTTGGGGCCAATCACACGCCTCCCTGATGGTATGACATGATGGATAAGTATCTGCCTGTATTTCTCAGCACTGAGGACAACATTGATCCTGACCAACTCCATTTGCAGAAATGCAGCCCCAAACTTGCAAGGAACCTCCACCATGTTTTACTGTTGCCTGCAGATACTCATTATTGTACTGCTCTCCAGCTCTTCGGTGAACAAACTGCCTCCTGCTACAGCCCAGTGTTTCAAATTTGGATTCATCAGTCCAGAGCACCTGCTGCCATTTTTCTGCACCCCAGTTCCTATGTTTTCATGCATAGTTGAGTCACTTAGCCTTGTTTCCACATCAGAAGTATAGCTTTTTGGCTGCAATTCTTCCATGAAGACCACTTCTGGCCAGACTTCTCCAGACAGTAGATGGGTGTACCTGGGTCCCACTGGTTTCTGCCAGTTCTGTGCTGATGGCATTGCTGGACATCTTCCAGTGTCAAAGGGAAGTAAGCATGAAGTGTCTTTCATCTGCTGCATTAAGTTTCCTTGGCCAACCACTGCATCTACGGTCCTCAGTGTTGCCCGTTTCTTTGCGCTTCTTCAAAAGAGCTTGAACAGCACATCTTAAAACCCCAGTCTGCTTTGAAATTTTTGCCTGGGAGAGACCTTGCTGATGCAGTATAACTACTTTGTGTCTTGTTGCTGTGCTCAGTCTTGCCATGGTGTATGACCTGTGACATGAAGCTGTCTTCCACAACCTCACCTTCATAGCAGAGTTTGGCTGTTCCTCGCCCAGTTTTAAGCCTCCTACACAGCTGTTTCTGTCTCAGTTAATGACTGTGTTTCAACCTATGTATGAAATTGATTATCATTAGCACCTGCTTGGTATAATTGGTTCATCATACACCTGACTCTAATCCTACAGGATCCCTGACTTTGTGCAAGTATACAAAGTGTGCAAGTGTAAGAATTGATGCTGGTTTGAAGGCAAAGGATAGTCAAATATTGATTTGATTCAGATTTTTCGTTTGTTTGCTCACTTTGCATTTTGTAAATTGATAAACATAAACAATTGCAATATAGATTTTTGAAAGCATTCTTACTTTACAGCATTTTTTCACACCTGCCTAAAACTTTTACACAGTACTGTATATTTAAAATGAATGTAATAAATGATATGTTAGATTATAGAATAAAGCAATGATTGTATGCAAGTTTGGATGATTGTTTTAACATTTAATTTTGGGTTAACTAATAAATGTATATCTGAAATTTATTGTAGCTTAGGTTCTTTAAAATGTTCAGAATATTTTGCTTTTTTATTGATTTTACCAATGGCAATGAACTGAACTAAGCTGAGCTACCTGCTGTACAATGTGAGCTGAGATTTCAAATGTTTCTGGGTATGATCTCACTTCTGTGTCATTTACAGGAGAAACAGTACAAAAAATGTGTGAGCTATGGGGCACTGTCAGTCATTTTTCCTTGTGATGTCCCTTTAAAGGGAATAGAAATGGCATCATTTTTGAACTGAAAACTTACACTGTGGAGTAGATTGCTCAGCTCATTTCCTTCAGCAGATTGCCTTTGGCTGGCTTAATGATTTAAGAAAAAGAAGAGAAAATCAGGTCAGCCACTGATCTGCCCATCTGGTTTCCTCATCTCATAATATGAAATCCACCATTCAGAAGGAAACAGCACTGGAGACCCCATTGTTTATGAATTTAATATGATTTAAGAGTAATAAGGATGTGGATGATTGGACTGAATGGGGTAAATTGATTTTGGAGCAGGATTTGTATTATCTAGGTTAAAGTAATTGAATAAAAGAACTGGTCTGGATGGGTTCAGTGGGGTGGAAATTAAAGAACAATGTTGTTGACTGATTTGGTTCAATAGTTATTTGATTTATCTTCTGGTAAATTTAAAGTCTTTTGAAATGTGCATATATACACATAAATTTATATATGGAAATTCTATCAAAATTTGTGTTCTCTATTTCCATAATATATGAGAAAAGTTGAACTGGTCATTCTAGGTATGATGGTTAAAATAAAATAAATAAATAAATTGAGGAGAATTATCAATTTCCACTGGAAACCAAAAGTTTCTTTTCAGGTAAAATTGTGGATAAATTACGAGAGAAGCAAAAGAGTTTGATAAGGTTACTAGATTTTCCTAGAATATGATAAGACAAAGTGACAGATTTTCCTGAGTTTTCTTTAGTGTGGTACTACAAGCTTTCATAGTGTATCATTGTTCACCATTCATAGCACATTAAGGGGGCCAATTAGTAGAACAAACTTAAAATAATTCTTTTTCAGTGTACTAAATAGGCCAAAAAAGGGGGGAGGGTCTGTTCTGTTTTCTCTTTCGAAAGAACATATCGTTGTATGACAACTGGTTTTATTTATGAAAGGTTCTTATTTTTTCAAACTATACATATTCAAGGTTTTCACCAAATACCACAAGCCCTTGGGTATCTTTTTCATCATGAAATAAGTACTCTTAAATTACAAGGTATGCTTCTTGAACTGTAGTCACATTTCTTTAATGGAGTCATTACCATGAATGACACAGAACAATGTTAGCTGTAGTTTGAAAGCATTTGAAATGTAGGTTTAGATGTGTATTTCAAAAATAATATTGCAGAATTAACTGAAAAACTGGTAAGGGAGTTGGTTTGGATTTATTTTATCAAGAGCTCAATAATTTACATCACTACCCTCAGTCAACCTTAGCCTCAACCTATGCTCCGAATAAATCCACTTTCTTGATGTCACAGTAAAACTATACAATGGACACATAACAGCATGTTATACAGAAAATCTATAGATCACTATGCATATCTACATGCTTCCATCTTCTACTCAGAACACACCACTAAATCTATTATCTATATTCAGGCTCCATACTACAACTGCGTGTGTTCTGACCTACTTGACAGAGATGTTTATCATCCATGGAATAGAACCACACATTCAGGAGACTGAATTACCCATTCAATAAGATCGATAGGCAAATCAATAGAGCCACGTTGATTCTCAGGGAGGACTAATTAAAAAAACAGACCACAAAAGCAGAAAAAACACCACTGGTTGTCACAACTCAAACCACTCAAACACATTAATATACTACAACCCATACTGGATAGTGACACTGCACTTTATTAGGTACTGGGTGATAGGTCCTTACTTGTATACAGACCCAACATGAAGAAGACTCTCACATGCAACAAGCAACAACAGAGCAGTGATGCTAACATAGAATCATACCCTTTAACAAATTCAGATGTTTACTTTGTCCCTACACTTACACCAATAGCACCACCAATAGCAACAGGCCCAACAACTTCACACACAAGATTGGAGGTCCCTTTATATGCTCTTCCCCTAATGTGATATATACTATGATTGGCCTGCAAAGTCCCCCAGGATTCTATGTAGGACAAGCAATGGACAGATGTAGGGCAAAAGAATTAATGGATGAAATATTGACATCAGGACACAAAATGAGGACCAACAGAACATTTTAACTTTCCAAGATACTCCATTACAGATCAAAGAGTAACTGTTTTGGAACAAGGAAACATTACTAGCACAATTGAGCAAGAGACTGAACTCACATAAATAAGATTTCAGGCTATCTTAGAAGGTATCAGCAAACACAATGGGTTTTAACACATTACAAGTATTAACTGAAAATCTACTTGTGTGTCTCACCTGTATCCTGTATCTGCAAAATTACCATCTTCCCATTGCTTCTCTCCCTGTCTTATCCCAATTTAAATCCTACATGAATTTAGCCACTCATGAAGTGAGCTGGAGTTCACAAAAACTTGTCTTTAATAAAATATGTTAGTTTGAAAAGATGCTACCAGACTCCTGATTTTTTGCTTTGAGATGATCATGTTTGTAACTGTATATCATGCAGAAAAATAATGTGTTTAGTAATTCAAGCTTCTCAGATTAAATTCCCACTCTATCTCAAGCAGTCCGACCATATTACAGTAAAACGGAATGAGTTATCAGTATTGGGCTGCTGAATGTCATATACTGTGAATATTAAAGAATGTAGAAGAAAAATGGGATGCAGATTTATAAAGCTTACTTATTTATTCTCTTTACAGCCCATTGGTGCTTTAAATCCAAAGAGAGCAGTCTTTTATGCAGAACGCTATGAGACGTGGGAAAATGATCAAACTCCACCTTATCATTATAACACTCATTATTCCACATCTACTTGTACATTATCCTGGCTTGTTCGCATTGTAAGTATGTTTGCCATCTTTACCTTTAGTATCTTGATACTACTGATCTACTGATAAAGCTGTCTTTTATATTATATTATATTTTATATTATATTATATTATTGATACTACTGATCTACTGATAAAGCTGTCTTTTATATTAAAAAATAATGTTGTTTAATCATAGAACTGAAATTTCAGGGAAACAAGATAAGTCAGCCTTAAGGACAGAAGCATCCTAATGTTCCAGTGCAACTATTATCCCATTACAATTGTCTACAGAGAGAGAAGGCTAATGGTAGGAGTTAGTATAGTGAGGCAGTATCATTATTTGCATTACAAGGCCAACCCAAGGAATTACAGTATTTGGGATAACAGTAACATTACTGGTATAAGTGAAGAAATTTTTGACCTGAGAAGTACATTCAAGTGTCCTTTGCATGTGAACTGACAATTTCAGGGAAGCATACTCTAGGGGAGATGGGTGGCATATAAAATTAATTAATTAATTAATCAATCAATCAATCAATCATTGCAACGGATCCAAGGTTACCCTTTGCCATTGTACAGTTCAGCTTCTTGGGACTCAAAATATCTTCAATTATCTAGTTAATGATCTTACTTTTTTTGGAAATTTTTTCAGAATGAACCAGTATGGAAACTGATTTTACTAGAATATTCATTACAGGACTAAAAATAATATATTTACATATTATCATCATGCCTTTCAATAAATAGCATGAAAAGCAACCAGTTCAAAAATAATGGAAACATCAGGATGTCAATCAGCAAATGCCAGTCTTTGCATGATAAATGTATACAAATATTATAATAAACCATCCAATTTACAATAATCAAAAGCAATTCCATGCTCTTTCAAAATTATCAGCAAGTGAATTCAGTTAAAGAGAAGAATCCATAAACAATAACATGTAAAAGTCATTATGTTTCCTACTTGGCTAAGGATGAGATTTTGCTGTAATGCCCAGACTGTTGTCAATTTCTTCCACTGCATCCTAGAGTAAAATAAATGTCTTTTTGAACAATTCTTAAATATATTAACATTGATTGTTGTTCTAAGATTTATTTGGTGAGTACTTTCTCTAGAATCAGGTCCATGTCCTGGAAAGTGGGGCACCAAGGGACCTCCGAAAGTTCTGCAAGGTGGCAAGAGTCACTGGAGGAGCACACAAGAAATAAAAGAAGAAAATGGAGCATTGCCCAATTTCAGGGCCCAAAGACCAAAATCATAGGTTTATATTAGGTCATTACTCTTAGAGGGAACAATGAAGGGACTTGCAGTGTAGGGACTGAAAACCCAGATTAAGGAGGAAAGAGGGAACACCTGCCAATAGATGCTTGCAGTCTGGCATGAAACTATCAGGTCCTGCACCAGAAGTATCATTGCATCCATTTTCAGGAAGCAGTGGACTAGCAAATATTCATTAGATAGGCATTACAGGCTTTAGCCATTTTACAACAAAAAAAGTTTGTGTGTACCACTGTCACCAAGACCAGAGACTGAGGCCATTCAACAACCCTAGATACAAGGACTCAGAAAGGAGGAGGAGGGAAGGACAGCTGAGCTTGTGACAGTGTGAATTAGAAAGTTGTAATGGATTTCCAAACACATCATCATGCTAAGCATAGGTCTGATACAATTGAATGTTATATCCATAAATATAATACTGAAAACCCAAGATAGAAATCAACTGACTATATATAGATATAGATATAGATATAATTTTTGTGTGTGTACATCAATGAATATAAAAAGCAGAACAAAATAAAAATTTAGACTGAAAAAAAATAGGATTATTGAAGAATTTGGTCCACATTTGTATGTGAGCAAATCTACTTTGCACATCCTTGACAAATACATGGATTAAAATACCATTATCATTTGAACTACGCTGTTCTTCAAATTGTATGATTTCAGCTTGGATTCTAATCTCTTTCTTGATAACTTAAAACAACTTAAATATATATTTCACATTAAGGGAAATAAAAATAGATGTTTTTAGGTTAAAATATTTTGGAATTTAATGCACGGTAATGGATGTATTTTGTTAAATCCATTATCATGCATTAAATTCCAAAATATTTTAATCTAAAAATTATTATGATAAAATTAAAGAAAATAAGGGGAATAATTTTTGAAGATAAGAGGAGATGATGATGGCGATGATTATGATTTCATATTTATATTCTTCGATGTACAATGCTTTTTAATAATGTGTAAGCTATGTGATAATTGTAGATGAGTCTGCATAGTGCTGTTAAAGATTAAAAATCCAAAAGATAGACACATTACTTTGGTATAATAGCCCCCCCTGTGGAGTTCAACTATGGGAGGTTTAATCCTTCAATCTGAATCTTCTTACTTTCTGTGTTTGTCTGACTCTTAAATAATTTTGTCATGGATATTATAATTAAGTTTTAACATAATTTGCTATAATTACCTTTCCTACTTTTTTAATCATCTTCACTTCATATTTGGAATCTCTGCTTCTACTAATAAGCAGCTTCAAAAACCATCTTATTTAAAACTCAAAATAAAGATACACAATGGTGTGCTGTGCTTTTAAAATTCCAACTTCAGGGTTGTTGTTGTTTTTTTTAAAGTATTTTATTCATACTAATAGAATTACATTTGACACTATCAAATTGTTTACTGAAAGATTACCACTGATTTTATATACATAATTCTTTAATTAAAAGGCAATATAATAGAACTGTGTAAAATCATTCAGAGGTGTTTTGCTTTGGTGTCAGTCCAGTGAAAATGTCAGCTACACAAGGACACACACGTTCAGCAACATTAAGAGGCCTTGAAATGTATTTGCTGAGCTTCTGAGAGGTTGTGGCACTTTGAGCCACACTTCAGGGGACATGGAATGGAATATTCTGGAGAAGGAGTGGCCTAAATAGGAACTCACCTGCTGAGAAATATTTTGTTGCAGCTCCCCACGTTATTTATTATTTACTCATTACAGTATATCCAGTCCTCTATCCATTTATAGAAAATGCTGCATTTTGTTTTAGCATATGCAAATTCATATACATAATATTATCTATACCTACCTACCATATAGATGAAAACAAAATAGATGACATGGACTTGGCTTCTATCGATACTGTCTGAAATAAAACAATAATTTGGGGTAACTACTTATTCCTCTTGGTAACATGAAAGGACACCAGTGAAGCTTACTGAATATGTTGCTAATTGTATTTTGGTGAGACCTGACCTCTGAGCAAGGTCTGGAGTTTTTTAGAGCTTGGAAGGTCCATATTCGAGAATTATTCTGCTAATAAGGCAATAGAGGTAGTATCTTGGAGTACCTTTTGTAAGCTCAGGAGACAATCAGCAAAGGTTTTTGCTTGTTTGTTTCTACTATCAATCTCATTAATCACGTGCTCCTTTAAATGATGTGAAAGGCACAGACCTTTCTCTGTTTTGCTTGGTCAAGCAAAAGAAAAATATGATTCAAGTTCTCCTTTGCAACTAAAATATATTCCAACCCTTCAGACTTACATATGGCTTTAGTAACGTACTTAATGCCTTGATTACCAGCACATGGATTACCAACACATGGTACCAAATACCAACACATGGTATTTTCCTAACAGATTGTTATCCTCCTCTTCCACTTACATAAGAATACAGATGCAAACGCCATCCTGATGAAAAAAAGCAGAATGGGAAGGGTAAACTAGGGCTGCCATAGTTGGAATGTAAAAATCTTGACAACCAAAGAAGTTGGTTAGCAGGAAAGAAGTTCTTCCCAAAGCCTATTGTTTGCTGTCACCTATTAGTCACCTCTGCTTCTGCAGCCTAGATATGGAAGCCCTAGCTAAATATAGGTAGTCCCCCAGTAAAGAACACCCAGCTTACAGACAACCCATAGTTAGGAACAGAGCCTATTGTAGCAAAATTTGAGTTAAATACACAATGATTCAAGTTAAATGCTTTGAGTTAATTACACCATACTATTTATACAGTATTATACAATAATACTGTTCCGGCTTATGTACAAATTCGACTTAAGGACAGATCTTGGGAACGGAACTTGGCCTTAAACTGGGGACTACCTGTACCTTTCCTTTCTTGTTCTTCTCCTCTGTCTAGTGCAAGTTATTCAATCTCAGCAGGCAATATTTGCCAGAAACAGATAAGTAGGGCATGACAAGAAAAAGGAGTTTGCTTGCTGGCCTCTCCCTTCTTTGTCATCCTGCCATGCAGTTAGTTGTACAGGCAAGATAACATGGGAGGGGAGGCTTCTCATGCTGTGGTATAATGGATCATGGCTTTGGCCTTAATATTAAAGGCCTGTGTGCTGTTTATAAGCTAAATAAATTTATGAATAATTGTTGTTCTTTATATTGCGTAAGTAACATTCTCACAGCCTTAAACAGTATTTGCAGTTGGTTGGCAGGTTATTTACAACCCATAGATGAAAAAAATGTGACAATAAATTATTTTATTTAACAAACTGGAGTCTTCTGCTAGATACACTGCATTCAGACATTATGTTCTCTGTAACTGTATTTTTTGTTTGGCATTGTTTCACATTCATAAAGCTTTCTTTCCAGACTATACACTTTTTTCCCATTGCTGCTGCCAGACACTGGATTTTAGGAGACATTTTATATATACGTACTTACTTACTTTTTTAGTGACCATAGCTGTTATTAACAGAATTTTAAAATTCCCACAGCATGTAATCTAATGATGCAAACAATTATAATTATCCAATCCCCCTAACCCTGCTTTTAATACTAGGCATGTTCTGTAATACATCATTAGTATGGTATTCACATAACTAAACATACAACTAAATGTATTTCTAATGTATTTTAAACCTATTCAATGCTATTTTAATATTTTATGTTTTTTAATGCTGCTAAGGGTGTTCAGGAATCGGTCCTTCCTGACTCCATCAAAGCTCTTCAAACATTCCTACTTCAAGGACCTAAGAAAAAGCACAGAACAGACTTAAGCAAGTCTTTAGAAATGAGTCATTAATTCTTCTCCTATGCAGAGTGATTGGAAACTCCTCACTCTGGCATTTTCTATGTAAGGAAAAGTGAAAACAAGTGCAGGTTGTTTTGTCTTTCTGTAATCTTTTGAAGCACCAAGGCTCTCATACAGATTCAGGAAGGTCTGCATTTAATTCTGTTCATGTCCCACTTTGCCTCAAACTGAAAGCCACTTTATCAAGCAACCAAATTCAGTTTTTTAGATTTAGCCAAATCAGTTGCCCTTCTATGTACATTTATCTGAGACTAAGTCCTAATGAATTCGGCAAGTTTTTTCTTTTGAAAAGACAATTAGGTTTGCACTGCAAGTGGTTTTATACTAAGGATATTATTCTATACATTTTAAAGGACTGTGGCACAAATTACAGAAACATTTTGGACTTAAATTTAAGTGTGAATTCCATTAAAGTACCTTGGCCAGATGGATTTGCAAACAAATCCAACATAGTCTACTAGGACATTGCTACAATTCAGAATAGTATTGAGACATCTGCACCCTTTAAAGTAGTGGTGAACAATATTTTCATATCCAGGGACTGCACTTAGTAGACAGGAAGAATGAGGGATGATGTGAAATGGGAAGGGCCAGTGACATTAAATGGGTGGGTTTATATTACAAATGGGTTGCCAGCATTTTCTTTTTAATTGTAGGTTGGGGGATATACAGTAAATGTGATTTTTTGTTTTCTTATTTCAATACATTCAGCTTTTCTAGACTCACACAACAGCTTTATTGTGCTTCTCACTGAAAAACAGTGGGAAATCACAGTGACAATTTGGAACTGCAGACTGCACTGCTGATAGTGGGTAACAAGCTCTGGTAGCAATGAAGTTATCTACCTTGCTTTAAAGCCTGGAAAATTAGAACCATGGCTAAATTGATTTGTAATAATATCAGCTGATAGTTCAAATATGAGTTCTGATCCTTTGCTGAAGAATTTATTCTTTGATTCTACACCATGATAAGAGTATATCCTTGTCCTCCTTGGCATCTTTGGCGTGCACTTTTTTGTGCCTTGTGACTAGCACAAGAGTTTCTCACCAACAACTTTTACAATTAACTGGCTAAAGATTAAGTGTCATTGACTCCTGGTGACTTCATGGACATGTGCCGCATATAAAAAGTAAGATTATTTAGTTTCACCAGAAGCATTTTGAAATAATTACTAACAGAACAGATTTTTCCTTTCTTATTAAAAGTCTGAAACCAAAGTACTGAGCTTACATTTGAAACTGCATTTCATGACAGATTTAGTTTCAGCAGAATTCTCCAAAATTAAAGACTTTCATATCTCTTTCAGTGGGAGACAACCTCATTCTTAAACCGCTTTCACTGAAATCAATGGGACATAGAAATTATTAATTTTTGCTGCTTAATTTCATTGTTTAAAACTTGAAATATTGGACATACATAACACATTTCAGCAAAAAAGATAGGGATTCTCCAATGATCTTATAAAGACTATAAAAATATTGTTAGGTCACTTAGAATACTTATGTGTGTGAAATAGATTAAATAGAGGAAATCATTTGAAAACAGTATTGTACAAGCAGCATGTCATTTTATAGGAATCTTTCCATACTCTGATTCAGATATTGTTTTTTATTGTACTTTATTACTCATATCAAAAAATGAAACATGCAATGATTTGATATAAAGTGCTTATTAATTTTTTATTAATTCTTTCCTTAATTTTAAAATTTAATCATATTGCTTATTATACCACTTGGCTTCTTACAGTATATTTCCCTTTCTGCCTTCTTTTTTTTAATGGTAGGAGCCTTTTACAACATTCTTTCTCAATGCAAATGATGGCAAATTTGATCATCCGGATCGAACTTTTTCTTCAGTGGCAAGATCATGGAGAAATAGCCAAAGAGACACTTCGGATGTCAAAGTAGGAATAATATTTTGTATATGCAAGTAACTGGGTAGCTGTCCATATGCTTACATGCTATAAATGCAGAATGGGGGGAGGGGAAGCGTTGTGTTTCACGTACCCAGAAAAGAAAGTTGCATTGGTATCATCATTTTTTAAAAGCCTATTTTACATACAGTGATAAATACAGGCTTTTCCAATATTTAAGCTATTAAAAGGTCTTTTGTTCCTGCCAAAATAAATAAATAATCCTATCCCAATTTAAATCAAATAATCACAGAGTGGAGAAAAGCCCAATAAATTGTTCTTTCCTGCTGTTAACTCAATATTTGGCCCATTCCATAAACACAGCAAGATTGGATTTGACCTTAAAGTGTTATATTGTTATAGCTTTTCTAGCATGGGTTTTCCATCGCCTGGGGCAATTAATAAAGCATTAATGACAAGATACATTTAAAATGTATGCTTTCTGTAAGCCTTAGCTTTTCCCTCATTGTGCCTCAGGATATTATGCAACAGTACACATTAGATTAAACCTATATCTACATAATACATAGAAACAACCAGAGAACAGGATGATTTTTGAAGTATTACCGTGCACTCATTCTTGTATAAAAGGTTTTTATAAGTTTTTATTGAACTGTGAAACCCGTATTCTTGCTTTATATTAAAAAAATAAGATCCTCTCCTGATTTTCAGTTAGTTGGCAGCCTAGAAATCCTATAAAAATACATACTTACTTACATACACAGCATTTTTAAGCATTAATAAATAAATATCTTTATTCATTCATTCAATTTTATCATTACATGCTTGCTTGAAATCAGAAGATATATCTGAAATTGTTTACAATTATTGTAAACCCTTTCTAGGCTTTTTTAAAAAATGTATATTGCTAGAATTGTTTTTACTTACTTACTTATAAGGCTCTTGTAAGCTAGAAGTCCATTCATACTAATGCTACTAGGAGTTACATTATTTATGTACTGAATTTCTGCTCTGACTTAGGAGAAAGGAATAATTGGCTGAACAAAAGAAAGATAAACTCATAAAACTGTTACCAGGTTCTTTCATGATTTGGATTCCATTGGAAATCTATGCCACCTGATACATAATCAGCATAACATGAAAGTGATGGTTTTTGGCCTGCAATCATCAATACCAATATGTGCATTAATGCACTTACATTTTCAAATGAAAAATAAACAGCATATTTTATTGTTGTATTTTATCATTGTACTGTAAAGCAGAAGAATAATATAGCCCCCCACTTTAGTAGAAAGAACTTTGCATGTGGAGGGAGAATCTATGCATATTTCTGGAAACTGAAATCCCTGTTCTGTTCACATCTTGCGAAATGTGTTGGTTGGCCATGAAACGTTGATTTAATATTGCAATCTTTTAGAAAGACCAAATGCAAGATTTTCTTATCAGGAGTGTTTGTTTGGCCATCTATTTTTGCCACTAAGATTCACTCTGCATATATAAAGTAGATATTAAGATGAAGCATCTATCTGGTTTATGAAGGCTGTTTTCCCAGGCAAAACCTGCATGTAACAGTTTATTTTGTAATGCTTATTAGAAATACTATAAGCCTAGTTCTCTCTATATAAATCTTTAATACATTTGCAAACTTAGCTTAACAAGGCCAGAATAAATAAAGTACTATTAAATTACTGTTATTCCTTTTGCTTTCTCCCCTTCTCCCTATATATATGTATTTACTGGCTTCTGTTAACTGCCATAACCTTACGATCAACATCATTTTATTTGTATATGCTGAAGATAAAAAACTCTAATGAATGTTAATCATAAACTATGACTGATTTTTCTGCCTTAGTATTGATCGGATGCCTTCATGAAGTACTCACTCACTAAAATATAATTATAAACCTAATTGGGTAGTTTTATACTGATTGGAGGTACAACCATCCATTTGGGCAATACTCTCACCTCATTTTATTTAAGATATAGGTTTCTGTGTATGAAAAGTAAACCACACAAACATCCAGTCCAACCATGATTTGCTGTTTGAACAACAAGCAGACATGGGCCTCAGTTTCACATATCCCCTCTTCTCCTCTAATGCAATGAGAAAAGATAAGGAGGTTTTCGTTATGGATTTCCAGCAAGGCTGGCCATATGTCCTATATAACAGGACAGTCTGCTACTTAAATAGCCATCAAAGTTTGTGTTGAAACAGTACTCTGTTTGAATTCTGCTTTAAAAAGAAAGAAATATAAAAAAGAAAGATTTGGGGACATTAAGGTTGCCTATCACAAATGAAAACCTGAGCAGATGACTAAACAGATAGGTCATCTGGTCAAGTCTTTCACTATTATATTAAATGAAACATTTTATAAATTTAAATTATGATTTTAATTTTGCACCTAGGCAGGCATAAAAATTCACATGTAAATCCAAACTCTTTTTTGGTTTGTGCATTTCCTTGTTGTTGATAGTTATAGAAGCCACCTTAAACAGTTTTGAATTTTGTGTCTGAAACCATGTTTTTTCTTAAACCAGGATTGTTTGATATTCTGATATAAACTGAATGACTTGAATTTTGCCATTTGCAAAACAGCAAATTACAATTTGTTGCAGATTGCAATTGTAATGTATTAATTTGATTCCCTTAAATTTCAAGACTAAGGTTTACACCTACCTATTGTCATAAAAAAAGTTACATATAAATTTGGAAAATATGTTTATTTTTCAAAAGCAGAAAATCACTTAGGAGCAAAAGGCATATACTGCCATAATTGATAAATTAGCATAATGAGTACCCTGCATGAAAAAAAGTATTTAAAAAAAATTACTTGTAAAGGTCCTGCATAGAGTAATAAAGAAACTGTAGTGTAATGATCCTTTAGTAAAGACACCACTCTAAAGTGCAAAAAATACAATGTTCAAAAACTAATTTTTTTGAATGCCTGTCAAACATATTATATCGCTCTTGGACAAAACTATAGAAATCAGAAAAGGTAGCTATAACAAGATGTCATTAAGGTGACATATTGTAAATTAATATGGTTAATGGACATTCTTATAACTGAATGACACTCCCACCCACCCCCCACTAAGGTGAATGTTGAAATAATGGTTACCAAGGGATCCGCTCGAGTTGGGGGGAGAAAATAAAAAGTGTAAAGAGAATAGAGGCCTGAAAACCTTGCATGGAATTATATTAACTGAAAATGTCTGCATTAGGTTTGATTTCAGGACATAAAATGGTATATTGCAGACATATTAAAGTGAAATACTGAATTTGAGTCTTATGGTACACAATTATAATTGAGTTAATAGTGGTCTTCTATAACATCAAGACATATCTAAAGCCTAATTTTTGATACATTGAATTAATCCCAGCTTTATAAATTAGAAAATGTCCTTTGGCATTTCCTTCCCCTCATTCAAAGACATAATACAAGTAAAACTATTAATAATACTTTTGGATTGTAACATAGCTAGTAAAACAAACTAGAGATCACATTTAAATTTGATCATATAAATTTGGCCTTATAAATTTGATAAATAAGTAAAATGTAAAGATATAAAATGTCTGCTTTAATATTCCTTTTTATCCTTTTAAGACTCCCTTGTATCTTTGTTATTCTTTAATTTAAAAAAACTAAGTCACATGAAAAGTAGCTGCTTATTAAATATTACAAATCTGCACTCTCTTACTATATAGCAGAAGTAAGAAAGGTGACAACTTAAAAATCAGATAGAATTATTGGATTATATTATTATATAATATTAATATAATATAATATTAATTATTTTAGAAGCTTCTACAATTTTCCAAACTAAATTGAAGATGATAGCAAAACAAAACACTGTATAATATGTAAAAGATATAAACTACAGAACGTAACAGCAGCAAGAAGGCCACATTAACGCTGTATAAGAAGCCAAGGGACTATATAAAGACAGTTCCTTAAAAAGATACTCATAAAGGGTTATGGTGAAGAATTTATACTGTTCTACTAACTATGCAAAATATGAAAGGCTAGTGTTAAGGAATTTATATTGTTCCATGCAGTTTTGAATCCTCAAGTACTCTGTGCACCACATTTTAAGAAACATTCAAAAAAACTGGATCAGGTGCAAGAGAAGGATGGGGGGGATGATCAGGGAATTGGAAGAGAGGCTGAAGGAATTGACATGTTTAGCCTTGAAAAATGGGGAGATATAATAGCATTTTTCAGATATCAAATTTGTATAGAAAAATATCTGTCATCTCAAACATAGGACATGGAATAATGTTACAGGAATGCAAATTCTAGTTGAATGTTAGAATTAACTTCCTAACAGTCAAAATAGTCTAATAGTGATAGATAATTACCAACTCAAGGCTGGGCAACCATGTACCAATAGAGGTGAATATGTATAGCTCAGGGTTGAACTGTGGAGTCCTTGAGGTTCTCTGAGCTTGGTTCTTTTCTTGCAAACGTTTCATTACCCGGCTAGGTAACAACTTCAGTGCTAAAATAGGATGGGGTTTGCTCTCTATTATATGCTGTGGCCTGCCTTGCCAGTGCTGGTGGGGGTGGGGGTTTTTGTTTTGCGCCTCTGGCAGTTCCTTGATTAGCATATATTTACTGCTTCATTGTGTGCCTGGTGGTGACCTTTGCTTATCTGGGTGATGATTGCTGGTGATTGATTGCTGATGAGGTGGTCTTCTGGTCTTCTGTCTCTTTTGTATAGTATGTAGATGCTGTTTATCTCTGTGTGTCTGTTAATTGCTGCCTTGTCTGAATACCAGGCTTCCAAGAATTCTCTTGCATATTTGGATTTAGCTTGGCCTAAAATGCTGACAGTTTCCCAGTTAAAACTATGGTTGAGTCTGTCCATGTGTTGTGAGATTAAGGAATTTTCATCATGTCTCTGACTGCTAGTTGGTGCTCGTGGATGCGCTCTGCTAGTCTTCTGCCTGTCTGCCCTACGTAGTGTTTGTTACAGTCCTTACACTGTATGTTGTAGATGACTCCTGTTTTTTCTTCTTGGGTTACTGGGTCTTTTGGTTTACTTAGGGTATTTTGGAGTGATTTTGTTGGTTTATGTGCTACAGAGATGCCATATGGTTGTAATAGTCTGTAGGTGGTTTCTGAGATGTTTCTGATGTATGGCAGTGTTATCCTTTTCATTGCTTGTGTAAGTTGTGTTGTAGTAGGTTGAGTGATCAGGCGCTTTTTGATAAAATTCCGCAGATATCCAATTTGTTGGAAGATGTTGTATAGGTGGTCTTTTCTTTTCTGCTGTTCTCGGTTGCCGCAATGAGTTTGTGCTCGCTTGAATAATGTTCTTACACAGCTCCTCTTGTGGGGGGTTGGGTTGTTACTTTGCTAGTGGAGTATTTGATTGGTGTGGGTTGTCTTCCGATAAATTTGGGTTTCTAATTTCCTGTTGTTTCTTCTGCTGATGAGGATATCCAGGAAGGGTAATGTGTTGTTGTTTTCTTCCTCTCTAGTGAATTTTATTCCTTTGAAGATGTTGTTAATGGTTTCATGTGTCTTCTCTAGTTGTTTCTTTTTTATTATAACAAATGTGTCATCTACATACCGGATCCATACTTTAGGTTGTATGTGAGGAAGTGCTATAGCTCTCAGAGAACCTCAAGGACTCCACTGGACAACCATCTGTTGTGAATGGGAAAAGAGTTCAAAGTGGAATGTATTTTGGATTCCAGATTCTGACAGAGATTCACTGAAAAGTCTATTCTGACAGGTTTGGAGTTGCTGCTGCTGACCTTCTCTCCAATACCTGATATTATCCTACAGTCTTCTCTGAAGCCAGATCCTCTTCCTCTTACCACTGACATAACCAAAAAAACCAAAACAAAGCATACTTTTACTGATGTTAGCTTTCCTTGCAAGCCCAAGTTTCTTTTGCACTTCAGTTTTTCTGACATACTTTCAGTAGTTATTAGATACTTACTGAAGCACATTCTTGATGATTATACTTAACTTCCATTCCTATGCAGGTTCTTTTTAACTCCTAGCTTAGTCAAAAACTCAGTATGTGTCCACACATTACCTAAGCTGCTTTCCCTTCATTTTTCCTCCATTGGAAAGGTATGTAATTATACTTCCAGGATCTATTTTGAGAGCTTCTCAACTCTCCTGCACACCATTGGACACTGAGAATTTCTGTCCATGACATCCTGCCTACTACTTCTCTAAGACTGCTGTAACTGGATCTCCTGAACCCTAAACATTTGATAGTGTTTCAATTTCTCTTGTAGTATCACAAACCCCAGTATTACATGGTCACTTCCTCCTAAGAGTCCTACTACTTTTACCTTGCAACCAGTTCTTTTCCATTGGTTAGAATCAGATCAATGAAAGCCAATCCCCTTTTCTCTTCTTCAACCTTCTGGAAGATAAAACAGTCAACAAGACCACCGAAAAACATTTGGGAGTGGTTGAGTTGGTTTTGTAACAGATGTCTGGGTAAATTTTATTAGATTTTACCATTATTGTGATGTCTTTCCTCCTGAAAGTTTGTAATCTGATCCAGAAGGACATAATCAGATCTTCTGTCAGGCTTAGTGGTCTATAGTATGGTCCCATAATAGTGTCCTTGTTTTCCCTTCTTTGTATTATTACACAAATGCTCTCAAATAGACTTTCATGCTCAAATTTCTGGATATACACTTTTTTCACATACACTTCACTTTTAGGTGACCTACTCCCTTGAATAAATAATGCCCTACCACATTATATTCACCTGGAAGATTCTCCATGCAGAAAGAGTCAGAAGGAGAATGTCCTTCAACTGCTCTTACATTTTTTTTCATGTGTGAAAAAGTTGGCAAGCTATTGCTTCAGCTTATATTGGCTGCCTTTTCCCATAAGAGGTGTCTGTAGGGAGAACAGTAGTGTAATCACACAGGAATTTTGGGGGGAACTTCAATCCATACAGGGCATGAAAGAGTGACTGCCTCTTCATAAAGCTGGACCTCAAAGTCATCCAGCCTTTGAATCAAAATCAGTTCTCCGATTCCTAGTATGGATTAAAGTATCTGAAGAACTCTGGGATCCATTCGGATATGACTAGAGATAAGGGTGATGATGTTAGGTAGAATCCCTGTGTATTGCCAAAGGAGTTTGCTTCTTCAGATGGCAAAAATGTACCTTAAACCTAGTTTGTCTCCCTAAATGTTAGCTTCAAGGCTAAGCCAATCAAATACAATATAAGGCATTTGAGAAAGCACAAGTTTACCACAAGCAGGGCCATCCACAGCAAGCTGATTTTTTTTTCAAAATGGAATGATAAAATGTTATGATGTTAGAATCTCCTGTACTTGCATTTAATGTTATGACACACATACAACAGGGCTGGAATTTGCACTGCGATGTTGTAACGCATGACTTATCACCCACCCCACCCAGATGCCCGTGGCCACAGGATAAAAGCAAATATTGTAACATGAAGATATAACTTTTTATACTATTTATTTTAGTGAGAATGTCTAAATGATTGTCTCTCTGGTAGACTGGAATATAGTGCTTTGTTTATTAATACAGAAATTACTTCGATGTTTTAAAAATGTAATGTAATAAGAAAGTTGATCTTCAAAATTAAATGCAACAATATAATAAGACTTCCTGAATAATTTTTGTCTATGGAAAAACTGCAGATGTTGCACGATAAATAATGTTTGTTTCTTCCACAAACAGGAACTAATTCCAGAGTTTTACTACCTACCAGAAATGTTTGTCAACAGTAATGGATATAATCTTGGAGCCAGGGAAGATGAGACTATTGTGAATGATGTTGAGCTTCCCCCTTGGGCCAAGAAACCAGAAGACTTTGTCCGTATCAATCGAATGGTAAGATATGTTTTTAATCAAGCTTGTTAACAAGTTCACAGAATGTATAAGCTAAGATATTACTATTTGTATTCACTATAAAGCAACAACTGAAAATATAAGGAAGAAAAGGCACACAAAGGAGTTAGTTGATTGCATCTACCCTGTATTTAACAGTGTTGAACTTTCCTTAGTGGAGGGTTATGATAAAACCATAAGTCCTTTGATAAATGTAATTATTTGGCTCAACCTGATAAAGGTTCCTACAATCCTCAATAAAGATATCATTGAGTTCCTGAAAAAACAAAATCAAATAGATGTATTATGGGCTAGGAGTAGTGTAGAAAAGTGTTAATATTATATGCACACATATCTAATTCAGTCTCAGATTAATAAACAACTGGAACAATTATATATCAAAATCCATATCTTTCTGAATATTGTGATGAAATCTTCTAATCAAAGTAGCTCACAGGAAAATGTGTTTATTAGAAAAATTATAGTAGGAAAAGATGGAAAAAAGTGATGATACAAATATTACATTTGGAAAGGTGAATATAAAAATGCATATCTTCAGAGGATTAAACTGATTCAAATGTTTTCCTTATGTACATGCAGCTGTTTTGCTGGCATTCCCAGCTGAAGTGTTCTCTATGTATGAACAGACACCCATAAAATTATATATATTTTTTTAATCTTAAGAGTGCCACAAGACTCTTATTTTTGCTGCAAAAAATTAATACAGATACACCTCTGGAAACTGTTGTTTGGGATACAACATTATTTGCTAGCTACTGTTTTTGTACAATATAAAACAATACTTTCCTAGCCCGTGTGGTGTAGTGGTGAAGGAAAGACTGGAAAGACCAGGTTCTAGTCCTTCTCAGCCACAGAAGCTCATTAGTAACTTTAAGCCAGTCACTCTCTCAGTCCATCCTGTCTCGCCAGTGTGTTGTGGTAGGGAAAAATGGGAGGAGGAAGCACTGTGTATTGCATTTTGAGGTCCTGAAGGAAAGTCATGATTTATATTTAACAAACAGACAAATAAATATTTGACAAATGTTAACTATATAAAGGGTACGGCTCAGTGCACCTTTTCCCAGGAGTAAGCTCACCTATACACAATAGGACCTGCTGCTGAATAGGCATGCATTATAAATATTGAAAGTAAATTGTATATATATTTTATACATTTATTTATACATTCAATCCCATTATTAAAATAACAAAAATAGCAAGAGTTAATAGCATATGTTTAAAATCTATGTAAATCTATCCATACAACCCAGATGGCCAAATGTAATGCTTTTATGTCAATTATATTTTATAATCTAAATTAGAATTTATGGGTGCTGAATGTAATAAGACTATTTAAAGATTACTTGTTAAAGTGCATTTCCCAGAGCTGCCTTTTCTCTGCATAAATCAACACATTAAAGAGGCTCTTCACAATTTATCCAGTACTATAACCCATAGTAGCACACATTCTCTTTTTTAAAAGAAAGTGCTTTCTTAAGCGTCTTTATGTCAGTATTAGATTTCTATAAAAATATTACACATGGTCCCTGTCTCACCTATCTCATTTCATCCATAAAAGGCCTCTTGCAAGATGACTAGAAATTTTACTCCAGCAATAGGGTTTATCCCTTTTCTGTCAGCTAGCAAGTCTACTTAAATACTTCTCTCTGTCCCCAGAGAGTCCCTGGAGCAGTCTTCCTCAACCTTGGCAACTTTAAGAAGTATGGACTTCAACTCCCAGAATTCCCTAACCAACTTGCTGCCTGGGGAATTCTGGGAGTTGAAGTCCACACATCTTAAAGTTGCTAAGGTTGAGAAGCACTTCCCTGGAGAGATGCAACTAATCAGAATAGAATATAAATATGTGGATAGTCAAATAATATGATTTGGTATAAGTCTCAGTCTTTCTAAACTGCAAGTGCTGAGTGTAGTTCTATATTTTACTTTGCAGTGCAGTGCATAACTCAGAATGAGTTAAGCTATAACTCGTTTTCATAAGTAGCAGTAGTTTCAGCTGACAGAAGATAAGGGGGAAATGATTTTCCCCTCCCTCCTGCAGTTCCCCAGGCATTCCCAAAGTCTCCTCTGGAAGGTTCCCTGGATTGTGAAAGTGTTAAGGACTGGACTGCAGGAGAAAAATCTGGTACTGGGAGACTGCTAGTATGATGATGCATTCCATCTATGTTTATTAAGTAAAACCGTGCACACAAAATGTGTATTGTATTGTGAAGTATACAAAAATACATCAGAATAAATTATTTACAAAAAAATGTAAAACTAAGTACGTGTGTGCATCTAGAGAAATAATAATAAATGGATATAAATTTTCATGCAAGAACATTTACAAACTGATTTAAGAAGTTTACAAACTGATGTAAAAATGAGAAATTTTATGAAACAAATATGTAATCTAGAAACTGAAAAACTGTACTAAAAGAAAACTAAATAAAAGAGGAGTTCTGACTTCAAATATGGGTTGATCTTCTGTATAAAGCATCCCATTTAGTTTTTATCCACAGCCTCAGATGGTATAGTTTGGACTATGCATTTCAAAAATAGAAATTTGCATTTGTGCCTCTCATATTTTGAAAAAAATTTGGACATGTGGGCCAGCTGGTTATTTTTTTTCAGTTATTGTATCTGCTAGCTCATAATAGTAACTATCGCAACAATAACAATCATAGTTGCTACAGAAAATATTAGAGCATAAGAAAAATCCTTCTGGATTTGGCCATGGCCCATTTTAATCCAGAGCTGTGTTTCTCACAGTGGCTAACTAGATATCTGTGGAGTGCTTACAATCAGGAAATATGCCTGTGGATTCCCACGCTGCCTCCAATCCAGGGGTAGCATAGTATATGATAAATCTTTCCTCCAACAGACTATCTTAGGGTTTTTTCCAATCCCATTTTAAAGGCATCTATTACCATGTTTCCTGCTAATGAATTCCATAGGTTTCATTATGCATTATATAAAGAAGGGTTTTCTTTTCTCTCTTTTAAATCTTCTTCCAACTACTTCACTGCATTCCTTTTCTCCTTTCAGCAAGATATAGCCTTGGTCCTCCATGACTTCCTTCTCTAGCCAAAACCAGCCACATCCTATGCCACATCTTCTCATTTCCATATTTGCATTTCCCCATCTTCCCACTTTCTAATACTTTCTCCTTATCACCTACCACTAATAGTTTGCTGTCCCCCCCCCAAGCAAAACTTTGCATTATTGTCCTTGAAAACTAGCTAAAAATTACACTACATTAGATGTTCTCTGAACAAAAAAGAACAACAGTCTACATATTTAACCAGCTCATTGCTTACCCCTACATCAAGATCATTAATGAATGAAAAGCACTGATCCCAACACAGGTTCTTGAGTGACTCCACTTCTTACTTACCTCAATAATTCTTAGAATATTTTCCAAAAAATAAAAGTCAATTACATTTGTTTTAAAATAGAGAAAATTGTTGTAAACTTTAAGGATTAAAAACATGGTAAAAGTCCACAATTATTAATATATTTTGTATCATATGCATCTTTTAGTTATGCTTCTTTTATACAAAGCTTTCATGTGTTCTTTGTACCTAACTGCCAGATTTTTTAATTACATTTTAGTGCTAAAAATACTGAGATATTTGGCAAATCAGGTTATCTCATTTGAAAATAAAATATTTACCAGGTTTCTTTTATATTTTTTGCTGGGTATCCTGATATTTATAAGTGCTGTTGCATTTTTAACAAGAGTTTAAATATTAAAAATCAAGTTATATAGAGCTTTTTAAAAAAAATCTTTATTCAAGACTTTCCTAATTATGCAGATAATCACTTGTGAAAATTAGTGGACACTGATGATTACTGATTTGTTACATTCATTCATAAATTAATGGTATATTTGTGTTTAGCAGTACGTGCATATATGTGTTATTTTGTGTGCAAGTGTGAGGTGTATGTCAGGAACCCCCATTCTGTTTGTATATGTTATTGGATGCTATACATGATAGGGATACTATAATACTGCATAATAACTTGGTCCCATCTAATCTAGAAAGTATTTTGCAAACTAGATGAGAATATTTTATATGTTTTAACTGAGAAAGAATCTCTTATTGAAAGAAATTCCTGTACAGATTGCTCTTATTAAAAAGGCTAGAGGAGTGATTACATTCAGTAACTTTTAGGATGTGTTTCAGTGGATTTTAAGAGCATTCAATTTATACATCAGTGATTGTTGGCTCAGTTTAATTTATCCATAGCAAGCTGGACTGATTACTACTGACATAGCCATGAAACATTAATAAAGCATTGTGTTCAATGCTAACATGATTATGGCCTGACCTCAGTGATGTCACAGAGGACAGAAACAGTAAGTGTTCCTGCTAACATTACCCTAATGCTGGGTTCATCAATCATAATCTACCAGTTTACAAAAAAAAGGAAAAGGCTTTTCACAGATGTGACTTCGTAGTCTTGCTGAGCTTTTTGATCCCAGAAGACTTGTGGTGGCCATGAGAGTCTGAAATAAAACAGGTTCAGGAACAAGCCAAGCATGTTAAATCAAGGTAAGAAACTGTAATGTAAAACATACACAGACACAGTATAGCCTTTAAAGCAAGCATTTTGTAATTTCAAGACATGACCTGTTGTAATCCAAGACTAATTATGACAATATTTTGATTATTGGGGGCGCAGATTGTAGTATATTACAAATTGCAGTGCTGAGTATAGCAAACTGAAAATATACCTTCAGATTCAGGAAATGGCTTTCTCTAGCTAATATGCTAGTTTGTTATTTAGAAAAACACAGTATACAGATATTTTATTCAAGCCCAAAATCGTGTCCATGTTCAATATGTTGTCTCCTTTCCAATTCGTTTCTTATACAAATGCATACTATTTATGTATGTTATTCATATTCTGTCTTTCACATTTTCCAACTTCCCCTTCTATTTTATCTTCACAATGACATTTGAATATGACACTTGGATCACCACAGTGATTTGATTAAGTGAGGCTGAATGGTTGTAGGTAATCCAGTAGTTCTTTTGTTCAGTAATGACTTAAATCAGGACAATCCTAATATAGTACTTTAGCCTCTATATTTGCCAAAACCTTGGATGTGATCCTCAAAGGTTCCTTCAAAAGTTGCTATAACACTGTAATTTTTCGTATAATAGAAGATAAAATTAATAAATACATAGGGAGTACTTGATTAAACTATATTTAAATAAGAATTTCATGAATTTAGTGTAATTTTAATTGAAATAAAAATAAGGTTTAGTTTAGGGTCATCCACAAAGTAGGCCAGCTTACCCCGTATCTCTAATAACAGATGAACAAATTTAAAAAATCAGTTGCTATACAGTTGAATTCCATATAAATCTGCCTAATGATTATAAACTTTTGAGGGCCTCTTTCTCAGTCCAAAGAGATTTGGTAGTAACATGTACAGAGACTTTTCTGTGATAGCATCCTAAGAGAAAATATCATTAATAATATACAGTGAAAGTTTCATCTAATGAACTAATTATGGGGAAGATGTATCTGTTATTCCCAATTGTCTGTTCAATCAGAGAGTATATTACCTGCAGTAATATAATTACACAAATTACACAACTTGCATCATTTACGTCTTTTCTAAAATTATATAAATACAACAGAGAATCTGTCTGTTACATCTGAAGTCTGTTGCATCAAGGTCTGCTAAATCAAGATTTTATTGTATATAATCAGTACATATTGCCAAGCTTAATTTTGTGGCATCCTTCTGCTCTCAGCTTTAATGTTTACAGAGAGCTTTTACACACACGCACAGATACACACATACAATACACAAACACATACACACACATACTCTAAACACATCTACAATTGCTTCCATTCTCGTCGTCCTATACTTGTTTACTCTGAAGTAAAATTTACTGAATGCAATTGGGCTAGCTTCCATTTACTAGAGCATAGGATTGTGGCACTAATGATTTAAGAAGAAAAATGATTGTAAGTTTTTTTTACTGTTTTTGGTTAATTTTTTGAAGAATGTATTTTTTTTAACTGATATTTAGCTAGTAACATTATTGTCTGACTAATTTAGAAGATTAATGCCAGATAAATTCATTCAGCTCTGACTCAGTGGAAGCTATATTTCTACTGCTAAACTGAACATGTGTTATTATTCTAAATAATTTCCATCTGAAGCCTCTGCATGCTCATGTTCTATGTATAGAATGGTTAATGTTAGAAATATTGAAAAAACGGCTGAGGCAGGAATAAAACATAAGACTTCAAAATCTTGCTGTCCAATATCCACCCAAGTTTCCTTTTATGAAATTCATAACATACTGGTACTGTTTAAAATTCTATATAAAGTTTAAAGATTTTGTGTATAATAAATCAGGGCTTGGTTTACATACACAGCTATGCCATTCTTTAAGAGTAGAAAAATGATATAGAAAACACAGTGGAAATTTTAGTCTGTAATTGGAATAAAAGAGTCAGAATTTTACAGTTTGCTCTACAATCCAGTTAATCTGGTATACTAGGTTTTAAACTGATTGAATTCCATTGCCTCACAAGGTTGATTTTAACTAATATTCTAATGAATTAATATGGATTAAATGGATGACTGGGAACAAAGGCTTTTGCTGCTTTTGAAGGATTACATAGCAACTAAGAAGCCACAAACCTCATTGGTATTCTTAATTTTATAACCTGCCTTTATTTTAATTTGAGAATAGAGAGGGATAGGAATATGTTTTGTCAAAGTAGTATATGAATGTGACAGAAGGAAATTTAGCAAGAGGCAAATGCAGCGTTCTTCACTTTGAAAGAAAAATCAGATACAGTTATGTGATGAAAGAATCCTGATTTGATTATAATCCTTGTGAAAAAGATCTTGGTATAGTAATTGATTGTAAACTTCATATGAATCAACAGAATGACATGGCTGCAAAAAAGGCAACTGTAATTTTATTTCATTTATTTATTTAGGCTGCATCAATCCAAGTGCATGTTCCAAACCATTTTATTTTGCTTTGGTCAGATCCCATCTCAAATATATATCCAAGTCTTGACATAAGTTTTTAAAAGGTTTCAGAGAAAATGGAATGGATTCCAAGAATGGTACCAAGGAAGATCAGATAACCGAAAACTAGTCCTCCAAAGAGACATTGAAAGACCTGAGCATGTTTAACCTTGACAATGAAAAGACTGAAAGGAGATATGATAGTGTTTTTCAAATACCTCAAAGGATGTTATACCCCTTGTCATTCCAGGATTCAGAAGACAGCAGAAAGAATCTAAGTTAAAAGAAGCAGATTTGAATTTTTTTAAAAAAAAGTATAGTGTGACAGTTGAACCAAATATGCACAGAAGTGGTGGGCTCCTCTTAACTGGTTCCTTTCAAGCTGAGGTGATCAGAGATGCTTTAATTTGGATGACTATGCTAGATTCAATTGCCTAAATGGCCCATTCCAACTCTATGAAATACTGTAAATAGAGAAATATAGAAAACCACTTTGAAACATTCATAAAAAATCAGAATACAAACCTTAAAAATAGCATGAAATAAATATTTTTAGTACTTCTATTGTGGTTTTTCATCAAGGTCTCAATAGAACTAACAGCACATAAGAATTGAATGCCAATAAAAGCTCACAATAGCAGTGTATTTACCAAGTTCATAGCAAATGTATTAGGAATTTTAAAGGAAGTTCTGAGAAGGCTATCATATTATGCCATTGACTTTGTAAAAGAAATAGAAAATGATACTTGTATGAGAAACATTTTTCCTCTTTCATCCTCTCAATTTCATTTCTAGGCTCTGGAAAGTGAATTTGTGTCTTGTCAGCTTCACCAGTGGATTGATCTGATATTTGGCTATAAGCAACGAGGACCAGAAGCTGTGCGGGCACTTAATGTTTTCCATTACTTGACATACGAAGGTTCAGTAAACCTTGACAGTATCACTGATCCTGTTCTCAGAGAAGTAAGTACCTTTGGCTCCCACTTTTTTTTCCTTCAATTATTGCTAAATGTTTCTTAATATTAGGTTTTTCACTTGAAAAAAATGGATTATTTTGTTATTCTTCAAAACAAAAAGGGGTTTGTGCACATGCCCTTGGTCAAGCTTATTTGTCATATCATAAATTGTTGGGAGTATCATTTGCATCTTGGATATTGATTTGTGAAAGATGGAAACCTGGCTTAAAAATTTACCTCTCTTCGGAGGCAAACGGAATCCACATATATGTTTCTAAGACAGATGTGGGAGAACCTCACTGACATTACAAATATTCCTTTGGATTTTTTGCAATTATATTGTATTAATCAACAAGTGAGGTTCAAATAGTTTATGTGTTTGTGCTAATGTATTATATTTACTGAATTACTAACTAGAAGAGTTGGACATGTTGAAATCCATACATATGTACATTTATTATATTTATACTGCTTATAAAATCATGTTTGATTTTGTTTGTTTATGTATTAATAAGTCAAATAGACACAGAATAAAATAACCCAAACATGAATGAAGATGCTGGTTTCTTTTAGCATGTGTGTGTGGTGTCTTATAGCACTTTTTCAAAAACTTGGTTTCTGCTGAATGTGCTTCCATGTATTGTCTCCTAACTTGTCAACTCATCTTAGTAAAATTATTATTAGATTATTGCTGTAATATTAAAGCATTCTGTAAAATAATTCAGTTTGGTTGAAAAGTGTGAAGATGCAGCAGCTGCAAGATGAGTATTGTTGTGTTGAGGCTGCATACATAAGCTTCTATGCCCCGTGATATCTGCCATCTGTTGTATGCAAAACAAGCAATAATTTATACAAGGGCAGTAGAATACTTGTGGCATTTTTTTCCTGAAAAGTGAGAATCTGAAAATTTACAGTTAATTACTTAATTATCTCACAAACTAGATATTAATTTATATTTCCATAATATTTCTACAGTTTAGGCTGAGTTGCACATTCTGAGATATTAGAATCCTATTTCATGGTACTAGCAGAAATGCATGAACTATATCTAATGTCATGCAGTCATTGGAAAAGTTGACATATTTTTGATCTTTCACTTCAATATTGGAAAGACAGGATATGAATCTAACAAATACTTCAGATAGTTTGGATCTAAATTTAATTCATCATCCAAACAGATAAAATTAATGCAACTTAGTCTCATTTATTTCAGGAAGTCCAATAAATTAACTATGAAAATATCAAGAAAGAAACTTCTTGAGAAAATTTTTGTGGGCAAGATTTAGGGTAGCATTTATTCATTCCCAATGACCATCTCTAAAATAGTTGTATTTTTAGGATTTCTGTGTGTTTGTGTGTGTGGTGGGTATATATTCTTCTGCTTCATCCTGATAGTCAGGCTTGCAACTTCAGACTAAATACAGGATAATAAATTCTACCTCCCCTCCTACATTCAGATATTTAAGAGGATTTTTAAAAAATTAAATGTTTTTGTCATTTAGATAAGTAGGCAAGAACGTGTTAGGATTCTTGCTAGCCAACTATTTGATTAATTGTAAAGAATGCACCTTTCTTTCTAATTTGGATTCTTATATACTTCAAATCCTAAGAGCTACAAGCATCATAAGAATAGAAATCCAATTGAAGGAAGTCAGCCTGGCATTCTCCAGGTATATTGGAAAATGCAGCCTCAGAATTCCCAAGTAGTAGGATCATTGGCTAGAGGTTTTAATCCCAGTATATCTGGAGGGTACCAGGTTGGGTAATGCTGGTGTAGCTTTGCATCTTATGAATTATGTTAAACTATTGTGCATGCATATCATATTTTTAAATTCGTAGATGCTTCAAGTCACTTCCAGTTTCATTTCTTCATTTATTAGAAACTTCCTTCAGATTTTTATCTTAAAAGGTTGAGATATGTTTAATGTGAGATGCTCTAAAAAAAGAGAGAGAGAGAGAGAATATTTTTGCTGACAGTAAATATGTACCAAGTTATGATTTTCCTATTTTTTCCTATAAATTATTAACAGATCTAGTTAAACTGTAAGAATGACGTACTGTATCATTAGACTAGGAGCAGGGAAAAAAATAATTTTCCTTTTGGAAGAAGACTCATATTTCATCTTGCCTCCTTATGCCTTCCAACAGTTGACATTTTTGCCATACAATTCACATATTATTTCATGTAGTGTGGGATGATGATACTTGGCTGTTTTTATAAGGTATTAAGTAGTTCATATCAGTTAACTCAGTAATATTTGCAATAGCTCTAAAGTGTAGGCCAGTGGTTACTCTCTCAAATTTCTGCAGTCTTACATTAACTGAATTGACGTTTTTCAGGATCCTATTACAAATAAGGTATGTGTTCACATTTGATCTCTCTCTCTTTCTCTCTCATTCTTTCTCTCTCACACACACCTTTCTAAAAGGCTAGTTTAATACTTAGTTTTTCTTCATTAGGATTGTATTCCAAGACAACCCCCAGAGCAAACCAAACCACTTTTTTTTTATTATTATATCTATGTCCAAACATTATTTATAGTCTAATGAAACAGTGCATTGGTGGGAAGGGGGGAACTATTGTTTTAGATGCACACAAATTGGAAACATAGCAAGCTCTAGTTTCATCAGATAACATTTGCAAGAATGCTGATGTAGTGCTAGTTTCCCTTTTTTCTTTTTTCAAAACCAAGAAATTTAGTAAAGTGAAAGATAAAATTTAATAAACAGCTCAAGAATATTGATTCGTTTTTTCCTTGACAGGTGAAATCATAGTTACAGCACTAACCACAGCAATTATTGCATTAAAATGTCACAAAATTAGAGGTCAGAATAAGAGATAATTTTCTTCTGTGTGTCAGATTAAAAATTGACATTCTTTGACAGTACAGGATCTCTAGCTGAGAAAATTATGACAGCTTAACTCATCTTGCACTTGTACAGCAGTAATTGATAATGAACTTTTCCATGACAGCCTTCTCCTGTGGAGAAACATGACAGAACATCCCTGCTACAAAGCCTGTATCTCTGTTTAATATGTAAACAGCAGTTACATTGGACACTGGATGTTGCTTGGGATTGTCTTTACTTTTGGTGTACATTATAAACCCAACCAATTCTTCTAGCCTGTTTCAGCTGTCATCAGAGCGCTGGTGGTAAAAATGCCAATTCATAGAATTAGTGGACACATCGTATGTAGACTTATAATGTAGTACACCCCAATTTTTGTATACAGTTTCCTGATTATTTCCATTGATTTTAGGCACAATGCCATTTGTACAAAGAACTATCCTTTGTAGTACTTTCATTATCATTCATGAGCTTTGTGCAAGCTTCCATATGGAAATGTGCCAACAAAGAATTATCTGTGGAGTCCTTGGTGCTCTCTGAGCTTAGTTGTTTGCTTGCAGATGTTTCATTACCCAGCTAGGTAACATCATCAGTGCAAGTGACTGTGGGGTTTGCTCCCTGTTTATATACAGTAGTTTGCCCTGCCAGTGTTGGTGGGGATGTGGTTTTGTCCTTGGCAGTTCCTTGATTAGGGTATTGTTTTCTGCTTGATTGTTTATCCAGTGTTAATCCCTGCTTATCTAGGTGTTGGCTGCTGGAGAGGATGTGTTCTGATCTTTTTGTTTGTTCTTAACTTTTGTTGCCTCTTTTGAATAGTGTGTAAATATGGTTTATTTCTATGTGTTGATTTGTTTGATTTGTCTGAATGCCAAGCTTCCAGGAATTCCCTAGTGTTTTTGGATTTGGCTTGGTCTAGGATGCTCACAGTTTCCCAGCTGAAATTGTGGTTGAGTCTGTCCATGTGTTGTGAGATTAAGGAGTTTTCATCATGTCTTCTGATTGCTAGTTGGTGTTCATGGATGCGCTCTGCTAGTCTTCTGCCTGGCTGTCCTACATAGTGGCTGTTACAGTCCTTACACTGTATATTGTAGATAACTCCTGGTTTTTGTTTTTGTTTTTTTCTTCTTAGGCTACTGGGTCTTTTGGTTTACTTAAGATGTTTTGGAGGGCTTTAGTTGGTTTGTGTGCTATGGTGATTCCGTGTGGTTATAGTAGTCTGTTGGTTGTTTCTGAGATGTTTTTGATGTATGGCGGTGTTATCCTTTTCATACCTTGTGTTGGTTGTGCTGTAATAGATTGAGTGGTCAGGCACTTTTTGATAAAATTTTGTAGGTATCCATTTTCTTGGAAGATGTTGTATAGGTGGTCAGTTTCCTTTTTCTGCTGTTCTGGGTTGCTGTAGTGTGTTTGTGCTTGTCTGAATAAAGTTCTTACACAGCTCCTTTTGTGGGAGGTAGGCTTGTTACTTTGGTAATGGAGCCCTTGGTTAGTGTGGGTTGTTTTTCAATAGACTTGCATTTCTAATTTGCCATCATTTCCTCTGCTGATGAGGATATCCAGGAAGGGTAGTGTGTTGTTTTCTTCTTCCTTGTGAATTTTATTCCTTTGAAGATGTTGTTGATTGTTTCATGTGTCTTCTCTAGTTGTTCCTTTTTTATTATGATGAAGATATCATCTACATACTAAATCCATACTTTTGGTTGGTATATGTGGGAGTGCTATAGTTTCTAGATGCTGCATTAGAATCTCTGCTATGAGTCCTGAGAGTGGTGATCCCATGGGTGTTCCTCTGATTTCTTGATATATTTGTCCATCAGACTGAAAGTAGGTAGTGAGGCAGGAAGCATATATAAACAGGAAGCAAACCCCACACTCACTAGCACTCATGACACCTAGTTGGGTAATGCAACTTCTGCAAGAAAACAACCAAACTCAGGGAGCACCAAGGACTCCACAGTTCAACCCCAAGCTACATATATTGTCTTCTATTGGAAAGAACTATCTAGAGCAGGTATCCCAGATCTTTTAAGACAGTGGCTTCATTTGACATTTTCAAAGCATGTTTTTGATGCTCAAAGAAGATGGTTACCATAAGGAGTTTGCCAACTCCAGTGCCAATGGGAGGCAAATTAGTAAGGTTGCTCATTGCCACTCAGACCCCCAGCTTACCTTTGTGTTTGTTTGTTTTGGACATGTGAGTGTATTTACAAACAAAGCATTTGGCTACAATCTCTCACCATTTCTATTTTCCAAAAATGGCTACAGATTCTACATAGAATCCAAGGACATTCTTGAAAATAAAGATGATTATGGAAGCTAGTGCATTGCTTTGCAACATGACACCTACTCTTCGCATTTTGTTTAAAATCTTCCTTAATGTAAAATACAAACCCACTGAAGGGAACTTTGATTTGCTGCTTTAGTGGAGATCCTTGATTTAAAATTCTCTTTTTATAAATTGATCTAGAAGAAATGGAGTGGTAGCTTTTCAAGCTTTTTAAGCTATGTTTGCAAAAATTACACCTATTCTTATGATACATAAATTGTATTGTTAGTTTTTCTTCTGGAAAAAACAGGCATGACATGTGTTTATACAAAACTAATTTAACACAGTGATGTCAATACATCACTTATGTTTTGCTACTCCAGCACAACATGAAATTAAAATGGCTAAATAGCAATCATTGGCTTGATGCCCCAAATGTAATTACATTTGTCAGATGCACCATTGAAAGCAGGCCTTTTCTGTGTATGTTTGCAGGAGTTAGTATTTCAAATGTAATGTTTATTTTATTACTTCTTGTTTCAAGTATTTGCCAAATCCTCATTTACATTTCTTAGGTGCAGTTGGTTTATGCTTAGTATTATTTTTAAAAGTTAGCGAAGGATTATATTCGACAATTGATCTTTGTATATTCTTTCTAGACTGTCCTCTTTGTATCCAGTTCTATATAGTATATGCTGTACAATTTCAAATTGTGGTATGCTGCTGATTCAATAAATTTAACTGTTTTCCACCTGAAAATGTATCCATGTACGCCTACTGCAGCCTAAGAATATTGTGGCACAGTGCAGTAGGAAATTGTTCTGGTCAAATATGCTCTGAAATGAATGAAAGGAGAAAATTGCTAGTTCAGACCACAGACCTAGCTACTCCAATGATTTGTTTCCATACTGACCAACCTGATGTATAACAAAAGTTTAATAGTTATGTCCTGTTTTTGCTCCTCAGCAGACAGTAATGAGGAATGAAATATAATTGAGGGTAATATACAACTACCATTAATAGTACCACTCATATTTTTATAATCTATAAAATCATATAAACTCCTTTAGAGCCACCCAAGTCATTGGCCATCACTACATCTTGTAAAAGTAGGTATGCTCTTGCATACCTCCCATTGTATAATAAAACGTTGCATTATGATTGTGAGATAGATTCAGTTATGAACGCTCACAGGGTCACTTTGCTCCATATATTATCTCTCAACCCATTTAACTCACAGGGTGCTGTTGTGAGTTTAAAATGGGAAAAAGTATTATTTATGCCACTTAGAACTCTTGGAACCTAATAAATGTTGGAAATGTCATCTTTTATTTGTTGCCTAACAAAAAAAATCCAGCCACACTAGCAATGGAAGTGGGTGGGAGAGAGTTACTCAATAAATGAGTAACATTTGACAGTTGGTTTTCATAGTCATCTTGCAGCCTCTCAGCTAGCAAAGCACATATTCTGTGCAGTATTCGTTTATTTTGAAGATGCTTGATATTCACTACATTTCAATTATTTTAAGTAGCATAATGTTTTGGCCTGAATGGGTTTTGGGTTTTTTATTTTTTTCCAGCTGCACTTATTTTTGGTTTTCATATTTTATTTTCTTCTCCTATCTCTTTGTTTGATCTGACAGAAATAACAAATGATCCCCCAGGATCTACCGTAGTAAAATATACCCACAGGAAGCAGAGTTTTATACTTATTCTTCTCCTTGTTGAAAAGTATGCTACTGCAGAAAGTTGACATGATAAGGCTGTCAAGGTCCAGCAAGATATCTCTAACAAAATAGATGGAATGCTACCATTTTGCAGTGGTGGGCAGTTCCTGGAAAATAAAGTTAGAAAAGACAAACATGCTATATTGTTAGAAAATTATAAAATGTTTGTTTGCATTCATGTTTTTTAAAGTTATTTCTCTTATCAACATTTATCTTGTGCATCCAGATTTCCTAAGTTAAAAGGTCTGTAGATTTGATCATTTAGATATTTATTGTTGTCCACATGCCTTTATAAACAGATACGCACTTTCCCTCAAAGAGTAGTCACTCTATTCAGATCATTTATAATATTTGAAATGCGTTTGGGAGATTATCAGACCTCTTTTCATGTGAAGGAACATGCATAACATGGCAAAAAGATCATCTTACAGGTCTGTAGTTTTTGTTGCCAATCAGATTTATTTTTAGAATATTATAAATCATGTTTCATTTTCCCAGTTACATATTGAAACTAGTGGCATCTACAGGGGGATCGAAATAGGCAAGATAACAGTCACAGGAGTGTAATTGAAGCCCCAACCCTTGTTTACATGTGTTATACAAAAGGGGATTACTTTGATCATATAACTATGACCACCATCTTGCCTCTTTGAAACCTCCACTGTGGACACCACTGATTGAAACTATGATATATACTGTAGATATGATTTAAAATATTACTTCAGACTTTACTTTTACTAGGTGCATCAAAAGAGTTTAAAACAAAAATATTTCTGTAGTCCTTAAAGCCTACAGATACTACTGACAGTTATTACTGCTTCTTCATCCATTGCTTGATAAATCAGGAATACTATATTTCTTGTTTGTGAAAGATGACTGTTTTATTTGCTTCTGCTTTCTGCATACAGGTAATGATTGTTGATTTTCAGAACTTAAGAGAAAACGTTTTAGCATTTATTTTGAGGTACCATTTTATTCTAGCAAACATAAATACAACTTCACTTCTGGTTACAGCAGAAATATAGCAGGTGAGGTTGGCTCCACCACTTCTGAGCTTCCACAGGTCCTTCAAGACCTGGTTGTTCCGTCAGGCTTGGGGACCCCAGAGGACTGGTGAACTAGTGATGTGGCTTCATTATTATTAACATCCCTTCGCCTACCATTTCTTTGTCTTAGCTTTGTTTTTTATAGTTTTTAATGTTTTTAGTAATAGTAATTGATAACTGTTTTAGGTATTTATTAATTGTTTTAGCTTTGCTGTACATCACCCAGAGCAACCTTGTTGCGAGATGGGTGGCTATATAAATTGGATAAATAAATAAATAGATCAAAGTCTTTTTTTTATTTTATTAATCCGGATTTCAGCTATATTACAATCAATGCCTGTTTAGAGTAAAATATTCAACAGTGTTTTCCATTCGTCAGCTTCCTACAGTGATTATTGCTGAGACAGTTAAATATTTATCTTACAAAATAACATTTTCAGCTTATAGGTAAGACTCTTTAATGTTCTTGTAAAAGGCTACACAGTATGTTTGTGATATTTTTGTCATAATATCCAAAAGTATATTTTAAGATTTAAAGTAATTGAAACTATTTTGAATTTATTTTCAAAATACAGTTATCTGAAAGATTGAAAAGTTTTCTTAATCCTTCGTCATAGATTGACTTGTCCTTTGTTAGAATTGTAATTATTGGATATTAAAATATTCAGTTCAGGGTCTTATTTTGGTCCCTGCACTATCAAATTACTCTTTGCTAGTAGAAAATAAAATATGAGTCTTCACCATCTAAGTCAGTTTTGTCTGCTTAGCTGAGGAGATTCTGTTTTTATTGTGCTTTCAAATCAAGTTTATTTCTTTTTAAACTCTATTTTGAAGAAATTGGCTTTTTCATACTGTTAGACACCAGAAGCACCACTTGTTGGCAGAAAGACAGGATATGAATCCAATAAATAATTGGATATAGGAAAGTGGTGGTTCAGAGTTGCATAAGCAATATCCTCTCTTGTTTCTTTTCCTGTAGTCAATTCCGATAGTTACATTACTCTTCCCCTCTTGGTGCTTTCCTTAAGAGAAAAACAAAGGAATTACAGATGCAGGGCCAGAGCAAAATATGTATCTGGAAGACAATCAATAGAAGTAGAGATGACTATTGAAGTAATAGAGTAGAGATGACTGTGTAATGACTTCACATAGTTGCCAGTAATTTTAAGAAAAACTTTACCAAGATGTTTGTTTGCTTTCGAATTAGCATGCTATGAGTTGGGACAATAGAGCAGTAATATCTAGTATTACACCAAGAAAGACTAACTGTGACTGAGCCCTCTTCTTTGGCCTATTGCTTGCTTGCTTGCTTGCTTGTTTCTTTGCTTGTTTACAAATAATTTACATCCAGTGGTACAATAAAATGCAAATTAAGGTATCCTCACAAACATAAAACCTAATCCTAATCCCAGATCATGAGCCCCAATTTAGCAATTGCTTCCAATCAGATGTCACTCAGTGCTCCAAGTGCTCTTTGGAAGAGCACTGTCTTAACGCTGTACTGAAATGACAATAGGGAAAGAACTGCCTATGTTCTTTGACCTACTCTGCTGGGGAGGGGGGACAGCAGGGAGAGGGACAAGCTGTTCTAGAACAAGAGGGCTACAGCTGAGAAGGCCTGCTTCTGGGCCCCTACCACTTCACAACCTGGACAGGGAATCTGAATCATGTTCTCCCAACCACCACGTAGGGAGAAGATGATCCCAGAGTTAACAAGACAATAGAGTACTTTATTTGTTTATGTATTCAATTTATATTCTGCCTTTTGTTCAGGATCTCAAGGTGGTATACATAATGCTCGTGTCCCCATAACTATGTGAGGTATGTTGGCTGAAGCTGGATTGAAACCTGGGTCCCCCTACTCGTAGTCCAACACCATAACTATTATACCATACTGACTTTCATGAAATAAAAATTAATTGAGTTTAGCCTGGGTGCTTTGCATGTACTGAGCAAATGAAAGGAGAGGGAGGCCACATGTTCCAAGAAAGGTGTTTTGCAGCTGTACATTCAGAATTCCTAAGCCAGTTACTTATAGTCTCACCAGTTTCTAATGAATTGGAGGAAAAAAACTCTGAGTTTATGTGAGTTAGTATGTGTTCTAAATCAAAACTCTTTATTCAGAATTGTAGTAAGCTTACTTATCTTCATCAGCTTGCCTTTCTGTTAAACTCACCAGTTTGTGAATTAACAGTCTGAATGGTAGCCATTTTGTGACAGCACTCATGACATTTTGTGTAAGTGTTTGGTTCCAGACGTTTGCTCAACAGGGTTCCATTGACATTAAAAGAAGTGAAGCAGGGGGCAGGCAGTATTCTTCCCTTTCAGCAGCATCCTCCATTTTCTTCTGGAAGATGGAATTGAGAAGGCTGAAACTTCAGGAGCAAGAGAGAGTTAGCAACAACACTGACACACCCACTTTATTCCAGTGGGAGCCTCCATTGCATCCACCTTTCTTCCAAGAAGGAAGAGACTCTTTAACTTGTAAATGGACATGTTCAGATCAAGCCCAGTATGATTATTAGAATCTTTCTCCTTTGTATGTTGAGTCTCAAATTAATAAGAAACACTGACTAAAACTGTAAGCTAATAAAAAGTGGACATTACCTTGTCCCAGAGGATATTTCATTTCTGTGTAATATAAATTGAGAAGATAGGAAACTTAGTGCTGAATCTGGTAGAACAATGACAGAAATTTCATTTTGATTTAGTAGTTTTCTACTATATAGCCAAATGTTTTTCTAATGTGTTCTACAGACTGATTGAACATAAAACCATATTTAAATATTTAATATAGTCCTGTGTAATATAAACTAAGAAAATGTAGATATTATATTCATTGATTTACTAAACATGTCTGCTTTTTATTTGAGGCATTAAAAATAATGCTTTATATGCTTATGTTTTATTTCTATAATAAGCCAGAACAACAAAAAAAGACCTCCATTAAAATACATTCCTTCATGATCAAGTATCATTGCAGGATTTGTCTGATTAATTCCAACCCCCACCCATCATTCCTGCTGTGACCTGTTCCACAGAAAGAATCCGTAGCTGCAATAAATAAGGGGAATACAATACCAAATTTTGTTTATCTGCTATATTATTGTTTCTACATGTAATTTATACAGGAAAAGATAATTAGAGCACATGTTACCAATTTGAGAGTGATTTCATCTGTTAATGGAAATGTCTGTTTCTCTCTACTCTTTGTTATTCATGCAAAAGAAGATGACACAGGTTTTCATGCTTCTGCTTGGAGAAAGGTTACAGGATAAAGGCGAATTGTTTGCATCTAATGGCTAACCTTTTTTATTTTTAATTAACATTAAAATGTTATTTTCTAATTTCTTTTCATATTTGTAAGTTATGAATAATTAATATTTTATCAATACAACTGTAATATATTGCTCTGTAGTGGGAAAACTATGACCAGAAGATAAATTTTTGCCTGCTCAGTGTGCCAGATATAAAAAAGTTACTTCATGTTCACCTAGGGACTTTCAACCAAACTTGGACAAGACTGCCCTTCAACAATAGGATTATTATTTCTAAAACTGGACACAGGGCTACTCAAAAAAAGGTGATAAATATACTGTAGTTGCCTTTTAGAGATGTTGTTTTAAGAAGGTAATAGATTGTTCATGCCTTTGACAGTTCTTGTCTTGTTTAGCCTTCAGGTATGATAATTTTAAAGAAATGGATATGGATTTTCTGTCCTTAGCTTTCTTTAGAACTAGGCAGTGACATTAGGGGGAAAAAGTTCTGGAACTGTAATCCTAGCTTCTAAAAATTCATTTATACTCAGTCCATTTATAGAAGGCTTACGTGAAAATCTGACCGTTGGATTCAGTTTCTGATGAAGTTAGTTCTTTTGTGAGGCAATAGTGGTATGAGAAGCACTTCTCCAAGTTTATAATTGTAAAAAGTGAGAAGTGACAATGACAATATTCTAGAACTGATTTTCTGAAAGGCTAAATGAGAAGCCATCATGGAACTTTCTTAGGGAATCAAATCAGAAATAAAGGGTATAGAACAGTTAGAATTTGTTAGCCGTGACAAGCTGTGTAGAATTCTGTAAGTCTTCTCTGGGTATGATTAGATCTGAATCCAATTTTGCAAGATGTTTACATACCTTCATAAATGTTGCATTATAATACAGTCTTAAATATGAGTAACTGTTGAAGGTAAGTACTGCAGGCCACTCTGTTATAGCTTGTAAAATATTTCATTTTTATTTTATTTTAAAACAACAGCAAACTATGTAACCTTCATTATAGTCCCTTGTCATGATCTAAACCCATGCCTAGGCTTCCAACAGCACTGAATATAAGGAGTGTAAGTATTTACCATGTGTAAGTAAAACTAAAACAAACAAGCAAAAATTACTGAAACTTTGAGTGAATGTATGGTGATAAAGTTATATCCTCACAAATAAATGTAGTATTCTTTAGTGTATGGTACAATCCTAATTTTAAAAGCTCACTATTGAGTTCTTTAAATAAAAAGTTAACTAGGCAGCTGTAAGCAATTGCTGTCAATTTCACAAGCACCAAAAAGCATTTTTTATCATGAGAGAAGGGATAGTTTCAAATTCACAGTAAAGCTTTCTCCTATCAAGTTATTCAAAACTGCATTTTGCAATTTTAGCATTTAATTTTGAAGGGAGTAAGATTTCTTTCAGCCAATGGTCTCCAGGCGCCTTAAACATATAATGAAATCCAATGTTGCTTCTTATACAAATAAAAAGTGAAATTAGCTGAGCACATGGTGGGTGGGCAAAAGGGAATATGTGAGACCCATTCACGAGAAACAGTTCCATTAGTAACTCCAGACAAACATGTTGGGAAAACTCTGTGACTTGCCCTAAGGCATACACTCTGATAAATACACTTTATTTTAAGTTTTCTGGCATGTCTGAAGACAAATAAAACTAAGTGGAAAGAAACAGTCATTGTACCTCATTTATTTTTAGCCAGTGTACCAAATGTAATCAAAGACATACTCATTTCACACACAGCCCATACACATAATGCCGTTTCAATAGAGTTAGTTTAAATTTACTAATGTGACATCATTTAAAGCATAAGGGCATCAAGACTCAAATTAACTATAACAATATTCATCCTCCATTCTTCCTCACTGTCTCATTCTAGTCATATAGGGAGACCCAAAGGGCCTTTGATCCCTTTTTACTCTGCTAGGTTATTCTATCTGCCCTAATGCCTTTTTATGTACATTTACATAACAATTTGCTGGTGAATTACTTTTTAATGGTTTGGTAAAGGATATAACATATATAATGATGTAATCAAAATATCCAGGAAAGAATCACACAGTAGATGGCAAGAAAGAAAAGAGTTTTTGCGGAAGACTTAAATACATTACAACCCTTTTATTAGATGAACTCTTGGACTGACATAGATAATTTCTGATAACTGCAGGTCACAGCTAAAGAGGATAAGCTAGAGGAGTTGGAGCAAGTGTCTAATGGCTAATTGCTGGGTATTGCTAAATATCTGGATGAATAACTGAATATGAATACTCCATTTAAACAGTTACATCCTGGAATAAATGTTAAAAAGGAATTAGCATTTACATATTGCTCAGAGGTGTAATATTTCACCACTGCTATTGTAGAAGAGTAGAAAGAAAATCAAGTGCCACCCTTGGCCTGCCTTAAGAAGCCAACTAGTCACACTTCTGGCAAGAGCAATCTGACTTTTTTTCCCAGCAGCCTGCAATGTAAGGGGGAAGAGAGAGGGAAAAAGAGGAGGTTAGAAAAAGAAAAAGTGCTGCCAGAAAGAGAGAGAATGGGAGACTCTATAAACTTTTGATGCTAACTCTCCTCCTCACTGACATGATGTATTCCCATCGCTGTTCTGTGGGAATACAGCTCTCAGCAGAAAAAGAGTTGCTCAGCCATGATACACAGTTACATTTAAACAGGAATTGAAGAAAACAATATTTTTCTTTGTTCTAGTATTCTTATGAAATAGACAAAGATTTTTGTCTGCTTATTCTAGCAACCGAGGATTTACAACAGTTATTGCTTCTTTTAAAAAAAATCTCTTCTAAGCTTTTACATGCATAAACGTCAAGCTGAAATCAATAATCTTCAGCTATCTTCTCACGGTTTCTGAAGATTTTAATGCAATTTAACAGCTATAAACACAAATAAAAAAGCAATATCTCATACCATTAGTATGAAACAATAACATTTCAGGCTGTATGTGCTATATACCCAGTGTGCTGTCAGTCATGTCTGCTCTAAACAACAAAGTACAATCAAGCTGAATTTGTATAAGAAAGTAAGAATTATTCTGCCCCTGTTATTCAGTGGAGGAAATATAACATAGAAATACAGGTAGTCCCTGATTCAAAAACAAATTCCATTCCCAAGGTCTGTCCTTAAGTTGAATTTGTATGTAAACCAGAACAGTATTATTGTATAATACTGTGTAAGCAGAATTGTGTAATAAACTCGAACCATTTTGTATATAACTTGAATCATTGTGTATTTAACTTGAATTTTGCTACAATAGGCTCCATTCTTAACTATGGGTCATCTGTAACCCGGGTGTTCTTAACCTGTACAATAAAGAGAACTTAATTATCTTTGTTGACAATTTGTTTTCATGTAGGCATTACCCTAGATTTAAAGGCATTATCATGCATCTGGTATTTGAATTTGTTGGATTAATGCCTAATCTTTAGGCATTCCTTTAAGCCAGGGGTTCCTAAACTTTTTGCCATCACAGCTCCCTTTAGTGTAACCATAATGTGCACACCTCCCCTAAAAACCCAGACACTAACGTGAACAATGAAAATCATACAATGCAACTTTGGGAAAGGTGGATTTATTGTAACAAGGTAGCTAAAAGGTTCTTCACACTTCCCCTGGACTCTGTCTGCACCTTCCCAAGGGAAGTACATCCCCCAGTTTGGGAAACCCTGCTTTAAATCTTTTATATGGGAAAAAAGAATCAGGGCCACTTCATCCTTGCTGCTATGAATGTAAATGTCACCTAACATATAGTCAAACAATATATTCTGTGTTTGTATAGATCAGTGTTTCTCAACCTTGGCAACTTTAAGATGTAAACTTCAACTCCCAGAATTCCCCAGCATTCCCCATTGCTGGCTGAGGAATTCTGGGAGTTGAAGTCCACACATCTTAAAATTGCCAAGGTTGAGAAACACTGGTATAGATGGATCCATTGTGGATTTTCCATCAGTTGGGCTTGTGTGGAATAAAGAGGAGAAGGAGAATCAGAATCAGAATCAGAATCTGGTCATGCCCAGCAGTACAGAGTTACAAAGGAAATGGCAACATCAAGACTTCAAAATAGTTTTATCTGGTCCAGAAATAGGAAGTTGCCTTATACAAGTTAAGCTCTTGGACTGTCTGTCTTGGGATTATTTTCCGTACTGATTGGCAGTAGCAATCCTGATTTTCAGCATTACAAGGAAAGCTTATAAAATGGGAAACAGCAGCAGTTAGTTTTTTTTCTCTATGCGATGGAGGAAGTCTAGCTGCCTCAAAAAAGAAAACACTGACCTGCCAACTTGGGATAATAGTTCGTGCACCTGAGGAGATGAGCTCTAGACCATGAAAGCTTGTGCCAATATAAACTGATTAGAATCTGAAACTACCACAAAAGAGAGATTCTTCCTGTTGTGACAGAAAGACCCTGTGTGTGTGGTGAGATGTTGCTGATACACAGTGATGTTTTGTTGCGATTATTACAAGGTTATGATTGCTTTGACCATTTGTTTTATGATTACTGACTTGTTATTACAGTATTAGTATTTTGCTGCTTAGAACCCAAATAGCATAAAAAGCATTCATGATAAATAAAAAAATATCATGTGCACCCTTCTGGAAACAATCTATTTTTAGCATTCCTTTGTGGCCTAGTTTTTCTAGGTGGGGTAGATGGTCATCAAATATGCTGATAGTACAAAGGATCCTATACTATATACTATAAGCAGTATACACTATATAGTATAGTATACTATATACCATAAGCACTATATACTATAAACAGGGGGAGTGGACTAGATTATTTTTATAACCCTCTCCAACTTTATGATTCTTTGTATATTGAACATAAATTTAACTTGTGAGTATGAGGTTATTCATTCGTAGTTTAAGATAATGGCTTTAATTTATGTTTTATTGTGTGAATGTCATGCATTTGGTAAAAACTGGCAATCCCAAAAGAATTTTGTCAATTTCTGACATTCCCTTCATATTTTAAACATATATCAGTGAAAGACTTGTGACAGTATTTCATTGGCATGAATTTCCAGATAGGCACTAAATTTGCATAACAATGTCAAGCTTCACATCCTAATTTTGAGATTTTTCCAAATTTTAGCTATTCTTTTTAAGGTAAAAAAACCCAAATCCCTATTTCCTCCTTTTCCACCCCATCTACCTCAGTAAAGATATTCTTACTACTATTACCACTACTATTACTACTACTATTATTATTATTAAAATCCTGAGCTTGCTGCTGCAATGCTTGGATGTCTTTGAAATTTAGTCTGAAAAATAGTTTCTGCTTGGGGAGGTTGTTTGCCTGGTAACTTTAACCCTTTTGAAACACCCAAGCAGGGCTTCTCTCTTTTTCCCTCCTTATTCAGCTACCTCTTTCACTAACCAGTTTTGTTTCCCTTTCCCCTTTTTTCTTCTCTTCCCAATGCAGTTCTCTCTTCCTCTTACATTTCCATCCTAGGGTTTTTTTGGTTTTTTTTTTTGTTTCTGTTGTTTTGTTTTTTGTTTGTTTGTTTTTTGCTGTTCCTACTGGAATAAGGGAGAGGAACATGTGCTTGTATTTACATGTGTTTCTGTGTGACAGTAGTTTGTATGTTTGATAATGAGTATATGCAGCTGGAGTCACTCAATTTTGTAATGAAATACCTTATTTTTTTGTCCTGGCACTGTCCTTTTCTTGAAATATAGCTTCTGGTAGTGTATATTACAAACACACAAACATACACAAACATATGTATATGCATCCCCATACAAATGTTGCAAACATTTATTGGGTGGAAGAATATGCAGGATTGGTTTCAGCTGGAGCAGTCAACTATTGTCGGGGGAAGGGGGTGCACTGCACAGGATTTGTGTATATGTGTATGTATGTATTTATGTATTATTCTGGAGTAGAACAAAAAGAGTACTGTTGTGTATAGGGGGGAAAAAACAACATAGGATGAAGGAGGTCATCAGGAAATCTCAGCCGTAGACGGCTGACAAATGTAGGAGACCAAAGAGACTAATTTTTTTCTTCAGGTAAAGCAAATTCTTCAGGTTTGAGTACAGATCTTACTTGGGCATAGTTTGTTTTTGAAGTATTAGGACTGTTTTGTTTATCAGAGCATTTCCTGGTATCTGTTTTTAAATAACACTGCCTGTACAATTTGATGGATGTCTGTTCAGAAATCATTGAATTTAATGAGCTTACACAATGGTAAGTGGACATGGGATTGCAGTATTAGATTCAATTATGATCTAGTTTCAAGGCTGAATGTGATTTGTGGGGATTTTCTTGATAACTTTGTATGAGGTTCAGCACTGATATTTTGTGCCAAGAACTCACTAGGCCTTTCAAATGACAAAAAGAAGGGATAAATAAATATTTGAATCAAGGGGAAAATAACCTGAAATAATATACATAACCTAATATGCATGTGTTATAGTTTAAGACATACCTATAGAATGTTTTTACATGCATATCTAAGGTGTAGGTGGACTCTGGCTGTCCATGCAGGAGATGGGGTCAAGTGATAAACATAACAAAATGTGTTACAACAATGTACAAATACTCTGTCCTTCCGCAGCTATTATCTTTGCTTTTGCATTTAATTTTTTCTTTGACACATTCTAGTTGCATGTAATACTCTTATTTTAGAACACATTGGGTAAACAGATGGAATCCAAACTCCTGGAATCAGGGGTGTATTTTTTCTGGTTAGACTAATTCTCTAGTGACATTGTTCTTTAGAGAAAAACTAAGCATTAGTCACTTATACCATAGTCATATCCTAATCATTTGAATATGCTCTATGTTTGACTGTATCTTAAGAAAAATTTGAGTGTAACCAGGTTTAATGTAGATTTTGTAAGCAGAGCAGGATAGAGGGTAGTAAACACAGTTCACCACTGCTGCCTCTACCACAGCTGTTCACAACTCTGCTTCATGAGGGAATTTCTTCTACACGTTGTTTCAAAATCACTTCATTTTCATTATAAGCAGTCAAAACTGAAAATATTTTCCATATCTTAACACTTTAAGGGGTGGTGGTATCCATTCTATACTGCTGGATGGGACACTGTATGGTGGGCAGGAAATGGGCAATATTCCCTCTCTGCCTTCGAAAGGTGGGAACTTGCATTGCTAGCCACTTCATTAATTGCTTCACACAGTAAGGTTTTTTTTCCGACAACATATCTTCAACACCAGCACCAAATCAACTTGTAACTTTCAACTGTGCCAGTTTTTGCTGTTGGTTAGTTTATCTTTTTAATGTTGCTGTTAGTACAATTTTTGATGTGCAGAAAAAAGTAAGGAAATTGTTGGGAGGGATAATACTAGAAAAATTCAAATTATTGATATTATGTGTACCTGCAATAAAATATGACTGAATGAGCCATGAAATAGTACATGCTAGTCTGAAGAAGACTGAGTAAGAAAATGCCTACGTACTGAGGAAAATGGCATTAAAATGTAATAAAGTTGCATTTAGGGTAGTTACTTTATCTACAAGTAGACCAGATACATTTAGCAACATAATTATCTCCTTTGGGTCTAGTTAATCTGATAGAAACTGTGATTTTATTTTTTTTTTTAGATTTGTATTCTCCATAAATTATATTTCTCTTTTTCTAATTCAAGATCCCAGATGCTTATTTTATTAGAGATCCTCATACTTTCCTCCTTACAAAGGACTTCATTAAGGTATATGCTGCATTTAGTGCAGAGAACTCTCACAAGATCTTAAGTTGCATGTCCTCACAGGTTAACATGTTCACATGCATTTCCAGCTACTTGAAATAGCAATGATTAGTGGAGTAACTGAAGCATGCTTGAAAGAACCAACACTTGTCTACAAAATACTAACACTTGGATGAGTCTACAGCCTGGGAGAGCACCCAGTGAATTTTCTGGACTTTTTTCATGGCTGACTTGGGATATGCTTGTATTGTCAAGGAGTGTGTTGACCTATATTTTTGATGCACATTGATTATGACAATCACTCTGCTTTCCCTGCAGGCGATGGAGGCACAGATACAGAACTTTGGACAGACGCCATCTCAGTTGCTTATTGAGCCACATCCTCCTCGGAGCTCTGCTATGCATCTGGTGAGATAAAACTGCTTGTTGAGAATTTATTTCCTCTGAATCCAAGAATCCTATATTGGTCATAAATGCCAATTTAAGTAACACTTTCTCTTTATGAGTTCTGAGTTCCCTACAAGCACAGACTTAGTATGTATGTGTTTGTGCAGGAAAATAGTATACTGAAAGATAGAGATAGGGCAATTACTAAGTGATTTGTCAAATATTTGATTCTTTAAATCAGCTTCTACTACAGTAAATATGTATATGATTAATATTATGTTACAAAATTAAAAAGCCTGCATTGTTATGGCAAAGATCATTATTGCACAGACCATTGCTTGAAGAAATGATTTATGTGATTCATGAATGTTGACTGCTTATCCAAAATGAGGAATTGTAGTTAATCTGCTGTCTCTCCAGAAAGGAGATACTGAATACTTCAGTTTGAACTCGGAATTATTCCTAATCCATTTTTCTGTATTTATTCCAGAGGAATACACAATATGTGTATTGTTCAGCTATATTGGAAACAATTAGATTTATTTCCTTTTTGTTACTATTTTAAACCTCTAACTTTTGAGGATTTTCTATAAACTTTTAGTAAAAGTCCAGAACATTTTTTTAATGTTTCTTCTTCAGCTGCCATTAAATATTAAGGGCAAAATTGTTTATGCAATACTTTTTCTTGCATTTGATTATATTTTCATTTGTTAGATTTATATTCCATTTTTTCCCCAGCAGCAAAAGGCAATGTATGTAGCATTCATTCCTCCCATTTTAATCTCAAATCAACAATCCAGTAAAACAGGTTGTATTGAGTAACAGTTCAAATTCACCCAGAAAGTTTTTATGGCTGAAGGTGGACATGAACCTGGATCCCCATTCCTAGTCTAAGAGTATCAAAAACCCTATTCTTTAAAATATGGCAAAGAAAATGCTTAAAACCTTAAGGGATACAAAATTACAGCAAGCAAAATATATTCTTATACATTTATTGAATATTCTAGAATGGTAACCCATTGACTGGGTAAGATATCATTCGGTACCATGCTGGTACAGAGATACAGTGGATATTCTTATTCAGTGTCTGGAAGCTGTGATAGACTGTACGGGACAAAACAAGCTCAAAACAAGCAAATGGAAAGGAAACCCTTTGCCCAGGTATGCCAGTTGTGGTCCTTCCTGGACCAGGCAGACTCATGCTACACAGCTGAACACTTTTTACCTGGGACTGCCCTTGAAAATGACTTGGAAACTTTGTACAAAATGTGGCAGCCTAGCTGTTGGTTGGGTTGAGCTGCTTCAACAGTGTAACGGTGCTGCAATCACTGCATTGGTACCCAATAAGTTTCTGGGTCCAATTCAAAGTGATGCTTTTAACCTATAAAGCCCTATATGATTTGGCTTCCCTATTTCTTCAGAACCAAGTCCTTCTGCTCATATTATACATGCATCTGAGGAAAAGATGCTTAGAGTCCTTACCCTATATGAGGTAAAAGGGAATGGAGGCAGTCTTTCTCCATGGAATAGCTTAGCCTGAAGTTTATTTTGCCCTCAACCTGTTGGCATTCTGAAAGCCCATCAAAGCCATCTTGTTCCAACAAGTATTTGGGCGGTAGTGGTGGTAATTGCATTCTGGAAGAGGATTAGAAAGAGAAGATGTTGCAGGTGAATGAAAGACTACTTAAATGTTGATGGAGAGATTTGGATTCTAGGACCATTCTTTTAGTATCATCTCCTTCTGGAGGACAGCAACCACTAAATACTATTTGCTCATTTCATGTTATTATCTGAAATATAAGGACATGTATTTTTGCCAAATTGAATACATAGATTTTTTTTCAAGCACAATGAATATATTCCAATGCTGCAGTTCTCTTGAATTATTCATTGTATAAGGGTTAAATGAAAAGAAATGCCTTCAGTATTATAAGGCACCAACAGATGGCAGTACTGATGCACTAGAAGTTCTAATCTCAGGTGTTCTTTGGGAGCCAGTTTGGTGTAGTGGTTAAGGCATCAGGCTAGAAACAAGAAAACCATGAGTTCTAGTCCCACCTTAGGCACAAAGCCAGCTGGGTGGCCTTGGGCCAGTCACTCTCTCTCAGCCCTCAGAAGGAGGCAATGGCAAACCACTTCTGAAATACCAAGAAAACTGCAAGGACTTGTCTAGGCAGTCACCAGGAGTCAACACTGACTTGAAGGCACACACACAAAAAGTGCTCTGTTCTTTCACTTCAGTTGGCAGAAAGTTGCTGTAAGGAAAGGTTGTGTTGCATTGTTCGTGAAATGGAAGCCTGCAGTTTACTCAGTAGTGCATTTTAAGTTATTTGGACTGCACTGAAAGAAGTAATTCTGCAACCTCTCTTGAAAAGGCCTGCCTTTAAATTTTGGACAATTATCCAGTTGTATTTTTTTTCCTTTTGGGGGCAAGATGCTAAGGAAATCTAAAACCATCCAATTACAAGTGTGCTTGAAAGAAAGCAATCTGACTTGAGATATGGATAAATAATTGAAATAGCTTTGGTTTCCATAACTGATTACCATTATCAAAAGAGCTAGAGAAGTGTTTCTTTTGGAATTTTCAGCATCTTGTCACTTCACTGATTATTTGATATGCTAGAACATCTTAGTGGCTTGGGATTTGGGGGCACAATACTGTGATGGTTCTATTCATCCTTACAGAATCACCAGCAGAGAGTGTCAATGGAATTTTTCTGTTCAGCCTATGGTGAATGTGCTTTGAGATTATACATAGTGCTACTTTTTCTCCTTGCTATTCAGTATCTATATCAAACTGCTGGAAAAGATCATCTGAAAATGTGGAATATGATCTCACCATTATTCTGAGTGTATTGAGTACTTTCTTTCCAACTGAATCAGGTGTTGTTGTTATGGTCTTTGACAGTTGTCTGGATGGACTGGATGAGGTCCAGTAAACTGAAGGTTTTTCATGTTAAAATAGAGATACTGTGGATCAGAGGTTCTCAGTCCTGGGAATTAGGAATGTACACTGTTCAGGATGTGTGTAGAGAGTACAGGTGAAACTCGAAAAATTAGAATATCGTGCAAATGTTCATTTATGTCAGTACGGCAACTCAAAAGGTGAAACCAATATATGAGATAGACGCATTACATGCAAAGCGAGATATGTCAAGCCTTACTTTGGTATAATTGTGATGATTATAGCGTACAGCTTATGAAAACCCCAAATTCACAATCTCAGAAAATTAGAATATTACATGACATCAATAACACAAGGATTGGAAATAGAACAATATCGGACCTCTGCAAAGTATAAGCATGCATATGTACTCAGTACTTGGTTTGGGCCCCTTTTGCAGCAATGACTGCCGCAATGCGGCGTGGCATGGATGCTATCAGCCTGTGGCACTGCTGAGGTGTTATGGAACACCAGGATGCTTCAATAGCGGCCTTCAGCTCCGCTGCATTGTTCGGTCTCATGTCCCTCATCTTTCTCTTGGCAATGCCCCATAGATTCTCTATGGGGTTCAGGTCAGGCGAGTTTGCTGGCCAATTAAGCACAGTAATCCCATGGTCATTGAACCAGGTTTTGGTACTTTTGGCAGTGTGGGCAGGTGCCATGTCCTGCTGGAAAATGAAGTCAGCATCCCCATAAAGCTCGTCTGCGGAAGGAAGCATGAAGTGCTCCAAAATCTCCTGGTAGACGGCTGCGTTGACCCTGGACTTAATGAAGCACAGTGGACCAACACCAGCAGATGACATGGCTCCCCAAATCAACACAGACTCTGGAAACTTCACACTGGACTTCAAGCATCGTGCATTGTGTGCCTCTCCATTCTTCCTCCAGACTCTGGGTCCTTGGTTCCCAAATGAGATGCAAAAGTTGCTCTCATCAGAAAAGACTTTGGACCACTGGGCAACAGACCAGTTCTTTTTTTCTGTAGCCCAGGTAAGACGCTTCTGACGTTGTTTGTTGTTCAGGAGCGGCTTGACAAGAGGAATACGACATTTGAAGCCCATGTCCAGGATCCGTCTGTGTGTGGTGGCTCTTGATGCACTAACTCCAGCCTCAGTCCACTCCTTGTGAAAGTCCCCAACACTTTGGAATGGCCTTTTGCTGACAATCCTCTCCAGGCTGCGGTCATCCCTGCTGCTTGTGCACCTTTTTCTACCACACTTTTCCCTTCCACATAACCTTCTATTGATGTGCTTTGATACAGCACTTTGGGAACATCCAGCTTCTTTTGCAATTACCTTTTGGGGCTTTCCCTCCTTATGGAGGGTGTCAATGATGGTTTTCTGCACAACTGTCAGGTCAGCAGTCTTTCCCATGCTTGTGATTCCTACTGAACCAGCCTGAGAGACCATTGAAAGGCTCAGGAACCCTTTGCAGGTGTTATGGATTCATTAGCTGATTAGAGGGGGACACTTTGAGCCTAGAATATTGAACCTTTTCACACTATTCTAATTTTCTGAGATTGTGAATTTGGGGTTTTCATAAGCTGTACGCCATAATCATCACAATTATAGCAAAGTAAGGCTTGACATATCTCGCTTTGCATGTAATGCGTCTATCTCATATACTGGTTTCACCTTTTGAGTTGCCATACTGACATAAATGAACATTTGCACGATATTCTAATTTTTCGAGTTTCACCTGTATAGAGGATGACCTTGATGGAGACAGGGAAGATCTATTACCAATGCAACAAACAGATAAATGTGGCTTGAGCCCATACAAAGAGAGAAATTACAAAAATATCTCAGACAGCACCCTCTAATTCTCAAGAAAATAAAAGAAGGAGGAGGGGAAGCACATTTAAACTTGCAAGATTTTGTTAATATAGCCATTCTAATAAAGCAGTTTTAAGCCTTTGTGGTGTCTGTTTCTTGGTCTGGTCTACTTCGTAGGGTTGATAATGTATTAGCACTCCCCCCCCCCCCCCATGAAGCAGTTGTACTGCTTCAGGGCTGTCTTGATTCCAGTGTATCACTAGGAAAACAGATGGCAAAGAGGGCCTGTGCCCAGCTTCAGCAAGGCTAGGGTATTAGCAGACATTCTGCCTGATTGGGATAGCCCAACTTCAGTAATACATGTAGTCAAAACATCACAATTCAATTATTGTAATGCAGATCAGTGATGTAGGGGAAGATTGTTCAGAAGGTGCAAGCGATGTACAATACAATTGCCTGATTGTTAAGTGGAGTGATTAAATGGGACCACATAATACCAACCCTGAAGCACTACAATGGGTGCTAAGAGCTACCAGGCTCAGTTTAAGGTGTTGTCAGTAGCATAAGAGATTGCTATGAGAAAGAAATGGGAGGAACTCTACAACTGATGGGAGAAGATTTCAGTGGTAGTTTTAAATGCAGAAGTGACAGCTCAGTCCAGGTTTTACAAAGCCAAGGAATAAAATATTCAAAACTTTCAAAGAGTCCACTTTAATGGATTTAATGAGTCCATTAATAACAGGGGATGTAGGTTCCCAGGTTCTGTTCCTTACCCCTTATTCTTTTATTAAAACTTCTTATTGAGTTCTGTGTGATTCCTGTTTCCTTTATTGTGTCCTGTGATACAGGGCTTGACATTTAGCCCATGGAGTCCTAACATTACTTCTCCTAGTGTCTTCCAGCATGTGCCCTAAAATCAGTTGTGACCTCCCAGCTTGTAGTTCTATGAATGGGTTTGGCTCACAGTGTTGTGGCCAGTAGTAGGACCTTTTCAGTGGTGGTGTCTCCTACTTTAGGGAGGTTACCTGCCCTTGTGCTGTCTTCTACTAGACAACAACTGAAGACATGCCCGTTCACTCAAGCATTGTAGAATGACAACTGCTGCATGACTAGATTGCCCTTTTAGGTTACAGTGCATTGAGTACTTCCCCATTCTGTTCTACATCACTAAAAATCACCAGCATAACATTAGATAACGGTAATACATTTTATTAAGGAGCGCGTTTTCCATGGTCTTGCCATTTTCAGCTTAGCTCAGTGTTTCTTCTTTCTGTTAATGACATTACATTTAGTTTTGCTATTGGCTTTTATAGAGCTCCTAAGTCAATTCCTCCAGTTTATGTTTCTTCAGCTTGTGTATTATGTAAGCCTAATGGATGACTAAACTACTGCTTCTGTTTGACATCTTTACTGTATAAACAACTATAAGCATTTTAGTGAGATTTTCTATCTGTTAATGTTGACTGTATCATTAGATGCCCTGTAATGACAACCAAATGGACATTTGCCATGACTTTTCCGTATTTGCCTTAGTGTAATGCTTTAGTAACCACTTCTCTAATTTTGTTGTCTTGTAATTGTAGTGGTAGCTGTACAAATAACATTTTTCCCCTGGATCTGTAAGTACTTCCTGACTCTCTTAACCTTATTTTCCCCTCAGACCTTCTCACTAATTGTGTTATTCGTTCTGTTCTCTTCTCCTTCTACTCAACAGTGTTTCCTTCCACAGAGTCCACTTATGTTTAAAGATCAGATGCAGCAAGATGTTATAATGGTGCTCAAATTTCCATCAAATTCTCCTGTCACACATGTGGCAGCCAATACACTTCCCCACCTTACAATTCCTGCCGTGGTAACTGTGACTTGCAGCCGGCTTTTTGCAGTGAATAGATGGCACAATACAGTAGGTATGTGTTTCAAGAGGGATTTTGTGCTGAGTTTGTGTTTCACAAATAGCTTGGGTTGGGTTTGTATTAAACTTCATTACACAAATAAGTGTAAATAGTATATGTAAACCCAAGGAGGGTTTTTAAAAATGTTTCCTAGAACTTAATCCACCTCTAAAGATATCACTAGGGAAATTAGTTGCCACCTCAAAATTATACACACACACTTACATATACACACACATATACATACATTCATACAGGCACACATATACACACACACTTAAATAACCTGTCTGGTATTGTTTTAAATGCTAGTTTATATCCTCCCAATTTAAGTAGTAGTAATACTTATTACACTGGATTGCATGTGGATAACACTGCATTTCTAGGGCCAAGCTAGATACATGTTCACCATATTTGTTTTTTAATGCATTAAAGTATGCAGCGAAGATGAGAGAGAGGGTTTTGTTTTTGTTTTTTGTTTTAAAACATCAAGAGAGAGGCATGGATGAAAAACAGCTGAAGTCTAACTTTGTCACTGTTGCTTCAGGCAATTTGCTTCCCTACCTAGTGCATTCCCCGTATTAGAAGCAGGGCAGTTGGAAAGTGCTGGAAGTTACTGGAGGGTAGGAAGGACTCAGTTGCAAACACTTCTTTTATACACATTCATTCCTGATATTGGCACATTAGATAAACATATCCTATTTAATGCAGAAAAAAGTGGTACCAATAAACAAGCCAGTCTCCATCTAATTTTGTTCAGACACAAATGAAAACTTTTATGAAACAAACCATAATAAATGGAGGAAATTAATGGGAAATTGAGAGAAATATTGAGAACACAGGTTTAGGAATTTGCACACAATAGAGAATGAGTGGAAATAGTTGAAGAGATGTACAGCAAAATGAGAAAGGAGTCCAAACTTCTGTGTCTGAAACAAATGCCCTCATACAGATCTTACTTTGGGCCCACCACTTATCTTTTTGCTCTCCCGTTGGAAATTTATATTCAGCTGTAATTCTGATATGTGAAAACAGAAAGTTTACTATGAAAAGTGTCAAACCTCCTCACTTGAACAGAGCAGAACTGATAGTAATACCAGCCCACTTTTCCTCTAATCGGAACATCCCTGGGTTAGAGAGCCCAGGGGTTGTTTGTCATGAGGCTGTGAAAACTTGCTCCTTTCGAGGTCCAGATGAATGGAAAACTACATCCCACTAATGTACAATATCAGAATGTTTTCCAGAATGTACATACCTACATACACTGAATTTGTCAATACAGTAAAAGTATGCAAACCAAAAGAAAAAGAAAAAAGAAAAGGTAAGAAAAAAAAAGAAAAAGGAAGGGATTTTTTTTTCATTTTCAAAAGAAAGCATACAATACCATTATCATCTTCATGTTTTCCCTATCCTCCTTATCCCTTTTTAATCCCCAGATCCCAAAATCATCAATTAGATATTTTTTTCTATCAACAAAAAGTCTATATAAGGTTTCCAGTTTTTCAAAAAAAAATAATCTTTATCATTTTGCAATGTGGCAACCAGAAAGAAGAATCCCATAGTACAAACCTAATTTCATATAGCCATTATTGACATTTTTTTTTCCTATTCCTTAGGTCTCAGGGGAGCACCAGGATATTCTCTAGATCAAGCTCATCACCTTCCTATAGAAATGGATCCATTGATCGGTATGCTATGTTAGATGGGAAATAAATAAGAAATATTAAGAAATAGTTCCAATAATAATTTATTATTTTTTCATGAAATAGAAGATAGAGAAAAATAGCTATAGTCAACTTTAATTTTATACTATGAAGGAAGCAAAACCAACCCCCCCCCCCCCAAAATGCATTATATTAGGGGGAAATTGCTTGCAAGCAGTGTACATTAGGAAAACTTTGGCTCTTATTATGAGACTTGACATATGGGATTGAAGGTATATTAATTCTACTATAATGCATGCTCACTCACATCCAAAGTTCAGTGAAAAGTTTATTTGCATGATGTAAAGTTGCTGAAAGAATTTGTTTTTTTCCTATTTCACACAGCCAATAACTCTGGTGTGAATAAACGGCAGATCACAGACCTTGTGGATCAAAGCATTCAAATCAATGCTCATTGTTTTGTGGTCACAGCAGATAATCGCTACATTCTTATCTGTGGTTTCTGGGACAAGAGCTTTCGAGTTTATTCAACAGAAACAGGTGGAATTTTCACATGGAATTTTAATTCATTTTCTTATATCATTCACAGTATATCAAAATAGAAATATTTTTTAAAAATTAAATAAAGTAGTATAGAAAATGCTAATTTTTTCTATATCAGAGAAGGAATTGAAATAAGGATTAGCAACTTTTACAAATCCCAGGAGCTAATTTAAAATCATGTTTGAGATTTTGGAGATTTTTCCCCTCATTTACCATCCAGCCTCAGGTGAGAATGAAGCCTTAACAAGATTTCAGGGTCCGCAGATGGAATCCTGCAATATCTTTTGAGAGAATACTCATTTAGGATGTTCTGGTGAGGGACGAGTTGAAATGTTTGTTTGGTTTTTTTCCTTCAGGGTAGGATGAATCTGTTATTTATCAATGGCAGATTCTCGTACTATTCAAATCCCCATTTCCCCCAAAATTGTTTAAATTTTCAAGAGGATTTAAACTATTCAGAATCCCAGTGGCAGCAACTGCAATGAGAATTCTCAGAGAGGCTTGTAATCCAGCATCTGGCTTGGCTGTGATGGTTTTGTGACAGGAGGAGATCAGGAGGGTAAAAAAATGTAACTCCAATCATACAACAAATACTTTGCATAGAGAAGGTCACAGGTTCAGTTCCTAGCATTTCCAGTGAAGAATGATCACTTGTAGGTGAAAGGCAAGATATCTGCTTGAGACTCTGGAGAGCCATTACCATTCAAGAATAGACAGTTTTCTATGTTTTTCTGATGAACAACAAGTCAATGTTATATCACCTTGACACCTGGGAATGCAGAAGGCTCTTCAGCCTTTAGGATACAGGGTGAGAACTCTGGAGGGAACTGCTGTTTTTACATTCATACATGTTAAAGCTGCAGTCCATTTAGTGCAAATGACATGGCATCTGTTGTCTGAAATGCCATATCATACATCAAAAAGAAGTAATAACAGATCTGCATGGTGATTACATCCAACGAGAGGAAATGTTATGCCTTTGTCCAGTCTAATACTTGGTACAGCCTGCATACAATATGTTCATACTGAATACCTTATCTCTTGCTGCTTGGGATCAGTGAAGACAATCACTGATACTTGTTTTATACTCCACTGTTGAAAATGTCTTTTATTTGTGCTTTGTCTTTAAATTTGTTTGCCATTTGTATTCATAATACACTGCAGCACGGGGGGAAAAAAAACCAGTCGAGCAACCTGTCTTTGTTGTAGGCAAACTAACACAGATCGTATTTGGCCATTGGGATGTAGTCACTTGTCTTGCCAGATCAGAGTCTTATATCGGTGGGGACTGCTACATAGTCTCTGGCTCTCGCGATGCTACTTTGCTGTTGTGGTATTGGAGTGGCCGACATCATATCATTGGTGACAATCCAAATAGCAGTAAGTTATTATCATTTTTATCTATCTATGTAATGTTTATCCTTTATATTTTCAATTCTGACTGTACAGACCATCCATCTTCTCCCTGGCGGGCCCTCATTCCATTTTCTTCTCCAGGAAGGCAGCTGGTACCTTAGTTGCTAAGCCCTCGGCAATTCACTTAAAAATACCAGAGATGTATATATAATGGTCTTCATTTGCCCAGCCAAAGTGCCAGCAAAGTGGGTGGCTACTTTATGAAGTGCCAAATGATTCCCTGTAACCTTCTGGTACCACCATTACTGATTTATGGATGATTGCTCTCAAGGTTTTTCTGCTTATTTTGCCACTGGAGGCTGTTCATCATTCATGGGCTTCCTAATTTACTGGAAGAATAGTTTTCTACCAAAAGTTATAGGAAGGAATATTTTTATAATTTCTACAATTCCTGTACTTTACTGCCAGGAGATTAGGGCTTACCTTGTAAGGAAAATGAAAGTGAGGAGTATAGGGTAGGTTAAATCCAATTAGTTAACATCTTTAAAATGAATCTCTAGGAAGATATGGATGATATTTTTCAGAAAAGGATTAGTTTCTCCAAAGCTGTCGTCTGGAGATGTAGATAAGATATTTTATATTACAGAACATAAGGAGATAAGGAACTCAAGAGAAAAATGTCAGGTTATGGTAATTATGTGGGCTAGGTGTTTGACTTTCTAATGATCCTTTAAGCTGAAAGATAGTTAATTATCAATTTCAGCTTCAGTGCATCCAATTATCAAAAGGAACTTCAGTTGTTTCAGAAAATCATATAGAGCAGGATCTCTTCTTTATTTTTTGTTCATCAACACCACTAATCATACATCTGATATGCTACAATTCATATGCATATACACATGCTCTCACACACTTCATCACTCTCTTGCGTTACTTATTAATAAAATGACTAAGCAAGCTGAAAAGCATTACTGATGTGGCCCTAGCTAGCATCACCCTTGCTAGTTTTCATACCTAAATACACATATATAAATACTTTAATATACTCATTTCCTATCAGCCACCTAATATTGCCTCACACCATACTGGTACATTTGATCTATTGCACTTTTTATTTCCTTTCTTTTCATGCTGGTCACTGACCAAAATCAATACATTCTATAATCTATTTTTAATACTTCCAAATTTACAGCAGAAAAAGGTTTATTTTTACAGTGACATTTAACAAATTAAACATTCTGAATGAATAATCCATTGTAAAAATTTGGCAGCTCTCCTATTTGTTACTGCACCTGAAGGGAGCTGAAGGTACACGTGGCTCACAAGCTGTATGGTCCAATCAGGATTTTCTGTTAGCTGCTACACTGCAATTTAAAAATCTCTTACAACTTTGAGTTGTAGACTAACAAATGTTGTGCTGCTCAGATTTTCACTAGCATCCCTGCATTGGTCCTTTCAGTTTTATCTAATATAGTGACTGTAACTTTGAAGTTGTTCAGACAGAAGACTTATAGAAGGTTCTATGAGTTCAGAAACTGGGGTGCATAAAATGCTGGCATTTGGATTTATAGTTGGAGAAAGTTTTTTTTTTTTTAATTATACCAATTACTTTTCTTTAACTTAAACAATCCTGCCTTGGCTATGCATAAATTTACATAGTTTTTTCTGTAACTCAGCTCATAAAACTGGCTACTTGCTATTTTTTTTTCATTAGTACATTTTAGGTAGCATTAGTTCCTTTTTCTGAGTAGGATTGGGTGGAAAAACTGACTCTTGGAACAAATGAGTGAGAGAAGAGAGGGAGGGAGGAAGGAAGGAAGGATTTTTTTTTTCTGAAGTGGATACAAATCCAGAAACAAATTCAGAAGTGATAAAAATTAATTTGCACACTTTAATTGGAACCAGCTCACTGCAAAAAAGGAGGCGAATGGAGCCAGCAGCTTGTGTTAAGACATGATTGAATTTTTTGTCATTTAGGTATAGTGGACTTGGCTGCTTATCCTCCTGAGTCTATCTGTGCAATATATTGCATTCAGCCTTTGACTGGTTTCTTTAAAGCAATCAATGCTATTCCTGTTGTGTCCCCGGGGTCTGAAATTTCATTGATCTTGGGACTTGACATTTCTCATTATATAGCAGCAAGTTGCCAGAGGTGTGAGTTGCTTTTCCTAGCCATGTTTGCACTGAACACTATATGAGCACATTGTGTCAACTGGCCCAAACCTCAGTTTGTGGACCAATTATAGTAAATAGCCCTTAAAGGCAGTAAAGTGCCTTTTGTCTCACTTGACACATTTTACATATACTTAAAGGGAATGTTCAGTACTTCAATAAATGAGTGTGGTAAACTGCCTGTACACTAAACATACTAAATGTCTCTATAAAGAATTCCAGGGAGAGAGTAGCATTGATTTTATGAATAATACTTCTGAAGGCATTTTGAGTCATTTGCATGTAAATATTGCAGATTTAAAAGACTCTCTAAATTAATTGGGAGGAGATAATTAGTTTAAAGTATTAACTGTATGTGTACATATTACTTCTTTAAATGGCAAATTATGAAACCTTATAGAGAAGAGTATACTAAGGGCTTTGATACCAAATCCTTTGTTTCATATTAAAATTGTGTTAGCCAAAAAAGAGATACTGATTGTTTAGATGCCAGTTAGTTTAAGTAAGCATGCAGAATTGTATTTCCCAAAATCCAGAGATACCTCGTGGAAAAAATTCTTGCAGTTACAGCTGTTAATGTCTTTATTTGTTATCAAGCTTCTCATCTACTGTCACGTAGATACACTCACTTTATTTGAAGTCTGTATTCAGTACTTCTTGTTTCTATCTACAAATTTAAAGATTAGGTGTCATTTTGACTATATTGCATGCTTATATCCAATCACTCTTTGGAGCTTGTAGAGAATATATGATTCAAATCTCTTCAGAACAGTGTGAGAAGGAAAGAGTGCTATGTCTGTGACACATACATATATGAGCCTATAGCTGCCAGTCAAGCACAGGGATTTAAGAAACATCATAAAGATGTTTGAGAATCTAAGGGACTACCAGAACCCAAGCAGGTGTAAACCTAGTTGACACAGTGGTCTTCAGCAATAAACAAGTTAATGCTTATAACCAGAAACAAGACAGTATTCCCAGCATTCCTTGCTAGATTTTATTTCAAAAAACTCCTTTCGGTTATACCTGCCTCCTAGCTGATGATGTGGGCAACAGTATGTTGTCTTACAAGATAGACTTTAAGAGGAGATCCCAGCTTGCATAAAATAGTATGAGCATGCTTGGGATAAAACTGAGTTTTGATTGCCCTTTGTGTATTTGTGAGGCCCAAAGAAAGAAGAAAAATGTAATAGTTCTCAGTTAAAGTGGTCTGATCTTGTGGAGAAAACTTGATGTACATGCAGGTAGTACATGCATTATAAGTGAAAAAGCTAAAATGTATATCAGAAAGTATGAAGTAATGTCATCTAGATTGTTTTGGGTGCATATGAAATTATAAATTTATTATTTGCATGATATTCTCCAATGAATGGTTATTATAAAAGAATCAGCAATCAGTTTGGAGGGAATTTCCTAGAGTCTTGGAGATGGGCAGTATAAGAATCAAAAGACAGATAAGAAATAAAGTGTGTAACATTCTGAATGAATCCCTGATTGGGGGTGGGGGGGGTGAATTATTTTGTAGGAGAAAGGTGCAAACAAGATGACAGAATTCAGAAAATGTGATTAGACTCTTTAGAGACTCAAGAATTACTGAGAAGATGGTGATGGAGAATTAATAAGGACTGAATTACAAAACAAGTTAATAAGATCTTCAAAAAGAGAGAGGTGGAGCTTTTAAAGAACAGAAGGCAATGTATGAATTGATATATATGTTGAAAGTAAGGATAAAAACTATGCATTAAAAATGAAAGGTATTAGGGTAAATTGGATTTAAGTAGTTTCTTGTTTTCCCTTTCTTTCTCTTATCTTGTGCCTCCAATCTCTTTATTTACTAGTTCTTACTCTTTTGCTGTATTTTCTATAATACTGCTTATCCCAAAAGGGAGCATGATGGATATATATGTGGATGTATGTTCTTTCAGTTTCAGTGAAAGTAGGAAAGAATCTCCAAATACGTTGTAGTAGAAAGTGTTACTGAGGAAGTAGAGTGCAAGGAATTCTCTCCATGTGTGGAAGATATAGGAATACATTACAGTAACGGCAACTTGCCATTAGCCAAGCAGTAGAAAGAGAAGGAGAAGCATAAAGCACACAAACTACTCTTTCCTGTGACTTTGTCTCCCTGCCTTTTAAGATGCTTTGTTTATTATTTAGGATACAATTATTAACGTAAATCCTGTTGCCTATATGCAATCCATCAATGCTCTTTTGTTGGCCTAGCTAGGACCTTACCACATGTAGCTTTGTTGTAGGGAAAAATGAAACTTAACATTTCCAGGAAGCTGCCCTTTGGGGTTTGATGTTCAGGATATTTTATTGATGCTTATTTCGCAATATTCTTATTGCTCTTCAGGTAGGAAAGCAATTCTGCCAAAGATTAGATGCTTTCATGTCTTCCGCTTTTCAAATTATTAACCTTTAGACTATTCGTATTTCTCTTTCACTCAAGATCTTCTGTACAATTAATTGCATATTATGACTTTTGTGGGAAACAAAAGCTAGCTTCTTATTTATTACTACACTGAGGTAGCTCTGTCTTGTAGATTTTACTATTTTGCCCTAACGTGATTCAACTACACAGATATAGAAGTACAATGTTGGGAAATTACTGTGAGTTCAACGTGACAGTGTTTCAATTCACAGCGGTCATGTTTCACCTGCAGTTCCCTTAGTATCTTAGCCTTTAATCTTTCACTGCATTATGCTATTAGGGTGACAGAATTTTGTTAGATTTTGAATGATTGCTACAGTCCCTGACATTCCATTTTTTGCAGTGAAATGTGGTATGTGAAATTCTCTTTCCCATTTAGCAGGTTTGCTCTAATAATATAACACTGATTAAAATGTTATTTTCTTTTCATTTGCTCCAAAGAGTGAACTGTTACTGCCAAGCCACAATTGATTCTAAGTATATTACAGTTAGGACTTCCTTAAAAATCTGCTTTCAGAGACAATACCAAATAAAGTAGAACACAGTACAGATTCACTTTAATTATAGATAACCTGCAGTTGAGTGTATTAAGCTTGATACTCCAGAATTATGTGTAATGTAGATAATAGTTCCTTTTCCCTTTCTTTGCTTTCTTTTCAACTGTCATGAAAAACTCTCAAGGTTTTTCAAGAGCTAAGTCAGGTAATTTACACGTGAGAATAGCAATTTCAAAATCCTCCAGAAATTTAGCCAAACCCTTTCACCTCCTGATACATTTCCTATGCAGCCCTTTGTGCTGGAAAAGTTGCCTGTTTCATTCTGTGCAGAAAATAACATATTTTTAAAATTGCAGTGATACGTTGCAACAGGTGGTTATGAAAGGATACAAAAATCATTTAAATAATTTTTATTTGATACCTCCATCCCCTACATTCCTTCAGTACAGACAGATTTACAAAATATGGAGTATAAATAAATAAGCTATTGATATCTAAACATCCCACCCAGAAGCATAGAAGATATATTACCGAGTTCTTCCCAGCTCTTTCTCTGTTTACTTTTCACAATATAATGCACCTGTTACTTATGTAAACATCTTTCAAAGCAGAAAAACTACCTCTAATATTATTCAGCATTTCTATTTCAATCAAAACAGGTATATCCCATATTTTATAGGTATTCTGTCTTCCCCAGCCAGATGTCTCCCAGATGCATTGGCATGATGGCTGGCTGTTTCCTAGCCAGCATATGCACTGAAATCTAAATAATTAGGGCTGTGCAGCTCTTAATTCAAAACAGGTATTTCAGAATGTAAATGTACCACCTGTCTGTGGAAAGCAACAGTGCAAACCCAAGAAAAGACACAGCTACTTTAAAGAGTTGCAGAGAGAGAGTATATTTTTACAATGAAGCACCGTTTCTTGTTTTAGATAGTTATACCATTTTAAGTCTTGTTCACCTCTCAGCCATTTATGAGTGGGCAGACTTAAGAGTTGAAATTATAAATATCAAATACAAAGCATTACACAGCCTAATGACATTTTGTTCAAACAAAAACAACAGCAAAGGTTATATTTCCAAACCCAGTCAAAGCATCTAAATATATATTACATTATTATGACTAGTATAGACATACTTAGTGTTTCATAAAGAAATATAATATATGAATCAAGAAATTCCATATACTCGAGACAGAGCCCTCCCCCCAAGATAAAACTAAAACAGACTAAAATAGAGCTCTCCCTCCAAGATAAAAAGTAGAAACACTCCCAAAGTGAAGTTCAAGCCAGTTTAAGTATATGTGTGTGTGTGTATGCGTGTATATATATCTACAGTATGGTTCTTTCTTTCTTTTAGGTGACTATCCTGCTCCCAGAGCTGTTCTAACTGGTCATGATCATGAAGTTGTCTGCGTATCAGTATGTGCTGAGTTGGGACTTGTCATAAGTGGTGCTAAAGGTCAGTTGCTAAAGGTTATTTTTAGTTTAAAACCTTGCCTCAAAATAAGTATTATTTTTTCATTCCATCATTAACCTACAAACAGAAAATACAGGTAGTCCTCATTTAGCTACCACAATTGGGACAGGCAACTCAGTTGCTAAGCGAAGGAGTTGCTAAGTGGAAAATCATGTGACTGTGCTTATGATTTTACTTCAGCTTTCCTTTGCTTCACAGCATCAGAAGGATACAACCCCAAACAGCTAGGTGAGCTCAAACAGCGGGGAAGGTTTCTTGACTCATGAGGAAGCCAGGTAAAAGGGCAAATCTTACAGCCCTTTTCCCCCACTCCCCTGCCCTTTGGAATGCTCACCCCCGCACTGGAATAATTAGCAAGAAGGGAATCAATGTCTGTATTTACATTCATTGGAGAGGAAGGAACTACAAGAGAGTAAGCAGGCACACAGTGGGGAATACACATTGAAAGGAATGTGCTGGCACCAGCAAGCCACAAGCAGCTTAAGAGGCAAACAAAAGCCTTTAGTGTGAAACTGATTAGGATCTTGTCAATTTTAGGCAGCAGCTGTGAGCTGGTAGAAGGGTTGTAATCAACTAATTAAGGTCGCAGAGCTGAGCTTGTAACTTGCCTTTAGCACTTTTTAAGGACCCTGAACTGCAGAGAAAAGCAGCTCAGGAAGAGATAGCTTGTTAAAGCAATCTCTCCACTCTGCAAAGGGGGGAAAAAACAGGTCAGGCAACATGTACTAACTGACTGTAATAGCAAATAGGTGACTGAGAGAAAGATGCTGTGAAGGTTGTAAACACTGGTCACAAAGTTACTTTTTCATCACCATTGTAACTGCGAACAGTTGTTTTCTGAGGCAGTTGCTAGATGAGGACTATCTTTAGCAGCAAGAGCTAATATCAACAATTGAATTAGCCCAACAATTGAATTAGCTTTCAGAGCATCGCCAGCATAAGCATTACTACCAAAATTCAAATCTATAGATAATTAATACTGCCAAAGTTTCTGTATGGTGCAGAATCCTGGACCTTGCTTTGAAATTATTTGAAAAAAACTTGGTTTCCCAAATGTGCTGCCTGTACTGAATATAAAGGATTTCAACCTTTCTGAGATTTAACTTTCCTGACATGAGTTCTACACTTCCAGCCTACCTGTCTGAACTCTTCATTTCTGAACACTTCATTGCTTATATGTGTCCTTTCCATTTTCAGATCTTAAGTAAACCTTTTTTGTAGTCACACAGGCTTCTTTTACTGTTGTCCATTTTTTATCCTTTTGGAACTGTTTGCAGTCACGCTTTTAATATTTCTTTCTTTAAAAACTCCCACCTCTCTTGAGCATCGTTTCCCTATAGCTTCTTCTGCCATGAGATCATACCTACAATTGCTCTGAGTTTATTAAATTACGCTTTTTGGAAGTCAAGATGCATGTATGATTATGTTTCAGAATTACATGGTCACTTTCCTCCAACATCTCTGCTACTTCCACTTCCTGAACTCAGTCTTCCCTTTGATAAGACTGATTTAAGTAATTCAATTCCTATGGATTTTGGTGGTTCTGTTGAAATCTAGACTGAACAAAAAGGGTCCTGAACCAAAAGTAGCTATTAAAGACCTTTGACCTCTGGGAGATAATTTCAGAAATTTAAAAAATGGAGAATGAGCGACCCTCTTCATGGACACATAGATGTAACAGTGCTTCAAAGAAATTCTCTGTTTAATTTTTTTCAACTTCTTTGAGACGACACATTCAGTACCTGAAGCACGTAGTCCTCCCACCTATAACTTTCATGGCTTATATTGCCTTTATATGTTTGGGTTTTTATTTACTGATGTAATCAGAATGAGTTCTTCAAATTTTACAAGCATTAAAACAAACTCACAATAACATCTAAAAATAAACAGTAAATAATAAACATTGCAATAAAAACAAGTGTCACAAAAACAACCCTGGCATGAATTCCAGTTAAGTCTCAAAGACTGTTCAAAGAAGCTCTGTCTTGACAGTCTTATGGAGACATTGAAGGTAGATGTTGACCAGATATATCACTGTCAACTCTACAAGGTAGATCAGATTCAAACACCAAAGTTATGAATACTAAAACTACTTTTATTATAGGGTTACAGTAACAGAATCTTGCAGGTCTGAATGTGCCTCTCCCCTCCCTGCCTTTATCCTAAAGAGAACTAGAGAGGGTCAAGTCTGAGATGCTTTCTCAAATCCCAGTCCTGCTTTGGGCTCAGATTTATCTGACCTTTGCCTTGGCTGCATCTCTCTCTCTTCTTCCTCAAGGTTATTGTCACAGCCCACCACAACCATTTCTACATATTTTTAATTGAAGCAAGACTATTCACTTATAAAAGGAGGATGGGATGGGTGTGGGGGGCTAGAATAAGTATTAAAGCAAAGGGAAGGACCCTCCTCTCTTTCTAAATTCAATTAGTTCGCCCTAGTGAGAGTTATTTGGGTAGAGTGCCTCTTCTGGCCTTTCCAGCCAATTGTAACTTACTTTTCATTTCACTCAGTAGGGAGAATTATCCATGGGAATTCAAAATTATGTGGTTATAGAGGCCAACTATTACCTCAATGGAGCAGAAATCCACCATCAGTTTTACTCCAAACCTGACCTGCCCCTGTTATGGCCTCCTGCTGCTAAAACCTCTACTAAGAATAGATATAAGCTTTTAAAGATTTCCTTGGGTATAACAGGTGCCCTGGAGATCAAGTGTACTCTCTTTGATAGTGGAGTTTTTCTCCATCAGTAGAGAGATATTCTACCCCATCTTAACCCTTTGGTAGGTTAGGATTCCACTTTAGTTCATGTTGAAATCATTCAGACTTAAATAATGAGTAACATTTCTCAGAAGTTGTAGTAGAATCTCTGTTAAGCTAACTTAGTCTGTATCCAATCCATTGTGAATTATTGACTGAAATTATATGAATTTCCATTTCTGTAATATGCTGTTATTAATTTGTAATATACAGAAGGACCTTGTCTGGTGCACACAATTACTGGAGATTTGCTGAGAGCACTAGAAGGAACAGAAAATTGTTTATATCCCCGCCTAATATCCGTGTCTAGTGAAGGCCACTGTATCATCTATTATGAACGAGGAAGATTCAGCAATTTCAGCATTAATGGAAAACTTTTGGCCCAGATGGAAATTAATGATTCAACCAGGGTAATTTTTTATCTTATATTTTAATAGAAGGCATTAACATTAGTTCAGTGTCACCTGAAAAAAAGTTACATTTATAGAAAAAACTTTTCAGCTCCAACTCAAGTTAGAATTATTCTTAAAAAGTACACCAAGACATTGCTTAATATACACTGTTTCCTGGATATCTATTGCTTAATCATCTGATGATGCTTAAAACCTTAAATAGCTTGACCTTTGTTGTCCTTTAAATTCAGCATAATCAATGCAGTGGGGGAGGGGCAGGAGGGCAAATAATGAAAGCAGTCTATGCCAACCCAACACAAGTGATGACCCTTTTCTATGTATCGTAATGTTAACACATTATATCCTGTGGAGGCATCTGGGCATCATCACGAATACAGGGCCCTGAGGAACGAAATCTACCAGCAGCAACAGCTCAAGGAGATTAAAGGGATGCATAACTCGAGCTGTTCATAGCGGTATATACCAATGCAAAGGTTGAAGTGATGCGTGCAAACTCCAAGGCAAACCTTCTTCACTTTTGCTTACAATAAAAAAGCCATTTTATTCAGCATTTTGCAGCTCATGGTTAGGCTTTACTGCTATAAGGAAAATATGTTAAATAAGGAAGTGCTCTGTTCATTATAACTGTCTTACTCTCTACAGCAATTTCTTAATTATAGTTGCTTCTGTCTTTGGCTTTTATGTAGGCTATCCTTCTGAGCAGTGATGGGCAGAATCTGGTTACAGGTGGTGATAATGGAGTAGTAGAAGTATGGCAGGCTTGTGACTTCAAACAACTCTACATTTATCCTGGCTGTGATGCTGGCATTAGGGCAATGGACCTATCCCATGATCAGAGGTAAGCTGAAACCTTAAAAAATAGCAATAAAGTGTGATGTGCATTTAACATTCTACTTAGTAATCCTTCCCTTAGTTAAATGCATAGCCTAACTGCATTATTTGTTAAATCATGAGTCAGTAACATTTTCCAACCCAAAGCATATATACTTGCAAAAAGATCATTTCAAAAATTTAGATAACATCTTCTAAATGTAAATATTCTTATGGAAGGTCTCTCAAGATTTTATGAACTTCTAAATTTTAATATATTTTTTTAAATTATGCTATTTAAGGCAAGGTAGTTTTGAGTAGGACAGTGTGTACCACATTCCTGATCCTTGAATTAAATTAAATAGCTGTATTTAGGAAGAGTTCTCATGGTGCATTTTGTACTGTGATTCTACTAACTTGTATTTCAAAGAAAGAATAATATAATATATTGAATAATAATCCTGTGACATGGACTATAGAGTTCAAATCCCTGTTCAGCCTCGGTTCTATAGGGGTGAGCCAGTCATTAGGGTTGCTATGAGAATAAAATGAAATATCCATAGAACTCTTTGGGGAAAATGCAATTATTTTTGTAGATGCGCTGCACTCCTCATTTTTCATTGTTGATTTTTTTTTCATTTAATCCAGTCAACGTGTATGTCCTTCACACTTCTTTGTAGAACACTGCTGGAGAAGTGGAAGCAGCCATTTTACAAAGACAGCCCCAAATTTCAGCCATTTATTATCTTACAAAAAAATACGCAATGGCATCATAGACCCTTACATTCCTATTATTGTAGTCCATTTTGGCTAGTGTTTTCAAATGATTACTGTCCTTCAAACTGGCTAAATGTAGTTTAGTATGAACAGTAAACCGTCTCAGATATTTACAGGCAAGTTCTCTGTTTCTGTTTCAGGACTCTAATTACCGGCATGGCGTCTGGTAGCATTGTAGCTTTTAATATAGATTTTAATCGCTGGCATTATGAGCATCAGAATAGATACTAAACCAGAGTGAAGAACTGAAAGCAAAGATTAAACTGAGAGCACAAGTGCTACTGAGAAAGGTATCTCTGGTGGAAAAAGAAATCTGCATTGACCTCCGTTGTACATTCCATTACACCCAGCAATAGCTGTACATTGTAGTCAGCAACCATTTTATTTTGTGTGTTTTTTCACAACTGAACACCAGCTGCTGCAGAAGCGAGCTTGTATCATGTAAATTATAATGACTTAATAGATGTTTTGGTAATTATTTCATATACTTTTGTTTACTGAGAAAAGGTAGAAGAACACATCACAAGAGACTTTTGAATATTCTGAGGAACTTGTGTCTGGCTGTTATATTGTTTGGGCCATGATCCTAGCATCCATTTCCCATTTCCAGCCTCTTTTCAAGCTGATAAATTAAAAGGAAAAAACCCTACGTTTGATACTTTGTACATCAGATGCACATCTTAACTTTAAAGGGATACTTTTGTAAAAGTAAAACCTTGTATAAAAAACAAAAACTGTTTCTTAATTTTATTGTGGAGTTACAACTTGCATGTACTTTAAGCCTGATGTCTTGAAACCACATCCACAAGTTGAACTGAACAGCTGTCCAAGGCCCAGATTGTATTTAAAGGTTGAAATGGGGTGCAAGCTGCAATGTTGCCATTGCCACTGAAACATGATCTGCATATTTCAGTCTAAAGCCACCCCTTCTAAATGAAGTTTTGCTCATTACATGAAGCATTTGGATATGAAGCCATTGTTTGCCATAGTTATGCATTATAAAAATAAAATAATTTTCCCTTAAAAATTAATAATCTGATAGACAGACAGGAGCATGGTTAAGATGCTATGCTACAATGCTTTATGATTCCCACCAAAGCAAGATTGCTAGACTTCTCGATTCATCACATTTGGCATACTATACATTGCAGGGAGAGAGCATTTAAGATTTTCTCTTCAATTCCTTGGGAATAAAGCTTGGTTAAAAGCAAACTTAGCTTCATTGGGGTTATTCTTTTAAATATTTTTAAAACTCATATGTTTAACACACATTTTCCATTGAAGGCACTTCATGTTTGACAGTACTGTAACAATGACTATCAGGATAATTTTCTGCACATTCTCCAAATCAAATAACATACCCAGGGGTATATACACTTTTCTTCACGTTTCTTCTTTGTATATTTGGTGACTGTATTGTCATAGATGTACATATTGTGTCGGTAGGGCTATGAGGCATGTAACAGGAATGTAATTTTCTCAGAATTTACACTCACTCACAGTCATTTATTTAAAAAAGATAAAACAAGATAATGGATTCTTTGTACTGGCACTTTGGCACCAGAAACATATTATTTATTGACGTGGTTCTTATTTGTTACTCACCTTGTATTAGTAAGTTTTAGCACTAAATACCTTCTTCATTGTTGTTTGTATTTATAAGATTCTGAAATCATGGGGAATCAATGTAATGATTAAGTTATTCATCATTGGTCTGTAAGCAATATCTTGAGTTTGTAGCTTAGAATTGGGAGAATACTGAACATCTGGAAGATAAGTTCATTTCATCTCAAGATCATGGTGAAATATTTTGGCTATATAAATTCCTTAAGCTATTGTAACCATGTTTTATTGCAAAAATGTAAAATATGCCAGATGTGCGTGAGTTGGAAATCAAAAAAGAAAAATAAAATATGCAAAGAATTCATGAATTGTTTCTCATTTTATCAAACATCTGACTCAAATTTTTTTTAAGTAAAAAAAATACTTTATAATGATTTATAAACATTAGAAAAACTTAATTTACAGTCACAGTGCCTATAAGATTAGGTCAAGATATACAACACATCCATATCTCAGTGGTTGGTTTACATGCACAATGTTCCACAAACTTTTGTGTTCTAGCCATATTAGACTACATTTTTATCATTCTTAATCAGCATCTTTATTGAAATTATGATATTAATTCATTTAGACAACATCAGGTTGGGGAAGGTTCCTTTTGCTTAAAAAAATTAGGGATAAACTGCCACTGCTAATCAGTGATTCAAATGGATAATTTATGGCAACATAAATAACCTGACCTGGGTACAGAATTTTCTATGAGCCTAACTTATAACTCAAAGTTACACTACTCATTTGAGAAGTATTTGGTGACAAGAAGGCAATTTACTGTATTTTTCTATCTATAAGACACCCCCATGTATAAGACAACCCCCACTTTTCCAACCCAAAATTAAGAAATCAATATTTTAAAGACATTTAAACACATTTTTATTTAGTAATTAGGTAACATTTACTTGATACACTCAGTGGGAGGAGGTCCAAACTGTCTCTCTGCAGCTCTATTTCCATGCTCTTTTGCATAACTGATTACATTCAGTCACGAGTGAAACTGCCGATAGCTTGTCTCTGCAAAAAGACTTCCTCCAATTGGTTTGTTCAGCATCAGCTGGCGTCAGTTACATAAGGCTCGTGACTGGAGGAAGTCTGTTTGCAGAGACAAGCTATTTCACTCATGATTGGAGGCTCATGATAGGAGGAAGCCTGTTTGCAGAGACAAAGTATGAGCAGTTTCACAACCTCGCAGTTCTCTCGGCTTACTTCCTTGCATAAGACGCCCTTCAATTTTTAGTGTAACAATTTTAGAAAAAAGTATCGTCTTATAGATGGAAAAATACAGTATTTTCAACTATTACTGAACATCAATATTTCTATAAGAACAGGTATGTTAATACAGGGCTTTCATTCTTTCCACTAATTCACTCCAAAATCTATTGATTATGCTTTTGATATAATAGTCTGAGGAGTATAGAGATAACAATGAGAGATCACATGTCACACGTTTTTGCCTTAAGATACCTTAAGGTGTCTGCCGTGGCAAAGAAGCATATTGTAGCAATGTAACATTTCAATTTGTGGGGAAGAATGAATAATTATGATCAAACTTTTGAACTTGTAAAACAGATCACCTACACAGCAGGTGACCGTGCAAGCTTACCTCAGCTGATCTCCAAAGCTAAGTAGATGAGACCTGATTAGTATTTAGATAGATCATCTATAGGCTAAACTAGAGATTTGAAAAAATCCCAGAAGTCAGTGGCAAATCATTTCCACCCTACTGCAAGAAAACTGAATCAGTGCAGTCGCCAAGCAGTGAGCTTAACTTGCAAGAGCCTTTTCCCCCCCTTTTTCTCCCCACTTTCTTCTCCAGGGTATCTTCCATGCAAGAGAGAGAGAGAGACCTTCAGCTTGTGGCAGATTCTAATTAGGCCTAGTATACTAAAACACCTATTACAGAAGTATGTAATACAGTATGTTGCAAGTCATATATTGTAAGATTACAAATGCTGCCTGTGAAAAGTTGTTATGGAGAATGCTTGTTATTATACACTACATCAGTCCTGCTGGCCAGAAAACAGAATGTTTGAAGCAAACTCTTATGCTACAGAAATAGTATCAAAATCTCTGAGATAAGGAGACTTGATAACTTCAAGAGATGTTTCTCCTCCTGTAAGAAAACACACATAATCACACATTTAGCATATAACAATCTCTTAACACTTTATACTGTAAAGCAGAACATTATATTCAGGAATGTGTTTAAATTATGAATTGTATATTACAGAATGTAAACTTTGAGGGAATCTTGGAGATTGTGTAGTCCAGCACCCTGATCAGTAGTGAAAGCTACTAAAACAGTATCCTTGGTATATGACTGCCCCGTCTCTGTTTAAATTCCTCCAGTGAAGGAGAGTCCGTCAATTTTAACCTCCACTGATTTCCAAAGGGATATGCTTCATGGACTCCCACTGAAGTCACTGGGACTTTGAGAAAGTGTTAAATGTTCATATATTTTCATATATTTCTGTAGTCTGTTTTTCATTAATTAAACAATCCAAGTTTGGTGGCCAAATTGTGCATCTCCTTTTGACCTCTCTCAAACCTGCTGAGTAGAATCTGAGATCCACCAGAACAGTCCATTTCAATCTCTTGCCAGGTGTGCCTCATTTGCAAATCCATCTCACGATCAAAGAATCCGAAGTGTCCCCTTTAGCACCATCTCAGCAACTAGTTGTTCGCTTCCAGTATTCCTGGGCCATGATATTCAACAAGAAGGAAGAAAGAAAATGCCACCAGGTCCTCCAATGCTTCCATTCTTTTACTCAGGGGTTCATAGCACCCTGCTATGTCTTCAAGGCTGTGTCTAGCCATATCATTTGTTCCCACATAGATGATAGAAAGGGATATTTGTCAGTAGGTTTAAAAAGTCTTGGGAGCCTTTTCCTGATCAAGACTGTGAGCTTCAAGGAGACACAATGTAGACTGTCAGGCTGAAAAGCCACTGTTTTAGTACCTTTCAGTATGGAGTCCCCCATGACTATTAACAGCCACTTCTTCCTCTTCTGGGCAGAGATAGGACTCTTCTTTTTCAAGAATCTATATTCTCTTTTTCAGTTCCTGGGGCTCGTGTCAGCTGTTTTTCACCTAGAGGTCCAAATACATTGTCAACAGGGAGGCTCTAAAGGCTATTCTGAAGCTCCAAGGAAGAAGTCTCTTCTTGACAGGGTTGATCCTTTGTGTCACATTTCCCCATCTTGGATGACTTCTAAGTGGCTAACATCTAACTTCTGGGTTGTTTCCTGGTGCTGTTTTCTATCCACACACATTTCCTTTGTCCAGTCCTAGAATTCCTCATCTTGTCTAATAATCTGGATGTTGGACAGGTTCACCTCTATGAGCATTTTATCAATGGACGTCTTCCCCAACATATTAGTTAGGCTGATGATAAATGGTGATGCACACACATGGGGTTTATCAATGTGGGGGAAAGTGGGCATTATAGTTAAACAACATTTAGAGGGCCACAGCCATAGTCAGTGAAGTGGTTTATGTAATTCTTTTCAGCACACAAACATTAGCAAATTAAAATATGATTTCAGATTATTCTCTCTGGATAGACCAATTAAGTGCTGTAGCAATTTAAATCTGTCAGAATACACTGAGAATAAAACATAGCATTTGCAAAACAAAAATAAATAAATAGGAATGTTCATTGAAGCACCCCTAATTAGTGTTTGGAGCAATGAATCAAGGTCTCAAACATTCTAATCAACACTCACCATTGTCTCACTGTTAGTTGTGTTCCCTAACAACACATGATATTTATAAAGTGATTTGGCTGTTAATTCTAGACAGAAGACCCACATAATCCTCATGCCATGAAAATCTGCATACTGAAAATGTACAGATCATTCTCAGGCACCCTATATTATGTGTAGACAAACTAGAATGCCCCTTCATAACAACCAAACATTCCTTACACCTGTAATAAATCCTGTTACAGGCCACTGAACAATGCATAGTATAGCTTTTTTTTTTTAACTTAATGAAAGGTTCAACTCTCTTTCAAAATACATAATTACTGCAGGGATAACTCTTGTTTTAAATATCAAATACTTAGTTTTGTAATGTTTTACCGCAGGTAAGTGGAGATGCTACCTCAGCTTTTTGCAAAGTTTGCTTGTACAGAATATTAGGTAACAAATTCCAGATATGTAGCCTGCAGTCTAGGAGGTGATTTATGAAGCCTCCATTACAATTATACATGCACTCCAGTCCTAGATGAAGATATGGTAAACTGTCCATCAGTTCTAGATACTTGTGCAGGAGAAGTTCCTTGCACTGGTGTGTGTATGTGTGTAATGTTCATGTGTATGGTTGTTCATGGTGAGGTTCTTACATGAAGGGAGGGAGAAGCAATTTCATGTGCATCTCTTGATGGATAGGTTCTCTGAGTATAGGAAAACAAGATTGCTAATTGGTGTTCTAGCTGTGGCCTTTAATGCTACATATACCATCCTTTCTTTGCAATCCCATGGAAATGTTTCTTTGGATGGGGATAAACATGAATTCAGAAATGAAGATAGGAGATGGTAAAGTGTGGTATAAATTTATCTGAACCTGACTACCTATTTCAAAATCAGTTGAGGTCAACTAGATGATGCAAGCTTAACTTTTAAATTGTAAATGTAATTTAATATAATTCTGAAAAGTCTATTTCATAGATGGGAATAGAAAATAAATCCATGTTACAAGACAGAGGAAGATGTCTATTATTATTGTTGTCAAAATGCAAGCACAAAATGAATGTAATTATTTTAATATTGGTTACCTTATTTAATTTGGATTAAAGTTAATCAGTCTTACGAATGCCATGCCCTCATGATAGATGTTTGCAGTTGGGCTCGTCTCACTGCTTCAGAATGCCAAATCAAGCAGTAAAGTATTGCCCATCCCTTCTGGAGGATGATGGAGTTCAAATTATCCAGCATTGCCACTTAATCAGGTTAAAAGAGTCAAAATGATGGCTGCAAGCATACGTTTGAAGTCCTGCTCCCTTTTAATCTGTGATGATGCACATAAAAAAGGGGCAGGGCTTCAATTGCATGTTCACAGTCATCATCTTGATTTTGTTGATCCACCCTCCCCAGATCCCTCTGCAAATATATCGCACCATACATTTTATTATATTACAGGGATGATAAATGAAGCAATGGTTGTGACCAGAAGCAACTACAAAAGTATTAAAACTGTTAACAAAGTATTGTGCTATAAATTTCATGACCTCTCCAAACTCATTAAACCATTCTGTTTAATATTTAAATTAAAACTGGATATACTCCTCAGGCTTTAACGTTCAGAATATAGGGAAATGTACTCATTAACACTATTCACAGATTTAACTGAGCACATTCATAAAAACTTTGACAGGCAAGCATTTTACTTGCTAATTTCTGGGTTGGTTATGATTATAAATGGGCCTGAAGTGTAATCCTTCAATAAAGGGAAGGGGAAACAGTATACCCATATTCCTTTAACCACTGTGCTTGGCAAATATTTAAACCATCTCTTTCATGAGTTTGCAGATTGCTCCAGAAACAACAGCCAAATAAAAAGCTACAGAGAAAATATATTTCAGAATTAGCTTGAAAGTAGAAAGCTTAAGAGAAAACACTAAATATATAAAAGGCAGTGTTATAAAAGTGAATCAGAAAAGATATTACAGTATTTTTCCCCAAACTGCTGTTTTCTGGCCCAATATAACTTTCTGAACTATTTATGGGTGGAATCCTATAGTCATTCAGCCAAAGATAAATTGTACTGAATTTATTAACTCTGAGTCAAATTTACTCAGGCTTATTTATCAGTAAGTGTTTTTAAGATTAGATTTCAAAATGAAACTTAAAATGATATATAGTAGAATAATAAGAGCAACTGCTAATAGCAGGTTTATTTACTGCATTTAAAAAATTCTGCCTTTTCTTCAAGGATCTCAAGATTAAGCTCAAGGTTCTCCAACTTCCCTTCTTATCTTCGCAATACAGTACCCTAATGAGGAAGATAAGCAGGAGAATGTATATGTATATATGTCCCAAGGTTAGCAGCTGAATACAGTAGCTAAACAAGCCTGACACAAACCAGGCATTATATATTTCACATGGTAATGAAGAATGATTTGAACTCCATATCTCATTGCTTTAAGAAGCACAGGTTGGGGTGGGGAGTGTTGGGTTGAAAGGCAAATGGGACAAAGCTATGCTTTTTAGTCCTATTTGTCAAGTATTGTATTTAACAGCAGAAAAAGTAAGCATGCAGGATTGTAAGCCCATTAGTGAAGTCCACTGTATGGTACATCCAGAAATACTATGTACAGTTCTGGATTTCCAATCTTAAAATATAGTACATCTGTAGAATTGCTATCCCCCACCTAGTCTTCTACAGATGCGTTGGGACTGTAGCTTCCAGAATTCCCAGCCCTTTGAAGAAGACCAGGTAGGTCTTAGAATTACAATAAGGATAATTAATTAAATTGATCGGCAAGAGATTTGAAGCAGTTTTAAAAAGTCATCATAGAATGCTTTACAGATTACAAAATTTACTAATTACAGCCAGATTCTCAAAAGAGATAAAGGAAGATTTTGCAAATTTTAGAAGAAAGGAATATCAGATCTTTGAGCCACAACAACTAAATAGAACCCCAGGTTTAGAGACAGTGTGCAAAATCCATAGTCTAGATACAGAATTGGAGAAGTCCTATTGTCTTAATGCTTTCCTTGTTGGCTTCCAAAAAACTAGTTGGTTGTGAATCCAACACTGAATTTGATCTTTGATCTGGCCCAGTAGTAATATTTTTGAAAAGATGAAGACATGCTCAGAGCAAATTTGATATTCCCATGGATATCCATGTAGATGTATTGATACATGTATTACTGAGACTTGTGCTACTGCAGACTATTACTGCAGGCTTATTACTGTGCTACTGCAGACAAATGACTCTAAGCAGCTTATACAGTCTAATACAATATCAATAAACAAAAACACTACCCTCCAATCAGCAACTAACAAAATATCCATAACTATTAAATAACCCCACATTCCATTGAGTACCGTCTTCTCTCAACCCAGGAAAAACATTCTCATAATCAAGCATGCAATCCTTCAGTCCTCAAATTCTCAGTGAAAAGCTTTCCAAAAAGTTATGTGGGATGGGAATAATCTCACTTCGGGGGGCAACTGTTGCAAAGGAAGGGAGCCCTAACTGAGAATACTTGTGTCATGACCCTTTCCTATCACATCTCCCAGCAGGTGGAATTCCTAATATGCCCTCTCTGCTAGCACATATCAGTTTGCAATTTCTACCTGAAGGTCCCAAGCCATACAGGGCAATACAGATAATAATCAGCCCACTGATTTGCATATAGAAGCAAACAAGCAACCAAGGGAACATCTGCCACAAAGGTGTTTTGCAACTGCAGCATTTCACACTCCTTATAAAACATGTAGCTTCAATTTTTATAAACTGAGGTTTCAAGAGCAGCCCTAGTAGAGCAATTTATAGTAGTCCAGCATGAGTGACTATTTTTAGTGTCTCCCATTCCAGGAAAGGCCACAACTGGTGCACTAGCCAAGGTTAGACAAAGGGTCTCCTGACCACAGTGTCCACCTGTCTTCAAGCAGGAACCGTAAATCCAGGAGTAGCCCCAAATTGCAAGCCTGCCATTTCAGGGGAAGCATTACCCTGTTCCACACCAAAGTTGGAATCACCTGTAATCAGCTGGCTCCTGAATCAACAGTCACTACATCTTGCTGGAATTACTTTGCTGTTTTTTCCCATCCAGACCCTAACATAGAGGCTAAACCTTGTTACAAACCTTTCCAAATACTCAGAAGAGCTGAATAGCACCACAAGATCAAAACAGGAAGATTATATAAAAATATATATATCTTTATATCAAGATATATATATAAGTTAAGACCGATGGAGTGGAACTACCAGTGGGCCATATAGCAGACATAGAAACCAGCTATAAATACCTTGGTGTCCCACAGTCACATGGGAACCATGAGGAGGAGGCAAGGAAGACAGCAACATCCAAGTACCACCAAAGGATAAGACAGGTCCTGAAGAGCCAGCTCAATGGGAAGAACAAGATCCATGCCATCAACATGTATGCCCTGACAGTCATCAGATACCCTGCAGGTATAGTGAGCTGGCCAAAGGAAGACATGGAGGCTGCTGATGTGAAGACCCGGAAGCTCCTCACAATGTATGGAGGTTTCCACCCCAAGTCCAACACCCAGAGACTGTACACCAGGCGCAAAGAGGGCGGGCGGGGTCTGATGAGTGTCAAAGCCACTGTCCTGGATGAAACGCGGAGTATCCAGGAGTACATCAGTAAGATGGCACCCAAAGATGAGCTGCTGAGAGAATGCTTCAGGCAGCAGCAGACATGGGAGGAAGTTCAAGCGGAGGAAATACCATGACAAGACAAGCCCCTGCATGGGATGTATCATCAACAGATAGCTGAGGTGGCTGACATTGGGAAATCCTATCAGTGGCTGGAAAGGGCCGGACTAAAAGAAAGCATGACGCACTGATCATAGCAGCACAAGAACAAGCACTAAGCACCAGATCCATAGAAGCAGGGGTCTACCACACTAGACAGGACCCAAGGTGCAGATTGTGCAAAGAGGCCTCAGAGACAGTCCAACACATAGTGGCAGGGTGTAAGATGCAGGCAGGAACAGCATACACTGAACGGCACAACCAAGTAGCTGGCATTGTGTACAGGAACATCTGCACAGCATATGAGCTAGACCCCCCCAAGTCCAGATGGGAGATTCCACAGAAGGTCGTGGAGAATAACAGGGCTAAGATCCTGTGGGACTTCCAGATCCAGACGGACAGGCAGGTACTGGCTAATCAACCAGACATCGTGGTAGTAGACAAAGACCAGAAGACAGCGGTAGCGATAGACGTAGCAGTGCCAAGTGACAGCAACATCAGGAAGAAGGAGCATGAGAAGCTGGAGAAGTAGCAGGGCCTGAAGGAGGAAATCGAGAGGATGTGGAAAGTCAAGGCCAATGTGGTCCCAGTGGTGGTAGGAGCACTCGGGGTCATGACTCCTAAGCTGGGAGAATGGCTCCAATAGATCCCAGGAACAACATCAGAGCTCTCTGTGCAGAAGAGTGCAGTGCTAGGAACAGCTAAGATACTGCGCAGAACCCTCAAACTCCCAGGCCTCTGGTAGAGGACCCGAGATTGAGGAAGACACGTACCACCCATAGGGGTGAGAAGGGAATTTTTTTTTTTTTATATCAGGATTATATCAAAACATCAATGGCTAAACAGGGGCCTCATTCTGGAAAGGTGCGATAGAAATAATCTAATATGTGTGAGAGTTTTCTTGTTTTTTGTTAAATGTTAATTGATCTTAAAGCAGAAACTAGCCACAAGAGAGCTTTTGTGATATAAATATCCCCTACTTAACATGTTTCTGATATACAATGGTGTACAGATTCAAGGAATAGAGAAGATAAGGAGCTGTTACCTCAATCACATAAGCAGATCAGAAACGTCTGTATCGTCATTGTAATAGCGGCTGTCATATAATTAGGCTTGACAGATTATAATTTCATGGAAATATTACAACAGAGATACTCTCATCAATCTCCTACATTTGTGTTACACTCTTGAGGCTATTTACCCACTGCTAATGCAACTAAATTCACTGAATCTAATCCAGTATAGCATTGTGGTCTTAATATATCATCAACAAGCAATAATTCATCAACATTACACAAAATGGCTTGACTCATACAACTTACCTTTTATTAAATGAACCCAGCTAGTAAACTCTTGGTAGATTAGGCAGGATGAGAACCTTTTATTAGTTATAGTTTAGGAAAAACAATTTGGCTCTTCCATCTGAGAATTACCTCGGGCGCTCACTAAAGCAAATTCTTTGTCTGACAGCAAAGCCACATAATACAGCCTATTTCTAACTCCAAATTTATAAGAGCACAGGGCATAACACCAGTCACCAGAGGCACTCATAAAGCTTCCTTCCTAACATAACAAACCATCAATATTTGCACAGCCAAGAGGTCTTCTGCTGAAGGCACAGTTTTGCCATTCCCTGCGGCCTAAGAGCTCTAATGCCAGAATGGTAGGGTTTGCTTGTGAAAAAAGTGGCAATAGATATTGAGGTATGACAGACTTCAGAGGCAATTTTATTCTGTTGATATATGAATGTAATAAAGGCTTTCATTTAGGAGCTTGACTAAAAGGTAAATCTCCCTCCAGCTTTTCCCTCTCATCTGCCCCCTCTTCTGTGTTTATTTTGGCTGTGCAAAGCATTTGAAAAAGATATCTCATATTGTGCAGCAACATGACTAAATCACCTTCTTTGAATCATTAAAGCAGCAGTATCTTTTTCAAGGCTCACACAGCTGTTTCAGAAGCTGGTGTTAAGTGACAGCGTACACATATGTTTGTGGGGTTCCTCTTCTATATTTCTTTCCTGGTCTTTTCTTGGATTATCAATATCTGACGTGATGTCACACTGGACTGCCCATTGCTACCAACCAAAGATGTGAGAATGGAGGCACAACTATATATCCATGACATGTAATCTTTTATCTTATAATAGATGTTATGAGGAAGAGTTGGAGAAAGATAGTCAACTTTGATTCCAAATGCAATCAGCACATTAGTTTCTCTTTGTGCTCAATGAACCAGACCAATTATGGTATTTCAAGATGATTTTAACAGTCACAATGATAATTGGGTTCAATCTTGACTGTGGCCATTCCACTGGGATTATAGCAATAATGACACTCAGCAACCACCATGGCCCATCCTCTGGAAAACCTAACCTAAAAAGTAGTCAATTGAGATTCCAGATTATAGAAAGACAATGTAAATAGTAGCATCCCACAGAAGTTCCTGCTCAAAAGGACAGGGCAGTGTAAAGGTTAAGGTACTGGATTTGCACCAAGGAGCTCCAGGTTTCAGTCCACCCTTAGCCATGGATTGATTGAGTGACTTGGGATAATCACTCTCTTTCAGCCCAACCTCACAAGGATATTTTTGTGAAAAAAAATGGAAAGGTAGAGGGCTATACATGCCACCTTGAACCCCTGAAACAGAGGTGGGATATAACCCTAACAAATTAATAAAAAGGGAGACATTAGGAATATTAGGAAATCACAGGCGTGTGCAGATCTGCCCTGGAACTAAACTGGATTTGGAATCTCATGTTCCCAATGAAATGTCCCACCATGAAGGAAAAAAACCTTACATTCTACACTAAGGATTAGTTATAAAGATAAAACAACATAAAATATATAGTCTTTTTATATAGAATTATTTTTAGCTAATTTAATATGGATATTTATATTTTTACTGTTTTTATTGTTTGGATTTTAATTGTGAGCCACCCTATGGGGGAGATGGGGGGCATATAAATTTAATAAACAAACATAAAACAGTGGACGAAGCTGAGGTTTATTAAAAAATAACAATCATGTTGTTTGTTATGGTAAGTTGTACCTTCTCAACTTTAGACACCTAATATAAATTACTTCTAAAGAACTGTTGGAAATCTCAGCCTGTGGAGTTACAAGTTCTCTAGTTGCAAAGGATTGGTAACTAGGGATGGGCAACGTGTTTCTATGTCAAAGGAGCTTTTCAAGTACCATAATTTCTAATATTACAAATGTTTCAACAGCTGCAATTTCACTATCGTTCTGCGACTTCTGACTGGATTGCTTTTTTAAAAACAAAATTATTTTTTTCTCTCAGACAGGCTAATAAAACTGCAGAAGTCAGTCCTGCCTTTGCATTAGACCAGGTGATGTGGGAAAGGAGTGTTACGAGAAAAGAAAGGAGTTAAATACATGGCTAGACAAAAATGAAGACTGCTCATAGTTATATGTTTGCCATCCTGCCTAGTTAGTTTCTCTCTTTCTCTCTCATCTTGTAGGAGGCAGGTTTCACTTAGTGTACGTGGGTGGAAATGAATGGGTGGCACCATGCGCTATGCTTTCTTTTGCAGATAGCTAATGGAGAGGTGAGTGTGTGCATGCATTATTGGGCTTCCTATACAAGTGTATGAAATCTGCAGAGGGTGTATAAATGCACAGATCACTGGTACAATGTTGATTTGGTTGGTCTGTGCATTCTGCAACCTCTTATGTTCTACAGATGTTGAACTTCAAGGTACATTTTAAAAATGCAAAGACTTTATGTTCACTTGCAATGAACATTTGGGTTGAGTTTCGGATTATGTATATGCCAGCCCCACCAGATAGACCTGATCAGGAAATCAACTCCACAGGAAGACTAAAACTACTTTTATTGAGGTGGGCTATAATAACAGAATCTTCCGAGTCTGCTTGTGCTGTATCTTGTCCTCTTAATATTTTAGTGAATTAGAGAGGCCTCTGTCTAAGCTGCTTCTGAATGTTATCTTGTCATTCTGGACTTAAAAAATATATATATTTCAGTCCCTTTTGCCTGGGTAATGTTCCCACTTATTTCCATCAAGGTCATCTTCCTTACTCATTATAGTTAAGTGAACTTTGTGCCTTACTGAGTTTGATCATCTGAGAGATTGATTTTCTATATTAGAACGTTAATGTTTATTCATGCAATTAAGAAGCTTTAGGAGCCATCGCTATTCCTATCTGCATGCAAAAATATTACCAAAGAACAACACAAGTGATTTTGTTAGGTATGGATATATATATGCCACATCTGCTGCTTGACCTTGCTAGGTAGATGGCATAGCCAAGATGATGATGATGATGATGATGATGATGATGATGATGATGATGATGATGATTTTAAAGAAGAAATCTCATAGAAGAAAGCACATTTCTAACTGAAGAGCTTGCACATTATCAGGTTGGGAATGGTGCTAATTAAAAAGAATGTTAAAGGATTACCTCTTTTCAGCTAGTAAATGTGTGGACTCAGCACCTCATGGTTTACTTTAAAAACTAAAAAGACATATCTGTTGAAATAAGAGCCTTTCCTGATAATAGTATTTAGTACAATAAATTAACAGATTTTTCAGTGGGTGACAGAACAGCTGATTCCCACTGTTTCTTAAGGAAACCTGCTATTATTATTGTTGTTGTTATTACTACTACTATTACTATTATTATTATTATTTATTAAATTTATATGCCACCCATCTCCCCCATGTCTTAAAAATATTTTTAAAAATAATTCCTTGGACTAATTTTTCTGCAAGTTGGTTACCTGGTATCACTCAGCATAGCTCTGGATAAAAAAGAAGGAAGTAAAGATGTTGTTTCATGTTCCTATTGTTTTCTATGTGTAGAACATTTAAAACATTTTGAGTTTTATTGCATCAACACTTGAGCCATTTTGATTTTTGTCCCAAAGGGATGCAGTTAACTTAGAGCATTCAAGCAGAATACTTTGAATTTCATTTTACACTTGAAACAGAAGCCATTTTCCATTTCATGTATTCATCTATCCTTAATTTTATGGCCAATTCTATTTAAAAAATCAAAACTCGGGATGAGTTAAAATATATGCAATATTGTAACATTTAAAATAGATATTGAAATATCAGATCCAATTTTCTGTCTTTCAAATGCCATCTGCATTATGATTGTCTCTCATGTTAAACTAATGCCAGGTGTGATTAGCAAAGGATTATCAACCTGCTCTTCTAGTTTACAGGGGTATGATCTGAGTATTTAATCAGTTAATCAAAATTCTAGCATTCAAATGCCCTATCTGAAGCTTTTTCCCTCCAAACTGACATTGTCCTGAACGATGGAGCTAACGTCACTTGACAGATTCCCAGGAGCCATTAATTTAAACTTTCAGTTTTGTCTCATGGCCTGTTAATTCTATTATGCCTTCAGGACTAGGGGGAAGCCAAGAAACAACCCTGTGCCTTATTGTGTATTTTCCCTTCCAAATAAAAAAGGTAATTTGCAATTTTTTCCCAATTCCACCCCAGTTCCTTTCTTGGTTTACACAAATTCTTTCAAAAGTGAGTAAAATGAAATTAGACCTGTATTTATACTTTTTTTCCCACTCCTTCAGGATTTATTTTTGAAAGTTGGTAAACTCTTCTTTCAATTTATATTGAATAAGTAGGCACAGCTGAATAAATGCATTGGGGTGGAGGTTGATCTTCCCTCGTATGTTTAAAATTATAAGGAAAATAATGTGAGAGTAAGCAGAATAGACACTGGGAATAAGGCAGCCATTTATAAAGACTTCTAAAATATGTTTCTGATCAAAGATTCCCAAAGTCAATTTTTGGTGCTACATATTTGCAGAAAAACTTAATGGTAAGAGAGAAACCCCACCCATTCTTCCAAGCTTGTATTGCATTAAAGACATAAGGCATTTTATAGATTTGCAAAGGCAAACTAGTCACTAGGAAAAAATGGTTTCACCAGAAATGAAGAGTTTGCAGCCATTATATTTCTATTTTTAAAAAAATAAAACTTGTGACACTGCCATTTTTTAAAAAATCGATATATCCAATCCAGCTAACATGCAATATCTGTTTTTTAAACAAGGGAATCCTATTTCCATTAATTCATTCATAAATGTGAGAAATTTATTGTATATTTTCTGAAGTAGAGAATCATGACGTGAATAGCCTTGAATTATGAAATTACGAATACGTAACTGAAGATTGATTGCTGAATTCAATAGAAGCAGTGTATGATAAATAAATAAAGCATACATGAGAATAAGCGGAATGCTCAGCAAATGGCTTAATACTGGGCATTAAGTAGAGAATACTGGGCACGGAGAAAGATAAGGATGTGTGATATCCCCTTAGTTGTTTAGCATATTTACAAATAACTGTGTAAGGAAAGCTTATGGTGACAGCAGAGGTGTGTTCTTTGGGGACATGAATGGATGAGTATTTTGCATGCAAATGTTGCCATGTTTTCAACTGAGAAGCCAAACGACTTGCAATGAATTTCTGTGGAAATATGGGTCTAAAAGTGAGTGCATTAGAGGCCAACAAGGTTGTCTGAGAGGGAAAATGTGTTGAATGATTGCACATTTATTTATTTATTTATTTATTTACTTTATTTGATTTTTAAACTCCTCCAATCATTTTACTCTTAGCAGTATATTATGGAAAACATCCATAATATAATACAAAGTTAATAACAACAACCATATTTTTTTTCTGAGTTGCTCATATGGGAAACTTGATCCTGGTTGAACCAGGCCATCCTGCAGATACTATGGCGCTGAGCCATATAGGGCTCTATGGGTTAAAACCAACACTTAGAAACCTATGGTAGTCAGTGAAGGGCTTGCAGAGCAAATGTAATATGTTTAGTGATGTCTAGTGCCACTTAGCACATGAACTGCTGCATTTGAAATCAAGTGCAACTTGTGAGCTGTCTTTAAAGTAGTTCAACTGGTTGGTGATGAAAGGCTGTTTTTTAAACCCATTCAAAGCCAGCCTACCTTACAACAAATAAGCAAAGATGGAACCAAGCTCATTAGAAAACTTCTATACTGTTGCATCAGCGAGCATGCCCCTTGTTAATCCAATCTCTTTGCAATGTGGAATGAATAATAGAATCTGCCAGAAAAAAAGAAAAGAAAACTCTGGATGCACTGATTCAGACAGAGGAAGTAGTCATTCAGACACTCAAGCCAAAATATTTAAGGCTTTCTAGAAAAGAACCAGGAGCAAAGCTTATACACAGTGTTAACTGAGGGTTTGTTTTGACAATGGTTTGTGGAACATATTGTAATTACTTGGTCCACATATAAAGCTAAATCATAAATCACAAATAAAGTTCAAAAGGGCAAGCATAAATATGGACTAGTTGAAGCAGAAGGCCAGTGACCTAGGAACAAAATGTAATACATTTTGAGACCCAAAAAAATTGACTGTAACAGGACATTGTTCCAATACTTAATAGTACTTAGTTAAAGCTTTAAAACACATGCTTTTACCTTTCAAGCACAGACAGGTCTATCAGACCTAATTATAAGATCTGCACTTCAATGCCACATTCTTTTATGAATAATACTACTGATGCTAAGAGCTTCTTCTGTCCTCTTCTCCTCTTCTTTTCTACCTTCTGGCTCTCTACCTGAAACTAATAATATTCCTATGGGTAGGCAGTCTGCACCTAATTCAAGATAATCATTTGTGGGAGCTGGGGACTAAAGTGTGTCCAATAGCCTTTTCAAGTCACGTTGGGATCTAGGCCCCCTGTATCAGCACTGCTAGTGTGGCTGGAATTAATTGTATCAATCTAGCTAGAAACCCTCTCCTGTTGGTCCTTCTCATCTAGGGAGGAATTATGGCTAGCATATAACAGATATTACCTGACCGTATTATATAGTCTACAAAGTAGACATCAGAAAGAAATTTGGCAGTTGCTGCAGTTTCCAAATATTCTTCAATAAAAGCCTCATAGAGAACATTCTGCAATCATCTCAAGGTGGGGCGATTCAGGCACAGACCACTGCATTCATATGATCCACTTTCTGTGGATGCAGTCATTGCCCCCAAACAGTTTCCTTTGTGTTTTCATACAGTAGTGCTGTTGGGGAAGGATGTGTCGCTTTTTAAGTTTCTGTCTCCCAAATACTATAAAGCGAGCTCAGCAACTTCCTAGCCATTACCTCCCACTGAAACATTTGTCAGCCATTAACAAACAAAGCATTTGTTGGAAAACAAGTATAACAGAAATGGCTGGCAAGCTTTTAGAGTAGAAGATATTATTTTGTGAGTCGCCTAGAGTCGCTTATATAGTGAGATGGGTGGCGTATAAATTTGAGTTATAAATAAATAAACAAACAAACAAACAAATAAATAAATAATAAGATTTAGAATTTGATGGTGATTATAAGCCCACCTGCTTCCCAAACCTAAAACAATTGAAATTACTAATATATATTATCAGTACAGTCGGTGCCAAGGAATAATAACATTGGTGGTTTAGGATCAGTTCACACTTTATCTGAAAGCCCAAGAATTATCCAAACATATAAGGTACAGAGTTTGCATCACAGTGGCACAATGCACATGTTGTCACTTACCTCTCACCTCCTACCCCATGGATATCTATGCCATCATGAACAATGACCAGAAAAGTGTCTTCAGTAAACACTTGTGAGTACTATACAAAAAAATCATTGGGAAGTCTGGAGATGTAGAAAGACTGGTAGATTAGCAATAACTTAATGTTAACAAGGTGTCTGAATCTCAACACTGCATTGCTAGTGTAAAGCATGGAAGGGCACTTCAAATTCCCACAATTATCCAAGTCTTTCCCAAACAATCTTTGTATCACTCTTATAGCTCCCTTTGTCTCCAAAGGCATCTAAACAGGTCTTTAGCTTTTATCCAGAGAACATAAAGCCTTTTAAGAAAGTCCATCCATCTCTTATTTCTTGTGACACCAGCACATTAGGGCTGCCTGTGTCCAAGAGAACTATATTAAAATGGTTGTCTTCCTGCATTTTTCATGCTGTTCCCTGTAGAATTGTCACTTGAGGGTCAAATTGGAACTCATTCAACCAAAGCTGCAGTAGTGACAGCATCCAGAGTCAGGTCAGTTTTACTCCAGAGGTTTTCAAGGCAGACATTTAGAGTTTAAGATATAGTCTTACTAATCTGCATTCCCTACACTGTGCATTACTGCAGTATTCTTAATTTAGCTCTGTTCTGACCGAGCTCTGGTTGATTATATTTAATGTTATCTATACAACAGTTAAATTTTGAGTAGACCTGTCTGATGCTTACAACTGCAATCTTATATGCATCCAATCAGAAGAAATCCCATTTAATTCAATGGGACATAATGTCTGGTAAGTATAGAATTGATGCTTTCATTTACTCATTGCTATTAGAGAGCCTAAAATTTAAGACTGAACTGAATAGTTGGAAAAATTGCAGAGTTTACTGACTACATAATTCACATAATAGTAAAAGTTCTGATGTAATCTCCTCATTTCTTGCTATAACATTTTTAAAAATACATGATTTGTTTTAATTTACTATTTAAAACAGGATTAGAAGACAAGGAATGGAATAATGTCTTGCAATTTTCTGGTACTTTGTCCCCAAGAATTAAAGAAATTACAGTTTTACGGCTGAAAAAAATTTGCTTCAGAATATAAAAGATTAAGAGTAAGAACTGTCCATGCTCAGAGACACATGCCTTCGGAGTTTCATTGTGAGTTGTTATTCAGACAAATCTGAAAGCATCGGTTCATTCAGAGATTCAGTAGTTAGCAGTGTGGCCACATGTCACTGGTGCAGAAAAGAGGTCTCAAAAGATTCAAGGGAAGAGGCTGCCTAATTTGTGAATGTGAATGATTTATTTAATTGATAGAATAACAAATTACCAACAATGCTTATACATCAGCGGCAGGAGAGTATATCTATCCAACACTAGGCAGTTCCAACTTTAATTTCACATAATATCCCCAATATTATATTGGTCTGTGGCACTGTTGGAAATTGGTAGAAAATACTTAAGTGGAAGAAGAAAAACTATTGCTGTGGACTCCGTTGCCTCAAATGCCACTTAGTGACCTTAGGCAAAGATTCTGCTTCAGGAATGACTGAAAAATCTTTATTATCTTTTATTAAAAGGATGGAAATGGTGTTTACACAAAAAAAATAACTGAAAAGAGATGAGGCTGGGACAAGGTATAGTTCACTTTCCTCTACGGATGGATGCTTTGGATTCCAATGAGCCTTTAGATACTGAATCCATGTTTTTCTCATACTGTTCCCATGTAGTCTGGTATAATGCATACATACTAATACTCAAAATAATAACAACAACAACAACAACAACAGCTTAAAGTCCAAACTCAGTGGCAGAAATGCCATCAAGGCGATTAACACCTGGGCAATTCCAGTCATTAGACACACAGCTGGAATAGTGGACTGGACTCAAGCTGAACTGAACGCCCTGGATAGGAAGACAAGAAAAATAATGACAATGAATCATGCCTTTCACCCACGCAGGGATGTTGAAGAGTCTACTTACCAAGGAACATAGGTGGATGTGGAATGTTGCAAGTACACCAGACTGTTGAAGAAAAAAAAAGGGCATTGGAAGACTATCTGAAGGACAGTGAAGAAGGTGCAATGAAGCTAGTACACCATGAAGGCTTATTGAATACTGGAGAGACCAAACTGGCCTACAAGAAAGACCAAATGAAGAATAGAAAAGAGACATGGCAAGGCAAAATATTACATGGCCAGTACACAAAAAAAGCAAAGCAGATAACAAGACCTGGCAATGGCTAAGAGCAGGAAAGTTGAAGAAAGAGACAGAGGGGCTGATTCTGGCTACACAAGACCAAGCCTTAAGAGCAAATGCATACAAAGCCAGAATTGAGAAGACAGCAACAGACAGCAAACGCCACCTCTGCAAAGAAGCTGAAGAAACAGTGGACCACCTAGTCAGCTGCTGCAAGATCACATAGACTGACTACAAACAACAGCATGACAAATAGCAGCAATGGTGCATTGGAATATCTGCAAGAAATACCATTTGCCTGCAAGCAAGAACTGGTGGACCACAAAACAGACAAATAGAAAATGAAGAAGCTAAGGTGCTCTGTGACTTCAGAATTCAAACAGACAAGCATCTGCCACACAACACCCAAGACTTAACAACTGTTGATAAGAAAGACAAAAAGTCTGGATAGTGGACATTGCAATACCTGGAGACAGAAGAATAGAAGAGAAAGAACTGAAGAATATCACAAAATACAAACACCTGCAAATAGAAATAGAATGACTGTGGCAAAAGAAAGCAAAGGTAGTACCAATAGTAACAGGCGCCTAGGGTGCAATCCCAAAACATCTGGAGCATCACTTGAACACCATGGGCATTGACAAAATCACCATCAGTCAATTGCAAAAGGCAGTTTAACTTGGATCAGCTTACATCCTGCAATGATACCTTTAACACCATCAAACAACAATATCTGCCTATCCCAGGTCCTTGGGAAGGACTTGATAGGTGGATAAAAATGCCAAATCCAGTCTAAACAACTGGCTGACTGTGCGACCAACATTAATAAATTAAACTCTAATACTGGGAAAGGTGGAAGGAAAGAGAGGAAAAGGATAACAAGCAGCAGGGTGGATGGACTTAGTTACCATATCAATGGGTACATCATTGAGAGACCTGAAAGAACAGGTTAAGGACAGATCATCATAGAGAAAATCTATCTGTGTGGTTGCTTGGAGTCGAAAACAATTTGAAGACACATAATTAATCAATCAATCAATCAATCAATCAATCAATATCCCCCAATTCTCAATGACTTTGGGCTGCTTACAACAATCAAACAAATAAATTACAATAAAAATCAATAAAACAGAAAAGACAAAGAGCACGATGAAGCAGGGGGTCTCACTCTCCCTTGCCAAAGAGAGAGGTCTTCGCAGTTTTCTAAACAACGTCAGAGTGGGTGCCATCTGGATCAATTACCAATGCTTTCTGCCAGTGCTCACAGTTGACTAGGCAACTTTTTGCAAACGAACCTATCTGACTAGACTGAGTCTTAATTGGACTATCTCCAAGTTGAGGTTATTGTGCTTCCAAGCACTCTTTTTTTTCCTGTTTCAGCTTTAGATCTAAAATTGTGTGTGTACCTAAAGCTCAACACATATAAAAATGGTGTCCTTTTTATTTCTTATATTTGTTTCTCTTTTGTATCTATATGTAAGTGGCCACCTAGTCTATAAGCATTCAGTATGCTTCTCAAGGCCAGGCAGTAATTTTAGGTTATATATTGAAAGCGTTGTTCTCAATGTATTCTTAAGGAATAAGCCCACTGGAACTTAGATATCAATGTGCACAATGTGCACATTGTTATCAGAATCGTTAATAAAATTCCTAGGTGGCTGAAACTTCACTAAGCTGTCCAAGTAAAGAGGTCTGATAAAGGAGAATTATTACTAGTGGAAGAATCCCTTTTCTTCTCCTGCTACTTTCTTCTCCATTCCTGGTTAATCTCTCATTTTCTCCAATTTCATTTCTCACAGATACTATACTTAAGACATAATTTGGGTGTAGTTATAATGATTATATATGTATCTGTGTGTGTACAAAAACAACTCACACTGATTTTCCTGAAGCATCTTTCTTTGCTTCCCAAAATTGCTTAGTATAATTTTATGTAAATTCCACCACTTGAATTCTATTAATCCTGTAATTTCTGTTTTCTATAATGGTAGACAGTCTTATATCAAGCAAAGCAAATTCTTATTTTATATGCAAGCCAATACCCATGGAATAAAATTGGGCAGAAATGTATGTTTTTTTAAAGCTGGAATCTTGTACTAGACCATAATAATATAATGTTGAAAACTTAACCCCCAATGATCTGTTTACTGTTTACCTATGTTCTATTGAACCTTAACTATGCCATTGAAGTTTCATGCAGGTAGTGGCTGAAGTACCAGTTGGCTTATTAAGTGAACCTCTTTGCCTTTGGTCAGTTTAGGCCTTTGCATACTGCTTTCTAGCAAGATAAAGAGTACGCTAGATGACAGTCTTAGTTATACGCATGCCACCTGCAGCATTCCCAGCTAGCGATTCAGATGACAATGACAACAGTTCTTTCAGTGTGTTGGCTAGTATGTCCCAAGTCAAAGAAAGCCAGGTTTTACCCCAGGTATTCTCACAATCCTCTATGCTAGTTAGAATCTAAAAACTACCTTGAAAGCCAATATACTGTTGTCCACATCCCACTGATGAAGAGATTTATAATGAAAAAAGAGGGATAATTTTCAATGAATAAGCACATTTTATTCATATTCACATGAATATATTCTAACAGTTTTTCTGTTAGGTGACTTGAATGGATGGGTAGGCTTTAGACAAGAGGGTACAGAAAAAGTGATTAGGCCATTTGAAGATCCAAGAAGGAATGATAATGGTGATTAGTTTTCTTAGAAAAATGTATGGGTTTAGCAGGAATCTATTCATGTGTACACATGGCATACTAATGAATCTAAAAGCACAATTGATGTGTTTATGATGAAAAACTGAAAGAATTACTAAAAACACAAGAGTAATGAGAGATTCTGAAAATAATGAGACATGATTGGATCCTAGGAAAAAATGGATATGGGATAAAAGGAAAGGTATGAATGAAACAAGAATGAAAGTAGAAGATGGTGTAATTGAAGAAATGATAAAATATAGATATGATTTGCATATGGATGTGTGTGAAGACTACAAGTATGCTTAACAATTGAAAAAATGGCATTATTGTTCCTTACAGAAACACAGCAAGAATGAATGCAAAAGCTATTGGGGATTAATTTGTTAAATGTGCCTGAAAGTTTTGAATTATGGAATGTTTTGCTCAAATAAAGAACTGAAAGTTGGTTATGGAATGTGATTATAGTATATAATGAAAATAAAACATGTACAAGAATAAATGGAACGGTTAGGAAATAGTTCGGTATTGAGCAGGGAGGAAGACAAGGGTGTGTAATGTGTGATCTCTCCCTTTTTATTGTTCCTACTTTTTTAAAGTGTAAACCACCCAGAGTCATTGAAGTTAGGTGGCCTTAAATTGTATGAAATAAATAAATATTCCCTTGATTGTTTAATATATTTTTGTGTAATTGTATAAGGAATGCTTGTGGTGACATTAGAGTTGCATTCGTTAGAGATTTGAACACATGTACCCTATTGTTTGCAGATGGTTCCATATTTTTGGCTGAGAACTCAAAAGATTTGCAGTATGTTAGACTATATCATGTAACAAAGAATTAATTCATCAAAGACCAAGACATTTGTATCTGACAGATAAAAATGGAGTGAATTATTGCAAATCTTACATAAATAGTGAAACATTACACCAAGTAGACCAATCTGTATACTTTTATAGAATTTTTAATAAAGATGGGAAAAAGAGATGGAGACATTTTAAAATGCGTATGTTCTGAAGAAAGAGAGTAGGTGGTGTGTGCTCTGTTGACAGAATGAATTTTTGTGGGAATAAGTGGAAATGTACTTATTTGTTTTTTACAGGGCTTACAGGATACTTCAATCAGCTGAGTCTGAGTGCATACAACTTCCCAATATCTAACTGTGTTTAAACAGATACAAATCAAATTAAAAGCACACCATACATTGTAATCACTAAAACTAAGAGCCATGATCAAAACAGTCGAAGTCAATCCATCATCACAAAGACCCATCCCCACTGGCTTGGTGAAAGAAATCTCTCATCAAGGGGCCACACAGAGTGCGTATCTTGTTAGATCTTATTGGGCAGGTAGTTATTATTGGGTTAAGAAAGTCCCATATGTCCCCAGGCCCTGAACCAGGGAAAGCCTTAAAGGTGACAACCAGCATCTGGAATTGCACCTGGAAGCCAACTGGCAACCAGTGCAGCTTTCAACATAAAGGTGTTACATGTGTACCTCAAGGTTATACAAATATACCAAGCCATTACATTCTGGATTAGCTGTAGCTTCTGAATACTTTTCCAGGGCAGCATATTGCAATAGTCCAATTAAGAGGTGGCTAAGTCATGAAGGACAGTGAGTAATGCTTCCCATTGCAGGAAAGGACACAACTGGTACACAAGGAAGGACTGTGCAAAAATGCTCTTAGCCATAGGTGTCGCCTACTCCTTGAGCAGGAGCTGAAAGTCCAAAAGTTAATAACTTGTTCAGAGTTAATAATGGAATCTCAGTGGAACTGGTGGGCCTTCAAACCCAAAGCCATGTTGCTAAGACTGAACCTCAACTGTACCTCTTCAACCAGACCTGGATAGCACTTCAGCAGCACTGGGTGTGTATAAGAGCAAGTTTTTTAAGTTGCTGTATGGAAGAGAGAATTAGGTATATCAGGAGAAATACAAAACTAAGTTGAATGTAGTGGGACATTGAGGAAGACACATACTACCCCCAGGAGTGAGAGGAGATTTTTAAAAATATATACATATACCAAATAGCAGTATAACACATATGCACCATAGAAAGCTATGTTCTTCTGCATTAATGCAAAGGAAGAGGTTAGAGCAATCTCAGTGGATACCATAGTGTGAGTACCATCATTCCCCCCCATCCCTGATATCCTTCAGGAAGTCCCTTGAAACTTGGTTGTGTCAACAGCTTGGGGGTCTCAAGACTGGGGCGAATTAGTGAGATGGCTTTATTGTCCATAACAGTAACTCTCTCTGCTACTCCATTATTAGTAACTTTGTGTTTTAATTGTTAGTTTTTATTACTGTTTTTTTTTATTGTACGCTGCCCAGAATCACAAATCTGTGAGATGGGCAGCTATATAAATATGATGTATAAATAAAATAAAATAAAATAAAATAAGCAATTTTATAATGCAGGTGCCAGCGATTTCTCTGCACATGCATTAGTATTCAGCATTTTCTCTTCACTCAAAACATACTCATTAATATTTCCATTTCCCCCCTTGAAAGGGATTTAAATATAGATCATCATAAAGTACCTTTTAAAACACTTTGGATGATTTTTCAAAACAGGGAGAATTAAGGGAAAGTAGCTCAGCCAGTTGGCAATTGTAACCATACATTATCAGCAAAACCAGCAAAAGAGCATACTTGCTCATTGCTGTCAATAGTAGGCATATATTTAAAATATATCCATTATTATGAGTTCTAATTTACATCCCATCTGTAGTTCTTGGGGTTTCAAATAAAGCTTGATCACAAGTTTTCTTTTTCGCAAGTTTTAAGATAGATTTATAGGCCGCTAGCAGACAATGTCAAAGCCTTTGTTTCACAAATCAAAAGGCAGCTGCAGCTCTTATATCTGAGTCTCTAATTTTTGTCCAGTTGCCACATTTGGAGTGTGAGATCATGACTGCCATGGGTTGTTATTCATTCAGAAAGGGATGATATGGCCAGACGCGAAACAAAGATCCAAAGACCCACTGCAGACACAGTGATGCTCATGTGCATCACACTGGGGATTCCAGATTATGTCGTAAAGTCTGCCCAATTAATGCCTATGAAGGTGGATTTTTTTATAAGACCCTGGCTCTCCCTCCTTAAAGAGTAACCCTAATGTTTCTAAACATTCATTGTAAACTGCCTAAGCAGGAATTGTAACCTGAGACACAGGAAGTACATAAATAAAAACAGGTAATGGAGAAGAAACATGTGTTTTGTTTGTTTATTTATCCACCCATCCACCCATCCAATTTATATGGCCAGAGAGAATGTTCCACAAGGTGGGCACTACAGCAGAAAAGGCATGTCTCCTAGGCCCTGCCAACTGGCATTCTTTGGCCAATGGGATCCGAAGCATGTCCATCCTGCCTAACCAGATCAGACGGGTAGAAACAACTGGAGAGAGACAGTCCCTCAGGTCACCTCGTCCTAAGCCAGGAAGGCTTTAAAGGTGATGACCAGCACCTTGAATTGCACCTGGAAGCACACTGGCCACCAATGTAGCTCACGGAGTGGTGGTGTTACATGTACTACATAACTAGTGCCATTTATTACCCATGCTGCCACATTACCATCAACCTCTTGGAAGTATTATATAGGAAGTTTGTTACTGCAGTATGTTTTAATCAATTAATTACTATTTATCTATTTTAATTAATGTTTATTCTGTTTTTGCTGTAAACCGCCCAGAGCCACTCTGTAGTGAAATGGGCAGTGACAAATTTGAAGTATAAATAAACAAAATAAATAAATTCTGCACCAGTTGAAGCTTAGACAAAGTCTGCTTTTTATCCATGCTCACCAACGCTCAACCAGGCATTGTGACACTTCCTTTGGTACAAATATGTGTAGGTTGTGTTCATAAGTCACTTTTACCTTTTGGCTTAAAAGATAAACAATCAGTGCGTTGGTGAACAGGTGCTCTGTTGCTCCCCTTGGTTTATCTTCCCCATTGAAGAGGCTAAATTAACAATGGAAGACCAATCAGAGCATCTGGTTTGTTTCTGTTCTAACTAATCAGTGGGAAGCCATGACTTTTGGTTCCTCAGTGAGACACAGAATCAGCCATAATCTCAAGAAAGGAAAACAATTGTCAGTGATGTCAAACACTGTGCGGAAAAAGATGTAGCAGGTATAGATTCTGCTGGCTTCCCACAGATTTTAAATGCCGACTGTGAGCAATTTGTAATATTTCCTTGCTGGTATTGTCTTACTTAAGTGATATAATCCTAGACATATTTACCTGGGAATAAACCCTACTAAAAATGGATGGTAAATGTCCACTCCCTAAGGCTGTTTCAGTATTTCATCTGATTCAAAATACCAAACTATGGCAAATCCTCTCCAAGTATTTCTTTTGATGCTTGGAAAATAAGATATCATTCTAGCGATGGGAAATACTATACAGACTCACTAATACTCAGACTGATTTCACAATTTACTTCTTCCAATCCTTAAATGAATACCATACAGTTTACAATTCCTGGCAATTTACTGCTCTTTACTTTCTTGAGTTAATTCCTCCACAGAGATTTTGGTTTCTAATTCAAGGCCATGCACTGATTTCTCACAAGAATGTGCCCTTGAAAAATGATTTTTTACAAAGCTCTTCAAGAAGCACAGATGCAGGGAATTACTTTATTTATTTCCTACTAGAGTAGGGTTTTCATATTTGGCTTGCAAAAATTAGGTCAAAAATCAAATGGCAGCAGAGAGATACAGAAATATTATACTGATTCTCTGATTTCTAGTTGCTGCTGAGCTGTCTGGATATAATCATTTTTCTTACATAAAAGTTACATCACTTGATTTTGGTGATCTGTAAACCTTTGAGAATTTGCTTTGTCATTGTTTTGTTTTGTTTTTATTTTGTTCAATGAAATTTTTAATTTTCTACCATTAGCAATACAATTGATACATATTTCATTTACTTATTCCCAGTTGAATGTATGTAGGATGCAGCCTGAATTTCACACAAAAAGTGAATGTATTTATTCAGATGTGTTAATGTAAAATTGTAATTTTGTAAAAATGTAATTCTATTGAATAAATATATACATTTTCATATTTCCACCTGTTCTATTTGTCACTGATCTCCAAAGAGGGGTGTGGGGTCTAGTTCTTTTTCAGACCATTGATATATACACTTACTCAGAAACCCCAGATCTCTGGATATTAATATAATATTGAGAAAATATTTTCCTATGGGAGAGGTTGCCTTTTTTTTTTCAAATTTAGATTGCAAATTAATATAAATCAAAGTTGTGTTGTGTTTATCTAGAAATTTTTCTTTTAATTTGCTTACCCCTTCCTGCTAATCACACATGCTTTTGTTAAGTTGAATCTCAGACTTGCAACTGATCCAACTTCCAGTCAGAGGGAGTGTCTATGAGTAATACTTTATTTACCTTCTGACCCACCTCTTTTTGCAAACATCAACTGTTGAATTTGAAACTTTTTATTTCCATAAAGATAATAAACACTACAGTAGAAAGTGTTTTGCAGAGGAACACTACATAAAATAAAAGGAATCCAAAATAGTTACAAAGAGTCAGAAGCAGATGAACTTCAAACGGAGAGGAGGGTAAGGGTGAGGAGGAGGTACAAAGCATGGCTTTTACATATTTTCATTGTGGCAATTAAATAGTTAATTAAACAACTTACACAAAATTCTAAAAAGGAATTGGAGAAGTCTGTCACTCTGTCACTCCAATAAGAACAAATCTTTCAGGTACGTCTAAGCAATTTACTAAACAATTCAAGGAAATGCCTGATATAGCTTGAAAAACCAGCCGAGCACATGATTCTAGTATTCAGAACGCATCTAATAATTTTAAAAAATCCAAAAGACTTTACAGACTTTGGCAGATTTAGAGGACTGCAGCAAAGAGAGCAATCTTTGGAGAAAAAGCAGAGGAATCTGATAAGATTACTTTTGTTGTGGCAAGGCTTAATGAATTATTTCCTGAGCTTGCCAGGAATGTCACCCAAACATACAGGCTCATAATCCTAGGCTCACAAGAATGCAGAAACCTGGGGATATTTTCAGTGCTGCTGTGAGAGACAAAATTATTTGGAAAACATGAGTCAAAAAAGCTAAACTGGGAAGGAGATCAAATATATTTATTTTCAAGGTATTATTAGGCAAGCTACTTTATCTACATTAAAAAAATAAATTTAAACACCTCACAGACCAATTAATTAAATCAGGGACAAAGCATAAGGGTGGGGGTACATTCATACTAATCACAAGCTAATCAATTTTAAAACATAAGATATAGAAATAATTTTGGGATGTCAGAGGCTTCATCACATCAGTAAAAATTAGAAGATAAGAAGGAAGAAACAAATACAAAGAGAATGAATATGAATACCTGAACTTTCTTTTGTTGTTTTTTCTTTATCCATTTTGTTAACAGTTAATGCTAAGATTAAATCGTTAACTTTATATTTGCATTATGCTGATACAGTGAAACTAAGACAGTTAAAGGAAAGTTAGATAAGTATGAATATTAACAAATTAATTAGATTAGCTGGGTTGAAAGAAGAGTGGGAACAGTATTGCATACCCTCATTAGATCAAGTATGGAATTCTATTCGGGAACTCTATGATTTACTGAAATTTAACTACGGCCTAACTTAGCGTAAAGGGATTGGCAATGCGTGATAGAATGTGAGGGTGACCTTGCCTTGAAAGATGGGGGAAGAGATGCCACCTAGGGAATGATCAGATAAAAGAGAAACAAGTCCGCACCAGAGTAATGGCCAGAAAAAGAAACTGAAAAGAAAAGAAAAAGAAAAGAAAGAAAATGAAACTTAGGAAGGGCCCGCCTTAACTACTCAAGTAGTAAATAGAGAGGGCGGGAGATTTGTACTTTCGGACTTGCAAGATTCTGTTAATGTAGTCTTACAATAAACCAGCATTAGCTCATCTAGTCGTGTTTCCTGTCTGGTTTACCTGGGGGGGCTAACACTAAGAGAAGACAAAGGGCACATCTGGGAATAGGGAGGATTAAGGGATGTGAAAGGAAGAGTGGAGTGTAGAAGGAAATTTGGGGCAATCAATATGTATGATGTATTTTTTTTTTAAATTTCAGTTAGAAAGATAAGTTTATTAGTAGTACACTCAGCACAGAGCCTGGGGATCAAAAGTTTTAGCATTGTATATTATATGGGGAGTAAGATAATAGCATTTATAGGGAATTCTTGATAAATGACTGTTGTAAACTAGTTTCCCTGCATGTGAAGGGTTTAAATGATGCAATTTTTAGGTGTATAAGATTGCTCTATCAGTTGTAATGCTACAGGAAAAGTACAGAACATTGTCTCTAAAATGATCATCTTCCTATATTGCTACTACTGGATATAGATACCTGCTTGCTTTAGCTGGCACCAGAATGACCTTGCTTGGGATATATACTCTTGGCATCCACTTCCAGTGTTCTTCACTCATCCTTCCCAGGAACACCAGGATCAGGAAGCACAGCAGGACATGTAGCCTGCTCCAACATTAGAGGAGGTTAATGATTACTTAGCTAATTGCAATTGCCAAAACACAGGATGCTCAATTTTTATTCTGCAGATTTCAACAACTCAGAAATTATTGAAAGCTTGAAAAATAGAAAATCACACAGTCCAGATGACCTCTGAAGATAATTTTATAAATGATATAAAGACATTTAAATCCCAGAGTTCTTATTGAGATATAATCTGTTGCAGCAGGGGTAAGATCTTCCAACTTGGAAGGTTACATTTATGAGGCAAGGTTCATAAGATGTTGCTTCTTGCAGACCAATTTTATTACTTAAAAACTTACTTAATGTAGACTATAAATTATACACTAAAACAGCCTTTCTCAACAGATTCTGTAGAACCCTAGGTTAATGCAAGAGGTCATTAGGGGTTCTGCGAGAGATCATGATTGAAAATAAACATTGTTTTTTTAACTTTGCACACCATGCATTGCTAACACTAACAATAGTGGGAATTTTTATGCACCATGAATAGATGCTGGCCTGCTGCTTTTCTGTTGCTGTAAACATTGTAAAACATGGATTGTGTAGGTTAGATATGAATTGTATTGTGAAGTTTTTGTATTTTTTTGTGATTTTTATGCAGGGATTCCCTGAGACCTGAAAATTATTTCAAGGGTTTTTCTAGAATAAAAAGCTGTACTAAACTATTGACTAACCATCTTATATTAATTAGAGATAGAATTATACATCCAGATCAATCCAGAGTAAAGCATAGCTAGTATAGAAATCATTAAATACAATTTATTTTTGCAAAAGTAATTTAATTTTCTCATCTACATACTCTCTGGATGTACTGAAAGCATTTGATTGTGTGATAGATTATTTCAGATGTATAAACTTACACAAGGACAAGTAATAATTAATCATTTTGATTCTTTGGAATTTCTTCTTTTAGAAGCACTAAACAGGGATATCAATTATCCTCCCTTCTACTCAATTTACTTACAAAAATATTAGCAATGGCATTACAGAAAAATAGTCATCTCAAGGGTATTTATTTATTTATTTAGTGTACGGCATCTCATACATGGACTTACATTAAATACTAACATTTAGACTAAGTTAAAAGCACTTTAAAATATGAATATTAAAAAGAACTAAATTCAAATACCAATGTCTAGGCCATCTAACCATTGAAGCGCAGCATCATTTATATTAAAAAAAATCAGATATTGGGCCATTATATACCGTCAGCTTACAGCTGGTCACAATGTGATCTACAGTTTGACGTGTGGCCCCACAGTCACACTGAGGTGATGATGCCATACCCCATTTATGCAGTGAATCCTGGCAGACACCATGTAAGGTGCAAATCCTGTTCAAGGTCATCCATTGCTGGTGAGATAGATCAAAACCTGGCACCTTTTGAGTACGGTCATCTATATGTCTTCCTGTATCTGGGCATTCAACGACCCATTTAACTTTCCACTGGGAGTTGATGTTGAAGTTGTTAGGCAGATGTTGTGCAAGTACCAATGGGGGCTTCCTAGATTTAAGCCTTCCAAGTGATAAGTAGCAGTGGTCAGCATGCAGCAGACGAAGTGGGTTGTTCATGGTTTTTCTATATTCTCTCACTAGTGCATCTTGCCTTTGCAAAACTGGCAGTGCTATATGGCTCAGGACAGGAAGCCAACAGATGGGAGTAGTTTTAATGCATCTGGTTATAATCCTCATGGTGTCATTAAGTCTGGCATCTATCTTGCTAATATGGCAACTGTTAAGCCATACAGGGGCACAGTATCCTGCTGTGGAGTAGACCAACCCTAGTGCTGATGTCCTAAGGGTGGCAGCTGAAGCTCCCCATTTTGTTCCACCTAATTTCTGGAGTATGTTGTTCCTAGTAATTTTTGCGGCCATGTTCTCTAGATGTATCTGATAAGAAAGAGTCTGATTCAATGTTACCCATTGTCCCGTAGTCATCACTAATTAATTTACATCAAGGGTAAATTACTCTTTTGTTTAATAAACAAAAGGTGTTTATTATATTTATTTGCAGATTTCTTATTCTTTCAAGTTCAGTACCTTCATCTAAAGATATTTTTTAAAAGAGTTCAAAATTTTGCTGGAGCATTGGACCTATCAATTAATTATTAAAAATTTCAGTTGATTTACATCCATACCTCCTACACAAAATAAATAAATAGATTAAAATATAATAAAAAACCTAGCACTTTAGAAATCCTTTTAGTATAGTGTTCTTATGTCAAGCTTCATGTTCCATATGATCCAGAAAATGTAAGTGTTACTATAACCCAGGTTATTATTTCAACCTTTCAGCAGATATGGAGAAGCAATATTATGAATAAAAGACTGTGTCTCATGATCAACTGTTATCAGCAGCTATTGGTGGTCCTGCTCTTTATATAACAAAACATTTTTTTTCCTGAAACTGATGAGCTAAAACATTATAAATAAAAAAGCAGTATTCACTGTCAACTGTTTCTTCAGAAAAAGCCTAGATAAATATGGAAAACAGATGAATTTTATGACAGATCTGAAGTGTATTAATTAACTCTGTGGCAGGGCAGAACACATCTCTAGGGTGAATGACAAAGCTGTTCTTAGACTGATTTTGTTATCACATCCTGGTATCCAATACCTTTTAAAATTTTAGAAAAAATATGAAATCCTTTAGTCTGTGTCAGAAGAGAAATATCACAATGTTCCAAGTTGCATATTGTACAAAAGGCATTTTATAAGGTCTGATAAGTAACTATTTTTCATTTCAATGATGCTCACTTTATACTATATTAGATGACACATTATCATGTCAGGATAATACTTTCTTATTTGAAAGTATTCTGTTGATAAAGAGAGGTGAAATAGAATAATTTAGTAAAATATCATCTCTCATTTGAGTTTTAAACTCCTCCCCCCACTGCATTTTTAAATTGTAGTATTTAAAGATTGTGTTAGGATTAAAAAAGAGTTTCCATGAAGTAGAAAAGTGATCCTATAAATAAAAATGGATAAAATTCAGAGCAAGTTAGGAGACCTATGTATCTCATAAATGAAAGGTAGATGTATTTATGTTGATTTATTTAATCAATTTACCAGCCACTTCAATCTCTGAAGCAGTTCTAAATAAATAACATATTTATTGCCCATCTTTTTCCCATGCCAGAGTTTAAAGCGGAATAGATTCCCCACTGTTGATCTGTCAGGATTGTGTAGCATATAGAGTTGATAAACAAATAAGTAAATAATTAGTATCTGTTGTAATTGTTTAAAGATGTGGTGACTTGCTGTATGCTCCATACAACCATGCCAGCTGGTATATTTTATATCAGTTAAAGTTTCTAAGGAGACTTTAAAATCGGGATTGCATTGTATGTAGAGCTAAGTGTTTAATGCCCTCCTATTTTTGTTCCCTTCCAAAACATAGAAGGACATTTTTAATGTTTTAGTTCTTTTCTCTGAAGTAGGAAAAAATTCAGCAAAATTTCACAGAAAAATCTTTCTATGATGATTTAATTCTTATCGTACAAATTCATTACATTAAAATCTCTTGTAAAATGATAATAATAAAAGGTAGCGTAGGGGGAAAATGATAATATTTTAGGGGTTTTTTTCCTTAAAAAAAGTTAACAATATTGCTTATGAATGTGTACTTGATTTGAAAAAGCTAGGGATTACCTCAGGATCTTCCAAATCTCAAATGCAGGAATGGATCGGGCTGATTTGAAAAGATGCAGGAGTTGTCTGATTCAAGTCAAGGCTCCATGAAAGCAGATGAAATCAATCCCTATTTGCAATTTTGAGATTTGCAGGTACAAGGAATGCAGCAGCTGGGTACATGCAACCTAGCTGACCCAATCTGTCTGTTTTTGCAGACAAAAAGCTAAACATCCTGGTTAAACCAGGGGCTGATATCTTGGCTGATATCCCAGACTCTTTGCAATGGATGGGCAGACGCTTTTTTATTTATTTGGTTTTTTAATTTCACAGTTTGGGGAAAACAGATGTCTGTTGCTGCCTGATTGCAAATGGAATCACCACAGACAGGTTGGGGAGGATATTTTTCCTGCTCCCTCCCCACTTTATGCCCTGTTTCATCTCTTTCCAGGCACTCATGGAAACACAACCCAGTTGGCTGCAGAAAGGTTGAGAAAAAAAGTTAGTGCAAGCCAGAAAAAGCTTAAAGTGTTAGGCTAAATCACTGGATGCAGGAAACAAGGAAATAGACTGCCTTGCCTCTAGACCTTCTGGAATCCAGGATTACAATTTAGCTAGCTCCCAAGTGGAGTGGAAGTGGAGGGGGAATACAATGGAGGGAAAAGGATAATTTGGAAAGAGGTGGAGACTTAGTTCAGAGCACATACAGGTGAAACTTGAAAAATTAGAATATCGTGCAAATGTTCATTTATGTCAGTATGGCAACTCAAAAGGTGAAACCAATATATGAGATAGACGCATTACATGCAAAGCGAGATATGTCAAGCCTTACTTTGCTATAATTGTGATGATTATGGCGTACAGCTTATGAAAACCCCAAATTCACAATCTCAGAAAATTAGAATAGTGTGAAAAGGTTCAATATTCTAGGCTCAAAGTGTCCCACTCTAATTAGCTAATGAATCCATAACACCTGCAAAGGGTTCCTGAGCCTTTCAATGGTCTCTCAGGCTGGTTCAGTAGGAATCACAAGCATGGGAAAGACTGCTGACCTGACAGTTGTGCAGAAAACCATCACTGACACCCTCCATAAGGAGGGAAAGCCCCAAAAGGTAATTGCAAAAGAGGTTGGATGTTCCCAAAGTGCTGTATCAAAGCACATCAATAGAAGGTTATGTGGAAGGGAAAAGTGTGGTAGAAAAAGGTGCACAAGCAGCAGGGATGACTGCAGCCTGGAGAGGATTGTCAGGAAAAGGCCATTCAAAAGTGTTGGGGACTTTCACAAGGAGTGGACTGAGGCTGGAGTTAGTGCATCAAGAGCCACCACACACAGACGGATCCTGGACATGGGCTTCAAATGTCGTATTCCTCTTGTCAAGCTGCTCCTGAACAACAAACAACATCAGAAGCGTCTTACCTGGGCTACAGAAAAAAAGAATTGGTCTGTTGCCCAGTGGTCCAAAGTCCTCTTTTCTGATGAGAGCAACTTTTGCATCTCATTTGGGAACCAAGGACCCAGAGTCTGGAGGAAGAATGGAGAGGCACACAATGCACGATGCTTGAAGTCCAGTGTGAAGTTTCCACAGTCTGTGTTGATTTGGGGAGCCATGTCATCTGCTGGTGTTGGTCCACTGTGCTTCATTAAGTCCAGGCTCAACGCAGCCGTCTACCAGGAGATTTTGGAGCACTTCATGCTTCCTTCCGCAGACGAGCTTTATGGGGATGCTGACTTCATTTTCCAGCAGGACATGGCACCTGCCCACACTGCCAAAAGTACCAAAACCTGGTTCAATGACCATGGGATTACTGTGCTTGATTGGCCAGCAAACTCGCCTGACCTGAACCCCATAGAGAATCTATGGGGCATTGCCAAGAGAAAGATGAGGGACATGAGACCAAACAATGCAGCGGAGCTGAAGGCCGCTATTGAAGCATCCTGGTCTTCCATAACACCTCAGCAGTGCCACAGGCTGATAGCATCCATGCCACGCCGCATTGCGGCAGTCATTGCTGCAAAAGGGGCCCAAACCAAGTACTGAGTACATATGCATGCTTATACTTTGCAGAGGTCCGATATTGTTCTATTTCCAATCCTTGTGTTATTGATTTCATACTGATGCCTTGTGTTCTATTTCCAATCCTTGTGTTATTGATGTCATGTAATATTCTAATTGTAATATTCTAATAACTGAAGACTCCCCTGAGCTAAAAGAAATTGTATCTGTTCTTCCAAAAATTTGGATGTTTCTTAGAGCTGCCTTTCTGTCAGATCAACTCCCACTCCCCTAAAAAAAAGAGAAAAACAAGGAAAATAAAAAGGCCATAAACAATATGCACTTCTGTGTGTGAGGATCTTCAACATCTAAAAATGTCCAGCCAAATTGGGTTGGTCTCTGAAATGAAATCTTCATAATAATGCATACACAGGACGGAGGGAGGAGAATGTTGTTTGATAAACTTTACACAAAGATTTTGAACTTAATATTTGAATTCAGAACATTTTTATTCCTAAATCCACAAACATCAACAGTTTTTAAAGTCATTTTAGTGTTTAACCCAGTTTTGAATAGTAAGCTGATTATATCAAGTCAATTCCATTATTACAGTGTGTTCTACACTGACTGAACCTTCAGTGTTGACAGAACTTCCCTCTGAGGGCAGAGGAAGAAATCCTGGCAGATTAATCTTTGGAGGCTTCCTCTCAGCCACTAAAGTGGATTTCTCATTCTGTACATCAAGTTTTGGAGAAGTGAAAAGGAATTGCACCAAAGGTACTGCTTGAAGTGCTACTAGCCTGCAGAATTCTCAGCTATTCAGTTCTGCAAACATATTCTAAACCAAGTGAAATATGTTTTTAAAGACACTGCCCCAGCATGTAATACTGTTTTGCTGTTGTAGATTCAAATCATGAGAATTCAGAAGTTGAAAAGTCCATTGCTACTCTTAACTCATTCCAGATTATATCATTCACTTCCCCTGTTATTGTATATGAGCCAAGTTCTACTGGTGAACATTCTTTTTGAGGATTGTGCTGTGAAACTCCTCTTGTCTTGATACACTAAAAAAGAAAAAGAAAAGAAAGAATGGTGAAGAGAATAGGTGGATTGAATTAACTTGCTCTTCTGAGTAAACCTTTCTTCCATTAGTGAGATGTTTCTAATATAGGCAGAAAAGAACCTTAAGGTTTTAATTTATGAAACTGTAGAATGCATAAAATTATTAGGACCAAGCAAAATGCTTTGTAGTAACACTGGGTGAAAATTTTGCTGTGTTTTAGAAATGGGTAAGGAAGATGGACAATATTTTATTTTTAAAAAGTTTTTAACTGATATCAATGAGGTTGTCAATGTAAGTTTTTTTTAAAAAATGTGATTGTTACAAGAGACAGATAATTTTCTCAAAGATGTATTAGGAGTGTCTTGTAAAACTGATAGGCAAAAGGTTCAGACTTTCCAAAATATGCATTTTTTCAGGCGTCAATTTGCCCTGCAAATGATGCTGTTTGGAACTCATGGGAAATCTAAGACTTAACCTAGATAGATCTAGAACTCCTTTATTTCAGGCACATCAACCTCAATGAGATGAAGAACAGCTTCTACCAGGTTAAAGAGTCCAGTCAAATATAAAGCAAAATGGTGGATTAAAACATGGACTTCTTTCTCCCACTGTTACATCACAAAGGATTGGTAGTTCTTCTTTTCTCAGGCTTGTGTATTATGGCTACCTATATAATGTTTTTGTAATGGGATTCTCTATTTCTTACCCCTTCCTGCCTTCCCCCTTTCTACCTTGCTAACTTCAATCTTGATACTAGATGGCTACTTTATTTAACTATAGCACTAGATATATCTACTGAACTAAGAGCAAGGCTTAAATATTTGGGCTGCATTGTCTCAGAATGACAGGAAGGTGGCTGGTGAGAAAAGAAACTGACCAAGGTTTGGAACAGAGCTTTTAAAAAGAACCAGAGTAACAAGCTGGAGCTCATATTCAGTTGGCTGCCAAAGGAAGTTCAGCCAAATAAATTACCCAAATAACATAATATACTCATACGATCCTTTGAGGATGCCTAATACATTTGCTCATCCAGAAAATGTTCCATAGGGTGTGAGGCTGACAAGCCAGTGACATGGCTCCTTTCCCTTTCCTTATTCTCCCCACCCCCATGTTAAAAATTCCTTATGTTCACTAATTTCCCATAAAGAAGAACATTTTTTTTCTATGTAAGTGCTACAAAATTCATGTATTCATATAACAAGCAAAGTTTATGGAGGCAGGTACGTCACTGTTATTTATCGTGCATCATTAAAAGTCTTACAGGCAAAATTGTCCCAGCCAAGCTTAATGAGCAAGTTTGAATTGCATTCCTGATCTGGGAGCAAAAATTAGATATCACTTTCTCCTGCCATATGGCTTAAGGGGACAAGCAGCTTGGCTGTGTAGTGTCATTTATTAGATGGAGTATCTTTTTCCAAATGACTCTTCATGAAGATTTGGAAATTGGTTTGTTTTTCTTCCTAAGTATGTGTGGATTATTTTAAAATCTGCCTGAAGTATTCTCTTTAAGAAACAATTATTAGAAGTATTTTTCCTGGCAAGTAAGTTTTAAGCATGGCTTGGCAAGATTTCATTTCACATTGTAAGGTTCATCCAATGCAGATTGTCACAACTCTAAGTTCTCAGAGGTAACCACTGCTTTTTTTTTTTTTAAAGGAGGTTATACAAACAATATGCAGTACATGTAATCCGATACAAATGTGGTTTTTGAAATAACCTGGAGAGCTTATTTTCAAAGATAATAGTGGTAAAACTATTTTTGAGAAGAAGTATATCATAATGAAGACCACCAAAATTCTGTCTTCTGTCTCTTATCCCTGCTCCCCATTTCTGAGAGCCATAAGGGCTGTGTTGCACATTACACTAAATTATGAAACTTGGTTGTAAACCAACTGTCTCTGTCTAACCCAGAACCAACTAAACACATGGCTAATTGTGATGTGTGAACCCATTAAGGCCTGCCTTGACTATTCTTTGGGGTGCTTTGTGAAGGGACTAGATCTTTCCCTCTTCTCTTTCATTAGTTTGGAAAACTAATTTGTAGAAATAATGTGGTTTGGTTCAATATAAACAAATCTTTTAAAGAAATCTTATATATGATCATGGTGATTACCCTCTCCATTCTTAAATTATGTGAATTATCTAGTTTATATTACAAAGTAACTTCATGACTTGAATCCACACTATAAGCAATTTGATTGCTCTCGTGTATAATTTATGCAGGAAAACAGGGGAGGATGATCATGCTCTTTTCTTTTGGAATTCTTTATGTGATTTTGCATCCGCAACATCTAGCTAAAAAATGGGATAGTAACATAGTTTGGCATTCTTATCTTGAATAGAAGGTTATTTCAAAATTCTACTGATTAACTATTCCTGAGAACCAGTATGGTGCAGTGGTTAAGATGCTGAACTAGGAGCAGGGACACCCAACATCTAGACTTCCCTTAGGCATGGAAGCCAGCTGGATGATCTTGCCAGTAACTCCATCTCAGCCATAGTCAGCATCAGTATGAAAAAAGAGCACAGTGCAAAACAAGTAAACCTTGCAACTAAGTGGGAGAAATCCTAGGGACACCTACAACAGCTGAGGAACTATTCCAACCTTTAACTAATATTCAGTAGAGCATTTGAGAAAATACCTAAGATATTTTTATTGGCAAGTTAAGTATGTATGAACTGGAAAGCATGTCTCTTAGATGGAAGCCCAGTTGGCTTGAATATACTCCAATGCACCAGCTCCTTATAAAAGTGGAGTGAGATATGATATAGGGTTTCAAAGAGTTTAACCCTAGACCCTGTACATTTTCATTAAGACAATGAAGAGATGTAGTGCACGCTTATCAGATTTATTGGTAACATCAAACTGGAATAGCTCATAGAAACAAAATTCAAAATTAACTGGATAGGTTAGTTAATTAGGCAGAAAATTACAGAATGATATTCAATAGATAAATGAAAAGTTGTTCACTTAGGTCAGGAATACCTGAAATACTTCTTCAACTCCACATGCTACCCTATGGGGAATTGAATATGGCCCTCCAAAGCCCCCAAAACCCACCTAAAGTGAAGGGCGTGAAACATTTTGGACTGATTTGTGCATTTTGGGGATTGGGGAGGATTAAGGGGCAAAGTGGGCACTTTAACCTTTGCAGAGGCTCAGGACACCCATTTTATCTGTTTTAAATCTCTCCAACCTTGAAAGTCATTACCAATTTTTCCCATTTTTCCTTTAACCATCCCCCCAAGCTCCAGAAAATGCAAAAAAGACCTTCTCTCTTATCTACTCGACCAGTTTCCTTTTCTACTTGCTCTTCTGCCTGTTTTTTTTAAAAGAATGAAAAAGTAAGGCTGCAGTGTTGTCTCTTTATCAGTAGAGAGAGCTATAATGCTGAAAAATAATGACTCCGCTGATGAAGAAAAATGTAGCTTATTTGGGGGGCATATTATCAACCCCCCAAGTAATAAAAGTGTCTTTTTGCTATGTTTTGTATCATAATTTGGGGAGCTACTCTTACATTGGCTGTCTTAATTTATTACTCCTTCATCCTATAGCTTTTATTAGTGTGCTGTTTTATTTTATATTTATTGTTTTTATTTTTGTATGACTGCATGAATATGCGTTTGATGACTGGGGCAGCATAGAAATGTTGTGAAATAAATAAATGAAATGAAATGAAGGGGAAATAATTAAAGAAAATAATTAAATGGGAGAAAAATAAAAGTAGTCCTGCTTACTTTTGCGTGACCTTTGGCATGTCATGCAAAGCCTGGTGTGGCCCTAATAGAAACTATATTATATAGCCTGGTGTGGCCCTAATAGAAACTATTATACTATATATAATAGGTCTAATATGCAGGTACAGGATGGGAAATACTTGGATTCAAATAGTACACATGAACAGATTTTTGAACTGTGGTTAATCAAAAGTTGGATATAACTTAGCAATATGAAGTAGTTGCTAAAAAGGCAAATTACATTCTATCAAGAGAATAATAGTTTCTAAAACATGAGAAATAATAATTTGACTATATTCTGTGTTGTTCAGATGTGATCTCAAAACTTGAGAAATGTTCACAGAATCTGAAACAGGTGCAGAGAAATATGGTTAAGAAACTAAGTCTTATTAGGAGACAATGAGGAAAATGGGTATGTTTAGCACTGAGAAAAGGTAATTGAGGATGGATAAGTACCCGAAGGAGTGGCACATAAAGACCAAGATATATTCTCCACTGTGCCAGACAGCAAAAGACATAAACATGGACTTAGGTTACAAGAAAGCAGGTTTCGGTTTAATATTTGGAAAAACCTTAAAACTCTAACTGCAGCTTGACAAGAGAATATTGAATGAAGTGTTGAATTCTTTGTCACTTCACTGGATGTGTTCAAGTGGAACTACACAGACTTCAGTTGAGGATACTTTAATTTGGATTTCTGCAGTGGCAGCAGACTGGTCTAAATAGCCCTTTCAAACTCTATGAGAGCACTCAAAATATCTAAGAATGAAAACACCCCAAAAGATTAAAATTATTAAAATCAATTCAACTGAAAAAAACATGGCTAAAGAGCAAGGTAATTATTCTTTTCCTGAACATGGAAAGAATGGGGGTTAGCTGCAATGGCTGAGGGCATATATTCTATAGCTTAAAGCAGAATAAAAGAAGGACTTCTTTTGTGTGCTCAACGAATGGGCCTCAAAAATTAGGGCTTGTTCAAGACTTCTGAAAGTGAGTTCATATTTAAGACGGCTGATCTCAATAGATTTATACCATATCAAAATAAATGGCCCTTCAGATTATCAGGTCTTGAGCTGTTTAGTACTTTAAAAGTTAAAACCACACCTTAAATAGCACCTAAATGATGTCTTCTAACTCTGTAATACTGTGTGTCCATGTCATAGCTCTTTTATATCTGCATGAAGCACTTGAGAGAGGTCATGTGGAGATTTAGAGTGAAATAAGAAAACTATGAAACCCCTACCCACAAAACAGGACATAGACTTCTCTCACTATTGCAAAAGCTAATTTAAGAGGTTAAAGTGGTTCCTGTAATTTAAATAAAAATATAACACATCTCAGTTAATGAAGAAGGTTGTGACTATATGATTCCATGCCTGCTAAATCTGGTACCTGAGTGCTAGCTATTGTTGAGCAACCTTAAGAGATGTGGGATGTTTGAGGAAGCAATTTGAGTATGTTCCTGGAGAGTAGGAATATAACCTGAGAAAGAATGAGTGAAGTAGCTCTTTCCAAAAAGATTTATTACAAGAATTAAATAGAGGAAATAGGAAAAGCCCAGTTCCTAGCTAGCTACATCCTATCAGAGAGCAAATAAACTAGTAAGAGAGGAAAAAGTAGGAAGGAAGTACTTTGAACTTAGCAACCTTGCAGATAAAGATCAAGCAGAAAGAGAGATAAAGAGGGAACACAGAAAATATCTATCTACACTCCACTACTTCTTATGGTCAGTAGCTGATGAGACACTGAACAGTCGGCGCAGCTGAAGTCCTAGTTCCAACATGTGTGAGGGGAGAGACTAGCACACATTTTTCTTTCCACTGACAGAGATGGAGGAAGGGTGGAAGAGAGAGGGAGATGCCCCTATTTTCTGAACTGAAACTGAAAATCTTCTGAAACTGAAAGGATACAAGTTATGCTTTCGTTTCTGAAAATAAAAGATGATTTGGGCCCTAGGTTGGTCTTAGAGATGCTTCTTCACTTAACTAGTTTTTTCTTCACTAATAAATGTCAAAGTAATTTTCACAAAAGATGGGGAGGAACACTGTTTGAAGTGCCACTAGATATTACCTTGCTCCACAATCAGTGATTGCCATTTTTTAAAAATTCATGCTTTACCAATAATTGTTTTCCTGCCCCAAAACAGTGTGTCTACTTCCACCCTTTGATTTCACTAGGAATCAAATGAAAAATGTGAGATCCTGTTGAGTAAGGAAAACGCAGATGAATATAAATATCATTCAGTGGTGAAACTGGAACTAATGGCTCCCAGGCCTCTGAGTCCAATCTGAAGAAAGATATCAGCACAGTGTGCTATGGAATATGGTTTTGTTTAACCCTGTAACATACCATGAAATGCAAGTCACATGAGTGCCCTATATGAATCCTCTTGAGATTCCTTTAACCACTTATTTAGATGTCTTAGGTATAATTAAATATGATGTTAGTAAATCTTATGGGGTCAAGTTCATCTTAAATGTGGTTCTTTTTTGCACTATTTCACTAGCTTCCAAATGCAAACCACTCAACTAACTAAGCAAGGAAGGAAAAAAAACCCCGAAGCAACACCCTTGATGAACAGAAAAAAAAGAATAGTAATGAAGAAGCAAAAGTGAGGTAGCTTGCAATATTAAGAGAGATGAAGATGGACAGGAGGGATAATTGTTAAATATCTACTGTTTTCTAAAATGGTATATTTGCAAATGCAATCCTTATATTCAAAAGGCAGTGGGTAACTCAATATCTCATGGTTGCATGCAGTTCCCACTATCATCTTTTGAACATACTTCAGCCACAATTGCCAAAAATCAGTGGCAGTCTTTTCTGTCATTCTAAGATGGGATATATACAGAAAGTATAATAAAAGCTCTTAATATAAAAACACTCGTCTTCCCATACTCCCAAATGTAGTAAAAAATAAACACTTTGAAATCCTTGGGGTTCTCTGAGCTTGGCTGTTTTCTTGCAAACGTTTTGTTACCCAGCTAGGTAACATCTGGAGTGGGGTTTGCTGTCTGTTCATATACAGTAGCTTGCCCTGCCAGTGTTGGGGGTGGGTGGGTTGTTTCTTGGTAGTTCCTTGATTAGGGTATTGTTTACTGCTTGATTGTTTGTCTGGTGTTAATCTTGGTGTTACTCTCTGCTTATCTGGGTGATGATTGCTGGCAAGGAGATGTTCTGGTCTTTTTGTTTCCTTTTCATTGTCTCTTTTGTATAGTATGTAAATGTTGCTTATCTCTGTGTGCCTGTTGATGGCTTACTCCTGCCCATGTGTGTTAAATGCAGTTAACCATTTTTATTTCAGGCATGTTTAGCAATCTCCCCACTGGATCACATTAAAATTACATCTATTTTTAGAGGCACTCCAGAAGAAATGTTGGAAGTGGTCTGTGATATGGCTGGCCAGTGGCCAATATGCATGGAACCCTTTTCCATTGACAGATTTTGTGGAAATAAACTTAGCCTACTTTATTATTAGAAAATAACCTAAATTTCATTGTTTTCAATGAGAATTAATTTTAACAGCTTTTATCAGCTGCCTTAAGAGAGCAAATAGAAGAAATCTATTAAAGAAAACAATACATACTGTAATGAGTGCTGGATGAGAGGCATTGGAGTAATGTGTGTGGAAACATTCTTGTGATTCTGAAAGCTAACAAACATATAATCTAACAAATAAAACATTTAAAAAAGAAATGCAATGTGTTAATTATTATAATTATAAGGTCAACCTCCCCCCCAAATATTAGTATATTATAGCAACTGATGTAGCAGATCAGATTGAAATCATTAAAATATGTGAGTCAGAGAGCATTTCTGTGAGTAATAGAAACTGCCCTGCAAAACAAGGGAGATAATATGGAAGCTTGGAATCTCATCAGCAGTTTGCAGTTTGTTTTGACTTGCTTTCCTTCCTCTGCTTTCTGAGTTTGTTGAATACATTCCTTTGATTCCTGTGATCAAAATGAATCTGTGTCATCTGGTTCTTGGTGGCTTCGCTCCCCTTCATTGCATATACTGATGTTCTTCTCCTCTTGTCGTTTAATTAATCAAAGGTTTTGTTCACTTGATTCTTCTGATGACTCTTACAAAACCAAAATACTGTTTATCTGATGTGATTGTCCATCAGAGAAAATGCAGGTATGTCCATCTATGATATGCAAATAGAAGTGCAAAAGTGTAAAAGTCGCTTTGGATTCTCAAAGAATTCAGAAGTCCTGATGGATATACTGCTAAAGCAGCACTGTTTTGATGGCCAGGAGCAACACAATTTCAGGGAGGGAGTTCTACTTCAGAGCTTCTTCTTTTTGTGTTTCCTTCTTAAAAATGACAAGAAACCATGCCTCTGAAATTTGGCACTGCAGTCAGAGGGGGCTTCAGGGTTTGTGTGCAAATGTGTCCTGGAGGCTGAAGGTTGCACATCTCTGCATTTAAAAAAAATGAGAAGAATTGTTCTTGTATTATATAATTTGAATATATGGTTATACCATCATGTGCCTGCAGTTCTATATTCAGGCACTCTAAAAAGACTGAGTTTTCAATTTCTAGGGGAACAGGCATCAGCCGTGGTGGCTGTAGTTAATCCTTCAAATGAACACATGGAAGCTGGGCATGAGGACAGCATGTGTGATCTTAGAGCTGCCTCCCCCAACTTTCAGTAGTCTGAAGGTCTGAAAGGACTGAAAATTCCTTTTCTTTAACAATCTGAGTGAGACCCTAGCAAGTACAAGCAAAGCTTATGATTTCCCTGGCTCATAATGAAAACAGGATGATACTGTCTAATCTGCAGAGACACAATCTTGGATGCGTTTATTATAATGAAGCACCCCACAGATGTTTTGTAGTGTTTTCAATTAAAAAACACATTGTAAAGAGAAAGAACCATACTGCAATCATCTAAAGATAAAAGTGGAAACAGCAGAATATCTTCCTGACACATTTTTGAAGGAGAGGAACATCTCTGACAACACAGGAAGCTAGGAAGCATATTATTAACACTGAGAACACTGTACAGAAGGATTTCTCTATGGTAGATAATAATTTAGAATTTGGGGGGGGGGGGGAATCTGGAAAACAGTTGTTAAGGCTGTACAGGGTAGATTAGGAATCTTTTCACCCTATGGCCAGTGGTCATCCTGGCACAAGATTCAAGACACCACTTTCCAGAGTCAGCTTGATCAAAGCTAAAATAGATGTGACAGAGTTATACTCTCAGTATTTTTCCCATTCTTTCTCTGGTTTTGCATATTTCTGTTGCTTTTTTTAAAACTGACTGGGCTGATGGGAGCTAAAGTCACAACATCTGAAAACACCAGGTTCTACCTTGTCTCAAATTATTTTTAAAAATTATACATTTATTTATTTATTGTTTCTTACTTTTCCAATCAAGCTTGAGTATAAGAAAACAATTTACTATACATTTCTATGCATTGTTACTCAGAAGTAAGCTATATTATATTCAGTTCCAAAGGAAATGTGGCTAAATTTGCACTTAGAAGGATACCATATGCAAAAGTATTTTTTTTAGACCTTAACGTGATAACATAGGTGCAAGATATTTAATATTCTTAACAAGAAACCAATATTGTCAAATATATTACTTAATCAGGACAATTTAATAAATTAGTAGGTAATTTAAAGAGAATAACAAAGCCTCTCAGGTGGCACATTAATTATGGACTTACATTTCACTGATCAAGAATAATTGGATTATGAATATGGCCAGAAATAATAGATCTATTTTCAGGTTCAGTGGATTTATCTTTCTACAAATGAGAATAATGTCTTTTAGTTTGCATATCCAAACTAGCTTCCACTTCAGAAGTCTGAAACTATTCAGGTGGCTATTTTGGAAAAAGAGCCAAGTTGTGCTTTCCCTGCTAACATTCATGTGGGCAGAGAATAAAAGGAGTTCCTATATGGTAAAAGTATTTTTTGCATCCTAAAAATCCATAGAAAAGAACAAGATGTATCCATTTATGTTTTTGAATCGACTGCATAATGACTCATCCTTCAGAAGCTGTTCAATAAATCACCTTTTCTTTCATTTCAAGGTTGTCAAAGGAAAAAAGGGACTTACAACATAGAGCATCTACTGCTGCATTTTTCCATCAATTGTTGGCTGGACACTAATGGTGAGATATAGGTTGATATGCCAGGGACTCCTTGGCAATATGTGGGTTGTCTCCCTGGTGGACCTCCCATTATCACTGTATCCACAGGTCTTTTGGTACTCCTTCCATGGTATAAAATTGTTTTCCTTTCTGCGGTGCCTATTTTTCCAACAGGAAAAGGTGAGTTATTTGTCATTTGCATACAATAGCTATAAATATGGAAATTTAAAATTACCTATTGGACAACATTAGTGCATTTATTAAGGAAAAGGGCTAATCAACACTTTCAACCCATCACTCAGTTACTCAGCTGATAAATGTGCAGAAATGCACTCTTTTTTCACATCTATGCAATCACATACACACACTTCTTCCATCCCTCCCCTATATACATAGCTCTCTGAGCTGAAAAAACACAGGAAATAGGAATTAACCTGGCACGCTGATTGTGAACAGTGGGAAGATGGAGATGTCATAATGGTCTGAGGCTTGTTTCACTTGCTGCTTTAGTGCAAGGAGATAAGTAGAGAAATATGGAGTATTTCAGAGTATGGAAAGCCTTTCCATAGCATATTTTTGTTGGAGCACTTAAAAGCAACCCTCCGTGTATCAGGCTGTGCTTAAATTCAGATTATAATCCCACATCACTCATCTTTTACACAGGTTTCTTTAGATCACCATGTAAAGGATACCTCAATGATTAAAAGGTTTTAAATTGTCTTACTGATGTCACAGTTGTGGAATAAAACTGAACAAGACATGGACCGACACAGAGAAATGTACCATGTTAAATTTACCACCTTATTCATATAGTGCTGTAAGATTAGGCCAACTGTCTTGAAAAATCAGAAGAATTGCATGCCAGTGGTTAGAGCTGGACTCAACTGTAGCTTGAATAAAGCTAAGAAAGGTTGTGAAACTACTACATTCATCACTGAATTTCAAAGTTTGGGGGACTCTGCTGATTGTTAATGAAAATGCATCTGATGCAAAAGTAGTCAGGAATGCTGAGGTTTAGCAAAGGATCACAGCTCAGAAGGAGAAGATATGCTTTGCTTGGGGGCAGCTCAGAGCCACAGAATTATAGAGTTGAAGAAGGCCATTTAATCCATCAAGTCTAACCACCTGCTCAGTTTAGGAATCCAAATTAAAGTACCCTCAAGATATAGGTATTTAACTGCTATTTAAACTTACCTAGTTGTAATTGGTTCTGCTGTCAAATTGCTCTGTTATATTATTTTCTTAACCTTAGTAGTGAACCTACTAGCATCCATTATTTCATGGTGTGTACTCTATGATGATAGAGAATGGTTTATCATACCCCTCAGTCTTCTTTTCTCAGACTCTTCAATCTTTCTTTATAGGGCTTAGTTTCTAGTCCCCTGATCAGCTCATTGCAATGCACTGACTCTGTTCCAGTTTCTCTGAATCTTTCTTTTAAGTGTGGTTTTGGGGCCAGATTAAATTCCTGGAGACATCCTGCCAGTTAGTGCAGGTAAAACTAGGTTAAATTAACAATGTTCTGAGGTGGTGGTAGGGGGAGTTGTGAATAGTTCACTTCTGAGGGAAACAAGTTCTTATATTTCTGCACGCATTCTAAGGAATAATTCATTAGCAATAATGAGGCATGGTAGCATTTAAGATGCAATGTTATAGAAGTTTCATGGAGAAAATCTATCTATGTAGTTGCTAAGACTTGACAATGACTTGATGGCCCATAATCAATCAATCAATCAATCAATCAATCAATCAATCATAAAAGTTACTGACACACTAAGAAGAGTAGTAAAAGATCACGGGAAACACACCAGATACCATGAACATATTCACCCCTTCCAGATGCAGATTTTACAGTTGTTCCAAAGAAACAACTTGAACTATACACCAGCAGAGGTAAAGGCTGAAGCTTTGGATCTGCATCCATTTCCTGTGAGCTCAAAGCTCTAAAATTCCACTTCATGTAGTGTATGTATTTGATCTATTGTTTTGGCCAGTTAATATTTTAATAAGGCCCATAATCAGAAACTAGAAAATATAAAAGACATCTGTCGCAGGTTTAAATTTACAAGATTCTCCAAAATGGATTCCACACCCACACCCCTGTAGCATAAATGGTGATAGTGATAAAATTTGATAGAGTTGTTTTTCTCTTGTCAAAAATTCTCATATGAAAAACATTTGCTTTTGAGAAATATGACTAGGGGAAAAACATGTATTTAACAGTTTTGTATAAAAAATGGATAAGAGTGCTAGAATGAATGTACTTAAGAGCTTACACTGGGAATATTTCCATAACAAAAATGACATAGAGTAATTCTGTCCTTTAAAATAATGTTTCTTGGGGAATACTTTAATAATTACATTATTAGAAGAAGATGTAAACAAAAACTTTGTAGAGTAGGGATAGCTGTACACAAACATGTAACTTGTGTAAGCTGTACACAAACTATTTTAAATAGTGTTTTAAAAGGCCAACTTATAAAACATGGTAGAGCACAGAATTGTTCTACTAAAACAGACAGTAAAACTTACCACACTGATGCTGACATGCACACAATGTTTTTAGGCAAAAATCCCTTTAAAATTATTCTGAATCTTTAGCATTTTCCTCTCAGGTGAGAAAGCACAACTCCTAATCTGCACTTGCAAAGAGAAGAGGGCAACAGCCCAACTCACTCATCAACCGGGATTATGTCTTCCATATCCAGATGGTCAAGCTGAAATTTTAAGCATGCTTACAAATCTAATTTCCTGTGAGGTACATGAGAACTGTAATATGAGAAGATCCTTTGCCACAAATGCTATCCTGAACTTAGTCAAAAACACAATTACATCCTCAGCAAACTGGGTGTAGAAGATGGAGGCCAATTTTGTTCCTGCTGTTTCCTTGTTGGCAAGCTAATATAAAAGCTTTGTGTTTTCCTACACTTACAGGGATGCAGGTGATGTGCTGATAAAAGGAAAACTGCGGTATTAGAAAGACAAAACACATACCATAATGGAGAGAACACAAGTCAAGTTGAAAAGTGTGGTTTCTAAGCTTGGTTTTCTCTTGCAGACGTTTCATTACCAAAGTATATTCTCCACTATTGTAAGTCGAAATGTGCAGGCAGAGGGCTCCTAATCTTCTTTTTTCTCAAATAGCCATTTCCTCACCCAGGGTATACAATAATTACATTTCATGTTTCACATTCTAAAAACATGCTTTCCCAAAGTGGAGAGTATTTTTAATTTTTGTTCAGCAAATATCTATGTTTTGGTAATTGATGGCTTGACTGAAGGTGTTTTTTTAAAGGAAAATAACTACTTAAAACACCCACACACAAATACTTAATTAAAAAGTTTCTCTGACCTGGTAAGCTTTTTAAAATTTTGAACTAAGTTTAATTTTCTGTACCTTTACACATATCATTTTGAAAATTACTTTAACCTTCTATTATTTAAGCTACATTGGTAATGCAAGGAAAGGCTGATTTTTTTCTGTCTGTTGTCTTCTTTTTAAAAAAATTAGATTCATTTTCTTGTACAAAATCAAAACCACTCAAAAGCTTGTTTCAATTCAGGCACTATTTCTGCAGATTCTTTAACATGCAGCAAAAAAATGCTATTTAATTTCACACTCAACTAATCCTTTAATTATTTTCTTTCATACAGAATAGAAAAGTCTATCAGTTCCATAATAAAATAAAATTAAAAAGTTAGATTGTTATTCTGAACTTTGGACTATCTTCTTTTCTCCCCTCCCCATAGCCCCAGCCCCCAGCCCCAACTGGGAATATAATCAAATATCAGTGTTGATGGTTAGTGATAAATTATCCTTTGGGGTTATTTTCCATTCTTGTATCACTAGTAGTGGAAATGAATCCGCAGGACTGGGTGTACTTTTTCATTCATTCAACAGATTTTTTTCAGCTTCTAATAAATGGGCTTTTGGGTAAAACAATATTAAGTGGTTTTCATTTAAGATTTAAAATAAAGAGGCAATGTTTATTTCACATTAAACTAAAGGGGGAAAAAAGGCCTAACTCAATATAAGTGATACTGTTTGGGTGCTGAGGCCATAGAAATTAACCACACATTATTGGAAAGGTCAGAGAGTAGAAATTTAACTTTTTGTTTCCTGGGTTCATTTATTAAAAGGTAATACTAGTAAAGCCCTCTTGAGTAAAAAAAGTGTTGGTTTAAGATAAGCAGCCTTTGTCCTCATAGGTCAGAGAGAGCAGTGTATATCCAGACATTATGGCCAGTCATCAGAGATGATGGAGGTTGTAATCCAACATCACCTAGAGAACATTTTTTCTCAATTTTGTTCCAGAAACTGTAATTAGTGGGGGGGAGGGGGCGTACCTTATTTTTGTATGAGCAGATGTAGGTGAGGCTCAGAAGAAGCTGCTTGAATAATATGCTCAGGTAATCCAATTTATTATCCAACTCCAATTAACACTTTAAAATAAAACAAAAACAATCAAACATGCTTCCTTGATTGGCTTGTACTAGGATTGTGCATGTTTTAATTTTTTTTTTCAGAAGTTGTCCAGACATAGGCATGCAAGGGCCACAACTCTTTAAAGCAGCTAATAGAAGAGAATATACATAGCTCAGGGTTGAACTGTAGAGTCCTTGGGGTTCTCCGAACTTGGTTGTTTTCTTGCAGACATTTCATTACCCAACTAGGTAATATCATCTGTACTAGTGAGTGTGGGGTTTGCTCCCTGTTTATATACAGTAGCTTGCCCTACCAGTGTTTGTGAGGGTGTGATTTTCTCCTTGGTAGTTCTTTGATTAGCATATTGTTTTCTGCTTGATTGTTTGTCTGAGTTGGTAGTTCCTTGATTAGGGTATTGTTTACTGCTTGATTGTTTGTCTGGTGTTAATCCTGGTGTTAGTCCCTGCTTATCTAGATGTTGATTGCTGGTGAGGAGGTGTTCTGGTGTTTTTGTTTCCTTTTTATTGTCTCTTTTGAATAGTGTGTAAATGTTGTTTATCTCTATGTGCCTGTTGATGGCTGACTTGTCTGAATACCAAGCTTCCAGAAATTCCCTCCCCTTTTTGCATTTAGCTTGGTCTAAGATGCTGACGGTTTCCCAGTTGAAACTATGGTTAAGTCTGTCCATGTGTTGTGAGATTAAGGAGTTTTCATCATGTCTTCTCACTGCTAGTAGGTATTCATGGATGTGCTCTGCTAGTCTTCTGCCTGTCTGTCCTACATAGTGGCTGTCATAGTCCTTACACTGTTTGTTGTAGAGGACACCTACTTTTTCTTCGTGGGCTACTGGGCCTTTTGGTTTACTTAAGATGTTTTGGAACGCTTTAGTTGGTTTGTGCTATGGTGATGCGATGTGGTTGTAATAGTCTGTGGGTTGTTTCTGAGATGTTTCTGATGTATAGCAGTGTTATCTGCTTCATAGCTAGTGTTGGTTGTGCTGTAGTGGGTTGAGTGGTCAGGCACTTTTTGATAAAGTTGCATGGGTATCCATTTTGTTGGAAGATGTTGTATAGATGGTCTGTTTCCTTTTTCTGCTGTTCTGGGTTGCTGCAGTGTGTTCATGTTCATCTGAATAATGTTCTTACACAGCTCCTCTTCTGGGAGGTTGCGTTGTTACATTGGTAATGGAGCACTTGGTTAGTGTTGGTTGTTTTTTGATAGACTTGTGTTTCTAATTTGCCATCATTTCCTCTGCTGATGTGGATATCCAGGAAGGGTAATGTGTTGTTGTATTCTTCATCCCTTATGAATTTTATTCCTTTGAAGATGTTGATTGCTTCATGTGTCTTCTCTAGTACTTTTTATATTATGATGAAAGTGTCATCTACATACCCGATCTACACTTTTGGTTGAATGCGTGGGAGTACTATAGTTTCTAGATGCTGCATTACAATCTCTGCTATGAGTCCTGAGGGTGGTGATCCCATGGGTGGTCCTCTGATTACATTTGTCCATCAAACTAAAAAGCAAGCTACTGTATATATAGGGCAAACTACTATATATATACAGAGAGCAAACCCCACTCCCGTCTAGCACTGAAGATGTTACCTAGATGGGTAATGAAATGTCTGCAAGAAAACAACCAAGTTCAGAGAACCCCAAGGATTCCACATCTTTAAAGTAGCATCTCCTTTTAAAAAGTGCTGCATTTTGCTTCCCCATGTATCAAATCATATCTTCCAATAATATTTTCATAGCCCTAGTTTACATATATGGACTGTAACTGTAATCCAGAGGATCAATGCATTATTGATTTTTTGCAGAAGATGTGCTGTAAAGTGTAGGAGTATTTCAGAAGCATTAGCAATTCATCAATAAATTGTTTTATAATGTTTTTCGGTGACCAATTTATTTAATCTTGCTAAGATTCATAAATTACTTATTTTGGGGAGCTGTTTTACATTGGCCTTACAATGTTCTCTCTGTGTGTATGTATGTGTATGTGTGAGCATGTATCCAATTTGCCTTGAATTTCATGAAAAGTATCACTTTGAACTGAGAGATTACATGCCAGACATTTGTCTGTGACACATTTTTACTCTATTTAAAGCTGGGGATGGGGGGTAACAACAGTTTGAGAACCAGAATTTATAACTTTTTGATAAAGTGAAATACCAACAGACAAAAGCCATCTTGGCAGCAATTAATATGAAGAAAGCTCCATCAGACCATCCAGACAAAATAAAAGAGACAAACATATGACAGGCTCCACAGTTTAATGTACTTGACCTGTGGTCATAGGGAGTATTATTACCCTTCAGAGCCAATTTTTCTTTAACCACAAAAGCATTTTGCTTTCTTTTTAATGGCTTTCCCATCTATTTTTTATTTGTTGGAATGCCTTCTTGCTATTCCAATGTTTCAGTGAATATGGAACCACTAGATTTTTTCCCTGTTTGTTTATTGATGGGTTTGGTTTTGCAAGTGCTTTATGCTCCACAATGAAATTAGATGAGGGCTTCTTTCAGTGTCCAGTAATAAAGTTAACAGTGATTTGAGTCTTTTTTTTCCTCTTTAACAGCTTGTATATTAGGTTCTGCTTCAGCATCAGGGAAAGAGAAAATGTTAATGAAATATGAAGTTTGAATAGTTCTCATTTGTAACGATGATTTACAGAATGCATGCTATGCTATAGCTGTTACTAATGATTAGTACTTTACCCAATCAAAATGTTGATTTTTTAGGATTTTTATCTCAAAAATCCAGACCGTTGTTCATTTATCAGTATGAAAAGACAGTCTCAGGCTGCAATCTTATTTACTCATGAGGAGTTCCATAAAATGCACTGAAACTCACTTCTAAGTAAGCATGCAGAGGATGAGATCACCAATAATCCATGCCATCACAGTAATCTTTGTTTTTAAATTTAAATGGCTCTTACAGACAAGCACCAACCAACTCATAGTTAGTAAATTGATTCACTAATTGATACTCTGAGATTTTTTACTGTTAAAGCTAACTTGGAATGTACAGCCCTCAATAATGATTTACTTCGGAAGTTATGATATTGTGAAATGGAACACTGGGCCAAAGTTGATGTGTTATACATTTTCGGTTCAGACCTTTTTAAAATAGTGTTCACTTAGCACCGATATAACATGCTACTTAGTGTTGCTTTAGCTGTTCATACATATCAATTGATCACTCACGATTTGATTCACATTGGACTAAACTGTGCTGAAAAGTATTCAGTTGGATAAACTCTAATTTGTATCTACTGACTTGAGTTTCATGTTATATGAATGTATATATCTGGATTTGTTTTATTAGAGGTCCTCTAGATGTAGAATCATAGAACCATAGCGTTGGAAGGAACCTCAGAGGTTAGCTACTCTCCAAGCCCCTACTGAGGGCAGCAATCCTCAGACCATCCCAGACAAACCACTGTACAATCTTTGCTTGAAAGCCCCCAGTGATGGAGCACCCATGACTCTAGGAGGCAAGCTGTTCCACTGCTTAATAGCTCTCATGGGCAGGAAGTCCTCTTCCTTTCAAGTTTGACTCTCCCTCTGTAAACCTTTTACTCATTGGTTCTTATCCTACCCTTGGAGAATCAATCCACATCCTCTTTCCTGTGATAGCTCTTCAGCTATTGGAAGACTGCTATCATCTTGCTCCCCAAGTTTTCTCTTTTTAGGCTAAACTAACCTTTTGCTTTAGCTGTTCATGAAATGAACAGGACAGGTTCATTTCATTTCAGTTATCAAATAGCAAACAACCAAAAAAAAAAGATTTTATAACATATGAATTAAGTTGTGACTTGTGTTTAGCTCATCTGTACATTAGCAATAGTAATTAGCAATAATTCTGATCTACCAGTGACTGAATTCTGTTTAACTTTAGTTAATAATGTTAACTAAAACATTCTAGTTAAATTTTCATTTTGTACATCTGTGTTACAAACGTTGGACATTAGAAAAATTCATTGACTTTATTATGAATTTCATAGTGAAGGAAATAAGCTGAATTTTAAAACAGTTTTCAATAGGCATTTTAGCTATTCACTTTGAAAACTTTGGAACCTCTCAGTTTAAGGATTTTAAAATACAAAGCCCATCCTATCACAATCCAAGAATGACTTCTGAAAGGTTTTATGAAGTTAATGCCAGTAAAACATAAGCCAATAATCAAGCAGTTGGTTGGCAAGGAACAGGAGGGGACGGCTGTAATTGGTATAATATGGCACAAGGATGAAAGAGATTTAGACATCTTTTTTTAATGCTATTCCAGGATTGTAAGAGAAAAATAGAGGCAATGTAAAGCTGCATAGCTGATGCAGCATAACCATAATGGGCCTAGTTTCTCTACTTTACTTCCTCTAATCAAGACAAAGGATTCACTTTGTTTTTAAGTGCTACTTTTCTACCAGGAATCAAGAAATCTGTATTATTAATGGGCATTTTACAATACAGGATTGCATTTATTATTATGAAGGAATATTGCGTGACTTGTTATAAGAATACTTGTTCAGCCTGGTGTGTTACGTTGATTTATGACCAAGCGGTATATCTTTCAATCATCAGTCTACCCAAAGTCCATATTGTTTCATAGATTCAATATATTCTAGCTATTTTCTAAACCCTATTAACCATTCATTAGGAAAAAGATGCAGTGGTAAGAATGTTGCCTTTTGGCTAAAATCAAGCAACAAAACCCTAAAATGAATAGCTATAGGATAAGTCAACTAATTATAAATATGAATAATTTGTAACTCGACTTCTAGGATTAAAAACATTTTCATATCCTGAGATTCTGAAGGAAGTGTAAGATTACTGAATGAAAGTGACAATGCACCTTTTATTTTTTCCTTTTTTGTTACAACAGCACCACGAGGCAAAGGGTAGTTCCAAAATAAACCAATCTCCATTTCCTTCTTTGACCACTGACGGGAATTTGTATTTACCAGTAAAGGATTAGTTGATTTCTGCTCTTGGAAAATCTTACCAATTAGGTACCATAGAGGAAAAATAATATATATTTCAGCATATTTTAAGGAAGTAATAAAGAACAGGAAAAAAACCAAAACCTAAAGCCAGTATAAAAAAATTAGAAATTGTAGATTTGTGGGTATAATGTATTTTAAGTAATTTTATTGCATTTTTAAAAAGTTTTATTATTAGTTACAGGTCTATGTATTTTATTGTTGTGCTTTCTGGCACAAAGGCCATAATAAAGGTTTGATTTGATTGATTTGTGAGTTCATCCATACTTGTTCTGCCATTGAGGATTTGTTAACTAATCACATTCTCCAGTTTTTTCCCCCCTTTCAAATCATCTAACACACAAAAACCACAGTAAATAAAAAACAGTTCAGTTTCAAGTTTGACAAATAATCATGAAACATTCCCCTTTCATACCAACTTTGTAACAGCCATTAGCTGATTATGGATTTTTATTACCCAAGCATGGATTTTTAGCTTTTACTTTATTTTCAAGGATTGTCTTGATTACTGATATTGTAATCTACTCAGGATTCTGTTGTTTTTTTACCAGTCCAGATTTGGAATAAATGTATGCTATATGTTGAAGTCTCAATGCTGAGCATAAAAAAAGTATAGAAAATAGAGTCTTCTCTCTTAAGATCATTTGTGTTTGAAACCAGCGTTCTTTAAGTAGGGAATGCACAGGAAAAGACAAATAAATTGATATTTGTTCTAGAATTATTAATTAGTATATTGGATCAGTTCTTTGCCAGTGCTGGAAACAAAGTTTCAACCTTTTCGTAGCTCATTTCTCATGTGTCATTGCATAAAAATAATATTGCACAAGAAATCCTTTGCAGTATATTGGATTTTTTTTTTGCCACTGAAACATAGTGGTTGTCAATGGTTTTATAGCAAAAGTGGAAGGTACTGCTTAAACAGCTTGAAGCTCAGCAGGAGAGGTCCTCTTAATGAGGCCATCACTATTTGAGACCTGCTTTAAAGATGCACTCATTTTCAAGATCCATTTCATAGAATTACTGAATTGTGGAGTAGGAAGGGACAATATGGACATAGCCCAATCCTCCTCAATATGCAGGAAAACCAATTATACCATCCTTGAGAGGTGGTTGTCCAGCCTTTTTAAAAAAAATATTGCAGAGACGGAGAATTCATAACCTCCATAGGTAGTCTTTAACACTATTAAACAGATCTGTCAGGAAATTTTTCATAATGCATAAAGAAAATCTAGGTAGCTGCAACGTTATTTCTGTGGCAAAGGAAATAATTCCTGTCCATCTTCCCTATGGCAATTTTTTAATGTACCTGAACACTGATATCATGTTTCCCTTCAGATTTCTTTTCTCAGACTGAACATTTCAGGTTTCTCCAGCTGTATTCATAGGGCATGTCCTCAAGTTCCTGTATCATTTTTGTTGCCCCACCCCCCTCAACCTGTTCTAATTTGTCCATAGCTTTCTGAAATATATGATGCTCAGAATTATATACAGTACTCCAGGTGTAGTCTCATTAGTGGTTGTGCCTTTTCAATTTCTACTGGTTTCAATAATGATTTTTACCTGTTTTTAATACAGTTTTAAAAATCATTCTGAATCACCTTGAATGCCTTCAAATGGGTATATTAGACCATCAAGTCATATCCCTGCTCAGTGCAATAAACCAAAATAAATAATCCTTGGCAGATGGATGATATATGCAGCAAAAGGCAGTTCACCACCTCATTTGATCATTGGTTGAACTACTGTTACAATTAGGATGCTTTTCCTAACTTTGAACTAAAATCTGAGTCCCTGTTACTTAAGATTATTATTCTGTGTCCTGCATTTTGGGATAACAGGAAACAACCTTTGTTTTTCTTATATTTGTTACTACTTCAGTGGTTGAAAAGTGCTTTTTTATTGCTTTGTTAGTATTCTGAAGTCTAAACATTACCCAATTGAAAATCTTACTTCTTTACTTTCTTTGCTCCAGTTCCAGTTTCTCTGATTCTTTCTTAAAATGTGGTGCCCAGAAACATAATTGAGCTCACCAGTGTGAGACTATTTCTTCCTGTCTTTGTAAAACTTTTGTTATTTTCAAACCACATCTCTAACCTATCAAAATCAATTTGAATTGAATTGAAACTTTAGCTATCCCACACAATTTTGAGTCATCTGCAAATCCAATAAGCATTTTTCCCACCTCTATTTTTCTCATTAATGAAAATGTGGCACAGGACCAAACTTTGAGGCATTCCACTCCAGTCTGAAGAGTTTTCAAGCCAGCTGTGGATATATTTAATGGACATCTTATCCTGCTCAATTGCAAAATCAGAATGTCATGGGCTACTCTCAAAGTACTTTCTGAAATCAAAATATATTATGTCCACTGTATTCCCATAGTAAAAGAAAATTTCCTAATCAAAAAATGAAATAATATTGTGGCAAGACTTTTTCTTGACAAATCCACACTGCCTTCTGATAGTCACCACATTGTTTTCAAGGTACTTAGACAT